>CM064902.1:14405763-15153263 GCA_030347415.2 Decapterus maruadsi | reverse complement strand
TAAGAATGAGCTTCAAGTGTGAAAATGGTCTTGTCACAAGGATTCAAACTGTCACTTGTGTAACTTTTACACTTGAAAATACAATGAAGTTAAAATGACTAAAGACCTCAAAACACAATCATTGAGTGTCTCATCAAGATTTCCAGGCTAGTTTATTAAGTACATAATATTTCATGTATATTACGGTATATACATTTAAAAATCAAAATAAAACCAGTCAAATCTGCAGCACAATTGGATTTCCATTCTGTTCAACTGGAGCCTTGTGTCCCAGTTAATTCTTAGGCTCTCCGAGACTCACTCTGCCCCGCTCTCATTGGAATTAATGTGGATAATGAGATACTCTATGGACACTTCTGACAGGTTTTATGTATAATAGCTCACACAACCTCGTCCCACTGGAAATTGCTACAGTCTTGACAAACCATTATTGGTTGCCACTGCAAGTATCAAAACCTCTAAAAGTCAGAGTGATCTGGCGTTAGTTATTCATCATAATTTGATTATCATATTGATCTGGATCAAAGTAAACACTTTTTTTTCAGTATTTGTTTTTTTTGCATTTGCATTTGCAGGCATAAATAATTTTCAATTTTGTGGTTCTTTTAGTCAGGGTCAATATGTTGTGGTTGTGTCTCTGGTGTAGTTTTTTTTAATGAGTCTGGGTCCCCATAGGATTTCTTATTTTGCACTGTAGATTGATCAAATTTAAAAATGAAGCTTTGAGTTATCTAAAGGCTGTGTAAAGGACTGCATAGATTATTTCTCTCTAAATAACACCAACATAAGCAAAGGTCCTGAACTGTATCAGTGTTCACATTTGTAGAGGTTGATGGACTTGAAAAAGCAGGACTACAGTACAGCTGCAACACTTGTTTATCCACAAGATGCCCTGAGAATACTTCTCCCCAGTGATCACTTCACTGCTGGGACTTGTTTTTTTCTTTTTCCTTTCTTTCCTTCTTTTTTTTTTTTTTTTTTTTTTAAATCAGACCAGGCTCAAGTCAAAATGGAGCTTGAGCTTATGACACATATACAGGATCAGTTCTTACCTCTCAATTTTATTATGGTGTTTCAAATGCACCCAGTCTGTCCTTGAATAATTTAATGAGTGAAGAAATACAAATCAGAGAGGCCAAAACAGTGATGTAATAATAATGGCATTATAAAAGTGCTTTGAGGTGGGAGCAGAAGGGCTGTGACCTTTAGGTAAATAAGGAGGACCAAAAATATAAATTGTATAATTAACTTGTGTCAGCTTTACTGTTTCCACAGATTCACTGTTGAGGGGGTTAACTGCAATGTAAATATCCTGCAATTATTTAAAAGCAGTGGCCAATAGCAGTCAAATATTAACGATCATAACCAAAATGTACATATCCATATGATGCTATAGAGGCTTAGGAGTTGATCAGGGTGGATGGAGACCACAGAATGTGCATGTAAGGTCGCATTTCCCCATATTTTATTCCCCAGTTTTTTTTTTATCATATTAGTAGCAGTAGAAAAAACAGGAAAAAAACTAGTTCTCTCCTTCCCAACAAACAGTAGCTTTGTTTGGCTTGAATGTGTGCCAGTTGTTGCAAGTGAGTTTTCCCAGTTGGGGGGAAAAAAGTATAAAACCATCTTTGTCGTTCATTCAAATCCTCTGCAGAGCATGCAGAGCTAGGAGTAAGTCACACATGTGCAAGTCACAAGCAATTCACAAGTCTCAACCCTCAAAACTCAAGCAGGAGTTCTGTAGTGAGAGTCAATAAAGTCATGTAACTGCTCAGATAAAGTCATGAAGACAAAGTCATATGAAATTCTGACAATCTCAGTTTCCACAATACACAAGTCCAAAGGCAGAGGTTATCAAAAGTTTAATTTAGTTTTAAATACCACTAAAAACTGTTGCTGCTGCTGCTTACACCTTCAAACTGTTATTTGATTTTTTTTTTTTTGTGGCAGTGCATCGAGTCCAGATCTTTACAAACTCCCAACTGCTACAATTATAACTTTTAGTCTTATTATAATTACCTTTGCCAAGACACTTGTGTTTTCACAGGGTGTCTGTTTATATGTCGGAATAAAATACTGAACTGATTTGAACCAAATTTAGAGGAGGGATGGGGCACAGGCCCAGGAAGAACTCATTAAACTTTTGGTGCAGATCTGGTCGAAGGGGCTGATCCAGGATTTTTTTTAATCACCTTCCTTAATGTGTAGAAGTGTTTGGCTTTAGTGGAGGTATGCAAGTTTGACGTTTTTTTCCCTTCACCACATGATGTGGCTTTCGATGTCAGTATGGCAGCCACCACTTTGGACCAGACTGAAATATCTCAAGTTAGGATATTATCTTTGTTAATTCGTATTTTTGTTCAGTACTTTTGGATTATTACCAAAAAGTACATTCCCATCCGCCTTAGCTCTATCACAAAATAGCAATTGTTAACACAAAACGGTGAAACACCTGCTGACATCATCATGAGCACCTTGTAGCATACAGATGTCTGTGTTTCACATAAAGCAGCACTGTGACCAAGTACAAGCTCAGAGTCGCTGCCATGGCTTTTTTTGCAGTCTTATTGAAACAAGCGCACAATAAAATAAAATAAAAAATGAATAAATGGAAAATCAAATTTCATATTTCACCACAGCGACACAAGAAGAGTGCAATAAAGAAGTGACAATGATGGATCTGCAACACTGCCAAATATGGCCCGATACAAAGCGATATGGTGATTTGGGGAAATGCTGCATATATAAAATTTTACTTTACAGGATAGTTAACCTGCTATAAAGTGTTGTTATTGGACAATTTTCAGTACAGAGACAACGTGGAGGGAGAAAAGGGGTCTGAGAAGCAACGAAGGTCCCCAAACCAGGCCAAAATCAGGGCAATACAGCTTCAAGTGTCATAATCACTTCCAGATGCCCTTCAAGAGTTTTAAGTATCTTGGAATACTCAACAAGAAGCTAAGTTTTGACCAGCACACCACAGCTACTCACACACACTCCCAGTACACACTCTGTCATTGGCAAACTCAAAGCACTCACAGTAACTTATTGCCGTGCCACAGTATTATTCCAGTCAGCTCATACGTTTCCTTAAAATGTTATTCATCTTTTCCAAAATGATCAGTGCTGCATACCTTCACTAACATAGGAACACCTTTACACCTGCTCATTCATGTGTTTCAGCCAATCAGGATACAACAGTGCAATGTGCAAAAACCATGCAGATACATGTCAAGCTCAAGAGTTCCTATTATTGCTCACAAACATCAGAATGAGGATAAAAATATCACAATGACTTTGACAGTGGCATGATTCTGGGTGCCACATGGACCAGTTTGAATATTTCTGATAATAGTGCTGATCTCCTGGGATTCTCTCACACGACATTCTCTAAAGTTTACTCAAAGCCTTGTTGATGAGATGTCACAGGAGACTGGCCAGACTGGTTCAAGCCAACAGAAATGCGATAGTGACTCAGCTAATCACTCTGTACAACCTTGATGAGCAGGAAAAAATCTCTGAATGCACAATATGTCTCACAACGTGTGTCACAACAAATCTTGATGGGTAAGTCCAGACTGGTTTTGCTTATTACCAACCAGTCATGATTTGAATGTCACAGTCTATCTGACCACTTTATGGCCACAATCTACCATCTTCTAATGGCCACTTCCAGCACAATGCACCATATCACAAAGCAAAGCCATCTCAAAACGAGTTCCATGAATATGACAGTAACCAAATCTGAATGCAGGCAGCATGAATGTGCATCTGACAAATCTGCAGAGATTATATGATGCAATCATGTCAACATGGACCAGAATATCAAAAGTAATGTTGTGAAATCCACAGCCAGAAGACAGAAGAGCAATTGCACGTTGTACTCACCAGCACATTTCAAACTATGAAAAAGTTCACTTTTCAAACAGCAGCCCTAAACATAGCACACCTATTACAAAGACACGCTTAATTCTGTCTCCATATACGTTTCTAAGTGTGTGCTGTACGGATGTATCTAAACTATGTCAAGTTCCATTGTATGAATCATTTATGGACAATATTGTACCTTATGAATATCCACCTACCACAACATGTAATGCTAGTAACAACAAAGCCAAAGCTTATTTCTAGCCTCCAATGCCACCTGTTGGGACGTCTTCCCTGGTTGTGTTTGACTGATTCATGCACTATAGAATTTTCACACAAATAAAGGCAATAGAAAAAATTAAACCACACTATATTGTGAGATACAAAGAGCTGCACAGAATACACAACTTGGGCCCTCTGAGAAAAGGAAGTTGAAATCGCACAGCCACACTCATAGGATAGGTTGGAATGAAAACTATGAAGACTTACCTGAGTTGGACGTGGACTTGGATGCTGTCGTTTCTGTGTACTCACATTGTCCTGCCATGTCAGACTTGGGTGCATTTGGTTCCACATCAGCACATTATCTTCTCTTGATGTCCACTCTTTGGTGAGTTCCTGTGTGATGACCATGATGTAAAACTGATGTTCCCTTTCTTGTCCTCAGCAAGAAAACCAGGGTAAGGGGTCAGATGAAGATGAATTCAACCAAGGAAGAATCTCTCCTCAGTTTGTGCAGATGGTTCCTGAAAGTGAACATGAATATGAGCTTTTAAAAGGGCAGTGTAGCATAAGCAGTTGCAGTTCAGGCACTGTATCAACATTTCTTGCAATGGGTTTGGTTGTAGCTTCAGCTGTGGCTACAGAAATGGCAACAAACATAACAGTCAATTTGCATTAATAAACTAGACTAATATTAAGGTTAGCAATAGCTACAACAATTAGTTTGTTTGAGTTACCTACCATGGCCAACATCATAACTTAGAATAACAATATATTGGCAGCCAAGACATGATAGTGAATGAAAGCAAATAAAACACCTTTTTATCTTGAAGAAAAAACATAAAATACATTTATCATGACCAGCTGAACTTTTGTAAAAGTCTGACACAGCTACTTGTTACAAAGTCTGCCAGTCAGTGGTTTTCTCACATCAGCCACAGCATTTACAGCAAAGTGTGTCACTATACTGGGGTCACAGCAAGTTGCTGTTGGGGGTTTGCTACTGCAACAACATCAATAAAACATTGTAAAGAATTACAAATTAAAGTGATTAAGAGACTTTCTTTGTTTAGAATGAAATGTGTCTATGCAGCAGTCAAAATGTTAGGTTTGACCATTTTATTACACCTGTAGCAGGGGTTGCTTGAGTTTGCTCACCTGAAGCATTTAGCCACTGTGACACCACAGTACAGTGATGGCATGTTGGCTGATACTTTGAGGAAAACTAGCTCAGATAAACTTGGCCTATCCTAATCGGTGGAAGGTGGTAGAGCAGCAACACGGCACAGAACGAATAAGAAGCCGAAGTAGTTTACAACCACTCGTTATATACCCTTGGTCAAGCTAATTGGGACCAAACCACTGGGGGGTTGCTCGCAAAACACAGACCACATAAAGACAGAAAATTTAACCAAGGTTTACAGTTTGAACGACTGTAATCACAATAAAACACAGCAGATATGAAGAGGAACATCTGTGTACGCCTACCTCAATGAAAACTCCTCTTTGCCAAAAAACAAACAAACAAACATGGACTCTTCCCCCCTCTGCGCGAACATGGTAGAACCAGGAAGTATAAACAGACGACTGAAGGCCTGCAGACTCGTTTGCCCATTTTGCCGGAGATATCGAGGTGGGTAACAGTGAGAAAATACTTTGATGCCGTGTTAGTGTTCCATTTTGTATCGACATTTTTTCTTCTAAGATTGACTTTAGAACTTAGCCAACCTTCCAGGTGTTGAAGCAGGACGTTAAATCGTGCTGGATCCCGCCGGAAATAAGACCCGCCTCCTCACGTCTTTCAAAATAAGATTAAACTTGCTGTTTCAAACCTCCAAGAACATGTGTAATGCCACATAGCGTTGGCAAATCATTTTGAAATCACAAACTGGTAATTTAGGCGATTGCTACACCCAAACTAATGATAACAATCGGTTTTACAAGTCACCGAACACTGACGTCATCAAATGCGTCAGGTGCGTGCGGGAAAATGGCGGGAAAAACCCGATATGGATTCGACTGATGGTCCTGTATTAGGCCTATGTGTTTGGTGGTTGATTTCTCAGTTAACTAACATTTTATTTTTATTGTGGACATGCTCTTGTCCCTCACTTGAACGTCTCTTTCACACACAGCATTTGATATTCTCAGAGGAAGGAGAGAATGTAACAAAGGAGGGCATTTAAATACAATGTTACAACATGGAGGCCTACTGTACACATTGTAGCCTAGCTATCCGGTTTCACAGGCCTTCAAGCACATTTTGTTTTACCAATCAACCATGCATTCTTTGTTTTGTTTTTTACTTTATTTTTTTCCTTTTTAAAGTTGCCCCAAGCTGGACTTTGATGCCAGGGTGGTGCTGAGACATGCAGCTCATTCTAGATAGGCCTACTGCCAGACCTGACTTGCATTTTTTTTTAACTACCCTTTATAGATATTAGGGTAGGGTGACAAAGTGGAATTACTTGCCTTTTTTTTCATGTGTCTGATCTCTCCTGATAGACATCAACGTTTTAGAAATTGTATTTGGTCAGTAGCCTGTAGCCTACTGTAGCCTACAGCACTGACCAAATACAATTTCTAACGATAGGGTCACATCAATCAAACATCAGTTTTTGTTGAGATGAATATTTAAAATTTGTAGTGTAGCTATAGATTTTGTGTGGCTATTGTTTGATTTCTCTCAGTGTCTTGTGTTGAGTTATGCCTTTTTCGAAGGATCTTGATATCTGATTGGCTAATAATAATGTAGACACGGTGGGGCTTCCTCTAGTCAAAAACCAAAATATTACGATAGTGGTATTTTTCATACAGGACTTTTTCTTGTTTTGGAATGTTTTTCCATCATGGTGTTGGTGTTTTTACTTGCGCAGGGCCTGTATATGTCATAAACAGCAAAGCACATATGGTATGTTTTTCTTGATCACAGGCAACAAAATGGTGAAAAGGATACAACATCTACTGAAGCGCCCTGCCTAGGCTACTGCAACGAAGAGACCCAGGGCCCTGACATGCAACGTCTTTGAGCACAGTTTGACCATGGCTGAGTTTCTGTTGTCAACCACTGGTTGAAGATATCCAGTGAAATAGGATGGAAGATATTAACCTATCCTTTTAAATATTACTGTTGTCAATCAGTAGAAGCACAAAGATTTTTTCTAATATTGAGGATAAATGCACATCAGCTAGACAATTTAATAATGTTAACTTCTAATCAGGAAAATAGTGTGGGTGAGATGACAATCATATCTTCTAAAGGTGATGGTTTCTTTGAGTATTAGAACTGTCTGAAATGTCTCCCTGTTGGTTTTTGACAGGAGTTTCTTGTGCTTTTTAATGGCACTTGTCATGAGTGAAATAATGAAACACCTGTTGATATGGATTATTTCAGTGGCTTTCTACTACTATGATGGAAACACTGTGATGATGTTCTTTGGATAATGCATTTTTCGTAATAGCAAAAGTCTGGAGTTTAACTGTCATTAAAGCAAGTCATTTGTACTAATTTAAGTGATTTGAAAATTCTTTCCTCCCCTTAGTCTATTTTTACTCCTGTTTTCACAAAATAATGGAGTTTTTGTATTCCACTTTATGAGCAGCCTCAGGGCAGCGCTGTGTTCACATACTTACAAATTAAGTCCACTGTTATGTTATGAAGTTATTTGCAATTTTATTTCTTGCACATGCAAATCAAAACATCAACATTGGAAATTTCTACCTGGTATTTCTCAGTGTCATGAAACACGTGTTTGATTAGATGTGAGATCTGGAGACTGTGATGCATTTGTGTGCAGACCAACTAAATGAAACACTTGCTTTGTACAGTAGCCATACTTGCCCACCAAAGACAGTGCTGACCATTTACACCTCTCAACTTTTGCTACATGATGTTGTTTTGGGAATTTTTGTTTAAAGTGACATTATTTTTTGCATATTGAGAGATATTGTCTTAGGCTACTTGACATCCATTCAGCATAACGGCAGAGGCATTTTGGACTGAACCAACATCCTTGCAATTATTGACCATCAATCTGTGATCCACCGCCTGTGTTACAGCCAACCCAGTACCACATGTTGGGCTGGCTGGAATGAAAAACAATAAATTAGGCTATCACAATAACAGAAGATATATGCAATATTGCATCTCATACCTGTTATGCATGTGAAGGGTGTTGTATGTAATAAGTAAGTTCATCTGATAGGAAAATTATGTAGCCTAGGCAAAGTCATGTTTGACTGTAGCCTACCTTTCAGCAGCTACTCTCAAGTGTTAAACAAATCATTATAGGTATATAACTTATTTTAAAGTGTCACTTTAAGTTTAAAATAACATACAGTACATTGTGTACTCCAATCAGTGCCCAGCTCAAACTCCATGTTCACAAGTTGTTTTCACAGGGCTGGTTAATAAAACTATCTGAGCACATGAGCACTAATACTTGAGTTGAGTTCAGACATGATATCGCTGTCATTTTGTGTGCCACATCACAAACACAGATCAGATTCAGGTGAAGGCCGCTCATATTCCCTGTGCCCTCCTGCTGCTGCTGCTCCTGCTGCTGTTGCTGCTGCGTTCAGGGACACTCCCCCATCTTGGCTCACACACCCTCTGTCTAAAGACAGGAGGACCGCTGACCTGCCTGAGGCTGTCGGAACCGGACAACGCCGCTTCAGAGGTAAATCCTTCTACTGCAAAACACTGAAATGTTATTCGTCCTCTCATCTGTCCTGTTGTTGTGTGACTTCGTCTGCAGAAACAGAGTCGGGACGGAGGTGAACTAAGTTAGCAGCAGCTGTCTGTGATGAACTGTGGGCTGCTACTGTGTTGCTAACGTTACCTGCTAGCTGTTAGCTGCCCAGGGTTAGCTCGTATCACGGCGGTGCTAACGCTGTCACTAAACAGGCTGGCTGGATGTAGTGTTTGAGTGTTTGAAGAAGTTATTTATTTAGGAGAAGCTGGTTTCTAGTAGCGACATTAGAGGCCTCCCCTGTCGATACGTCAAATACCCCCCCGGAGGCAGGGGGAAGTTGTTAACTTTGCTAACTTAAGTTAGCAGCGGTGTCCATGCAACTAGTTTAAGTTTAACACAAAAGTACATGCCCAAATTAATTGCATATATGGCATAAGGACAGTGGTACAAGTCGAGTTATTATTAATAGTAGCCGTTCAAAGAGTTGTGTTGGAGTTGATAACATAGTTTGTGTGGCAGACTTCCTCAGAGCAAGTTGATGGCTGAGTGTTAACTCCGAACAGGTAGGACACGTAGTTCCAGATAGTGCAGTGTTATACAAGAGTCCTGCAGTAAACCCTACCTACGGCTATAAGGTTTGGCTTTTTGATGAGTTTTTAAGAAGAATTTTCAAGAGCATATTGAGAGAAAGCAAACAAAAAACAACAACAATCCTTGTATGTGTCTGGTGAAACGAAATGTAAATGGTCATGTGAAAAAGAATTTCCCTAGAGGGACAATAAATGTCTAAATGTCTAACCACATTAACATTACCTAATAATAGGATGCTGACTCTATATTCAAGATGGTCACTGTTGTCAACAGGTGGAGAGATAATCTGTGAGAGAAAATAAGAGGACGGTCCCAGTAACACAATATCCTACACTCCCTCAACAACATGGGGGCCCTTGTCTCACGATGGAGGGTTTGTATTTACTCTTTTCTACTTTATGGTGTTGTAACATAAATTACATTATTGCACGTTAGTTGGCAAACACAACGTTTGGTTATCTTTATAGTCATGTTTATGTTTAGTAAGCCCTCACATGTAGCAGGACACAAATAACTCAACCTCACCATAAACTAGATCCACAGAAATGATCACAATTCACATGTAATGATAATACAGCTGTTAGCAAGCACAGACTAAATAAATTACACAAATAACAACGGAAGGACGCACATGACATGTGAGCAAAATGCAAAAGTGGGAAGATGAAACAGGAAGTTTCCAGATCCTTTTAAAGCACATAGAGAACTGTTAACTGTGGCAAATGTAATGTGTTATTCACTCTGACTGAGATTTCAAAATGTTTGTCTTGCAGGCTAAACCATCCACTGTAGAGATTTTGGAAGGAATCGATAAGGTATGCATACCTCCAAATGTTTCCACATAGATTGCACAAAGGGTTGTTTTGAAGTCTCTAAATCACATATTAGTTTTACATTATTAAGTTTTCCCTTTTTACACTTGCAGGGAAAGTAACATGCTATAAAATATCATGACAAATCTGTGCTCTGTAGTTTACCTTGTAGCTCTTACTGCCTTATTCTGCACAGTGGAACCTGTGCACAATAAAAGTAAGTTGTTTAGTATTTCATTCTTTTGTCATCAAAGACAAAACTATATTTATTTATTTTCACATGAAGTGTGTGGATAATATCGTGAGATGGGAAAATGCCTCAAGGAAGGAATTCAATAATACATTATTTTATACCGTTTATTTTCAAAGATATGCTACACTTTACAACAGATCTCTTGACATCACCTCAGACACTGCAGTCAGTTAGTACAATCAAATGAGGCATTATAAGTAGAAACTGACCAGAGGTATCTGATATCCTGGACGTGTATACAGTATATGCATGTTATGCCAAAATATAGGAAAAGGTATGGGGGTCGAATCATTGAATCAATGACTTAGGCCTGATTTTAAAATAGAAACAAAGCGGTTGAGGTTGTGTTGTGTAAGCATGAATCTTCTGACTATAAAACCGACATGTCATTGATCTCTAGATCAGATCTTCATTTGCTGAGTGATGAAGCTTAGTGCTCTTCTACAGTTATGCAAGCGTATGGCTATTTTCAGCACCTGTCCTTGGTGCAAGAGACACTATACATACACTGAAGAGGTCAGGTGGCTTTGAAGTTGGGAATAGATGAGACTTGGGAGCAGTTGTTTCTTCTAGGCAAATTCAGTCATTTCTCACAACAGTATGATTTGAATGTACAGATTATTCATCTGCACAGCTACACTGCAAATGTACAACCATGTTATACAATTCAATGCTAAATATAGGAGATCAGTTTATCCAGGGCTTAGAGTGACAGACACACATGTTACAGAACCATAGTAAGAGTCGATCCTATTCTGTGCACAAGCTATTTTTGGATGGGGCACTTAAAGCGGTGGTGTAAGATTTCCATTTTAAAGGTAGGCAGGTCATTTGCTAATTACAAAATGATAATGAATCACACAAATAAATTGTCTGTACATAGCCTGCCTGATATAACAAATACACGCCAAATCATATTTAGTAATCAGACTTATTAATAAGCAAAAAGCAATAAACTGTGTATGACTAACCTGCAGACATTCACATGTGTGACGGTAAAAAGTTCAAGACTTGTTTTGGAATAAATAAACATCAAAGCGTCATAATATACATTTTCCTAAAACTGACTACTCATTTCTGAAGTAACACCCAATCCAAAAAAGAATCTGCGAAAGAAACTTTTTCATGTATTTGCAGTTACTTTGACATTTTAGGAATGTGTTTGTACAAATTTAACAAGCATCTCTTTTCAACAGGATATACAGATCTTTGAAGACTATAGTGAGAAGTATCAAAGGCAGCTGAAGATATGGGTTGGGCGACTGCTTCTCTACTCATCTCTGCTCTACTTGATGACATGTGTAGTTGTGTATTTCTGGTACCTGCCTGAAAAGTTAATGGAACGGCTTATATTGTCTCTTCCCTTCTTAATATTTCCCCTATTGTAAGTATACAAGTTATTCCAGCACTTCATTCGCCAATGCCTAAAAAATAACCAAATAACCATAATTGTCTTTTCCCTCCAGAGTGTGGTTACTGCGTAAAGTGCTCATAGTTTTTTTCTCACGAAGAACTGAAAGAAATAGTAAGGTCCTTTTTTTCTATTGATACAAAACTAGCAACTTTTTTTTTGCACGTGTTGAATCTTAACAAACTTTTTTCTATTCTTTTTTGTCAGATGACAAATTACAGGATCTTAAAGCACAAAAAAGGAAAATAGTAAGTGACATTTTCATATTTTTCTAGTTTTGTGATGTTATGTGAGTGTCTATTTTGAAATAGCCCCCTGTATTGTTAAAAACAAAACACACATTGAGTTTTAGCATCAACATTATTATGATGATGTTCGTGTATTGTGGTTTAAAGGTTCAGGCATACACCATTTTAGCAGTCTAAAAAAATAATTTTCATGCTACAAAAATGCAATGCTTCAAGAGCACCATGATTCTTTTCACATATCAGTGGACACATTAGAGAAGGAAATGGCTCATTTGAATTTCACTACTATATTAAATGTTTTTGTATTCTCATTAATGTGTTATTGAACCCATGGGTAGATCAGTTAATACATGTATAATTCAAATGTAATCATTACATGAAAAACAAAGTATTTTCTTAAACAAGTTTCTCTCTGGTATGAAGATACGCCTCATGTAGCAAGTGTGAAACAGTAAGTCAGGTGATAATGCATCATCAAAACGGTTAATGACAATAGGGTCCTATCAAAGTTAGAAGTAAGCACATCATATTAATTTCTATATGTTTTATTATTAAGATGCGCTGTGTCACTCAGAGCAGCACTAGTAGCCATAAACTGGAAAAATTGCATTGTATCTTTCGACTTGTCACTTTTAGCTCTTCCTGCACATCACAGCTCTTAAATTCTCTCAGATGTCCTTGAAATCACTTTTAAGCTTGAGAGAACTGCAAAGTAACATTTCAAAAAGAAATTGTCATCAGTTTGTGGCATTTTGCTGGAAGATACTTGCTGATCTAATCTTACTAATCCAGACAGAATTTGATTGGTACAGTGACTTAACCCAGTAAACCACTCTGCTAATGTCACTTTAATTAATAGCATTTAGTGCAGGAAAGAAATAAATCTGAGAAATTGCTTGTCATCCTCTGTCAAGTCTAATAACTTTCAATAATTAGGGCTGATGGATTTTCACACTCTCCATTATCGAAGTAGTGAATGTAATTATTCTTCATATTATATGTAAACATTTAGAAATGTTTGGTACTTACATTAAATGAAGATGTACAGAAGTTCCTGTTGCCTTTTTCTCAATCATGTTTATTTGTAACGTCATGGTAGATGACTTTGGAATATTCATGTGTGTTTTATGAAAGGCATTAATTACATTAGGTGATCAGCTAATTACATGGCAATAGAGCTGCTGTTACTTAGGAATAATCTCTCTGTAACATGTATTGGAAAATAAAATTGATCTACTATGTAATGCCTTTTCATACCTGTCTGTTCTCCAGCTTGAAGAAGTTATGGAAACTGAGACATACAAAAACGCTAAGATGATTCTGGAGAGATTCGATCCTGATTCCAAGAAAAATATTGTGAGTTATTTAGTTTGTTCTTTGTAATATCAATATGTACTTGTCCATATGTGTTGTATTCATGTCTGTAACTGTATTTATACTTGCTCATGCCCACTTTTGTTGTCTTTGTGAAGGAGATGGAATCCACTCCGGTCGGACCTCAGATGACTCCAAAACCAGGACAAGGTAATGCTGCATTCTGAAGAAGACAGCATTAATTTTACTCTCCTCTGCCATTTCATATGTACCACTGTGAAGCAACCTGCTCTGTTCTCTGTGTCAGAGCTCCGCCAGCGCAATGTCATCCCAAAGACCCCAGTGATGGTGAATCCTGCTGCTGCCCGCCCTCCTCTTGCCTCTGGGCCCACCTATCCTGGACGATCTGCCCACTCTGCTCCAGGTGGACCCCCAGAGAGGGGCCTGTCGGCTATAGCCGCTCAGCAGAGCTTGATGAGGAAGCCCGTGACCCCTGGAACACCTGTTCCAGGAGTTGGTGAGTTACCTGCACACAGGGGGACCACATCATAATGTGGTCGATTAAGGTGTGATTTACTCTTCCCTGGCTCTGTGTCCCAGTTGCTCTAGACTCAGCGGTGTGTGTTGTCAGCAGGGGTGCTATGTGTTATACAGTAGTTGTAACGGTTAATTGTATTAATACTTTTTTCAAATATCTTACTAAATGGTTCAACCTTTCTCAAATGTGGGTATAATTGTGAACAAATTAAAAAAAAAAGGTAGCAGCTTTTGATACAGTCTTTTACAGTATTTACCTGGAGAATATGATTCTCATGCATTACTACATCTGTGAATGATTTTAAAGATTTCAAAGCCAGCCGGTAAACAGGATGCAAAACTTTCCATAGAACAGTTGTTGTATATGGAAGACATCTGTGGAGTGTAGAGGTATTGAATATTCAATACAAATTATTTCTGGACTATGAACACTCAATAGAAGATGCAAATAAGTACAAACAGTAAAGGAAATGTGCTCCTAGAGGAAGCTGCATGCTGTAATTGCCATGTGGAATGCCAACTGTGAGGTATGCACGAAGCAGGATTACATTAACTGTGATTAATTAGCCAGACCTGCGTTTGTTCTCTGGGCAATGGTGTTGGAATCTCACTAAATGTCTTTTAATGCTTGGTGAAATTGCCTTTGGCATTGGGAGCACCTCACAAATGGTTTACATGACTTGATGTTATCACCTGCTTCTGTTGAAAATTGAAAGTGAAAAGCAATTTGATACAAAGAGTCACCACAGAGTTTCCATATGTTGGTAAATTAATAACCAGCAGGATACTGAGACTCTGCCAAGTCTCACAGAAATGACCAGTCATCTTCCTATGATTGCTCTTGATGTTAGATTATATTAATTACCACACACCGACACAGCAGGGATTCTGGACGTGCTTTGCAAGTGAGATCCAGTGTAAAGTCATTAAGAGAAAGGAGCAGGTTTTTGTAAAAATTCATCACGGTTTGTGCAGTAAACTGTGAATCTGGGGCGCACTGCTTCACAGAGCCTTTTACTGTAAGCAGGACTGTTTATTGCATTTTTTTTAATTCAAGACTGCCGAGTGTGTCTAACAGGCATTGATGTTGTGCTATTACAGGGATGCATCCACCAGGTCCACCGCTGGCCAGACCCATATTCCCAAGGGAAAGAGGCGCCATGGACAGAGTCATTGAGTATCTTGTTGGAGATGGGCCTCAGAACAGGTACACAACCCCTGTTCTTATACAAAGACAATCTCTTGTCAGGAATATATTTACATGCACAGTCCATTTGCATTCGCTAGTTTCTTATGCATCATTCTAAAATGCTATAATTGTGGAATACCTAATATGACTTTATAAATGACCATCTCTCGAACTGTGATAATGCATTTGATATTTTAAAAGTAACTTATTCCACTTCTGTTCAGTTAGAGCTGTGGGTTGCATTATCGTATTCATCAATAAAAAAGATTTTTTTATGTATTATGATGCCACTTAATCACGTTATGCTTTATTTTGAAAACTGACCGGATTCTCTCTCCTTTTCTGTGCCCGACTTCCCGTCTGGTACAACCCAGTGGCGTAGGCAGAATTTTAATTTTGGGTGGGCCAGTACAAAATCGGATGGGCCATCTTTTCTCAGAAGGACAGTGCATCTAGCGCACATCCTTTCACTCACTGATAACTTATTCTTTCCTCCCTCACAGATACGCTCTCGTATGTCAGCAGTGTCTGTCCCATAACGGCATGGCATTAAAAGAGGAATTTGAATACATTGGTAAGACTTTGAAAAACACAACACTCTTTGTCAGTCTCCATCAAACACTGTGCCTTCATTTGCCCTCTAGCATTTGGCAGTGTAGTATATCATATGGCTCTTAAATGCCTCTGCCACCACCGACCCCTGTAAGCAAAAACAGCTGAAGATTGAATATGCAAACCAGTGCTACACATCAATCTGAAGTGTTTATGCATCTCAGGCGTTTTTTGTCATTGGTTCATATTCATGTATATTAATCCATGTCTGTTTGAGAATGTATTAGTGAGGTGACATAAACTATACGTGTGGTGTTTTATTTGTGTTGTTTCAGCCTTCCGTTGTGCGTATTGTTATTTCTTGAACCCCGCGAGAAAGACCAGACCTCAGGCACCCAGGCTCCCCGAGGTTACTGGTGAAATGAAGATGTCACCTGAGACACCCCTACCATTGTCTGAAGTAGATGATGACCAGTCTGCTTTAGGTAATAATAAAAATACTTGAGTAGGTTTTGTCCACACAAGGCATATACCTCTAAATTATAATGGCCACGCATGTAATCAGATGTTACGACTATTAATGCACAGGGTTAGAGTTACTAATTTAAGTAATTCATGCAACAATTTCTTCTTCCTTATTTATTTTTTTTCTCACTGAAATGCATGCAAATCTAAACAGAAATATTTTCTGTTTAATTATCAGGAAAATCAAAGCTTTCTGATGCATCTGCTGAAATGGACACCCAGGAACCAGGCACGACAACACCCGAGTCCAATTCTGTGTCAGACGGCCAAAGCACCCCAGAGTCGCAAGACCTGCCCGCTGAGAAATCTGACGGAGAGCAAGATTTGTCTGCAATGGAAGTGGAATGAAATGCTGGCGTAGTGACTTCAACACAAGGCAGGCTGGAACTTTATTTTGTCTTTGAACAAACACGATAACTTTAAGTAGCTGCCGTAAGTTTGAATAACACGGTTAATGAACCAGCAGCTGAATTTCAACTTACAGTACACAATGCCCTTTCTTTTCAGAATTGTTTTTATAGTCCTAGCAATAGTAATGAATTGAGCCACAGAGCACTAGTATTTAGTATCAATTGCCAAACATGTCTTTCTCGTAAAGATTACATGTCCTGCCCATTTTGATAACATCTTATTGACAGCAATGAGGATGATACTAAATTGGGTTGTTTTTGATGTAGTATAGGGAAAGTCTTTTTCCATGTTTCTTTTCCATATTTTATTTGTTTTGGACTGAATTCTTACATCTATGTGCGTTAACAGGAAACTGCAGAAACAAAACATGAAATATTTTGTGGGAAAATACATTTTTATTTATGGGGAATTATTTATAAATATTTTTCTACAATGCAGTGCCTTTCATTACCATGTTGACTGGGGTTCTCTCTCTAGCACAGTGGTGCTAATAAACTGTTTACACACCCATGGTACCATAATAGGAATGCACTTACAATATGTATTTATTATTGAAAGGGAGAAGATTTATGTCGGTACTGTGCACCTGCTTTAAGTGCCTTTTTATATTTTAAGCCTCTGCCTCATAGTATTGTCGATACATCATATTTACATATAGACAATAAAGTCATTTAACTGTTTTCAATCTTACGTGACAGTATCTGCTGAATGTCTGAATTCTATTCTGTATAAATAATATTAAATAAAAATTTGACAACATCTGCGTACACATGTGCACAGGATCACAGTCATTTTATATATGATGCATGAAAACACAGTTGATTACTGCAAGATTTTCAAAAGTAATTCTGCATTAACATTAAAATATGAATAGACTAACCTGTAAATAGCCATGCTGACGGCAGCCTGCCTTTATTCCTGTTACTAGTGTTGTGTGTTTTAAATTGGTGCCCCTTTCCTTTGTCCAGTGTCTCACCACGGAGCATGTTTAAACAGTCCATTTTCATTAGCAGGCCAATTTTAGCTTGTGATCATTTTATTTTAGCTCATTGATCATTTCAGACAGCGTAAGATAATGGTGCTGACGCAGAGCCCGGCCGGTCTTGATTGCTTGACCCTCTTCATTTGCAACAAGAAAAGTCATTGTGGCTACAGATCTGTTCCCTGCCATCACATAACCCTTCTCCCCTGAAGATACACCATAAACTATTGGTGAGGTGAGGTCAACACCTCACATCTTCCATGGGTCTTGATAATGTATGTTTACAGAGACATGACCTCCTGGGCCTTGTAATGCATCAATGTGACACCGACAGTAACGCCTGATTCCACCGCATGCTGTTTGAGGTTGACCTCTGACTAGAGCCAAACAGAGAAAAAAAATGGGACATCAATAGGACAATGTTTGGATGTTTTCACACCATTGGGAGGTTGTTGAGTATACATAGGCTGCACATGTGCATCATCATAAGTAATATATCACAAAAGATCTCTGTGCTGTATGTTTGAGTAATATTTTTTGATCCTTCAGCACTGAATCATTTCTTGACAGTTTGTAGTTTATAGTCAGAGGAATTATATGTGTGGGAGGTTTTCAGCTCTATAACAACATTTTGTTTTTTGTTTGGCTTCCCCCCCCTCTGTACAATGCTTGAAGAATTTCAGACACATAGAAAAATCACAGAGATTTGGAGGTTACTCAGGAACAAAAGTAAAATGTATTCTTGGCTAAAGTTAAACTGCTTTGCCTTTTGAAGGTATTACATTTACTCTGCTACTAGATTTTATCCAGTCAGAAGCAGAAGGCTGTTATTGGGACAGTCAATATATAGGATGGCCCTTCAACTCTCTTATCGGGATGTTTACACTGTTGTCATAGTCTGCACCTAATTGGCTATCATCTCAACCTATTACGTGAACAATACAAAGAAATACTCGCCATATAATGTGAAAACAAAGGATGCACCCGCTGGCTTTCTGTGTCCCATTGTCCAAACACTCACAGGATTACATCTGGATTGCTATCATGGAAACACTAATTGATTTTCAAGGATGACAAATGACATACAAAGCCCCAGTGCCAAGGTAATTTTGAGCAAGCGATGAAAATGTACAGTGGGGCTGTCCCAAGGTTCATAGTTCTTTTCATACTCATCTCTCACATGTGCATTGGAGGCCACTTGACTTAAATTTATACTGATCTTTTATTTATACCCAGAAAAAATGGCAGATAAGAAACATAAGTGTTCTTGATATTGTGTTTTGTCATATCTAGCAGCCAAAGATTGAAATCCTGCGAAACAATTTTCTGAAGAAATGAAAGAGCGTGCCCTCCTGAACCCTGGAGGAAAATAACCCCGCGGTGCGAAGCAGAATATGAAACAGAGGCACAGAATAAGTAAAATAGACAAGTGCACCAGGCTTGTCACTTTTCCATTTGCTGCCCCCGAGTGTGAGCACTTCAAAATTCTCCTCATCTCAGCGAAGGCCTTCATCGTTATGCTCTATCTACTGTACTGAATACGAAAAAAGCACCATATCAGACATAGGTAATAAAGAAGGGGGTTTTAAAGATTTACCATGTTTCTGTCAATCATGAAGTACAATGCAACAGGAAGAACAACAAAGTCATAAAGCATGCAGCATAAGCCATTCTGCAGTGGAGACGATGTGGAAAATGCTGAGATGAGTGTCACAGAAACAGTTAACATGGTTGTGATATTAGACATCACCATTGGCTCTTGACAACAGCATCATTACACAGTAATAAGAGCACAATCTCCTTCAGAGAAGCATTAAAATCAAATTAGATTATACAAGAGCTTGGCTTGATGAGCATTCGAGGGGTGATGGTTCTCGAGCAGTGGATCTCCAGGCTATTACTGTGAAACTCTTCAGCTGCTTGGACTTGGAATTGCCACTTGACAAAGTTGAGTGGCTTCGCACAAAAGGTCATCAGCTTCCGAGAAATTAGTTTTTAAAATTCAAGTCATTTGAAGCCTACAGGCCCAGACGGATGGGTTTCCTTTTTTTTTCTTCACCCCCATGTTCTATCTGTCAAATCACAAATGAATGCTGCTGAATGCATGATGCCGGCAATAAACCACTGTGCTGTAGTTTATACCAGAGTGACATTCAGGGATCAGAGAGCATTGTCATTCTCTGATCCCTCCTGAACTCATTACACCATTGAGCGATGACATTTGCTTGAGCACAATACGGTTTGACAATTATTACTGCAAACAATCCACTGTTGCACCTTGATTATATATTAAACTAAACAAGAGCTTTTAGAAAGACAACATACGTATGAAAATGTCTATTTCATCGCAGTATCAAAAAACTGTCTCGCTTAAAACTGAGTTACTTGCATATCCTGAATTAGATTCCAACACTGTGCCAGAATTTATTTTTGGCTGTTTGTGCTTTTAATGTTCCTGCTCATGCATAATTTCTGGGCTTGACAATTGATATATTGATTAATTTTATATAGTGCTATGGTGGAACATGCCCTGGGAATCAATAACATAAAAACAAGGTTAACCTAAATTTACAAGTCCTGTCATATGCAGCTTAATAATTCAATTACAGAGCAGACTCAAAGCACAAGAGATGACACTTTCTCTGATTTTTTTTTGCTGTTTTACTTAAGTATCACATGTTTCTGAGGAAGGATGCTCAAGAAACCGCCAAAATCAGAAAAGCGACGAGAGGGAATGAAAGGCCAAAACAACACACCCGTGCCTCTACCTCATGTGGAAATCATACAAAGCATCCTGCAGGCAGCAGGTTCATTTTATAGCTTCATCTATTACCACACTGTCATTGTTAATTGTCTTCTTTTTACCTCTGCAGGATTCTCCAAATTGGTCCTATCGAATGTGACAGGAGGAAGAGCATTAAGCATCTGACAAGATGATATCTAAGTTCAATTTCCTACCCCTCACCTGATTTATACCTGAAGCAGATCATTTTCCTCTCTGTCATAAAGACCTCTATAAATCAGTGGTGCTTATGGAAGCACTACAGAACAGGGTCCCTGGATTTGTATCCCCTGTGTTTGCTATTAGGAAGCCATTACAGCCACATTTTCCTCCTTCAAACAAAAATGATCAAATCTAATACTGGCAAGATTAGAGAGATAAAGAGAGAAAGCGCTGGCAGAGCTGTTCAACACAGTCCGCTATCTAAACAATATGCTCTAAACTCAATAAAAAACAGGGCTTTTTGCTGGTGACACCATTATCCATCTGTTTGGACAAAATTGCTGTATCATGGTATAAATCTGCGATACAAGTGACATATCCGCTAAAATAAAAGGGAACATTAACTGCTCTATCTTCTAGAGGCCATGGGACTAGCTGGCTATAAGCTCAGTCAAGTGTGATGGCAGTTATACTGTGTTTTACTAGACTGCAGACAATTATACTTTGCTCCTCTCCCCTAAGAAGACAAACTGCCATGGCTTCAGCTGAAATGATTTCAAATAGATTTTCCAAAATGTCTGTCGCCAGATTGCTTCCATACATTATTTCACTTAAATGGAGAGAAAAAAAGAGGGAGCAAATCCACAAATCAATCACAACAGCCCACTTTACCAGATGGAAAGACGAGAGCTTTCAGTGTGTGTGTGTGTGTGTGTGTGTGTGTGTGTGTGTGTGTGTGTGTTGAAGACCTGCAGAGAGAGACAGTTATAAGATGTGCACGGTCCTGTCTCTGCTATGTGTCTCACTCATCCTGAAGATGACTTAGAGTATCTACTTTGTGTGGTGACCTAGCAGGGCTGTAAGAGCGGAATAATGTATAATGAACTGACCCGCCAACTTCTGACTAGTTCAACAACTAGTTCATTTAACCAATCATGCATAATCCATTAAGAGGGGAGTAAAACACATGTTACATACTGATAATGTTTTGATAAAATGGTATAGCCTATATAGGCTATATGATTGATAAATGATAGACCGGCCTGCTACTACTAGCCTACTCAGACTTTTTTCTGTGACACACAGCTAAACTATTACTTAATTGATTAAATTGACAGAAAATCTGAAATATTCATAATTGTTTGTAAATTTTAAATTTTCTTTTAGGTTAATAGTTTGAATTAGCCTACGTTCTGATATGTTGATCAGAAAAAAATCAAGAATGTCTCAGTATTTTCAGGAAATGTACTTTTTTCTTTCTTTTTCTTTTTTTTCCCCAGTTTGGAAGGCTAATGTTATTTTTACTCAAGTATTAAGATCTGGATACCTTCCCCACCTCAATGTAATTTCTGTCTTCCTAAGCACCTGCATAGAGACAATCGAAGCAAAATTTGTGATCAGCCAATAGGAATTCAAGATTTCCAGGTCAACATCCAATCAGAGCAGGACAAAAAACTAACAAACACTAAAGCCAAAGGGAGGACACGCCAGCTACTAACGACCCTAACGACCTGTCAGTAGCCTACATTATGTGAGGAAAAGTTAGTAAATTCCTACGTTAGTTTTGGGGTGGCAACAGAGAATTTCTAATATTGTCGTAGACTGGCTCCGGAGGCAACTGTCTTTAAAAAACGGCAGTTACGTAACGTCAGTCGTGCAGTTGGAAAAAAAATGGTTTCAGATGAGCTAGCTAGCTAGCTAGCGATAAATTGCTAACGCTAAATGAACAGACACCTGCAGTGCTTATGTACCTGGAAACGACTTGAATGGTGAGTGAATGATAAATAACCAAGCTGTTCTCATTGTGGTTGAATACGTCCATTACACTGACCTTTTTTAAATCACTGTAGGAGTATCTAAGTAGGAGTAGCCGACAGCCACAACCACAGTAACGCTAGACGACTTGGGCCTGACTGGAGAGACAGGTACAGGCTACAGCGTACAGGTAAGCACTGATTACTGACGGCGTTACTTGGCTCCATCACAAAATAATACACCCATTAAAGTGAACCTTAGGCACACTTTTTCTTTGTCAGTCAGGAAAAAGCCTGTGCGGAGGGACACTGTGAGTTGGTTAGTTCCAGATAAACGGGGAGGTTTGGGCGGCAAGTCGAAGTAATTTGATATATTTGAGCATTTTATAAAAACGTAACGCAATCATTTTCTTCCCTGGTTATTAGTTACTTTTAACATTTTGTAATTCAGTTATTAACCAGGTTACTCTTTGGAGAAAGTAACTAGTAACTATAACTAATTACTTTTTTTTTTTAAAGTAACGTGCCCAGCTTGTGTGTTGTTAAAAGTGTAGATGCAGAGCTAGTGAGTCAGACTGTGAAGAGGAAGTGTTTGATGGATTAAGTTAAATGAAAGTAAACAGTAGCAGCAACCCAAGTGCAGCTGCAACACCATTTTAGCAGTATACAGAAGATGAAATCTAATTGTGCCTGCTAACTAAGTGCTGCTGCTAGTTTTATCTGTTTCTTTTTTTAATTTAGCAAATAACAAGAATGAAATCAGGACCAAATAAAGTAAATTGTGGTTTGTTTATTTCCGTCGTTTTGCTTGTGCACCCAGTTCAGTTCAAATACTTTATCCGTCCCTGGGGTGGCAATTTGAGGCAAGCTGGGTTTCCAAACATAAAAACAAGACCAAACAATTCATTCACACACATACAAACGTAAGTAAAAATGCAACATTTATTCATGCAATCATAAAAGTATAATAACAGCAAAGCTAAAAGATAGGATCAAAGTGGCCAATTGATAGATGACGAACAATACGATGTCCAACAATGCAAAGACACAGGTCTATGCGGTGTGAGATTCTCCAACATGAACAGTATTGTGCAAACACATGCAAATTGTAATGACTTGTAACATCTTTTTGTCTTAACCTGCAGTTTGTTCTGTTGTGCTGTAAAGAAAACAACTGGCTCACTGGAAATGCAAAGTTAAAATGTACACAGTGAGCACATGAGAAGCACAGGGATAGGAGGATTTAGGCCTGTAGTTTGATAGCTTAGTTTGAACTAGTGGTGACTCATGTTTACTCTGGTCTCACCAGAATCGTCTGTCAGGTTTACATCTAATGTGGGCGTGGCAATCTGGATGATCTGGATGTGGGTATGTATTTTTCCTTTACTGTCACTTTTATCCACAGAAAGAAAAGAAATCAACATATTATTATTATATTTTTTTTTACTGGATTCATGTGTTGTTGTACGGTATGGTTTTTAGTTGGTTGGACTGACCAGGGCGTTCTGACATGCACCTCTGCCCCCTGTGACTGTGAAAATGAAAGAATTCCCAGAGGGCGTGTTGCTTATTCAGTTCTAGTTTGCTGCTCTTCTATTCAACACAGCAGTGAAAAGAAATTACAGGTTTGATTAAACCAATGTGCACGTGGAGACATGCCCCAAACCCTAATTGCATACAATCAATTGTATTGTGAGTGAATAAAAACCAACCAAATGGGCATATATATCTAAATATTGAAGACATGTATGTGACACAAGCCAGACAACACATGGGCATGCACCGTGTACTTAGAACAAGCAACACTATACCCAATTAGAAGACCTGCACAAATCCTGTGTTTTAGGAAACAGTCGTACATATTATGACACTGCTGCAATTCAGCATTATAGTCATGCACATTTATTATGTTTACTCTGGATGGCTCAAACAACCATGCATGACTCAATCCATCTCAGTTTTGTGCAGATAGAGATGTGTGTGAGATAAATACATGCACAAAAACTGCCACAAATGTGCAAAAATTTGTGCTGAATTGAAACAACAGATAAATTAAGGAGCTGCTTCGCTGATTTCCATTTTCTAAATGAAAGAATTATAGCCTCTCAGGGCTCTTTATCATCATTTTTTACTTTCTTTGTGTTTCTTCCATAATGTGTCAATTATATTGTAATGTCTGAACAAAGATGTACAATAATCTACTTTATTTTAACCAGTCTGTGTGTGACCCATGGTTACTGCAAAGATACTGTAACTGAGATGAGCCTGGAAAATCATTAGTAAATCTCCGTGTCACTATAATGATGTGCAGATTAGGAATTAGGCAAATTGCAGTAATCAACAAATGTTTTGTTTACAGCAATGAGAAATATAATGATAGCCGTTTAAAGTGCCACTGAAAATGTTATAAATAACTTTCAAATGACACTGCACAGGGATTGCTTTCTGTTTATACTATACTGTTTATACAGGTACATCTAACCTGCTGGAGGGAGGTCAGGCCACGAGAATCAGTGCTGACTTTTTAATCTCTTGTTACGTAAGTATTTCTTTTTGTGTAATTACTGCATGCCTCTCTTTGAATTACTGCTTGCGTATCTGGGTACTATATACTTGTTTCACGAACTTACTGTGAAACACTGTTATAAATATAAAAAGTTACCACGTTTTGTGCACATGGACTTAGTTGGACAGTAAGCAGCTGTCAAGTGTGTGTTTGTGTCAATTTAGAAAAGTCAGTGTTGATTGATAAAACAGAAAGCACAACCACAGATAAAGAGAAAAAAAACACTTAATCTATTGTGGGTATGAATGAACCACCTAATATATAGTCATAAATATAAAAGTATTATATCCTCATGCTGGTGGCGGCGGTGGGGTTATGATTCACATTTGTCTGCCTAACAGTGACAGAGACATCAAAAGATAAAAGGTCAAGTTACATCACTGCACAGCAAATGTGTCAATATTAGGTTTTATTATGTAAATATTTGTACAACTTCAGGAAATGATCAACAAGTAAATCATAATAATATATAATGTAGGTATTCATGTACATGTCTACTGTGTAGCTGTACTTTAATGTTAATATAAGAATCAATGTAATTTCTACTTGGATGCAAGTCACTAATTGGCATTAAATTCCTCATTAAAGTGGGATTAAAGCTTGATGATAGGATTGCAACCCTGGAACCTGCCCCCCCCCCCCCCCCCCCCCCCCCCCCCCCCCCCAATGGAAATATTGATTGTGCCCTTAATGCTTTTAAATATGTTGTCCTCAACATAAAAGTGCTATTGTTGGCATAAATAAATTAATGGATCAAGTCTTAAAATACATACTTTGCCATCTTGCAGTCTGAAAGAGATAAAAAAAACGCAATCTGTGAGGATAGATGGTGGCAGCAGGGAACGTAGAAAACGACAGATCAAAGCAGCATTTAACAAAATTTGAACACAGTTTCAGTGTTGATTACACCACCAACAATATGACAGCCCCCAGACAACAGTCATGAAAGTAATTATCTCAATAAAGCCAAGGTACAAAAACAATCCAGTGCCTCTTCTTTGTGGACATTAGCCTGTTGGCACCGCTGTGCTGTGACTGTGCACCAGATAGTCCTTTACAGGGATATTCCCTGTTGCCAACCATAATTAATTGCTTTACAGTCTTCGAGGCCATAATGCTCATCAGTTATTAATTAGAAATTCATTTCACTGAATAAATAATGCTGATGATTGATGATGAAACTTGTAATTAGGTTCTTGGAGTAATGCACAGGGGAGAAAGCCTTTACACTTGAATCCAGGCTATTAAATACAGCTCATTTAAGGAAGTGCTATACCTCTTGTCATAAAGCTGGGCTGCCACAGTAGCATCTGGATTCAGAGAGCACGAGCATAAGTTGTAATTCATATAGGTCATGTTAGGCTACCTGCTTCAACAACAACTCGTGATCCTTCACGCTCCTGAACCATTTTGCTCTAGAAAACTAAACCATTCATTCCCAGAACGTCAGACTAGAGCAGCAATAACCTGTTATCAGGTTCAAAACAACAGCCTACAGTGTTTTCACCAAAATTAAAACAGATTAGGGTGCTGTGCTACGAAGATCTCATGGGTCCTTCCAGGCATCACGTACCCTACAGTCTTTTTAAATGACGAGAGAGAACTGTGAAAACTCAAGCCATCTATGGCTCACTATTGATTTTACACAGAAGACCCAACCATTGTTGATAGCCTTTTTGATATATTTTCTTGCAACCACTGGTCCCCTTGGAGTTTCGTGGAAAATAAACCAGTCAATATACACCTATTAGGATTTCTTGATCTGAGCCCATAAACCTATGGTGTACAGTGTTTCCGATGCTTATTGCATCATAATAGCAAGGAGACCAAAAGCTATTACTTTTGGAGGATGAACCATCAACAATTTAATGGTTTTCTGTGACGGTCTAGTTTTAGGCCAATTAACATGATTGACCAGCAGCAGAGAGGAAGGTGCTCCTTGATGCCCCCTCAACAAAAAGACACAGCAAAAAAACAGACAAAACAGCAGCTGATGATGGTGTAGCCTCATCAAGCAGGAATATTGTTACTGGTTCTTTTCACCTGTCATCACGGGTGGGAGTGAGCAATGGTAACCCTCCACTCCTTCCCCCTTTTGCTAACCAGTATCTGCCCTATTAGCAATTTATAATGGAGATCAAGAAGTAGTCAGTGGAGAATGAAGACAACTGTCGGCACCCATTCCTAATTGGCTTTATGTTCTTTTTCTGATAAATGGCTCGCAACCACTATAGAGTCCTGTGGATTTTTTTTTTTGCCCTAATAGGACTCACTAACTGGATTTACTAACAGATAGTGGGTCAAAAAGGACATAGAGAGCAAAAATGTTAATTAATATCAATAATGGCCAATTATTAGTTTGACAGAGGGATCTAAGCTAGCTGTGTGCTCTAATGACTCTGAGCTAACTTGAAGGGAAACACTGGCAAATTAGCATAACTGTGTGCGCACTCCATGGAGGTGCCCAGCAAACATCTGTTATGTTAGAAATTCAAATAGAATTCCTATTAGTAACCCTGGCTGTGGTTGCATAATCAGTCATTCTTCTCTGGCCAGTTTGGAGGCACTAACAATGCCCCTGTGACTGGTGGAACTCCTCCCTTTGGGCTTTCCAATCAAATTTGGCCCCATGTGGACCAGGTCCTAACAACAGACGCGGCAATGTGGACTTCAGAGGGGAGCTTTGTGCTCTGACAGGAGCTCAATCTACCCACCCATGACACATGACTGAAGAAACAAAAACAGTTTTTTTTTTATTTGAATACAGCAGATACAAGTTAAGTAATTTAATGTTAAAAAGTAGCTTTCTGACCTGCAGGGATAAAGCTACTTATCTTGCTGCGCCTTTTGTGTTTCTTTTACCCAGTGTATTTGGAGGCATTGAGCTGTTTGCAAGTTGCGTTTATGCCATTAATTTTACTTCAATACTGAATAAATACATAGTATGAGAGAGGATGGTAAACAGGGATTTATTACTTCATACTGAGGTCATCTGAAGGCAGGAGGTTCTTTAGGATATTGAAAACAGAAAATATTCTGCTAGGGAATTGATTTTCTATTTGGAGCAAATAATGCTAGTTCTCGCAACCATATGGGAATTACGTACTGCTTCTACTACTGCTACTGTATGGATGCTAGCGGGCATCTTGCATCCGTTGTTGAAGGAGCTCTTGCTTTGTAATCAATGGCTGTTGTTATACAGAATAAATGCACCCAAAGACAAGAATCATCCATAACCAAGAGATGTCTTTAATGTTTGCATACATTGCCATAAAATGAAAATGAAATACAGTTATCTTTTGGACATTATTGTATATAATATTTTTTCATTGGACTTGGTTTTTTTGTTTGTTACCCTAGCAGTGCAATAAATGAATAATATTAATGCATATACAATATATTTTTAATATCTTCCAGGAATGTCAGTGTGCACACTGCCAACTGGAATGGTTATCACTGCCCCGCCCTCTTCCCAGTAAAGAAAGGTAAGTTAAAAAATAAATAAATATTGCAACGTCAGACACAAGGAAATTCAAATTCAACTTACAGTGGCATTTCATAATAACCAATGAACAATACCAACACTTTTACCCAAGAGTTTTCAGATAGACACCATATTTCCAACTTGGCTTGAGTAGCTTCACTTAGTCTATAATTATTTTCCAAGATCAAGAAGTATGAACATAATATCGGAAAGTATTTCAGTATTTGTTTTTCTTTCAAAATGTGGCAGCTAAAAGAAAATTGACTTATAAATCCATTTATACATACTTTCTATATGTTATAGGGATATTTCCATCTAACCATAAATTCCCAGCTTGCCTAACAAGGGTCGGAAACTTGTGTACAGTGTGATGTCACTGCATTAATTTTTAAAGTAATACTACCCCTCGCCATATCTGCAAAATAGTGTGGGACTGCTGTCATGACTTACAACTCGATGTGACCTTCTCTGTTATAATCTGAGCATGTAATTCCCTCTAGTGTAATGTCATGTTTGATCAGGGGAGCTACCAGTGTCCTGATCTCAGCAGTGCACAGCAGGAGGTGTGGCGAGTCAAATGGACAACCAGAGGTTCCCCTTAAGGGCAAAAATGACGTTGTCTGCATATTCCACCCTCACTGTGGTTGCCTTCGCGCGATGATTTAATATATTCAAAATTTATCATGCTGGAGCCATCATCCACTACTGTCTGCGTTGTGTTACGATTTGACAAATGATGTGAGTCTTTAATTTCCACTAACAAGGAAGTGTACACATGAAATCAAAAATTAAATCAGTATTAGGATGAAAGGTTTCATAAACATCAACTATCAGATTTTTTTTTTTTAGCATTTTAAATTCCCCTTTTTATTATTTGATTGTTTGGTTGTAGGCTTTTTATTGGTGAAAATGTCTTTTTTTCACATTTGAATTAATATCTGTGTCTTGAATTAATATCTGTTTCTTAAAAAAACAACATATGTTTGGTGCACAGTGCTGCATCCAACAGATTTGGGTACAGTATACATGAGTGGGCGACACCATGGTTGTATATATGGAATAGCTTCAGCTTTACGCTCCTCTCCATCCCACGGCCTCGGGTGTATAAATTTAGTTGATGGTTTTCGTTTCTCTTTCTTAATTCATTGCAGTCGGATTCCTCTTTGATGCAGTTCTGTTGTCCCCCAAACAATTGAAGTGGAGACAATGGAGGCATAATGATAGATCCGTGTACCCACCATCTGTAAGAGCAGCTGCTCCCTTGCATCTGTACAATATGCTGAAGCGGGGAGCCTCAGTAATCTGCATAATAAGGAGAGGGCTTATCTCAGTCTAGTTAATAATCACAAGCAATCGATGCACTTCATTCCCTCACTCCTGACTGATGGAAAAAGCAGCAAAGTTTTGGTATGTCTGCTGTATCCTCAAGATAGGCAGGGGTCACGGCGTAATGCCAAGCTGTTGATTTTGCCTAGAGCTACAGATTTAGTCTGCACTCAATTTCATCTTTTCATGAATACCATAATTACAGCAGGACGCTCTGAGTTATCTTAGTGTCTCTCCCCTCCTCACTCCCTTATAGGGTTTATAGCCTCTGTAGCAACGCTGCACCTCATATCAGAAATGGGTGTATGACTCAAAGTCCGTGATAAACGCGCAGCTCGTGTCGTGTTGATAAGAGTTGCCCCTTATAAGCAACACTCTCACACTGGCTAGGAGATTGGCCCCCATAAAACCCACCAAAAAAACTCATTGTAAATTTAACCTCCCGCCTGAAATGCCTTCTTAGACTCTACTGCGTTTGCATGTGGTCATAACACAACTGTAGCAAGTTGTTTTGTGCAGGGAATCAAATTTCAGCTCAAGGAAACTTTTATATCTTTGAAAAGAGAATAGTTTCTTCTGCTCACACACACACTAGTTTATTTGTTAGTGTTGGTTTAATATTCATTACTTACAGATTTGTTTTTTTCACTTATCAAATATCTGCTTGAATACTGTAAGGAGGGGCAGAAATGTGTTAATTTCAAGTTTCATATTTTTCATTGGAATAAGTGGTTTATAAAGAGTTGATTTGAAAAACATTTCTGATACTTTGTCTTACATTTGCTAAATGGTCCTTTAAATTCATCTAGAGGGTTAGAAAGTCAATGTGTGGCTTTAGTACTTGTTGACAGTCTGAGAGTGTCCAATCTATCCATTGAACTGCACTTTCTGTGCGTTGTCCATATACAGTATGACATCGAACACTTCTCTGTGCAATTTAATAAATGTCTCGGGGTTCTGAGGATCAGTATGTTATTATTTTCTTAAACAAACCCTTATTTATTACACTTGGTAATGGCTGCTAAGGAGGCACTAAATTGATTGGATAGAAAGTATACAATAATATTGATCAGCAACGTCTCCCCTTGGTATTCTCTTGTTAAATATGCTCATTAAATCAAGTTTTTTTTTATTTAATACCCTGCAGTGAGAAAGTAAAATACACCAAAAATTAATCTGCTTTGATTTTCGTGTTCTTTGTTTAAGCAGGAATAGTCTCCAGCTTTGAAGCAGTGCTGTGAGAAAATCACATAATGTAATTGAGGGATTTTAATTTCAGATTATTTATTATTTTTCATTTTCTGTTATTAAATTCCTTAAGTTAATGAATCAGTTACATGACTAAAATTACACTTTGTTAATTTGCGATGCTATATGAATGAATGGATTTTCATATAGTATTTTTCTGTGCCTTAAAAATTGCCAACCGCTTCCCATGGTTCGTGATCCTCCTAATTAAGCATGCATGATGTTTCTCTCCCAGCTGCTAGGCTGCTGAAATGCACTAGGCAGGTGTATTGAGCCCCCCAGTGAGGCCCGAGAATGAGCACTGTATATGTTCAAGTGCAGGTGTGACATGTTAGGAGGAGTCCAGGTGCTTATTGAGTTATCAGAGGCAGCCACTGCACGTTTGATTTATCATCTGAGGTTTAGCATTGCCATATCTGAGCGGCTATATATCAGACAACAAAATAAAATGTTCAGAAAATTACCCGCTGCGGCACTGCGGTCGTGATAACTTACATCTAGCACACTGTCGGATGTAGTGTGGCACCTACTGACACTTCATGTGAAAAATTGACAATGCTTATTGAACCTGTATGGTGACAACACGCTCTAAATCATGAATGCAAAGCCTCTAGCCAAGCCAAAGATTCACCTTGAATTCACCCTTTAAGTGTTATGATTTGTCACTGATTTGTGGGTTATAGTTTTTTTTTGTCTGCACTTGAATGTAATGGCAAAAATGCGACATTGCTACATAGGGACACATGTCTTCTTCACTGTAGGAAGATCAATGAGAATATGTTTGAACATCTCATAAACCATCCATTAGAACTAGTTTTCAGGTGCTCATCATACAATGCATGCTCGTTGACGTGAATGCCATGCTTACCTCTGCATTCTTGAGAGCCTTAAACTCAGAATGAGCCAGCCAGTCTCCATGAGCACATAAAAGGTACCCAGATTTATGGGGAGGTTTTTCTCCTAGACTCAGGCACCATCTGATAAACAAGCACTCTTTGCTTGAGGCTAAATAATACTCTTTGAGGTCCTGATTTACAATGCTGTGAAGGATCCATTTGTGGTTCAGCTCTGAGGCACGCACCTCTGTGATTGGTCATCCGTAAGCTCAAAATTTGGGCTTAGATCTACAGCTCACGAGCTTGAGGATTTCTAAATGGTCAAATGCATAAATGATGGTAGGTTTTTATTCAGAGTTAATAGATGAAGAGAAATGAACTTTTCAGAGATGTAAAAGGCTTTTAGATTTAACAAAATCCTCCCCAATTCCCTCTGATTGAGGCTAAAACTGAGGCAGTGTGCAGCCAATCTAATATTCTTGGCTTTTTAAAGGGAACTCATTGGGGTATTGGTCCACTACATGGATTCCTAAGAGATCTGATTAAAGGGAAATCCCTCAATGTTTTGCTCTCACCTTCTCCATTATAAATCAGATGCACATTGCAACTGCCTAAATTCATCTAACACTGCATTGCCTGACATAGGAAAGAACAAGTTTCCAGTGAAGTGGATAGATGCTCAAAAGTACTAATGGTACTTTTTCAACAATCTCATGAATTATTCCTTTATATAAGACTTCAGACACAGTAGAGTGTACTTTGGCATATAAACGGAAACCAGACATTTGTTCAGCTAGCAGTTGAAACTATCAGTAGTCTGAATACCGTAGTGGTCCCTTCGACACATTTAAAAGACATTTTTTTCCAAGAATCATGGCCTGTTAATTCATTTGTAATAACATCTTTTAATAAGATATTTATATATTCAGATTGCTGCACTTACCAAAGCCATGACATAATGTATAGGCTTAAATTGTGTACTGAAGTACACTGACCTCGTGTTGATGACATGAGCAGTGAATTACTATGAGATAAATTAAAACTAAGTTGAGAGCAGACTTGAAAAGAAGAACAAGCTAATTCCCAGATTCATGTGTTTACAAGCTATTGGTACATGACAGAAAGTTCTGTATAGCTTGGGTATTAACCAGTGAATTAACTGCTAATCACAGCATGAAGTTTCATTAATGAATAAAAAGATAACAGATCATTTAGCTCATATGCATGTTATGAGGAAGATCAGATCTAATCAAGCTTCATTCATAGTGTTTTATGTTTTTTTTTCTAGTGAAATTAAACATAAAACCCCACGTAGTGAATTGTAAAAGAGCAGAGCCCAACCTATATTTATCACAATCCTCTCATGCTGCAGCCTATTCATCAGACTTTCCATTTACAGACCTTACCTTTAAAACCTCTCCAAAGATTTATCCTGATATCAAATGTCACTAACATAGCTTTCCACCTTAATCTGCCTCGTTTACCTGCACTTGTTAAATTAAGTTCAACACCTGAGCAAAAAAACAGCTGACTGGGCAATCTTCACATGTTTGCCTGGTGGTTTATAGAAATTAAACATCGCGGTTCAAGTAAATCTATTTTAAGCCTTGTCTTTTATTTGATGTTTATGGGGTTGTGAGAAGGCCATGACATTGTTGGGTCATATTTTGACACATTAATTGCACTAAGGGCTTTTCATCACAGCTGTTGGGAAATTAAGAGATTGAAAGCCCCTGATGTCTTGTAATTACTGTTTCATGTTGTGTAGCCTCACTTACGAACAGCGCCTCTCTCTGATAGATGGGCAGTAAAAGCAATAATAGGGCAACTACCATACAAAAGAGTTGAGAGGGAAACGGCTCCGTTTTGTGTGAAAAGTTTAGGTCAGGAGGAGGTAGTTTGGTTAATGTTAATACAAACTGATGCTTTTGCACTTTTTTTTATGCATCCATTCAGTCATAATAGAATTACATGGTTAACTCTGGTGTGACCACAACCAGGCATTAATACAATTAACCTCACATTTTTGGCAGGATGTAGCAGGATGTTTAGCATAGGAAACGTTCCGCCCAGTGTGTTTCAGGCCGTGCTCCAGAGAGGGAGGGGCTGCATTCAAAACAAACCGCTGTCCCTGATATCAGCTGGTTAATCCTCTCCTTTTAGTGGCTTTATTGGTTCATTCAAGAGGGTCTGTTGACATTCCCCCTGCCCTGTTAAAAGGCGACTGCATCTCAAGTGAAATCTGGAGTGTTCTTTACACAGGCGGCGAGCCCCATGTGGCTCCTGCCTCCCAGTGGGCCTGTGATTTTCCTGCTTTAAGTGTATACTGTCAACACTAATTTGTCCCACTCCTCCTCCGCCCCCTCTGGAGGGGGTCGCTCTCCCAAAGTTTTAATAAAAGATCAGCTATAACTCCCTGTTTTCTGGGGGTGAGACAAAAGCTTTAAAAGCCACAGAGGCAATAAGATGCCAGGTAATGATTACAAGGCTTGAACAGAAGCAGTTACCAATACCACATACTGTTTTACACAGCACACTGCAAGTGTGTGCTGCAGCTAAGGGCTGTCTCCTCTACAGCAGTCATCTACAAATCAGAGATGTAGGTTTCAGACTTAAATTAGTACACATGAAACAACCATGTTGCAGTCATTCTTCTTTAAAAGCTTATTGGGCTGCACACAAATGAAGTGAAACAGGAGTTAACGTGGTTTGTTGTTCTATCAAACCTGAAGTCTCTGATGCCAGTGGAACAGGGAATGGTTTTTCTTGTGCTGGGTTTTTGCAATGATGATATAAACAAATTCTCAAATGATATTTGTTTAAAAAACTTTGTTTAAAAGTTATAGTCTAATTTTTCACTTTATTTACTGTGCGACTGAATGTGTCTCTTGCCACTGCATGTGGCCTAATGCAAACTGAAAGTGCGTTGTGGCCCCGTAAACCCCTTTGTGCGCTTTCATTTATCCATTTTTCCTCAGGATTAATAAGAACAACATGATTGCAAATAATAGTTTCTGACATGTTTTGCTTGAATACCATTTCAGAAGTCAACAAACAAAATTGCTCCATTTCATTTATCTGCCTTTGATGTCTAAAGGAAAATCAATGAAAAAAGTAATTTCTCTGCTGCCATTTAACCAAATTCCCATCTACCTGAATGATAGGTCCCTGGGAAAGCAGTCAGGAGACTTTCTTTTCAATTATCCCTGACTTGTTTACATAGCGTTTTGTTCACTGGACTAGATGTGAACATACAAATCTCATATGGGTTCTGCTGTTATAGAGGAAGCTTAATGCAATTTCACTTCTAAGGTAGGCAAGACCCATGTAGGAAATTGTTCAATATCTCAGTCGAAGCCCAATTTTCATCGCATTGTTTTGCCGCACAGTGTATTGTAGGGTTATGGTAATGTAATATGCATAATTCATACACCTAGGGCCCCCTCCTAATTTTTGATTCTGCTGTCCTGCCTGTTCATCTGAAGCTGAATTAATGCTACATTGTCCATTAGGCGGCCATAACACAGGACAGTACTGTCACACCCTGTGGTTGAACTGAAATTCCCTTGAGGCAAATGGTATTCCTCATTTTTCCATTTTTGTACACAAGCTATGCAAGAATTGCTTTGCAAAACACCACATTTCTCATTTTAGGTCAAGACTGATGTGTTTTAGGCCTGTGTTGAGATAATAATGCAGCATAGTAATTGGAAACAGCGTTTTTTTTCCGCGAGGAGCTGAATGTATGTTTTTCGTGTCACCCAGAGTTAGAATTTCCCTTCGCTTTTGTGTGTTTTAGGTTTGCACGATTCTCAGGTGGATCAGTGGCTGTGAGAGCACAAAGAGAGCGCATTAGATGTGGCTTGTTATCCTCTCCAGGGTTCACTTAGAGAGCCCCAGACTGCTGCAGTTGTGACCTTCATAAGGCACTGTCTCCCTGCTGGGAACACACACACGCACACACACACACACCAAGCACATCCACTCCACAGCCGGCACTCATTGGGTCATGATGGGGCTAAGCAGCCCCATTAAAGCATGCTCATCTAGGCTGGGATCACGTGCACAAAGCGTAGAGATGGACTCTTGCCAAAAGGTCTTGGGCCTGTGGTTTCTAACTCCAGAGCCCAAATGTACTGTACTTAGAGCTGGAGGAAGGAGTTTTATAGTCATAAGATAGAGTAAATGAATGCTCTTTTTTGTTCATGCTATATCTGTGTCATCTTTTCCGCAGGATACCATTCTTGTGATGTTTCAGGCTGCGCTCGGTGCGTTATAAATCCATTTTTTGGACCTGCTGTGGTCAGTTTAATGATCATTATGTGGCTCAGATGGAAAAACAAGGGAATAAGGTGAATCAATGATCGATTTTACAACGTGACTTGATTCATGGGCAGTGCTGTGATAAATGGCTGTTCTATCGAGCTCGAGGGTAACTGTTGTGAAATAAATTTGTATGTTGTGAGGGAGAACTCATAAAATAGCTCTTTTGGCTTGACTTTCGGTTTCATTAGTTAGTCCGTCTTGAAAACCCATAACATCCCATACTGTACTCTGTTCAAGAGAACATACTGCGTTAGCTAATGACTACAGATTATACAGCAACTATTTCAGATATTCATTATGGAACTGCGACTGCAGCTGTATCCTCCAAAATCTTCTGAGATCCAGATTTTAAATCCCCAAGCATCACATCACCCAGTGTTTTTTTTCTCCCTTTTTTATTTAATTAGTCAGATGAGATACAGAATTGCCTTTCTCAGTGTGGTATGTAGCTTCTGTGCCATCTCTGTAAGACACGGGCATGTATAATATCAAGCAGAGGATCTGTCTTTGATTCTGGCTGATGGGGGGGACGAGCTTCACCTAAAGGTACTGAAGCAAAGAAATAATGGTATACTACACTGCTTGTGAAAAGCAATAGGAGAACGGAGGGGGGTTCACATTAAAAGTGTCTCTCTAGGTAGCTGACATGACGCGACTAGTCAGACGTAAATAATGACAGACGGAAACTATCATGAGGTCTGTGAAGCATCCGCATGCTGCCATCATTTTCTGTCTAACCTTGCATTGCCAGCAGCTCACCAGCTCAGGAGATCATTTAAAAAGCAGACTAACGATGCTGCCAGACCTCACACCAGTCACTGGGATTTGCATGGCTTTAGATTAGCTAAATAGATTTTTAATTCAGCCATAGGTAATTTTTTGTTTTTCCGCTAAGTGAATCTTACCTTGATTTGCTTTTATATAAAATCATATGTAATTCACGATTATTCATGTGAAATATAGTTTTTAATCACATCTTCTTCTTCTTCTTCTTCTTCTTTTTTCTAAGGGTTTTCTAATGTTATTATGGAACGAAATCTGTGTGCTGCTTTTCTGTTACATGTATGTTTGCCAAACTACTGCTGATGAGGAAAATAAGGATCATTTTTCTCTTTAAGTGGATATGTCACTTTTTGAGTGAGGGTAAAATGATGATACAAGAGGACTAAAAGTTAATATCAATTCATTGAATGACCTGGCGCTTCCATGGGTGTGCTTTTTAATTAAATTCTGCTCATATGACATACAGTCGCTTTACTACCTGTAAATCAAATTCAAATCAGGTACCACGAAGGGCACAATTGTGAAAGATTGGCCTCATTCTAAAATGTTTATTTTTGCATTGCATTGCAAGAGATGAGCAAAGTCATTTAGTTGGGGCAGAAGGCTTTTCTTCACACTGATGCACCGAGCCACGACATGTCTGAAATAACATTCCTATAATTGCTCTATGGCTGTAATACCTTTATAGTGTTTTTATATATCTGATGAGGTCATTCATTTTGAGCTTCAGCCTGTAAGCCGATGACCATATTTCATGCAGAGAATATGTATAAGATATGTTGCATTTAAGTGATATGAGAAATAATTTGAATATCTGCATAGACTCTAATTTATTGTCCCGGCTCACCGGTTCCTTACCAGAGGACAATAACAATGCAAAACAAGAGCCCATTCTGCTATATAATTAAAATCATCTTTGGGGACATGTTTTGCTCTGCACACAAAATTTGAAACTTAAAAAATGGCATGGTAATGTATTTGCATAATATAACAATGAGTCCCACTCAACAAATTTATTAGTCTAGATTCTGAAAAAGCCATGGCAAAGCAACTTGCAGACTATAATTGGCATCTTGTGGTTTGCTTTCCTGAGGAGAAAGTGAATTTTATATGCTTTTATAATAAATAGCATATTTAAGCACCCAGGAAATCACTGCAAGACATCCATCCTGCATCGTTTCATTTATTCTGGTGTGTTTAATTAAAGCTAGGAAACTACATGCAATTTGTGTCTGAACAGTGTCTAATGTCTGAGACTGGTTATTAGATATTAAATTGATGCATAATTCAGGCAATTAAGAAAGTAATCACACAAAGTAATGTAATGGAAGTTAATTATTACTGCATAAGCAAACAGTTCATCAATGCTAGTTAACGCTGTGACTGCATCCCTAATATGCTCACCACGCGCGGAAATTCCTCTCCCTCAATGTTTTGATGTGCTGATTAAACATTGTAGAGGCAGATTAGTGAAGAAAGGAAGCGGGGCCCTCTCACCTCTGCTGTTTGTGAGCGAAAGGGTTCAGTGTGTTGTCGCAACAGGGAGGGGGTGACGTGTGTGTGTGTGTGTGTGTGTGTGTGTGTGGGGGGGGGGTCTTCATACCTGAACTAAAATTAAGTGTAAGGTTGTTTTAGTGCAGAGAAGTCCATTCTGTACTCCTGTCACAGGTAGTGAAACTGACTGCCATGTCCCTCTATTGTACCCCATCAACATGTGTTTGTCTGTCTGTACTCTAGTGAGTAGTGAGTTTGTCTAGTAAAAGATGTGGAGGTGTATTATGGGAAATGTAGGGCTTATGTTTGATGGGAGAGTAAAATCATGAAGTCTTGTCCTGTGCCGTAGGCCTATTTTAATCTGTCTCTTGCAAGTCGCTTATCTTTATGGGAATACACACATAAATTAGTGTAGAACACCTTTAAAGGGGCTCTTTGTAAGTTTCCCCTTCTGCCAAATATGGTGTGTTGCCGCTAGCGGGTGGTGGTATCAACAGTCGCTTCAGACATCATTGTGTTAGTAGGGGTTATAATACGCCCTCTGAGCAGCACAACCTCTTCAGGGCAGACCGGACGCTACAGTAACTCACTGCTGGAAAGTGATGAGACAGTTTTCCTGGACCAGCTAGGTGGTTAACATGCTAACTTCAGTGGAAGAATTGACAGAAACAGCAGAAAAACAAAACCAAGATTTCCTTAGTATTTTATACCACAGTTACTACAGACAGTTACTACAGCAAGCAAAGGAATGAACCTCCATAATAGTCTCTAATTTCAGTTTATGAAATGTTTATCTATCTATCTATCTATCTATCTATCTATCTATCTATCTATCTATCTATCTATCTATCTATCTATCTATCTATCTATCTATCTATCTATCTATCTATCTATCTATCTATCTATCTATCTATCTATCTAATCTATTCTATCTATCCTATCTATCTTATCTATTCTATCTATCCTATCTATCCTATCTATCTATCCCTGGCCTGTCTATCTTGACCATCTTATTTTTCTATACAGCGTGAGCCTGTTTACCAGTCCTTGTATTTGTGCAAAAACACAAAGCTCAGTGACAACACAGCCCTTTCCTCTGCAGGTTCAAAGAGCCAAAATCACGTAAAACCAACAATTGGCCAGCCAGACACACTCTCTCTCTCTTTTGAAGACATCCGATAAAACAAGACCTTCCAGCCTCGGGTTGTTTTCCCGAGTAAACATGCGTGTCACAGTTGACCTTTCCCGGGGTCAGGCTGCTTTTATATTGGCTGACATGTTTCCAACTTAATAGAACTGTTTAGCGGAGATCCCCTGGGCCCCTATATTTATTAAGCTGCAATGAGTTGCATCTGTCTGGTTGAATCAAGAGGGCCAATCAGCTGAGGTCAGACACATAGTAACAGAGAAATATAGACATGTAGCTACACACAGACACGTGTTTTATATGGGCGCACACAAAGATGCAGACGTGTGCAGGTTTGCAGCATTCACTTGCACACACATGTAGTTTTGCTTACTTTCCATTCCCAGTTAATCATGAAAGCCCGTTTTGCCGTTTCATAATTAGTAACGTGTCTGTTTTAGTTTATGTGTAGCACCGAGTGGTATATGTTGTATTGTACTGTATGTCAGGGATTGTTAGAGGCAATGCAGCATGTGGTCCGGTGTGACACCTCTTTGTCTTGTTTTCTAAGCAGTTTTCTGAGGTGTATTGATTTATCTTTGTTCAGCCATTGTACAACATCCCATAATGCTGGTCATTTTCTTAGACTGATTTTAAGCCCCTGTCTGGTAATCAGGGATAATTGTCAATTATCACAAGGAACCATCAGATCAATTACTGCAAAATCAATGCAGGCACTTGGCTTGTGCTGCCTCTTTTCTTCAGGCAGAACTACCACCTGGAATGGCAAGGCGAGTCTGTAAATCTAAAGATGCATATAAAACATCTAAAATATTACATTTTTAGGGCTGTTTTGTGTTGCTGGAGAATCATCGTAGGGTAGTGTTTTACAATCATGTTTTCGAAATAGCAAGGCACCAGATGCAGCCGTCGTTGCTGTTGTTTTATAACACCTAATGGAGACAAAACTATTGTTACCTCTTAAACTGAAGGCTGTGTATTATATCTTTTCCTTTTTATGAGCAAGCTGGAGAGAGCCTCTATTCCTGGTGGGTGAGATGACTTTTGTGATGAAAGTTAATGTCGGGCAGTCCTGATGTCCTTATTTTCCTCTCAGAGGCAAGATTCCACTTTCACCTCATGAAGGAAAGACGCCATCCTCTGAATGGCTTCCTCCGTGTATGGAAACAAATGTGCTGCTGTAATGGAATAGCCCGGTCAGCAGCCTAATGTATTATCTCCTCCTCAATGTATTTATTTACACTCAACTACTCCACAGATTGTCTTGTCATCTTAATGGGTGAGGATTAATCTGTTGCCATGCTGGCTTAGGTGGATGAAAGAGATTGACTTCTTTTACAAACTTTGTTTGCGGCCCCCACAGGGCAAGTTAACGCTTTAAAGTCGATGCTTTGAGATGCTCTACGATGAGATTTATCCTGCCTTTTTGTTTCTGTCTCATGGAAATACAAGTAAACCTTATCGAGTCAGTTATAAATAGATTTGATATGTGGTCAGTTACAATTAACATGGCATAATGTACCGTATACAGCACTGCATGGGCCACTGTTTTCTTCATTATAACAATAGAGTGTCTCGCTCAAGGACAAACCTCATGTTTTACCAGTGAGGAAGGACAAGCTATATCAAGACAAATGGTAAGGTCATCATTAAATCTATCGCACTATCTATTGCACAATGTGTAATGTTTAATACAGAGCATATTGTGTCTACATATTAGATATTGAGTCCTTGTTTAAGACGGTTGCCAGAATCATGTTGTCCATTTCGATATATGTCAATTGTGCTATAATCATTTTCAGTGAATCTAGCAGAGATTGTCATTTACCCAGTGTCCAAACTGCTCATATTTCATCCCCACCTGAAAGAGGCTGCCATTGAATATAATCACATACACACCTACTGCATCAGACCAAGAGAAAACAGAGTGTGCACTTTGTGCACAGCTATTTATATCAATAAGTCCCGTGCTGAGAGGCACAAAATGAGCGTTTAAGCTGCAGGGCCCAGAGAGCTCAGTAGCAGGTGGGCAGGCTGCTTTGAGGTGCCTGGGCGGAGGGGGTATTCGCTCTTTTACAGGTGTTGCCCATCTCACTGTGCATCCTCGGCTCTGGGAAGGTTTAGGTTTGGGAGGGAGTGGGACAGCTGGAGCAGCAGGCATCGGGGAGACAGAGAAAGAGGCTCTTCTCACTGTCGGGGCCTCCGCAGGTCAGTGCCTCTACCCAAAGGGACGGCGGAGCGAAACGCCATCAATTCACAAACAAAGGAGCCACTTCACCCGCCACAAAGGAAACATATGTGATAGAGCTGACTCCCAAGCCGCAGCTCACTTTAACATGTCAGCCTCTCCTAATTAGCTTTGTTAACTCCCTCTGCTGTCTGCCCAACTGAGGCCTCTCCCAGTCACATGTGGGCTTTTTGTTTACAAGGGCAAATGCTTGGACTTGCTCCCAAAACAGACATTTTCCTTTAACTTAATGCAGTATTCCTTAGACCGGAATCATTTTCACTCCCAAACAAGTGCCCTATTATAAATGGATTCCATTGATGCAGTATTGATATATTGATTACTGTAGGGCAAACAACCCAAACATTATAGCCTCTTTTTTTAAGGTCTTGCTGCAGAGCTGTACATTGTGTGTGCACATGTGTCTCTGAGACGAGTTGTTTTAGATGAGAACAGCTGCTCCTCAATCTTTATCGGGATGTTTTGGAGTCATTACTGAGCAGCCTTCAGACTGTGGTCTGCCATGCGTTACATGTTGCAGTCCACACTGAGCCTCATGTGACCCCTGCTGCTTACCCACTGGCAGTGCAATTTAACCAGGCTGATGACATGCAGCATGACATCCCTCATAGTAGCGTCCCGCTTACAGCCTCATTGTGGGGGTGGGTGGGGGATGGTGGGGTTGAACTCCAGGATCCAGCGCTGACCTCTGTGGCACACAAAATCAAATTGGTCTGTGTGAATCAGGAGGGAATGCGTTTTGCTTTGTGTATTTTTTTCTTAATACTAAAGTAATGCAACAGCAGCGTGTTACCCTTCTTTACATGCCTGGCTCGTGAAGACAGGAAGGAACTAAACCTGAAACTTCCTCAACTTAGTGAAATGAATGAATGGTGTCCTGTAAACATACAGTTGATCCTGCTGTGAATGAATCTCATTATCATAAGTCAACCTCAGTTAGAATTCAGCCATAACTAGATGTCTCTGGCCTGAACACTAGGTGGGTCTGACAACTGATACGGCTGAAATATTTATAGCTCTCTTGATGTTTACGATTTGCTCCACTCTGTTTACCTCCCAACAGTGGTGGTGGATTTTTTTTTTTGCTTTTGGCCTGTATGTGTGCGTGTTCGATGAAAAATAGCACGCAGCGAGCCTTGATGTATTCGTATGTTGCTGTACAGTAAGTGGATTCCAATGGACTAATATTTAACTAAGGCTTGGTGAAATTCAGCCTCTGGCCCTGCTGGCTGCCAGACAGTCCAGCACTTGAGAAGCACCCGGCCCAGAGCTGTGTGACTGCTGCTGACTGAGTGTCATGATCCTAAGATCTCTGCTTTCTCTTTGACAGGAGCGTTTGAAATTCCTGGGTTAAAAGTTCTCTGAGATTATATCTCAGAAGGCTTTTGTGATGATGGTTCATGACAGGTATATGCTTTCAACTGGGTGAAGGAATTCTGCTGAATGCCTTTACTGCACCAAACTTCAAGGACTCGCATCGATGAAACATATACACACAAATGGAATTAGCACCACCCGGATAGTTTGTCACTGGTTGTTTGTCATTTATACACCACCTGATTGGATTCACTGATTGATTGAAATTGAGGTTTATTTTCGCTTAAATTGTTTCCAGACTGTGCTCAATAAAATCTACACTCACATTACAGTATCAATAAATGTCAAGACATTCAGGATGCGTTTGGCTTCTCTGAAATAATGATTGTCCTGCTCTTCAGGGATGACTCGCTAAATCGGAGGTTTTCCATTACCTTAGTTACCATGATGATATTTACCTTGTGCCATTTTTACTGTACTGTATAAGCAGCTTCTCAAATGTAGGTGTAGGTGTAGGTGTAAACATACATAATATATATACATTACATAATACAAATGACATGTACACAGGAGTCTAGTGAAAGCATAGAAAAATAATCACATACAATTAGTTTAAAATACCAGATTAGTTTGAGCATAGACTTCCGGCAGCCTGTAGTTTTTTTTTTTTATCCTTCCTTTTTTTTTTTTTTAAAGAGTAGGAATATTTACCAAGCAAATGTGTATCAAAATATGGCATTATTCCCTGATAGCTGAAGCATACATACTTTGACATGCCTCAGCAACTCAATGTATTCTACACACTCACTGCCAGCCATGACAGCAGACTCCTTTTTGCTCTTTTTCTCCTCTTTCCTGAGCACTTAGAATAAAAATCACAAATACTGTTGTGGAGGAATACCAAGGTAACAGTCTGGAGATGTCTGGCCAAAAGGGATTTGTCCCTCTAGGTACAAGGTAGGGAACAGTATGCCCTGCTATTTTGCATTTCTGCATTGCTTAGCTGCTCAAGCATGCTTTATGTGGGCCGGGCTCTTGAAGTGTGTCATAGCATCATATGACCGCTGTACTGGAGGCTTGCTGTTGGACTTTACCCAGCAAATATGGATTATGTTAAAGTGGGCTGTGAATTGACGAGGATATGCTAATATGTCCCAGATGGGTATGTGAGGAGCGGACGGCGGGGACACGCAGACAGTATATGGCAGAGGCAGTGTTTGGCAGGTCCATCATTCCGTCATTAAAGGCCACATTATTACTTACAACAAGGCTTGCATGACAATTGCCGGAATAAATGCAGTCCCTCTGAGAGTAGCCTGTTGTGTCCTTCAGTTTCTCTTTGCTTTTCCCTTTTTTTGTTTTCTTCATTCTTGCAAATCTGTCCTCAGCTGCTGATACTGTGGATCTCAGTGCTGTGTAAGGGGGTTTGTGCTTACCTTGTTCAGACATCAATAAGACAGGCTATTAGTAGCTGAGGCCATTCATTAATATAATGAGATGGTTTTGCTTTAATTGATAACCGATCAGTGTTGATGACACATTATGCACTTGTGGATACAATATTTTGCTGCAGTTTTCCTAAGTTGAACTGAAGCACCTGCATATTTGTTTTGAAGAGGCAGGACTCCTCTGGAGCTATTATTCTGCGGTACCACTGGGCTACCAATGAGCTGTCCCCTCTGCATTATTATTGAACAAAGGTATTAGGTTTTCAGCTGCACAAGCAGAAAGATAATGGCGGCTTATGTGTAAGTGTGCTTTTGGGACAGCCTTTGTCCTTTTGATATAAACAGCCATGTAAATGACAGGATTTAAGAAAACAGCTGACGGATGCCAAGTTGTGACCAGAATTCCCACTTTACTTAGATGAGACATATAATTCATAATTAGCAGCATTTCACAGAGTGATAAAAGTATTGTTGCACACTGTTATAGTATACTTAGATGGCAGACATTTAAAATTATCTATAGAGCTAAGATGATTAATTCACTAATTGATCAGACAATTTTAAATGTAAATATTGTTGATTGTTTTCTTAGACTTGATAGTAAACTGATTGTGAACAAAGCTAGTTTGAAGACATCACTCCGGACTCTGTGGAATTTTGATTGACATTTTACACAAAGAACAATTAATGTGCAGATTAATCACAAATGACAACAACAATTAATTGCAGCTTCATTTCTGTGTATGTTCTATTGTGGTTTATGTTATTTATTGACTTCACATAGTATCAAGGATCCCTCATTGATCTGATGATTTTTTTTGTTCACCACAAACCTGTGTAGAGATGTACTTGGGTGTGGAGCAAATGACTACTGACACCACATCCAAGCACATCAAGGATTATCATCACAAAAATGACAGAATTAAAGATGTCAAGATTGGCTTTGAACCTCCCCCTGGAGACCTCGCTGGGCGGATAGAGAACGAGGGGGTGGGGAGGGGTGTTAACATTTGTTGTAGACTTCTACACGCTGTATTTGCTGGGGGCATTGTTAGCACATACACCGCCTCCAGCCCAGGATTTAGCCTGGCCCCCAGCAGATGCAGACTGCCCTTTACACACACATACACACACACACACACACACACACACATACACACATGCTCCCTTACTACCACCATCCCACCCCTGGAAGGGGAAGAATAGATGCCCTGGGGCAATTCAGCTAGTGTGGATCAGTTCAGATGAGACACATTAAGTGGCTAGTGATAAATTTGGCATGACAATTGCAAACACCATCGCTTTTGTCTGTAATTAATTCCAGTGGTGCCTGAGGCCTTCCCCGTGTTGCTACTGGTGTGGGCCAGCAGTGCTTTCCTAACGAGGCCACATTACAGCCAGGATTATAGCCCAGATAAAGGTGCTCTTAGAGGGAGGTTAGTGAGATGTATTTCTGTGGTGCTGAGGTGGGTAAAGATCTGGAAGTAATTTTTAGTTGTCTAATGCAGGAACAGACTCATGAACACAAAACTAGAATCAAACAGGAGTATTTTTTTGTTTTTTTACTTCAGCTGTTTATATTATTAAGTTTGTGTCGTCCTCTGTATCCTAAAAGCACTCTTGCAGAAATGATGTTCACTGCTACCATACATAATAATAAGAGGTAAACAAATACCATAATAAAAAACCTTGCGGAAAGACAGCATAAGCCTAATAAGGAATGATGTGCGGTACAGTAATCAAGTTTCACAATACTGCTTCAGAAATGTACTAGCTTGGATATGTCTTAAGGACTCAAATGATGAACTGGCACCAAGCAGTGGAAATTACGAGTCCACAGATTGCACCTTTAATATTTGGTCCAATGGGTCCTACAACTCAGTTATTCTCATTCAGTGGTAATGTGGAGGCATTAATTAACGGCTTGTACTTCTGAGTAGTTTTATTACGGCTAATGTCCCTCATTAAGTGAAATATAGTTACTCAAGGACATAAAAGAATCCCTCAGCAGCGCCATTAATCTTGATTTCACTTGTGAGAGTACTTGGATATCTTCTGCAACTTGCTCTGTGATGTGGTATCCGTGGCTCTGGCTCAGGCTTAAGGCAGTCTCATGTGTTTACCACCTCCTCTGTAGCCTCCAGCAGGGGGAAGCTGAACACACCACCAATCTGTGTCATTACTCTGTCATTGCATCAAATCACATGATTAGCTTCATGGGGCAGTGGAGGAGTCCTGCTTGGTGTAGCTGGCCGTTGCAGTCCCCGGGTAATGGTCCGGTGGCACTGTGATGGAGGGTTGTGTGCTGTCCTCCATACAGGGCCAAGGATGCACCATCATTCAGCCTACTGGAGATGGCCTCAGGGTGAATCGTGTTCTTTACTGCTCAGACCTTTCACTCGCGTTAGAGCCGAGCGCCGCGCTGCAGTTTCCGTCTAGAAAATATTGCTTATTGGTAACACTTTTTCCTTGACAATGCTATCATAAACATGTGACTTGTTTGGAAATAGGCTGCACTGTGAATCATTAGTCGCGCACCAGGCTCGGATCCGTCACAGACGTGCGTGGGCAGACAGGGATCTTTACATCGGATGTTAAAAAAAAATTACTAAACCATTAAGTGGGATAAGGAGTAGCCCGTGTTGGAGTACCTAACAGGGCCAGGTGCCTCAGTGGAAGGCCAATCCGACAGTTTGTCGATGCAGCCTTTTATAATGCAAAGGCTTATAATTATCTCACGCTCGTTCATTTCACACTGACATATCGCTTTCCTAAATGTCAGTCGGAACAGCCAGTGCACTTCTCCTTCCCCCAGCTCAGGAGAGCCCTCTCTGCACCCTGCACACAGCCATGATGATGGCAGTGCTTTAGCCCTGAACGTGTAGCCCCCCGCCGGGGAATAGCGGTTCAGGCATCACCGATCGTTGACCTGGCTATTGTTGTTTGTGATACTTACTGGTAAACTTTTGCAATCAATACAACATCAGCCAGCAGAGCCCCTGGGAATGAAAACCTGAAACAGCGCACTTAATCTTGGAGCCGGCCCCTGCTCCCTGCTCTGCCGCTAAACTAGGTAGTTGGCCTACTTGATGCGGCATTATTGCCGCAGAGGTCAGATGTGAGCTGTCTTGCACAGCGCCTGATGAATGGCTGTTTTTGATAAAGCGCCTCTCCCATCCAACAAGAGACATTTAATAATGATGGACCATAACTGCACACAAAAAAATCCTTGTAGAAGAAAGAAAAAAAATCCCTCCTGCCTACCCTCTCAGACAGTGAGCTGCTAGCCATACTCAGTGCACTTCTGGGCTTTCATACACAGGAACCATAGCACTGCAGGGTTTACTATTACTGCTCAATGTATTTTGCACAGGTAGAGAACTGAAGTTATGTTTAATCCTCTTTTAAATGCAGGTTACAAATTACAAAATAGTGAAATGCTGCACATAATAAAATATTAGATTATGAACTTCAGTAATAATTAAACTACACCTTTACTGTCTATATGGGAAAATCTTTTATTGCCCAAATGTTTCCTCTGGGCATGATATCCCTATATTGTGTTGTAATAGAAAATGTGGGTGTGCAGTGTAAAAGCCTATACACTGTTTTACATTGGAAAGTATTCACAAAGGTAACAGTGTTAAATGGTAGCATAATGTCTACAGTAATGCAATTTACCATCCACTCAGACTGCAGAATCCCCCTCTCAATACCCATCTCTGGAGGTGCCCAAAAGATAATTGAATGTCTTTTAAACTGCGGATGATCATTTAACTAGCTCAGTGGTCAAGGCAGTAGCCAGCAATTTTGCAATCTGCCATTGTGATGAGCAATCAAATCAACTTGTATTTAGTGTAAGTGTCTCTAAATAAAATGCACACCTTTTAAATGAGTATAGTTATGAAAGTGTACGGCGAAATTAAATGCCATTCTCTGGAAAACAAAGCTCAAAGCGCGGTGACAGCTTTGACATAGACAATGCCTTTAGTGACAGGAATAACAAATTAATTGGAACCATAACACATTCTCTCTAAAGGTGAGGTAAACACACCTGACTGTATATTTTTCACCATCAGTTAAATCTCAATTGGATCTAAAAATAAACCCCAAGGCATTGAACAGTTTAATGGATTTTGACGTCTCTGCATTATGCTGTCACTCCAGTATAAATGAATCATAACTTTGCTCTGCGCCAAGGAATTACCATGCATTTTGAGAAAATGCATTGTGCGCCAAGCTGTGAATTATGATGCGAGATCAAAATAAATGTGTAATGACTTTGGAGATGCCCAGAATAATTTATTGGGTGGAGGTAGTTCCACATTGAAAAGAGAGCCTAAGTGGGATACAGAAGCTGTGTGCACTGACACTGCCCTGAATGTGTTTGAATTCTGAAATGTCAGTGTTAGATAGGCAAAGAATCTAGGCTGTTTACTGAAGCTTGGTAAATGAGGGCTTCATTTGAGATGCAGCAGTATTCAATTATATGGTTATTTATTGATCAGAAACAATATATGTCTGTCTGCAGCATGTAAAGATGAATTCAGAGGATAAAAAGAAAGTGTCAGGGAAATTGGCCAATGAAGGATTGCATTTGATCTGGGTGGGAATTCAAGAATGGAGACAGAATACCCTAGTGTTTAAAAAAAAAAAAAAAACGTGCCAGAAGTGTCTTTGCAATTAAAGTTTTCCACAAAGAACTGTCAAGTGGGATTTAGAATGAGAAGGAAAAAAAAAACATAACAACACTACAATAAACCAGTGGGGGAAAAGTTTCTAAAATAAATTGGAATCCCATGGATCCGATGTTTGCTCAATCGATAGATGAAGTAATGATTAACCACAGATTATTTTGATTTCAGTGAAGCACATTGTTTTTGAAATGGCACTACAGTGACTGTAGTTGTTGATAACACTAATTGTATAAATCACCACTTGTTCTGCTGTTGGCCTATAGACACATTTAAATAGAGCTAACACTATTTGTTTAATCAATTAGTTAATTGAAAATCAGCTTTAATGAGCAGTTAATTGTTGAGCAAAAATGTCATTCATTATCTTTTTCCATCTTCAAGGTTATTATTTTATGTTTTGTATCACTGTGAATTCCCCTGGGGTTTGCACTGTTGATGACATTTTTCATGTGACACACATTCATTTGATGTCACAGTTTAGACAACAATTCACAATAGCATCTGCAGTAATAATAATAACGATAACAACAACAACAAAATCTCTCATTGACCTTGCTGTGGTCATCTTTGAGGGTTGGAGTGCCACTGGGCTGTCCCAGAGCCTTTTGTAGAATAAAGTGTGAAACTTTACATCTCCTGCCCCTCTGTTAGCTCATTTATAGGGCTCAGCTGAAGTGTGCTGGGGTGTGTGATGCACCAGCGCACTCACTTTACATCCCCACTGTAAACACTGTCTATTATATTATTCACAACAGTGTCCTCCAGAGAGATGCATCCCGGTGAGGCCCCTCTGAATATGGAACACCAGCTATTGTGCTTACCTGCTGCCCCATATCAGCGTGGCCCACAGTGGCCCTTAGGTGGTTCTCGTTCAGATCTCTTTAGCTGGGCTGGAGGGTAATCCCTGGGCAGCCGGGGCTTCTCTGTTGTCTCCTGGTTGTTTTCTGTGTAGTTCATAAATTATAGATGGGCCATGTCGAGGGCCATCATGCTGCCTGATCCCTGTCTGTGCTGACAGCTGTATGATGCGCACTGAGTGCAGCAGATTGGGAGCTCAGAGTTTCATCAATAAATATCACTCTGACCCTCACACTTGGCCTCGTGTCAGCGGTCAAGGTAATGGCTTTTTATTATCGTGAAGGGCATCCCAGCGTGGGGTAGTCTTAAGGTTGCTCGTCCATCTCAGGTCTGGAGACGCAAAGACAGACAGAGAGGGAGAGAAAGAGAGAGAGAGAGAGGAGAGGGGTAGCTGGCCTGAAGTTTAAATGGACTGGGCTGTTATTATGTGAAGCTTGAGGATGAGTGTGGATGTGTTGTGCGTTTGACAGTCAACAGCAGGGAGCTTTTGTGTGGTGCACCAGAGGAAGTAGTGATTTTCATGGACACATTATTGGATTAAATTAACCTTATTAACCAGCTGTGATGAATTCTATTGAGCTTCACCGCTTCACACAGATCTCCAAAGAAACTGTGCGAGGGTGTGAAACCGTGCGGCTGTTTCTATTTTAGTGCGTTTGTATTTGATTTGGAGCCTGTCTGTCTGTCTCTGTGTGAGTGCGCGCGCGTGTGTGTGTTAGCTGATGGTTAGCTCTAACTGCCTGACTCATAGATGACAGGGCTTGAAATGCCATGATTGTGTACTGAAAGCTCAGGCAGCTGTACATGCTGCATGATGTCTTCAGAATACAGGTTTTTAGACAAAACAATATAGAACAGAACAGCATTTTGTCTAAAGTTCATTCATCAAAAAGCTGCATATTTTGAAAAGGGTAAAAGCCCCACACAACCCTGTCAGAGAAGCGCAAAGGCTAGATACTATAGATTACTTTAATCCCCTGCCAGATATAAAAAGGATAATTACATATTTGTGGTGGAGGCTGTGTGGTGAAAAAATCAATACAGCCTTTTTTGTATGACACTTCATTAGTGTGAAAAAATCTTGGAGCTGAGAAGAACTGCACTGCAATTAAATGGTTCTGCTACCTTAGACTTTGTAATGGCTCTATATTATTATCCAGTTTATTTGAAATAGTGGTTGCACTTGTGGAGTAATTGGAAACCATTGATTATGTACTTTTATGTCTACACTCTTGCACATCATTATGGAGAGAAGCAATAGTTAGTTAGCCTCTCTAATGAAGCACTAATTGCACTAAGTAGGTTAAGATGTTAGTCAAACTGCACTCAACTGAAATCACAGCACAAAGACTTCCAATTAATCTGCACACACTGACTAGCAGATGTTGTTGTGGACTGCATATCTTGCAGATTTTTATTTGCTTTGTGTCTGATCCTGTTGCGTAAATAGAAATTGTGTTTGTATCAGTCCATTGGCAGCAGATGGAATTGATTAGAAAGAGTGGAAATAAAGGGTGGCGGGAGAAGGAAAATCTAAGGTGATGGAATATAAAGTGGCCACTTTGCTGCTGTTTTCAAAAAAAAGGAGGACCATTTGTAATGTAGGTTTCCTCCTGATAATGTCAACGTTGTAACACTGGCTGGTAATTGTACCTACATGAATTTGACCTTGCACTTAGCTTAGCCCACGCCATACACCAGTGCGTCCATCTGCGACGTATATATAATCCAGCATGGAGATATCATCATTTTTCGTCACCTGATGAGACAATACAGCAGCAAGTCGCAGGAAAACGAGGCGAGAGAGAGAGAAGGAGAGGAGAGGGCTGACTCATAACGGAGGCCACAAGCCAGACCTGAAACCACAACATCACAAAGCACATGGTCTGTCCCCTCATAGTCCACCGAGCCATGCAAATGCAATAAGTATTTCCACTAGAGACATCCCTAACCTCTGTTACTGCTCGCAACTTCTGTGGTTGCTATTAACAATATATTGCATTTATTTCAACAAAATAATTTGTTTCTTATTTCCATTTTAATTTCATGTTCATTTATATAGAAATAAATATTTTCTATGTATAATAATTTTTAGCAGCACTTACCTTAAAGCCTTTAGGGTCTAAAATGAAGGCATTACATTCAGGGAATGTATTAACATGGCATGTTGCTAAATATCACTTATAGAAATTACAGTATACTTCGATTGATTTCTTTTTGAAAATACCCAATTATTTCTCAGGAATTTATTGAAAACTAAATACGACATCCATTCAACTCATAGCATAATTTATTGTCTGCGAAAATGTGATGGATTGTCCATTTGTGCAAATGAATTACCCTGTCTCCATATTAGTGTAGCACATTACCCACTGAGGTCATTAAGGGAGATGCAGGCCGCCACCGTCTCCCTGCAGAGCTGACAGTATTGGTGTGGGGGGTCCGCACGGACTGCCCGTACTCTGTCCCCCCATCATGGTCCTCTGTGGAAAGAGTGATGCTGACAGTACACTCCTGGCAATCAGTCAGCTCGCCACCCACCACTATGCGCTATCCGAGATGTGGAGAGCAGGGTCTGTGCCGGTTACAGCCTAAACCCAGCAGCAGCAGGAAGACTTTCCGCCTTTGATCTTTTCTCTTTCAAAGGGCTCAAATGCTCACGCTATTGTACGCTTGAGAGACACTTCAGCCTTCACTACCCAGGAAGAGGGGGAAAAAAAAAATGAAAGTGCCGTCCACTTGTTACAGATACAGAACGACTCAAATTAAAAATAAAAGTGTAAATTTAATCAAATGTCCCAATATTGTTGATTGCTTTAAGACGAGCCATCTGTTGAACATGCAGAGCGGGGTAAGTTAGCGTAAACTGGAGTATTAAATGTGGGGTGGAGACCTCTATCAGGACCTCTTATTAACAGAAGCTTGTTCTTGGTGGGATCTTAAGAAATCTCCTGGCTTTATATGGCTGTCTGGGGAGAGGGTCAAACCCTGTAAGCTGTCATTGCACATGAAAGGATTAATGTCATCTTATAAGAAGGGGGGAAAAGCCGTCTTATAGTTATTTATTCTGTTTCATTCACATTCTGCTGGCTCTGTAAAAGAAAAAGGCTAATGTCTGGTCTAATTTGTAGCCCTTTAAATTCCAGACAGAGATTCTTTACATATCTCTGGAGCTCATGGCTCCTCTCGGCGCAACCCCTCTCCTCCACTCCTTCTGGGATTCCTCTTAAACCCGACCAATTTACTATCTGAAGCAAAGTGAAGATTTACATGAGTTTGTACTTGAATGGCTCCAACTCTAGCCTCATGCACTAAACACTCCCACTGTAATTACCATTCGTGGATCCTGTTCTCTGATACCCCCCTCTCTCTCTCTCTCTCTCTCCCTCTCTCTCCTCTGCACCTAGGCCAATTGAAGGGGAGAGAAAAGGAAAATACTTATTCCCCAATGCTGATTCTTAGTGCTCCTTGTTCAGGATCTGTAATTGGATCTGTGTTTTCGACTCCCTGCTAATAAGCAGCTTACTTTGGCTCCCTCTAGACTTGACCCACCACATTTTTGTTTTATGAATTTTACAAGGGGATTTTAATAGATGCTTTAGGCTATGCAAAACATAGGCTGAAGGGGAGGCATAATGTGGGAGCCTTGACACAGAGTACGCCTGAGTGGCTGCTTATCATTGCGGACAGGTCTCATAACTTTCATTAAGATTGATGTAGGACAAAAGGGAACGCGTGAGAAGAGGGACATGAGAGAATATTAACCTGTGCTCCTGTAACTAACTATAATTGTTTTGCATTCGGTCTCTCCTCAGGCAGCCGCCCTCATTATCTTTACCCGTACATGACGGCGCAGCTGATTTTAGTAGCCGGGCTTGTTAGAGGAGATTGGAGGTCAGGGCAAACTGTAATCTGCCTTCGGTTATTTTTATGGTAGAATCCGACGGCCAGGGGCTGAAGTGGAGTATCAGTGTATTTTACAAACATAACACCTCATTTCCTTTCATTTTACATCTGTGTAATTGTTTCTGAAGTTAGCTGCTCTGTGCTGTTGGAAGTTGGGGCAGGTTATGAATCTATTGCTTTAAAATACTGTAAGTATTGTTTGCTTTATGCCTCGTCATGGAGTAAATATGTGGGCATATTCAGCTTCATAACAGGAGACGCTGTTTTAGTATTAAAATAAATCTCCTTTTCATGCTGTCCTCTTTTTAAAAGGAAACCTGAGCAGACAATGGGATGTGGATTTTTAAGTCTGCCGTCTTCATCCTTCTCTCTCGCTGTAATGTAGAGTCTGCTGTTAGTCCAGTGCTCATTTAAAAATGGCAGGATGACAGTGTCGCCCATACAGGGGCCACTGAGATGAGCGGGATGAAAAAATGTAAAGACAAGTGCTGACCCGTAGCCTACCCACCGTTTCTTCAATCATTAAAATACTTCCTGAAACCATGGATGATTCCACAATTCATTATAGCTTATCGTATCTAAGTGATTTTTTATCATGCCTGTCTACATCTCTACATTAAGCCAGTTCATTTGTCTCGAGAAGAAGAAGAAATTAAAGAACATTTCCAACATTTCTCCAGATGAATGAGACAGGTGCAGTCATAGAGGTGAATATTCAGTGAAGATGAAGCTTTCCTCAAAGGTACTAACTAAGACACTCTGTTGGGTATAGGAACACTAATGACCAACACAATCACCTATCTTGACATGAATACCAAAGATAACAAGGAGAGGTGGGAATAGGTGTAATGCTCTCTCTTTCATCCCCTCTCTTCCCGTCCTTTTTCTCTCTATGGGAATCCACCGGCACGCTTTACTTCATCACAAAGCTAACGTGGCATAGAACTTTTAAAACGCGCCTCGTCTTTTGTATCACCCCACCACCACCACCAGCACCACCTCTATCCCATCTCTCTGTCTCTCTCTTTCCCTCTCTCTCTTCTGGCTGGTAATTCTCCCATCTGGAGGATGTTTGAGAGAAACAAAGAAACAATAAGAGGAAGTTGGGAGAGGGGGTGTCAGGCTGTCAGTAATCTGACAGCTATGGTAACTACCCTCTAATCCAGACGGCTCCAGCCACGCTCCGGCCTGACACCCGCGCCTCTGACTGACAGCTGAAGACCGGGCACATTCCACAGGCAGAAGTGACATCCAGTCTATTAAGGCAGACAAGCACAAAGCAGAGATTTGCCCTGACTGCCTGGTACTGAAGCCTACTATGGGGGTGATTGGAGAGGTCCTGGAGAAGGTGTCAGACTCAAGCTCAGATGATAACCATATTGTAATGATGCTGCTGGACAATGAAGTGCTATGATTGCCCATGCTGACAGCGGAAGTTTATGTCTGGATATCCGCCCCCCCACCCCACACACACACACGCACACACACACACACACACACACACACCACCACCACCGCCCTCCCTCGGTCTGCATTCACAGGCAGCTCACAACACACACACAGTCTCCAGGTCCCAACTGCCAGTCAAAAGCCCGGCCGCAAACGGGTGCACTTCTTATTCTAGCACAAGAGTGCACCAAACAGTGATCTCTAATGGACTGACCCGAGGCATGCTGTGCTGACAGGGAGAGCAGTATAATTGTTGTTTATCTTCCTCCTCTTTAGATATCTCTCTGAGCATAAAGAGACTTCTCAGTGTTCATTTGTTGCTACAGAATAGCCCAGAATCCTCTACTTAGTTTCTTTATCACCAAAACATTCCTGGAGAAAGCCATACATGATTGCTTTTGGAGGCTTTTTGCGATGGCAGGAAAGTATGTAATTGGTTTCACTTAAGGTTAATTATTTGCACTGGCAGGTCGCATTGTTGTAAGTCGTTCATTAGAATACACATCCAACACACAGAGCAAATGAGATGAGCAGGCTGTGCTTTATTGTAGGTTTGCTTTTAAAAGAGTCCCGAAAACCAAGCCAAACCTTAATGATACTCTCAGCAGCCTATATAATGGAACAAGTTTGCATAAATTAGACCACAGAGCTGCAGTGGCATCAGACAGGCTAGACTGTTTGTATTTGAATACTTTGGCTAATTAGAAGTACTAAAAAAGTGGACTGAAAATATATAGTCTGCTTTGAATTCAGTCCTGATTCTGGGCTGCATACATAAAACATTTTCCCCTCGCTTTCCTGTATCAAATGCCTATGGTTTCAACTTTATTTTTGTATGAAGCCTGATGGTTTAAGACATAGATGATTTGATTTCCTCTGCTTGCAGTGTAGTTTGCAATGCCAATGCATGGTAGGAGATTTAAAAAGGGAAAAGATAAGCTAGAATAGGGATTTTCCTGTGAATGCCCCAAGTATGAAGTAAATCCCTCAAACAGCCAAACCCTAACATTTCTACAATAGAAATTATATTAACTGTGTGAAAGACACACGCTCTGTATCCTCTCACCCTTAGCACAGCATTCAAATAAGTCTGAGAGATTTTGGTCCCAGGCGAGTTCACCAAAGGTGGCATTTCCCGTCTCCTTTTCAGCCAAAGCCTGCTCGTCTTCCATCTTACTTAGCTTGTCTTGATGGAGACTCAGGGTGCATGCCTTGCTAAGTGACAGGGAGTTAAGTATACATTCACACCATCCTGGGCTGCTAGTTAAGTTGACAGAGAGGTTCTGCAACCAGTCGGTCAACATGAAGCTCATTCACTCTCCAATCAGACCAATGATACAAAATAGAGCTGTTTCAGGATTTCATTTAGAGTTTTGTATTAAAGTGTTTATTCTTTTACAACAAATTTGGTCCTTTTCATGTTTTCTCGGCAATCAGACGAATATTCAGCATAATTATATATTGCGGTCACTAATATAAGAAACCAACTTAAAGGTAAATACTAAAAGTCAACATGAAAAAAAAAACACCCTGTTTTCTTTTTCTTTTTTTTAGTTCATCTTCTTGGCTCTTTGCTCTTTGTACATGCAGGCCAACATAGCCATAATGAGACAGATAATTGAGGATATTTTTTATTCAGCGGCTAGTTAATTGGTTGCCACCAGTGTCCCAGGAAAGGTTAAATTTATGGTTGCGTGTCACCAATTACAATCCCAGCTGGCTTTGTTCATCTGGAAATATTTATGGCAAAAAGTCAATGTTTAGGCGACAAATGACAGGTTGGACATGTACACATTGCAGAAGCACAAGCCCTCTGCATGTTGCATTCTCTCACAGCACCTCATAGTCCGGGGCTGTGCACAATCTCTCCTTTTTGAGTGCAGAATCAATGTGTGCATAATCAAATTCCTATTGACAGCACTCATATCCTTCTCCCTGTGGCAGAAAAGAAGATCTTGAAGTGGGGAAGGATGAATGCATTAACATCCTTTCAGTCAGTCTAGCAGATAACAAAGCTCCCTGCCTCAGTGTTAACACTGCAGATTAGGTCAAGTTTTTACCCCTCTGAGTTTCTCTCCTGTAAATGACGAGTTTTGATGTGAAACAAGCAACATGTCAAGGCGAGTTGAAAGATGTAGGCATTTTCTGCCATGTCACAATGACAGGCCGCTGAATATTTGGGCCATTAGGGGCTTATTAGTGAATAAATGACCAGATGGTTCAGTGATGCACAGAGATGGACAGAACTGGATGCTACTAATCAGCAGTGTCTGTAGCTCGGTGTCAAATCACACGACACGGTAACCCATGGCAACGGAATAAAAGTTAACATTAGCAAGTCAATTTGAGATCTGGGTGCTGTAAACAGGGTTTCGAATAGTCCTGCTTTGCTCGCTTGAAAAAAGAGAATGTCTGTGTTTCTGGTGAGCAAATTCAATTTGAAACAGCTGGTTTTTTATATGCGCTTCTTTCTCCATGTGCTCCTACATTTTTATATCTCATCCTATTAAGTGAGATCTTTAATACCCTTTAGATGGAAATTACATTATTTTAATAACATGGGTTATTATAAATATGACTGTTTTCAAGTAATCTGCAAAAGTGGCCAGGGAAGCAGTAGTTTGTTTTATTCAGCGTTGAATTCTTAAATAGTTCTCAAAAGGACAGCGATTTTTTTAAAATCCCAATTTTACTGCTCACATTTGAAACACAAAGACAGTAGGATCTCACACTTGTTTATTTCAGCAGCACCTCACTTTTGTGTTTGTCAATATATTCATTCAGTTTCTACTTTTGAGGTGCTTTGATTAGTTTGATTCTGAGATGCCCCACCATCTTCTTTACAGGAGGTAACCAACAAATTTGAAAACGGCCGTGTTTGTGCTTCAGTATAATTGGTGATGGGTTGTTTTGTGACAGATGTGAAAAATAAAAAAATAAATAAAAAGCAGTGTGGGCTGCATTACACAAAACACAATACAAGATGCTCCATGTTGGAGCTGCATATGAATGTGTGTGCGTAAACATGCGGGCTCTCTTTAATTGTATGGGTTTCTTCCAGACCCACAGCTGACACAAACAGGCAGCCTGTTTAATGGATGAGAAGAGCCGTTTGAAGACGGTCTGTCACTTCTGATTGCTTTGCCTCTGTTCTACAGCATAATTGATCACTTGTCTACTAATACCCCTCTGTTTAACTTCACTTCTTGCCGTCATTAACTTTAATAGATAATTCATAAATTAGGGATATGCTGAAGACGTGGTGAGAGCTGAAGAAGCCCAATTATTCGCCCATTTGGTTAATTGAATAGATATCAAGATTACTGTGGATACCGTCGGACTTTGTGGTTACATCATACTGTAGTTGTAGTTCATGCTGTTCCCATGATTTTGTCTCAAAAGCTAAAATACAGTATACCTCTGTTGTTGAGTATGATTAATCTACAGCTAGGCTTCCTGCAGATTATGCACTTTGACTTTTTGATGCATTGTAATTGTGATATTTCTCGATAAACATATTAATTTGAATAATTTATGCACACGTGCTACATCCCACTCCATTATACCTTTGAACAACAGCGTGGGCAATAAAACATAGATATCGTGAGCTTTATGTAGGGTGGAAACAGTGGGATTCCATGTTATTATCCTACCCCCCATTACATCGAATGGGAGTGCATTGTTATTATTTGTCATCATATGCTAATTACACATCATTAATGTTAGACCTTAATGGCCCCAAGAGTGGGTAATAGGCTGTAAGGCTGAGCTGGCTGCTTGCGGGGAATCTGAGTCTGGGGGGAGAGAACACATGCTAATGAAGCTGAGACCTTTTATCTTTGCAGATTAAAAGGGAAAAGATCACAACCCTCAAAATAAGCGTTTTGACATCTGTAATTGGAAAAGACAACAAGCTTTTGTTCTATTATAGGGAGCAGGAGGCATCAGGCTGGGTGTATAAATCTCTCCAGCGAGCTTTACTCCCTCAGTGCCTTCAGTCAGCTAGCCAAATGAAATCTCACTGCTGCTTTCATGCTTTTAGCCGCAGTTAGACAGAAGATGGAGTGCTGCTGCTTCCAAAGCAGTGCGGAGCCTGTGATCCGAGTGTGTACATGTGTGAGCATGGTAGCTTAGCCTTTTCAAATTAATGGATGCCCTTGTATGCTGAATGGGAACACAGAACAGTGACCCTGCCAATTATTGGGGGGGGAATACTAAAGGAACTGCTTACACGCTTTCTGTGCTGTTGTGCAGAGAACCAAAGTTGGATTTTTTTCATCATCACAACATGTCTGCTCACTTTACTGCAATGATCCTGGTGAAATAATACCACGGCACCGAGGTCAGATAGTGAGACCCATGTTGCGTGCGGCGAGATGCAGAGGAGCGACTGCATGTGCGCATCTGGCCCTCTCCTGCAGGCCTGGCTCAGAGCTGGGGCGAACAGTAAAGCGACAGCTGGTCCAGCATGGCTCCATGTTTGACCCCCAGCACCATGTGTAGTCCTGGGCGGCCAGCGGCACTCCATACCCTGAAGACATGTATGCCATCCCGAACACCTGGTGGGAGGGAGCCCACCTTAGAGCCTAGGGTCTAGTTGTGCTTACAACGGGTTAGGGATAGTGTTTGAGGTGTGCGTGAGGGTGGATTTCAGGGTCTGTGACCCCCTCAGCCCGTGACACCTCAGCGACGCAAAAGGCTCAGAAAGCAGGGGGCCTTCTGACTACCCATTTGCTCTGTCTCCGAGGTCCCAGCCCAGAGGTCCTGTCATCACAAAAGCAGCTCAGCTGGAGGCCATAGGTGTAATGACCTACATCCATCCATATAGAACAATATGTATGGCATAATCAGTCTGTTTATGTGGCTTGACCTCAGCCAACTGTACTTGCGTTTCATAGCACAACTCCTCACTCTGTTCACATGAATATCCAAAAGGGTTTAGTCTGTTCTGATTTACTCACTTTAACTTTGCAAACTGCTGTGTGACACCACAGCTGCAAGGAGGGTGCCGAGAAATTCTCTTACATTAATTTATGAAATCCTGACTCTTATAGTCTTCACGACTTTCCTTTTTTGTATCTGCTTATGATGAATGTTTTATGCATGAAAGCAGAAAATGTTGATCAGGGAAATTGTATGGAATTTGTCTCTATTATGCATGCTTATCATAATTACAGCGAGATTATGCAGTAACAAAGCAGCAATGGTAATACAATAAGTCTCCTTGATAACGGCAAACAACTTAAGAGATGAAATGATGGCACACTTAGGCGGTGTGTGACAGTTCCATAACCTGCAGGTTGTTCAGTTTTAACTCGCTCACACAAACACAGCTTTTATAGGAGTTCTGCAGTGTAATGGTAAAAGAACGGAAATAATAGGGAAAATGGTGGTGCAAAAATGTCAGTTTGTTTAATTACCGCTAGTTATCACAATTACCTTCTCTTTGACTTTAGCATGTATGTAATAAGAATGTTCCTGAGTGCCTCAGAGAAATGTGAAAGGTCAGATGTCAGTTTTAATATGACTAGAGCACCTCTAATGAAACACTGTTGCAATATGTGTTGAATACGAATGCATTAATTTCTTAAATGTCTTTCATATTTGCAGGCGCCTCAGCCTTTTTAGCTGGGATAATTTGACAGCAGCCCCCTGCCTTCCTCTGACAGCTCTGAGGAGCTGGGGCTCAGCACCTGCGTCCACCCAAGCATTAAACCTCAGATCCTGAACTCTCCTCACAAATGAACTGTCAGATCATTACTGCGCGTGATGCAATATAATCTGTCTCAGAATTAGCATTTGGCCAAGTCCACACAGGGTTTTTTTTCCTCCCTCCCATCTCTCTCTTCCGTACATCTAGCCCCCTCAGAAGGTGGTGGTTTGAATATGCATCTCTTCACATTTCCATGAGAGACCCACAGGGAGTACAGGCAGAGAGCAGCTTTCAACATTAGCATGTCAGGAGGGAAGGGTCCTTTTCGTTCAGGGTCCCACTGCAGATGCTCTGCCTCACTTGTTCATTACAATTGCATTTCATCAGCTTGATGATGTCCACATGTCAATTGAGTGTGAGGATTTTGCACACAAAGGAGCCTCTGGGAAAAGGACTTCGCTGGCTAATCAGCTGATTATCATACCTCAAATGGGGCTGTAGTGCTCAGTTACAAACGCCAGCCGGAGAGAACGAGGTGCAGGAGACAGACGTAGGATGGACGAGTCCGGATAGGAAGGCAGGAAGCAGAGCTGATTAAACAAGCTCTCTTATGAAAGCACATACAGGAATGCAAAGTAAGCAAACAAAACGCAACCCAAGCAGGAGACAGAAGAGAGCATTAGAATATTTATGGCCATCACAGTTTTTTTTTTTATCTTATAGCCTTAAAACCCCGAAGTGTAAAATTGGATGTGATTATGTTATCCTCACATTCATTCTGATGGCGGAAAGGTTAAATAGTTGGTGGAGGAGCAAAACTTGTGATTTTCTTGTTTGAGTGTTTTCTCGGACCCAGTTGCATCTTGGTTACAAAAAAACCCACTGTGCTGACCCTACAGCAGGAAGAAGGTGCATAAGTGAACAGGATGATTATCTCCCTCTAGTACAGGTCTGGTGTCACAGGCACCTGGAGAGGGCACCACATGGGGACTCGTAGCTCTGCTGGGAGACCTTAATGCTCATGTGGATAATGATGGAGCAACCGAGAGGGATGTGATTGGAAGGAAAGGCCTGCCTGAGCTGAAAACTAGTGGCCAACAATATCACCTCTATGGCGACTGTATGGTCATTTCCTAACCACAAACTGCAAGTCAGGGCTCGCTGTAAGCAGTATAACAGTGTTGCATTATACAAAGCAGCATGTTACATAGTGACACATAATGATAGATGAATGTGGGACATCTTTGAGTCTTTAGTCTTTCTCATCCGGCTGAACTGCTTGTGATGGACTGTGCATGAGAAATAATGTGTTTGTGTTGTGCCAGCACAACAGGCCGAGGATTGATGATTAACTTTGGGGTCGTAGCATCTGGTCTGTGGCCATATGTCACTTGGTGAAGATGGTGAGTTTGATTTGCTGATGTGAAATTGTCAGTGGGGCTGACCTGGTAATATTTAGCAGAGGCCTCTGTGACTTTTTGCCTGCCACTTGGACGGGGTTGGGAAAATCTTTTTTTTTTTTTGCAATGGAAGCTTCTAAAGATTTCTCAAACCAATCCTATGGTCCAAAGCCAGGATGGCATGGTTAAATGGATGTGTAATGCTGAGAGTTTGTGTTGCAGCCGCTCTCCTCCTCCTCCCTGTATCCTCCTGCATCAACCAGTGGAAATTAGTGCATGAAAGTAAAATATTATACTCACACTAGCACACGTCAGTGCTAGTAATCATGACCAAAGCAGTGTAGAAAAGATTCAGCGCGGCATATTTTAGCCAGTGCTTAGTGTCGCTGTTGTTGGTCGGATAAGATGACATGCCACCTGGCTGGTGATACTGTATGTCACATCAGCTAATTAATGTTAACTCTGTCAGTAGCTTGAGGACAGGCCAAGACTAAAGTGTCAGTACAAGTCAAACATAGTTTATGAGAGATGAACCTCTGTTCTGTAACACCACTGTGAAACCACAAATGAGGTTAGTGTTCTTTTAGTATTGATATGATGGACTGGTCACATAACAGTTGGGAATGGTCTTCTCCCAGCTGAACTTTCATTCATATCCTATCAATAATTTAAGCATATAGACACTGACCTTTAGTATTCAACATTCAAGTAACATAAATTAAGTGTGGGGCCATAGTAAACAACAACAAAAAAACTTGATAACGTAGTCACTGTGACATCACAGTATAGGTTCCTGGCTGTCCCATTGTTGCAAGAAGAGGTTGGAGCTTGAAGCTGAGACTTTAATGCATGACAGCTTGTGGCCAGCATACGCTCACATAACTGTCACTCAAAGCAGCACACCCTCAATTATGCAGAACTTATAGCCTCTCATCCCCCGTACAGCTGTCATGAAGGAGGAAATTAGCCATAGACACTTTAACGTTTTTTTCTACCAGGCTGTAACATGTTAATATCTACTGTAAAGTTGGACATTTTAACATGGTGGCCAGTGGCGATTGACAGTAGGGAAGTGCAATTTTTGATACTTCTGTGTTGGCCTAATGTTTCAGCCTCAGAGCTTAGAAACCCTCGAGTGCCAATCATGGTGGAACCCCAAAAACATGCTGTATACCGTCACAGAGCTTTTCAGGTGTGCCATAATATTCAAAATGATGACTTTGAGTCTTGAGACTCAAAGTTAGAGACTTGAAGTTAGAGGATGGCCATGCTCCAACTTCGGATCAGTGAATACTCATGTAATAATGTAGTAATGTCTCACTGATCAGTACTTGAACATGCTGATGGTCATCTCATCACAAGATTTATTCTAGTTTCATTATTGTCAAAAGTTCCATGAAAAGACCAAAACCTTAGTGTGTGAATCCATCCCTCATTAGGACCAGCTGAAGACAAAACTCTTCCAAAAAACAAGTTTACAAATGTACAGTATACTCGTACAATTTGAATAAAATACCAGGTGTCGTAGTTGTTAACAAACATCATTCAAACAGGATTTTACCTATTTTTTGTTAATCATGCACTTATGCGTTCATATGAGTGCTTTTGTTTTTTAAATTAAATATATGAAAATGCTTTTGTTGACTGGTCTCATTAAGACGCTTATTGACATGTAATAATCAGAGGAGATTTATTAGTCTAATTTCCATTATGCTTAATTGAGTTAAATAGTACAGTAGAATCTCTGTGTTTATCAAAATCTTCTGTGCAATATCCATGTGGTCCTACAGTATATATTTCTCGAGCGATTTTTATTTATCAGCTTCTCCTTAGTGCATCTCATAATCCATGAACATCGTCTTTACTCCACAGAACGCCTTTTTGTTACAGGCTTCTTTTGTTTGAATGGAGATCGCCAGCCACACATAGTGGAAGTGAAGTCGCAAGTGACCTGAAAGCCCAATTATAAAGTCTGCAATCTGCATTGTTCTTGGAGCGAAAAAGAATCAATGTGCTGAAGGCATATCCCCATCAGAAGACCTAATGATGTCTTTCTGGACCACAGCCTTGCACACTGCATAGTAATCTTCTGCTAATTAGGTTTATAATGCCTAGGCAGGCCTCCGCATCAGCACAATTCCAGGGAGGACAGTGAAGTTATTTATTTATCTCACTGTGGCTCATTGTTATGGTGGTTATAATTAAAGCAATATTATTTAGATAGGGAAGGGGTTTATCGGAATTAGTGCGTTGCTAGTGTGTACACTTGAACCGTGTTTTCAATCATAAGGTCACATTAATTCAAATGTTTTTTTTGTCCATTATTAAGGGAAAAGAAAAGAAAGACATCCTCTTACTGTAGCTGATCTTTTCAACCCCGTCTTAAATCTTCAGAAATGAGGAGCGCCATCGAAGATAAGCAGCTAGAGTGATTTACACATTGCTCATTCTGCTCATGTTGAAGGATCAGCAACACTCTTAAAGCCTTGGAGATCTATTCACTCTTGTGGCCATATTAAGATACCTCAGTGATACAGATACATTGTTGTTCTTATTGGGAATATGGATAATTGTGTACAGTATGGAAGTTTGTTATTTCCACCATTATTTTTTCTGCTTTTGGCAACATCAAAAAATCTTGTGCAAATAACTCATCCATAAAAGTTAAAAAAAACTAAGATTAAATGATATGAGAATTCTATGGTGATGATTGACAGTTTAAAATAAGTTTATGTTTTTATTTATTTGATAAATTACCTGAACAACGTAATGATTGTGATCGTATTATTATTAGAATCATAAAAGAATAAAGTAAGAAAAGGCAGGGGAGGGAGAAAGTTGAACTTTACAGAAAGAGGAATTACTGATCATACTTCTCTTTTACACATAAGGTCACCTTCAAGATCTCATGGGACAACTTCAGCTTGGGCTGAGGAAAACAAATACCTGTACACTCCAAATAAAAAGTGCTGTTTAGCACCTCTAAGGGTTGTTAAGCTTGTCCCGGGGGAACTTGGATACACTGCAGGTGCAACATGGAACTGTTTTCATAGTGAATAGGTTTACCTTCCACTACTGTAGATGTATTTAATAGAGAATATACTTCCACTTTCACAGAGAGAGAGACCTTCACCCAATTATTTAATAGTCAGTAGTTACTACAGTATACTACAATATACTGGTCTGTTGCAGTTTTACCATAGTTTTTGTCCCCTAACCTGCTATGTAGTACTGTATGGCTGTATCTATTGTCGTAAGAGATTGAAGCACATAATATCTAGTATTTGATACAAGTATCACGCAGGCCTCTATTTTTTCTGGTAGATATATTGCAGATGCTTTCCTAAAAGTCTTCTATCTTCCATGTTTTAAAAAAGTAGAAGGAACCTGTTTGGGCACAGATTGTAAACGTTCTCCAGGTTGTCAGAAAGTTTCATGTGTTTACTTTCGCTTTGTGTCCTGCTTGTTATACAACTCCTTGTGCTCAGATGTTATGATGATCCGCTTCTATGATGCCACGTCACTTTAGCTAAGAAGTTTAAGAACTGTCACTTATTGCTGTAATGTTGTTATGCTGTAAAGTTTATAATGTTTTCTAAAGCTAGAGGTTTGTTTACGTCAGTAATGTTACAGTAATGTTAATAAAAATTATACTGTCGATGCAAATTCAAAATTCTACACATGAACAGACCTGTAATTTATATGTGCTGGAGCATACATTTATTTAATTATAAACTTTAAAATAATTTACATCAGTAAACACTTGCTTAGTGACTACTGCATTGCATTGCGATATAAGATGATTTAATCAACTTATGATGTTACAATATGTTGTGCAAAGTGGAGCAGTGTGTTTATTTGCATGTAAAAATTGATTTAATTTTCTTGTGCTTTCATAATTATCCTGCAAAGAGCCCGTAAAGAGCCCGCAAATAATAAACTCACTTCACCCTTGTTACTATCATTTTATGTTAACGCTGCAAAAATCAACACTAAGGAATTGAAAGACTCAAAAAGCAATCCAGCATCTGACAACATTAGGATGGAGTTCTTTTGGCTGATCCAATAGCAAACAACTGCGTAATTACACATCCAACAGAAACAGAGCAGCAGGGGCATCCCATTGGAAACCCCTGTCTTGTTAGCTGTCAAATAGGAAATCCAGCATTGCCTGGTGTGGTCCACCAACTCCTGAGATAAATATCTGAGTCTCCTCCCTTTGATAGATGTTAAACTTTCTTCATCATCCATCTATATGATTGTGCTCTTTGTGTTATGTTTAAAAAGAAGAAGTAAAAACAAAAGGCTGTGTTTTGAATAATGAGCTGAAAGTGTCTGGAAGCTCAAGTCGATAGTTTGACCATTAGACTGACATTCTTTTGTGTTTTATTTACGAGATTGTTGTAATGTAATAATGATTGTGCAGATTTAAAAATAGCATTTTTTAAAAAAAAAATTTGTTTTTTTTTTTTTTCAAAGGGACTTTTCAAATGCTCTACTGGACTGTTATTTGTCTGGGAAAATTCATGTTCTAAACAACCAGGCTGGGACTGAGCAATGACTGTAACTCTGACAGAAAACTTGATTGGGTGTTTATCTGCCAGTGATCGCAGGTTAAATCTGCTGTTTTGACTTTGGGTCGACGGTGCTTCCCTTCTGTTTTATGTTTTTGTTTAGATTGCTGACAGTACTTGAATCATAAAGAATACAACTCCATACAGCTTCATTAACCACAGAATTTAGTTTAATCATCAGACTTTCAAACAGGTAGGCACAGAAGAGTCCCAGAAACTCAGAATGTTGTTGAACTGTTTACGCAGTGCAGACTATTGAGACAAAGAGAGACAGACGAGAACAGGAAGAGAAAGGAGAGACAACAAAGACAACTGTAACTGTTTTATCCAACAGATCAGATGTGTACACACCATCTTTACAACACATAAATTAACGTAAAAAAAAACAAAAAACGTAAAAAAAACACGTAAATTTTAGTGTTGACTGCCTCCTCATACAAGTAAGCTTAGTTGTCATTTATTAGATAAAATAAAGGCATTATACATCAAATTAACCTCATGACCATTTAGAACATTCTTTAGAAACCTTTTCCAAATATAAAACAATCTTACCGTGTTGGAATCAGTTCGGCAGTTTTATGCTGTTGAACGTTTGACAAGCAACAAGTGAAATCCAGTTTTTGCATACAACACAAAACACATTATATTTCCAACCGCCTCATCTTCATGGATGTAACAGTGCTGGTTATTTCACTCAGGCAACTCTAAACTTTCTTTTTATGGCTTGGAACTTACTGTTGGTCTTTGTCTTTTTCTCCAAGAGGTTAGTAGCTGTCCACCTTTTTCTGGCAGACTGTTAACTGACAAGCTTCGAGCATTTGGCAAGATGTTATCCAGCAGCAGAGCTCATCTACAGCTCTGACAGCCCGCAGCACCTGCCAAAGGATCTTCTCTTACCTTCACTATCTGCTGTGAGTGAGCAATGCTCAACGCTGAGGGAACAGTTTCAATCGCCCTCATGCTGGAATTTTTCAGCTTGTTCCTGTGTTTCCTTTCTCTTTGATTAGACAGAAGAAGCCGAGGAGATACTTTCATGGATAATGAGACACTGGACAGAGGTTTTATTTGTTTCCCAAGCTAAGGTCTCCATTGGTCTGTTGGCAGATGGGCTGACTCCAGTATGGCAAACACGCTGTCATTATCTTGCTTTTCTGATCATTAACTACAGACTTGCTACAGTAGATAACAGAATTATCTTCCTGTTGTGGAGCATAAGCAGAACATAAAGACTTACCTCTGCATTGCTAGGTTTTTATCCTCAAGAGTAGATTTTTTTTCTGACTGATGCAATCTGGACACAGCTGAGGAGGTAGATGAGAAGAATTTAATTTGCTCTCCTTTCTACTTCAGTGCCTGCAAACTTAAGGTCTTATGTCTAATGCAGTCGTGACCATGATAGATAAGCCTGCATAAGTCGACAGAGCCAGCTTCAATGCATCTGAGATTAGCACATCTTCTCTCTCTGGACCTTTGGCAGCGGCAGGGACGACCCTGGCCTTGGTGACAGGACAGCTGGACATAAAAGTCTTTGAGAACCCAGGCAGTTCCTCACAAGAGCATGTGCCATAATTAGAGCCATAATGGCATCTGAATGCAGTGCAGGTTAATGAAACTCTGTCTCAGCGAGGGAACCAGGGGCTTTTGGGTAAAGAAAACAGCAGGGTTCTGCCAGGAGCCCGATGATAGCAATTTGCAGAGTGAGTTATGTCCTATAACCTCGAAGCAGCGAGTACTTTGAGCATGTTTTGTTCTTAAATGGGGTATAGTTTTCCATTTCCCATCCATTAATATGCATAGAACAGCTAATGAGGCTGAACCAACTAAGATAATAAGATTCTGGGGCTGCAGCACCACTGACTGCATTAATGGTGTATGACTTTGTGGTGAGGCATTTGTCTCCGGATGCCTTTGGACATAAGAACAAAATAGAAACCTAAAGAAACTGTGTGTTAAATGGCACATGGATACAGTGAATTTTCTGTCTGCATTTTGCAGTTACTTCCCTATTGAGATACTTCAGAAGAGAGGGTCTTTATCCAAGAGACTTACTGTAGAAGTCTAATAATTTAAATACATATTTTTGGGTTAAATTTAATTTTGTACGTTGCTTATCATCTGTATAAGCTGTTATTATCGGCCAAAGATGTATTCTAAAATGTGAGTTTTCCCATCTTCACAATGTTTTTTTCCCTTTTACTCTGAATGATTATAAAATTATGTAGGTTTAGTGTCACACACTTGTATTCAGATATTTGCCACTTTGGAGAAACATCTTTCATTTCATATAATACACAGTGACCTTGTCAGTGTCAGTATACTGTAGAAAGTGGAAATAAAACATTGATTTCTGTCTCCTCAGTTAACACCTTGTAGTTGAGCCTGCAGTCAGAGCGACCGTGGAGGTTGTCTGGAGGTGTATTGGCAGATTTTGGGGATGTTATTAAACATAACTATAAATATAAAGAAGTGTAACGTCCTCTAGGAGCGAAAACCTATGATTTTTGCCCTCTTCCTGTCAGCAGTTTTCTGCAGCGGCGTATAAGTGTTGTCTCCTCTCAGTAAATAATGTGTCCTCATTCAGTCACAGTGAAGAGAAAGAGCATTTGACTACAATGGGCTATTATTGGCTATAATAGGGATGAAGCAGACTCTCAGGAGAGACTGGGAGACTTGTGAACTGGAAATGTCTGCTGTTCATCACAGCATTTTACAGCCAACGTTTTCTCTGCAAGAGCAGCATCACTGCCCCAGGATAACTTACACTGATGCCTCACTTCATTTACACAGTGCACTTTTTTGCTTCAGCTTGAGCAGAAATTGCTGTTAGGTGTTGGGAAAAACTCGACAACTAGACCACTAGACGGGCCCCCCCATATAGATCCATCCATATATATATACACACCACTGTAGTGAAATCTCCCCCAGATTTCAAGCATCCATCTTTGTGAATGAAGGTGCTCATCCCTCTTTCCCTCTTTTTGTACAACTTAACCCAGGAACTGACGCCCTGGTTTCTCATCTCTCCTTTTATTTTCTTCATATACCACCCGGTAGGTTGGTGTGGCTCACTCAGCAGCCCTACTTCTCTTCCTGCATCCTTCTTCTATCACCGAGGCTTCTATATATTTTTTATTTACCAGACTTTATCACTTAGAGCGACCATAATACTTCTCACCATTGCGCCCTCTTTAGCCACCTCTCATCCCTCCCTGTGTTTGAACGACTAACCCCCCCTCCACTCCTCCTCCCCTCCCTTTCTAGAACCCTCTTCCTTTCTCTCCTCCCTCCCCCTATACTGACCCTCCTCTCTCTGCCCTCCCCCCACCCCGCTCCCCCCCCTGGCTGGACCCCTCTCTCTGGTGCGGGGCCTGGCTGTCAGGCCCTCTCCTGTGAGTGCGGCTGCTGTGATTTCCTCTGGGCCATCAGGTGGGCTGCTGCTAACTAGCCAAGCCTGAGACAGGGTGACCTCAAGCCTCAACATGATGGGTCTGAATCAACAATGTGTTCGCCTAAACAGGGAGGGAGAGACCAAACAACTTAGAGGGCTGCCTGCCAGCAAGTAAAACCAACAATGCTGCATCTTAAAGTTATCTACCTGTGGAAATCTTACAGTGCAAGTAAGCATTTAATTATTTTCCCTAAAAGTGCCTATTGGGTCTTAACTCATGGCTTTTTAATCTATACTAAGCTGTTTTCGCTGGCGTGTGTTTGCTGCAGTGTTTGTCGCAGTGGTGCCTCACAGTAGGTGTATTGTAAATCAACTGGGTGCTGTGTGAACCGTCATTATAGTGATCATTAACACTCGTGATATCATCAGCGCATGGCAGATACTTAATTATCGGATCCCTTCTTCTGTTTCAGAGGCCCTGATGTATTTTTCTTTTTCAGAACAATTTCTGATGTCTGCAAAATCCATATAAGCCTGTCTGATTAGAACAAGCTCAGTTTAATGAGTTTTTCCTGTGCCACCATTTCAGATGGATCTCATTAAGGGTAATCATACTGTAGTCTGAGTTCTAAGGAGGACTTTATACACAAGCCAAGGCTATGTAAATTGATTTTCCCCCTCTCAGCATTGAGTATTTAAGAGGTGAGATTGAGTTGGTCAGGAGAAAAAATGTCATTCTACTAATCAGATATAAAGAGTGATCAAGTAAATGTTCCTGTCAAACTCCACTGTGCTGTGACTGTACCGAGCATTTGCCAGCGTTTAGGTAATAATCAAATATAACGACGGCATTACTGAATAGCTGAGGACTGCTGCAAATGCTCTTTTCTCTCCTGGGTCTTCCTCTGCTCCTCAAAATGTTTCAAACTTTTTCTCTTCCACTATTCCCTTGAGCTATCCTCCCATCATATCTGAAATGTGCTTACAGCAGTGGCCGTCTTTTGCTTGAGAGCTCTTTGCCTTATGCTTCCATCAGAGGAGACTGAGTCTCACAGATGCACTGCTTAACAATGCCATCCCCTGCTCCCATCAGAGGGGGGAAGGTTGCGGAGCTGCGCCCCGCAGAATAAGGGGGGCAGGTCCCCTGTGATTGGCGAGAGCTGAACATCGATGCCAGCTTCCATCTGTCATGATAGCCTATCTCTGAACCTTCAATCTGTCAAAAGCTTGCTGCCTAGCTGAAGGCTCCAGGAGATTTGGCGTGCTAAACAGATTTGACAACAGGCATTATCACTGTGAGGGGCCCAGCGAAAATCGCCATCAACGTGTTAATTGTGGCTGTAGATGTAAACTGTCACTTCTCATCTCATTTAACACTTGCTTTGCCAATTTTTCCTCGCCTCGTTTTCCTCGCTGTGGAAAACATATGGAAATGTTAAGGCTGACACTCTAATCCTCGAATAACAACACCAGCTTTATGACTTTCACTTGTAGTTCATTCTTAGAGGTGATAAGGCCCCAGAACTAAGCAGCGTTTCGTCCTTGGCGTAGTCGAGAAGTCAAGACGTACTCTTCTCCTGCCCGCTCGCAGACATGCAGCCTGAACACAACTGTGATGAGCAATAGTAGAACTTTGCAAACACTGTTAACATCCAAGTATCATCTGAGGTAAATGTAACCCGGAGAGCCCTTTCCACTTTCTCACAGATTATACCTAAAATATAATCAGAAATGGCTGAACAATTAGATTTAAAGATCAAAGCACATGTGGTGTTTTAGCAATTGTGACTCTTTGAAAAACTCTGAAGTATTTGTCACGGCTCTGATATCACAATCTGTTGATTTCCAAATAAAACAAAATATATTCTGATAAACAGTAAATATTATTTTTGCTTTAATGGATCCTTCTCTAAAAGCTGTTAATGAAAGTCTAAATTCTCATTTCTTCCATGAATTCATTGTTGTTTTTTTTGTAGCTATTCTTTTTTTTCTTTCTCTAACAGAATGTCAAGCCTCTTCCTATTATCACTAATTGATTATCCCCTATCAAAGCACCTTATTATTTGTGAGTTGTAGCGATCAGCCCTATTATTTGTGGGCTTTCCCCTGACAGGCCTTTAATGGTGATGGTTGGTTTAACCCCCAGGCCTTGCTAATAGGATTTAGCAGCAGGTGACTGGTAACACAGACACACACACCCCCTCTAACCCATTCACCCCCAGGAATATCAGACCCTCCCACTGCCTGCCCACACAAAAAAGACACACGCACACACACAAACACTGCTAATTCAGCCTTGTCATTCCCTTGGAGCTGAATTTGGATATACTGTAGTTCTGGCTCTTCCCCCCCTTTGTTTTTTTTCTCTCTGTGAAGTCAGGATGAATGCAGCAACACAGACATATGCAAAAACCAATGCAAATAGAGCCGAGGCAGACAGGGCGCCATCTTGGAGATGACAGACGATGGCCAGACGAAAAGGCCACGGCCTCTATACTCTGTTTGTTTCATGTCAGCGATGTCATTACAACACAGAAGGTTTGCATTGTCTCATAATGTAGATTTTAATGTTTGGAAGTAAATTAAAACCGCAAATTGTTTTTGTTTTTTGTTTTTTTACCCAAAGAGAACGTAACTGATAAAATAACTAATTGTTATTTAGGACCAATCGACATATTTTACCGGTGTCATTAGCTGGAGACCATCAGTGGTAGTGGGCTGGTCTAAAGGGTTTCCCCTGTGTATATGGCTAACAGGGCTGTCAGAACTGCTAGTTTATCCAGGTGAGGCCTCTGTGTCATTATAGTGCCCCTGTCCATCAAGATCAGAGCCGCTAACCGAGGCAGGGCCATTCTCTCAGCTTTTATCACTTTATTTGGTGTCCATCCTTCCACTGTCTGCAGACACCAGCAGAGGCAATCCATTTCTACCCCCCGACACTGATGGGAAGGAGGAGCGCAAGGAAGCCCGGGGTGGCGGCGACGTTGGCTGAAGGGGAGGAAAGTAACATGAGGAGAACAGGACCACGAGGAGCAGGGGAGGGGATAGGGTTGTTATCCTGGTAATTAAGGACAGAGTTGCTTCCATGCCGGGTGTGCGGACAGGATGTGGCAAATTACCGGAGTCTTTGTGAGGAAAAGCTGCTCCCTCTCTGCTCTGTCCGTTCTCAGGGGACCTCATCATCTTCTCTAACAGTCAGGATGGGATTTTGTACCCTCTATTCCCTCACCCTCTCCTTCCCTCTTTCTGTCTCTCCGTTCATTTCCTTTCACTTCCCTCTGTCACCTTCCTGCCGAAATGCATCTCCGAGACTAAAGTAACATCGCAGCTTCTGAATTGTAGATGAGTATGCTTATGATGGACATTTTGACTGAAATAGAAAACTTTCAGGAGCGATAAGCCTTTTTCATCATTAAATATGCATCCAGATTTACCTACCGAGAAAGATTTCAATTAGCCAATTTACTAACATCATTAGACTGATTTTGATAATTAACTGTGTGTGTGTTTCACAAGGTAATTCCCCTGACATGCAGAGAAAGATAGAGAAACAGACAGACCGTAAATAGTAATTTATGTGCACATTTCACTTCTATGAGATGTCACAAGCGACAGCCCACCAAACACCACTGAGACCAAGAGAAAAGTGTTTTGTTACTGTGGCATCGCTGCATAATTTCTGGAAAAGAGGATATCATGCCTTGTTTTCTGTTGCATGGACATTTTTTCCCCGGGATCCTTAAGTCGTGGTACTCAGGTGGAGCTAGAGAAAATGTTGGCCCTCACATCGACACGCGGTAGCAGCGGCAGCAGCCGCATGGCAAGACAGCAAGAGAACACTCTGGGGTTTAAAAGTACCCAAAGCATCCTGGGTAATTAGCCATTACGGCGCTGTCACAGAGGGTTCTGCAGTCAATACAGAGATAATTTGGGCAATGGTGAATGACAGTGCTGTCCAGGCTTTTGGGATGATCAAGGACAGATCCAGCTGCACCAGGCATCTGTCAGGCCCATGAATCACTCCTCCAGCCAGCAGCTGGGTGAGTGGAGCAGAGAGAATCGCTGGAGAGGCATGTGCAGACACACAAATAAACATGTTCCCCCTCTCTCCCCTTGCCACACCGGGAAATGGCTATTAAAGGTCTGCTGTTACAGAGCACCGAGTGGAAAAGGCTTGTTACCTTCAGTGGCAAATGAATGACATTGGGAATAAGGTGAGGAATAAAAGTCAGACCAAGGGGACATTTCTCACAGTTATTTCAGCTGTGCAGCTAAAACCAAAGCATCCAAATGGCATGCAGAATTATATCATGCCGTTTTTTAAGAAGAGCATTAGAATAAATAAGTTATACACAAAAATAAGAAGGATTCATATCTTCATACAAAAATCTAGAAATGACTCAATGTCTCACCTGCAGATTGCTTCAGTATTTGGATTACAGTACAAATGCAGTGGTATTCACGTCTACTGTAACAACTAACAGTAACAGAGAAGCAGCTGAGCAAATAGTGATTGAAAGCAGGAGGATTTGTATGTCATACTGAATACATAACATTCCTCCTCTAAATTTCATAAAGTGGTTCCATCAAAGTGTATGTTGGGCCAGATCCAACCGTTTTTGTGCCCAGTTCTTCAGCGAGTGTGGGACGATGATTACTGACATTTTGGATTTTTGCACCTGGAAGTGTGTTATTGTCTGTTATAGCGTCCCAGGTGATACTGAAACAATATGACTTGATCTCGCTGTTGTGAACTACAGTTCAACTAAGTTCAACTTTGTGTAGTTAAGTAATTTCAAAACATTTTTTAATGTATGTACGATTCTTTAGACCACAGTGAGTCGTTTTATTATTCAGACGTCTCTAATCATTTTTTTTTTGATAGAAATGTAAATATTAGTCTGTTGTACTGTCACCATAGGGCATTATTAACTACTGTACAGTACAGTACATCAACAGTAGTTGATTCTTAGTCAAACCAATTTTATGGGATCACTACAGACTTAGCTAAAATAATCTTAACTTTAAATAACCTTGTTCCTGTTTATCTTATTATATTTTCATACAAGTACTTCATTTTTATAAGACAAAGTTCGCCGAGCACAAAGACAACAAACATACTAGTATTATAAAGTTGGATGTCAACCTTCAAACCGTTTCAGCTGTGGACATGCTTAGAAATGAAAGTTTGTGTCAGCTGTGTGTTTCTATGAGCCCGGCTGCAAATATTTACCCCCATCTACTGTATATTCACAGAGTAAACTCTTCCAATTCATTTCTTATTTAATTGTGGTAACTCTATTAGTGGCAGGTTCCTTCACCACAGTATACTGTCCATTACTATTAGTGTTGTAGTTGCACTCATTGAATACATGTCTACACAAGTCTACAATAACTACTCTTTACTACTACAAGTCACTGGGCCAGACACAACAAGTCACTGTTAAAGCAACTTAAATCTTATAATCTCATGAAGTCTCATAAAATGATCATGTTACTCATGTTATCACCATTGTAGGTACTGTCTGGCCTACTTTTTATACCACCTACTATATTTTTGACACTAGTTTGGTTTTGCATCATTTTGCACTTTAATTGCATCATCTTGTACCTGTTGTGACCAAATAATAAAAAGCTGAGACGGGTAGAGTGGTGTGATCCCAAACCTGAGATTAGGTGTGAAATATTTGGGACAAACAGTTTTTCTCTAAAGTAGGGTGCAGCCACGGCCTGTATCTATTTAGATATAAAAGGAGCTATAATCAAGATTTTAAAGCGCTCATACACTTTGATTCTATAATAGTGGAAAAGATCATTTGCTGTGTACAAGGTTTGCTTCTCTCTGAGATATAGGTCCTAACTCGGTGCAGTGTATTTAATCATAGCTGTAGAGGCTCTGCCCTGGGACTGGAGCTTCTTCTTATCATACTTTAATCAATACCTCTCTCACTATGTTAACACAAAGCAGTCCTCTCAACACAGTGGAGGTGTAGCTTCCTGTGCTATGGCTGATGAGTCTCTGGAAATATACATGGGAATGAAATATGATTTTGCGACCCGTGCAAACGCTGTATTATTTCACTTGTGTATAATTATTCAGATTCAGATGAGCTAGTTCTCAGTATGTATTTAAACAATGAGCCTTTCTGTATTCATCTTGTTGATTCACAGTGTGTCTTTAATTTCCCCTCTGATGATTTTCACGGTATGCAGTGTGATGGCATCTAAAAAAGCAGCAACCTATTATAGAAAAGGGAAGCGGATTTAGAATAAGTCACCTTCCTTCAATATAATCACTACCATTCATCTAAGAATGGAATTAACTTCATGATAGACAGTGAAAGTACCTATCCATCTCTGATACACTGAATCAAAGGTGCGCTGACAGTCAATTAAAAATGAAAGATAATCTGCTCCTCGCTTTTCCTGCAATCCTTATATTCAGGTTCACATATGCGCTATAAATACCTGCCATGATTTTACATCAGTTTTGCCATTCATCTGTATATTACTCTTTTTTTTTTTCCAAAGTGGAAAACCATAACATCTGAATATTTACCTGTTTTACCAGGGCTGCTCGCTTCTTGGTGACTGTTGTATGACCACATTTTACTATTCCTCCGGGATCCATTTCCATATATGCGTCTATAAAGGGAATTTGCTGAGAGCAAAGTGAACGTTTTATGTCGGTCATTTGCTGTGCAAGGATATTTTCTCCAAACTGCATTTTAAATGCTATGTTTCTCCCCATTACTCTGTGCTGAGAAACATTTAAATGCCCTTTAATTAGTGTGTCCTTCCTCTCTATCGATAGGCCACTGGTAATCACTCAGAGGTCTAATGACTCCTAATTGAATTGCTTTAAAGTGAAACACAATAGGTCCTGTCATCAGTACCCAAACAGCAACATTTGGGAGCGAATCCAAAACACAGGTCATTTTGTTCAGCATTTCACTAATCGAAGTTACATATTGTCACAGTAGCAGAGAGGATCCTGATGTTGCTGTGGTGATGTCAGATCATGCTCTCTCAATAGAGCCCGGGGAGGGGGGAGAAACTGGATGGGGGTGGCTTGTGGATCATCAAAATCTCAGTAGATATTGATTTGATCTTTTCATATTGTCAAGGAGAAATCTAATCATAATAGAGCAACATAGCATGATATCTCCCTCAAACGCCTTTTAACAGCTATCGCAGCTCATTATCCAGTGTGCCTGCACCAGACCCTCTGGTACTGTATGAAATCCTCCTGAGCACTACAGACCTGTGAGCTTGTCCTTGTCATTCACATCTTGTCCTCACAATCAAACACTGCGACTTTAATCTGCGATAACTACATCTCACAACAAGGCTGTTGGATTCGCAGACCGAGTAGAAGTGGGCAGTCGTGTGAAAGGACAAGAGGAATTCACACATTTCTCCAGCAGGTCAAAGCAGTAATTAGACCAAATATATTCGCAGGTAGTTATAAAGATAGTTAAAGTGGCTACAATCTGACATTCCTCTAAAACAGAACGAAGGGCTGAACCTTAAATTAAGCAGAGCTCAGTTGTAATAAAATGAAAAGTTGTAATGAAAAGGATGAAGAGGATGAGCAATGTTATATAGATACACTGTACATAGAGGGATTTTATATAGAACTTAATGATCCTATTTCCTGTAGAGTGTCATTGGCATCGCAGAAACTTTCTGTCCTAATTATCCATTTCAGCCTGTCTGTTTCACATCTCTGCAGTCCCTCATTATCCCCGCAGCCACCTCACAGTCTGCTCAGTGTTACATTAGTAAAATAGAGCCTTTGATTTGTCCTCAACCGCACAGACGTTTGAAAAACAGAGAGGGGAGCGCGAGTGGGGAAAAGAAAGTGAAACAAAAGAAAGGGAAGAGAAAGAAAAGAGGGGAGAAAAGCCCCCTGTATTAGCCTGGATGCGGCCTCGTGTGTTGAATATATTGACCGTGTCACCCTGCAGTTTTTTGGGAAGAAACTGCATTCAAGGCCACACCAGGGATTTGATGCATCACAGACATAATAGGGGATATTTTGGTTTGCTCTCTGAAGTATGAGAAACATTTTTTCTCCCCCCTACACCCCAACCCACTCCCGATGTAGGCAGTGCGAACCGCCGGAGGGCATTTGTAAAACAAAATACTTTACTTGACTGTGGAAACAATGAGTGCGCACACCCCCTGTTGTTGTAATGATGCAGTGAAAACCAATTCAACTGTTCTTAAAACAAAACCACCCTGATTCAAGAGAGAGGCTCACCGACGCCTTGTTTAAACCACGTCCGACACGTTAACCTGTGTTCCTGAAACCAAGGCATACCACGCAAACATATATCATGGCTGCAGCTACGGTGCACCAGCAGGCTCCTGCTCACTTGCTATGACATTACGTCGGTCTTATTAAAGCCCTGCCTCTACCTAACTGGCCATATTTCAGTGCTAAAAATGACAGCAATAAGAACCTGATCATGTCGGGTCACTCCGTTTGAAAGCAGCTCCTGCCTCGGCTTCCCTTAATTAAACCCACACAGCGCTCTTTCATCTTTGCATACTCCACGGTTGGGACATTGATACTCATTATTTCTTAAGTCTAAACACCGAGACTATGTCAAGAATGCATCCATCACCGGTGGGCTGCTCGGAGTCAGCAGAAATTTTCCCACTCCGTCAGCAAATTTGGCAATTTGCAATTTTCTTACCGGGGTTCTGACACGTATTTATCGGCGAAGATGACTTTCAAATGCAGAGATCATGAGGACGGTGGCTTGTTAGTCCTCTCTCCTAGCCCCCTGCTCTAATGACAGTAATTAACAGGGCCACATTAGAGAGACACCTCAGGAAGCATGTGACTGTTCATTTGCATGGCGTTCATACAGCAGGATGCCGTGCTGTGATTGGCTCGCCATGAGTGCAGCAGTGCAGTTTTGTAGTGTTTGCCTGTCCTGTTTCTAAACAGCGCGAAGGGCCTATTCTCCCATTCATTATGTGCCTAAAGCTTGAGTTATCCTCTCCTTGGTGCGGGGATGAATGTTATTAAAGGCATAGCTGTCTGACACAACTCTAATGAAAAATAGGATGTTTCTGAAGGTTATGTTGCCAGCTAGCTCAGAAATGCCTGCTTCATTTTTCCCACCCCAGCACAGGGCAATGTAATTCCCACCTCTTGATAGATCTTTTTTCTTAAGTTTTTTGTGCCTCTGTGTGCAGGAGCCTCATCATAAAGAGACCTTTATTATCCCTGTTTCTTCCTCTGTAGATGCTCAACAAAGGGCGAGACTGGACTTTTTGGCAGATGATACAATTGTGAAAAACTACGTCTATGTGTTTCTAAAGTGGTAGCTGCCGCTATGTGGGTTTAATTGAGAGGCAGTGTTGTGTTTTTTATTTAGACAGGAGTGTTTTTTTATTTTGCGAATTTGAATTTGTCCTCAAAATTCCATACCACTTATCTTTTTTCTTTCTTTTTTTTTTTTTACTAAACCCATATAATTTTTGATATTATAATTTACAAATGAACACAGTCGACAGTATATGAAGAGTGGAGCATAAAACTAAAGTGAGCGGTCTCCATTCAGATGACGACAGTGAGGGACGACTGCTCAGCATAGGGTCAGACTGCACTTTTCAGAGCTCCATCAGAGGTGGCAGGTCACGTTGAAGAAGACCCGACCCGCCCACGCTGACGGATCCCAGCTCTGGCCTAAAGTGTAAATCCTCCCCTCCCCCTCGATCCCTGCCCCGGTTTGGCCTCGCCGGTCCCTAACAGCCCTATCAGAGCCACATGGGAGGCCTGTGACAGACGTGCAGGATACCAGCCTGCTCCAATTTAGCCCTGTATTTAAATAAAAGACTTCTCTGCAAAGTCACTATGTCACCATCTTCTGTAACTTCATGACTGTGGTCATTTCCGCGAGCAAACACAACACTGATGATGTTTCAAAACGTATTTTACATCTTAAGACATGTATTTTTACCTTTCTGGCATTGATAAATGATCAAATATCAATATTGAGGATATATCAGTGCTACATAATTATGCTTTTGTGTTGTTTAACCCAATAAAATAGAAACCTAAAACCTAAACAATATCTCCTTTTATTAAAAAGACATTTACCTTATAATATCAATCATGTACTGTGTGTAATGTGGTACAGATTTAGATAAACAGCACCAAGTTACAGTCATGAAAAAAAAAAAACTTAACATCAATCACACATAACACCAACTACAGACTTTTGAAAAGGTTAAATAAATAATAAAAAAGTTGAGTTATTATATAGTTTTGTGTTTATCAGAAACAAACAGAAATAATGAAATATTTTGGAATTATTTTAGAAAATAAAATAAGTCAACATTTTTGTAGCCAATATTTTGAGTGACAGGAGAAGTCTTGGCATCTTGTGCAACTCATGGGAAAAGTAGGTTAATGAGGAAAAAGAAAACCTGTATGTAAACACAGATGCCACTTACACTCTGAGCATCATACTGTATGTTTTTATTGTAAGATACAGCTTCATATTTACAAAGTGAGAAAGATTCAATTAGTGTTTGGACTGTTGACTGATCATTGATAATTCTGAGACTTCAACACTGAAAAAAAGGTCAGAATTTTTCCCCCCAAAATAATCTGTTTTGGCCAGAGAGAAACCAGTTACCAATTGGAAAATGATGACTGCTTCAAATTGACAATATTTTTTCATCTTCATCCATTAAACCTGTTATAATTGTCCACAAATTCACATTCAGCAAACAAAAAATGAAATGTTATATAAAATTTTGTTTGATGTCAGGAAACTGACTTCTATTTTTTTTGCTGAGTGATTCAGTTGCCAAAAAATATATTATATTAGAAACTTCACATTAAGTCATAAAAATTTATCAGCAATAATTTATCTTTAAAAAATATTTTTAGACAAGACACAACATAGTAGGAGGTTACAGACAGCACAATGTAACTCCCAGCAATTCTTATTTATTACTACTACAATGATGTAGAAATTTGTTTTTGCTTTGCTTAAAAAGAAAAAGGAAGAAAAAAAAAGACATTAAAAATCAAATTATTAGTTGGAGTCTGTCAGTATTTGCCAGGCTGCTCTGATGCCAGGGTTCCATCGTCCTCTTAGCTGCCCTGTCTGCTGTGTAATCAGCAACAGACCCTAAACACAGATGTTTCAGGGTCAAGCCAGCAAGACCTCTGACAATTGGTCACCACCTCTTACTGCGTGTAAATCACAGCCCACGTCAGCAACCCCAAAAAACCACGGCTATGTGGGTGTTCCAGTTGCCAAAAAACATGAGTTGCGAGCTGATCGTGGTGCCATGTCACTTTAATGCTTAATCTTTGGAACCTGAAATTTCGGGGTTGTGACCCGTGTCAGCTTTTCTATTCATTCATTCATTCATTCATTTATTTATTTATTTGTAAATGCTACGTCCACTGAAGTGTAAACTGAAAGCTGGCGGTCATGAAATATACAGTATTTGGTGTAATCCTGTTTCATTAGCACTTTTTTTTTTGCCTTGTTTATCTTTTCCTCATGTAAAATACCTGGTTAATTTCATTTCTTGTTTCTCGCGGCTGGCTGCTATTATAGCTCCATCACCTGTGGAGCGTTTAAAAACATGCAACTATTGTGGCTGTTGTCGGGCATCGTGGTTTGTTAGGGATGTTTTTGAAGCAGCGACTCGCCGTGTCAGATTATGCCACATATCCATTTGACTTTCATAAGCTGTTTACGCTTCAGAAATTGTGGCAATGGCTTCTCTCTTGTGCAAAGGCTTTTACATATGTTGTGTGTCTCAGAAATACTGCCCCAGTTATAGCTATCATCCTAACAAAAAAAAAACATAACAAAAAAAAAAACAAAAAAAACACCACCACCACAAGGTTACATGAGGCTTGTCATTTTCACTTTTCTTTTGTTATGTGCATCTTGTTTCTTCTTTGAATAAAGCATGCAGCGATAATTTCAAAGCGAAAAGCAAGACGAAACTCAAAGTAGCAGCGAACTCTCGCAGCTGTCGAGCCATAAAACAAACTAATTGCACGGCTACCTTTGATTTATTTTAACTTTATCACCATTAACCTAACAGCAGTTCCATAATTTCCCCCATTCTTATTTTTTAAAGAGCAATTTCTTTGAATGTATTTATGGCTTATGTTTTACACAAAGCCTGGTAATAATGTGTTTAATGTGGACAATATTGCTTACACATGGGCTCTTATTAGTGAGTGGTAGTCTGGTCTCAGGATCAGTAGCAGTATCCTTAAGGGATGGCCTCTCTTAGGGAAGGATGAAGCAAGTACATGTGAAAAAAACCCAGCGTGAGTCCTGTTCAAAGGCACAGACGAGTTCTGACTGGATTAACATTTATTGACCGTTCAAGCTTTCCTCTTTTTTTTTCCACCCTCTTTTTTTTTTCTTTTTTCCTTTTCCTTTTTTTGCTCCAGGACAAAGATTCAAACTTAATTGCAGTGGCTGTTCCACCAACTGATCACCAATGTGCCAACAAAAGCCTCCCTAATAGGTGCTTCATTAAGGATTAGAAACTCTCTATTACAAAACAAATTAAGCATGCTCTGATCTTAACCTATAGGTCGAACGGCATTACAGCAAAGTTTAAGCTGTTAGATGGCTGAAAAACTTATTACGGGTTAGCGCTGAGGTAGCAGTTTGGTATTGATTTTACGATAGCTAGGTATGATGATTTATGGAGTGCTTGTGTCAGTATAACAAGCTGAAGGACACACAATATCATCTCCAACATCATTAAAATTCAGAGGTCTCCAGAGCTAGCTCATCAAGTACTGTTCACCACCTTGGAATTTCATACAGACACACACACATACACACACACTCTTCTCGTACACACACTTACACACATACATATAGTCAGAAATATCAGGAGTGGTGCTGTTATTTTGTACCACTTTGATGCAGTGCTACATTATATTGTGAGTACATTTCTGTTCTCTTTTAACTATTTCTCACCCTGTTTTGCATGTAATTTGCACTATTACTGCATGCTTACATTCTGATTTGCGAATAAGCTTGGTTAATGTTTATATCAATTGTACAGCACAGCAGTTCAAAAGGTCTTCCCTCAACACAATCAGCGCCCTGATCTCTGAGCAGCAGCTAACGCACTCGGGGCTGTAAAATCTGTGGTACACTAGAGCCCCCTGTGGGCACATGGGAGTAATGCTGGTTCCCAGTGATAGGCCCCTCTCTTAGTTATTTATAATTGGATGAGGGTTTGTTGTTTGAAAATTTGTCCCAGTGATGATGATGAACATTATTTGATTTTTTAGTTTTTTTTAGTTTTTTTTTTTTAATCATGTCTTAACAGTTGTTGTGAATATTCAGCTGCAATTAAGCATCAATCTGCATTTTAAAAACATGACTAATTGCTACATTCAATGGCTACAGATCGAATGCTGTTTTTGTAGAATACTAAAAGTCACTAACTCTGCTCGTGCTGCAGATACATAAACTCTGAACAGACATCACGCATTTAAAACTTTGCCAGCAAGTCCTACAGTCATTTTCATAAATACTATTAAGCCAATTGGACTTTCACATAAAGACTCTTTTGTGGTATTTTTTTTTTTTTTTTTTTTTACAATTATGACTCAAAATTGTCCTTTCAACATCAAAATCAACATAAAGCTGCTGTGCTTAAAAAGAGATGCCTGTGGAATTGATAGTATAGTAATAAGGGGAAGTGATAATACAATAGCAAACAAATCATTTAGCTGTCACTCCGCAGAAACACCTCCCGCCTGCTTCTCCCCCCAAAGAACCCCAACAAGGAGACTTCAGACTACCATATCAGGTCGTGCTGTCCGAGGATCGGCCTGTGGGATGGAGGTAAGCTTCTGGGCTTCTGTCTGTCTCTCAGATTCCTCTGGATCCACCCCCCTCTTGGATCCCAGATTCTCTCCATCATCTCCTCCAACCGTGAGGTCTAACTGGCAGGGCAGGGGCGTGTGGGCGGACATGCTGGGCGCTGGCAGCGTGCTCCGTCTGCTAGTGAGTAATGCGAGTACAGAGACGACCCCCTCCACCCCCACCACCACCACCACCACCACCACCCAAACACACATCTCGCACTCCTAGAAAGAGAAGGGCCATAGACGGAGAGGCAGGCACTCCTGCTGTGACTTGGCGCACCCCACTGGACAGCTGGAGACTTAAGGGGAAGGAGACGCTGCCAAACATGCCTGACAGAGCAGGGGAGTGCTGGAGGTGCAAGGCTGGGTGAGGCCTGAGGTGGCTCCCATACCTGCAGCTGATCACCGGCCCATCATCTGTAATTATCTACACTTATATACCAGTGAGATAAAAGGAGGAAGGCACACACACACACACATGCACACACACACATAGTACATTAATATACCATGAAAACAGACAAGCGACGAACCGGTAGCAACAATTTTCCAGCGTGTCTGGCATGAATACACCTACTCATCTTGCTCTGACGAGGAAGTGGTATCTGCTGTGATTATTTTGATTGATATTCTTGTAAGCAGTAATAGAGATAATGAGCTTCTGCATTGTTTAGCCGGTGCCAATTATATTGCGTAACAACAACAATTTGCTCAGTCTCAGTAGTGATTCCAGAACCCAAGGCAACAGTGAATTCTATTAGTCTCATGTGAATCACACAAATGTTTGGAAAATGAAAGCGGTGTTGATTTATGGCTGCAACTAATGATTTATTATCAACTAATCTGACAATTATTTTAGATTTTTTTTTTTTTGGAGGGGGGGGCGGTCTAAGTAAAAACTGAGAGAAGAATGTGAAAACAAAACAAAAAAAACATCTTGCTTATCAAAACCAAAGATGACTTCATCATATATCACAATCAGTTCCCCACACTAGAAAATGTTGTTATTTTATGAATGAATTCAAATCAGATTTATTGCCGGTTAGTTTCTATTGGACTTTGGTCTAAATAAAAACTGCACTTCTCTAAGAAAATGTCTGAAAACATCCAATTCTTCTTCTCCAGGTCAAACAGCCGTGGCATATGCAGATTAGAGAAAAGTGTTGTAATCTACGGTGAGACTCTTCATCATGATGCTGCTGAGCTGGAGCTGTTTTGCAGCTTCCAGCCTCTAATGCAGGATAGACCCCTCCCTGTAAGGAATAATACCACTTTCATGTTATGAATATCAAGCTAAGCCCCCCTGCAACGTGGCTGTGGCCCATTTTCTCCTCCTTCATTCTCAATCTATCTGCTTAATCTTGATTCATCAGTTACTGCAGCTTATTATGGAGACCTGACAGCCTGCTCGGGTTCTTGATAAATGACACTGCTCAGGCCAGATTCAAAATGTGAGGCTCAAGTGCCAATTATCTATGCAGACCTATTTAATAAGGGGATCTCTTGTTAACTATCTGATCTCAGCGTGAGCGTCATTTGTCATGAAGGCCCTTGTTTACCTCAGAGACAGGAGTTCCCAAGACCTCCCCTGCCTAACATATGTAAAACCTGGATCTTTGTTCCTTTAATAACCTTTTATTAACAGCCTGACATCATGATTAAGTTTGGCCCAAACACGCGCACAATGAGGTACACAATTACCCTCACCCACTCGCACAACCGCAGCAGATCACAGTCAGAGAGAATAATGAATATTGAGCCGGTGTTTGATCCATTCCACATCGAAAGCCCAATTTGCTCGAGCACCTGGAGCTGTGCCGCCGCATGCAGTTTTTTGAGGTGATGATGGATACTCATGGGAGCTTATTTCCATGAGCACATCTTCTCCTGATTTGTAAAGATGATAAGTGCTTTGACCTTAACTCATCATTACAGCTCATTAAAGCTTTTGTTTGTTCCACCTTGGAAGAAGAAGCTGGGTTTAAATCAGCTCATTGAAAAGGATTATGGCTCTTGACTGTTAAGAAGTTGGAGATGCACCGCGCGCTGCGTTTTAGTTTTCATTTAGCAACTTCTCTGAGGTCTCAAGGTCTCAGATTAATAAACACTCGCTGTGGTCAGAAGTGCGGAGCAGCCGAGGGAGGTGAGATGCCCCCTGTCTTCTCTGAAACCCAGCTTTGCCATCCTGTCAGCCACATTTTTGATGTCTGGCTCACAGGCTCGCTGCTCGCTCTTAGTATGTATTCTCTTCCTGGGAAAGGAGCAAATAAAATATTTTGCAGGTCTGCCCGGCCAAGGGACTTTGTCTTCCATCAAGAAACACCTCTAAGCTCGTAAGTGCAGAAGTTGTAAAATACTTCCAGACGGCACTTGGAACATTCCTTTTAACCTTAGTTGTCCAGGGTGAGATATAGAAAAAAAGAATTAATCCTTGAAATAAATAATTAATCACTGTGTTTTCTATTATTGCTTGTATATGGAGTCAGTAGGAAGCCAGGTGGAGCGATCAGATCTTCACAGCATCCCCACTTCCTGTCCCCCACAGAATGCTAGACTGTCTAGGCAGCATCTGCTGAGGAAAATAAAGTCCCTTTTCCTTCTCATGTAGAGAAGATCATTTGCATAATATCCCCCTCTGTAAGGTGAAAACAGAATAATAATTGGTTTGCCCTTTTCTCTCTGTGTGTTGTAAAACAGTTAGGAATTAATTTGAGGATAACTGTGCAATTAATTCTAAATGCTAAAGATGGTGTGGGGGCTTTGATTCAAAAGGAGGGGAAAGGATACACAGACTGAGGTCATGAAACAAAGACATTGTGTTTCTGCTGCTGTTAGAACTCACTTCACTGTATTTAAAGAGTGCATGTTGGAGGTTTGGGGGGGTGTTTTGCTGACAAACAGGGGCAACTTGCGCGCTCATTTACCCCTCTCCACATTTATTATTACTCTGCCAGTTAAGCCTCAACGTACCGCACATACTCAGCTGCGCTGTTTGGATATTCTCGTCTTAATGATGAATAATGGCGCTGCAGGAAAAAAGGTTGCATGAATACTAGAATTCATGAGTCTGTTTTTAACCTCGTTACGCAACGCTGTAAATTCCACATGCATCCCCATTATGGCTAATGAGCAGCCCTGTAATCAGCGCCTGACTCTGTGTTTTGTTTTGTTTTTTTCGCATGATGCTCCGTTCAGAGTAAAAGAGGAGGCTCCAACTTCCTCAATGAGAGGGAGGTCAACATCAAAAAGTGCACTTTGATGATAATAGAGGAGATCTGGCACAAGCGCACATCTGTTGAGCCTCCATTCAGGCCAGAGGTGTGATAGTAGGACATAGTTTCAGTGCTGTAGCAGTGGCCTGGACGTGTCTCCGCTCTGTAGCTCCGTCCTATTACTGTACGAGCGCAGCAGCTTCGCTCTCCGGTACTTCCGCGGCGGAAAAGGAATCCGCCTCGCCATGAGTCCCAATTACACCTAATGATGGCGAAAGGATGGAGCACATGCAGATTGTGCCGCAGTTCCTTTGTCACGACAGGCACAAGGCACGATCATTTATCACACCAGTCATATCCTGCGCTCCTCCCTGAGCACAGACAATGAATCCCAGCACATCATCCATGCTGTTATTTGTGTTTAACTGCCAGGAAAAGGAAAATAAAAGCCCAGTTACAAGGCGATGCAAGAGCACGGCTGTTTCCTGTAAGAAAACGTGAGAGTCTTCACCTTCAGGGAGGAAATGTTGCCATCCTCCAGTCCTTAGCAAAGACCTGTCTTGACAAAGTCTGCACACACACACACATACACACACACGACCAACCGCCTTTACCCCTTGTGTTTGGATGATTCAATTTGTAATCAATTTTGTCTTTGAAATCCAAATGAGATGACTGTAAGGTCTGTGTGTAACATGTGTAGAGGCGGGGGAGAGCTTAGTGTGAGATTTGGGAGGTGCTGTGCGAATGCGTGTGCTGCTGCAGCAGAGAGGCGGCTCGGCGCTTGTCAGTGGCTTTCTCCTAATCCTGGCCTGATCTTTGTGTTTGATCCGCAGCATGGTCCTGAGACAGCATGAGCAGCAGCTATTGCTGTAATTTAAAGTCAATATTGTACTCATGATCCCTCTCCCCGGGCTAACCGAACAGCCTCTCACCGCGATGGAGAAAGTTGTCTCTGCTGCTTAGAGGGAATCCTCAGCTTGAGTAGTTCTCTTCTGTCGGATTCTCAAAAGAAACCTGGCCAGTGGGTTGTGTTTGCTCCTGCAAAAAAAAAAAGAAAAGAGAGAAAGATTTGGGATTATATTTGCTGTTTTCCTCTTTGCTGGTATCTCATCTCTTTCCTGACTGCTGACATGCCATCTAAACCTCGTGCTATGAATTGTCCAACTCCTCAAAAACAGAAAAAGATACTGAACTGGACCTGAATCACTTCAGAATTTCACATTTCATAGCTTACTGCATAAATTAAAAAGAATAAAAGGTAAATACAAATAGCATACATTCACTTTATATATATTTTTCAATAGATGATATTACAATTGTTCATAAAAAGTTAGTGTTTGTGACCATTCCTACAAACCCCATCAGAAATTGTTATTGACTCCAGGATTCAGCTAACAAGCCCACAGTGACATCAATAGCTTTGATGATTCATTCAGAAGCACTTTAATAGATCTAAGATTAGAAATGGAGGCCTCATCCACAAATCTCTTCCCGTGTTATTACACCAAGAGCTAAGATATTTATCCTGTGTGAATGACAACAGATATATAAGAGTGGCTCAAGGGCCCATTAAATCCATACATGTCATGATCTGCAGTGTGTTACACTAAAACTTTCGACAAAACGCGCTGCTGACAAACACTTTGATTGAGGTTGCACAGAGCTGTAAATTTAAAAGCCAGGGTCACTGAACTCTCTGTAGATAGAGGTGAAATGTCAAAAATTGATTCCTTTAGCGGCCACAATTTGTTTTGATATAGTGTGAACCTTTTATTATGGTACAATCGCACCGTTTAGTGCAGTATTTCTGCAGCGGGGTTTGGTTTCAACAGAGACAGCTGCTGACTTCACTGATTACCATGTGCAACCAGAAGAGAGGAAGTTACCAATCATGTTTTGGTTTTTGTGGCAGTCTGCATTTATTTTAGTGAGGTCAAAGGGCCTCGTCCTGTAGGAATACACTGACTTGTTGGGAGATGGGTTCGTTGATGAGACCGTGTGTTCTTGTGCTACGTGATAACACATTAGCTTACACTGTGGCGGGTAACAGTGACTAGCATTAGCTGGAAATGCAGCCCTAAGGTTAAATATTGACCACAGTTGGCAGCATTAGCACTCTTGACTTCATTGGCTTGAGTTTAGAAAATAGATATATGAATTCTGATCTCATTAAAAACATAAATCCTTTCAAAACCAGACTATTGTGCTACCCATATGAGAGTTAGCATGGAGCAAACCCTGGAAAGAGGTGGACAATATGCATGCTAGTGTGTAGTGTAATAATGTTGAGTCATTTAAACATTCATATGGACTAACAAAAGAAAAATGCACAAATGCCACAATAATGAAAACGTTTCCTTGAATAGAAACAATAGCAAAATCAACCAAAGCTTTTAAGTCAATTCTCTGACATTATTTTGCATCTACCAACATGACAATCACTATCTTACCGTAAATACTGCTCGACTATAGTCAGACTGTACAAATTACACATTGAGCTACTGTACCAGGTAGTTTTGAAATATTCAATCTATTTGTTGGTAGTTTCTGTTTCTGATCTTGTATCATGGCATTTACATTCAAAGACGACACATGGAGCATCTTGAGCTAACACCGCTGACACCCTTGGGTACACACAATCCCGCAAAATATCCTCATACTCCCCTATGAAACCCTACAGAGTCTTGTCAGTGTTGATGACACTTGCAGAATGTCTGCTCTTAACTTGGGTGTGTAAAAAAAAATAGCGGGGTAACACTGTACAGCAGTTTATACTTCAAAATGTTTCTGTCACTGACCTGACATTCAACGCTTTATATCATGATTTCTGAGATCAGTTCCTTTGCTCTTTTATCGTATATGGACAGTTTCAATTATTTTGTCCAGCTTCAGCACAAGAGTAACCTTTAACTCGCCCTCAGTGGTGATTAAGCTTCGTCCCCTACGGAGCATATCCCCCTACCTCACATTAAATTATTTAAATCAACACCAGGCTAAATCTAGGACTGTGTCTGTGAAAACCGAGCCGAGTTACTGCACCACAAAGCGTAATCCATATCTGTGATCGCAGACGTACGCCAGTGGCCCACTTATAACTTAAATGACTAGTTTAGTTAACCTTCCTGTTTAAGTCTAACATATTGTTATGACAGCGATAGTGCACTGCATAATTTCCGTGGCATTAGCATCAGTCATCGGCCCGCCTGCTATAAATACACCTGACAGCAGAACAGTTTCAGAAGTGTTGTTCGCGGGATAGTGCACAGGACTCCAGAGGTGAGGTACTTTGATAGTACAGCTCATGAAATATTTGCTGACTTCTATCACCTATGGGACTACTGTTCTGATGGAGCCAATGATATGTGCCCCTATTAGTCTCTAAGGAGTTTTCCTAGCCCACTTTCACCCGATCCGTGCCAATTAAGCAGCAGAATTATGTATATTAGTTGGAGTCACTTGCACTTCCATGCAAAGGAATGCATATAGGGAAGGATGACAGAGGGGTACCGTTGAATAATTAGAGTGAATTTTCAGAGCCCAGGAAACTCAATCATATGCTGCCATATGCTAACTATTTTTAACCTATTCTTTCCTCCTCTTTTTCTTCATATATTCCACTGCAGAAAACGAAGAACAAACGCGGTCTTCGCTGCTGCGACTTTGCCCGAATTCATCGTTTAAAGTCCGCTGCTGGGGTGTGAGAGCAGTCACTCCAACAAACTCCCTCCCACATTGAAATTAAAAAGAAATCATTGTGCTAAACTTCCTTTACATGAGCTTGTTTGGATGATTTGTGGGTTATGAAAACAACTTTCCTTCTCATGTCTAATTCTCATTTTCCCCCCATCAATGATAAACAAGTAAATGGATCCCAAAAGCTACGCATGAAAAAACATTAATTGAGCTCCTCAGAGTTTCTGTAAACTCATTACGTCATGCTTGGCTTGTCATCCATACAATGCTCACAGCAATTGCTCTTTAGTCTTCTTTATGGTGCCGGCTGGTTTGTGGAAATATGGAGTGTCGCAGGCAGACCTCTCATCCTCACAGACACTTCCCACAGTCATCAGTATTCTAATGACTCACCACCGCCGTCCCAGGATGTTTATTTTTAGAGATAGGGAGATTGATGAGATGCTCATATCATCCTTAACCACCAACTAATTAACTAATTAGGACATTCAAATGAAGACTTGCTCTGGATAATGCAGCGTGGCTTTGGCATGGGCAAACAGCTCTTGATTCTAACTGCTTGACTCAGCTGAGACGAGGTTCAGCATCGTGGCGTCTCGCTGATGGTTCATGTTTGGCCCATTGGTGCCAAACTGTTCTGCTGCACTGTTGATGAGCGCGAGGTATTGATTAGACAAAATGACGTCGCATCAGGTGACAACAGCAGCGCCTGATGGGATCCATTCATATTCATGTATTCATGCGCTAATCATAGCATGTGTTTCTTCTTACCATTTCTCACACTTATGTAGATCAATGAGGTGTCGTCAAACCTGGGCCACACAGATTCTCCTCCCCCTTCGTTGTCCGAAAAACATTCTTGTTTTTCATGATCTTCAACGATTTTCAATCACACTCCACTTAGGCTGACTTTGAACTCTGAACTCACCTGCAGCAGAGGTGAAAGGCCTTGATGTCTCGCCATGGTGAACATCTCACTCTCTGTATCATAATTAGTTGTTTTGTTTTTTTTACTATTGACTCATTCACCCCTTCACCTTGTTTTCACCATATTTAGACTCGCTCTGGTCAGAGCTGCATCATTATCCATCTATTTGCACTGATTGTTATCCCAGCAGGTCCAAGTCGTCAGCATTCTGCAGACTTTAATTGGAAGGAGATATGGATAATGGCTTATTGCTGTTGTAAGACAGCTCCTTGTAAAAGCTAACATATAATGCAGCCTTATGAGCCATCTGACCAGCCATAGAGTCTCCTGATTGTGGTGGAAATGCATCTCGTTCTCAGCTGGTTTTGGATAAAAATGCATTTGACACTAACATTCAAGGGTTTAATCCCACATGGCTCGATTTTAAAGGTTAATAATCCCTTTAATTAAAGGATAAGTCTGGTATTGAACACAAAATGTAATCACCAAAGGATTACCAGAGAGATGAATATAGCCACAGCAATTAGTTCAATAATTAAGGTTTTAGTGCTGGACAGAGATGAGAGAGCTCTGGTGAGGTGTCATAAAATTCATAGAGTTGTTAGGACGCTGTGAAAATGTTGGTTGCAGCTTTACAGCAGCGCGCCTGCATGTGCACTCAGGGTGGTGGTGAAACATGGCGTCCCAGTGGACGGAGCTGCAACAGCTGTTCTTGCCTGGGCCTGGTGTTTCGCACAATATGATCGCTCCATCAGCAAGCCCGCTCTCCAAACAGCCGCATCTGCATTCATCAAACACACTTATCAATAAACGGGGCCGCGCAACAATAAATGATCTCTGAGAGGGAACAAAACAGCAAGCCGGGAAAAAAATGTCAGCCGTTCACTTTAATCACTGATGTTGTTAATCAATAAAACAGCTTCATATCTTTTAATTAAAGTTTTATTCGCAGCAAATGTTTGCCGAATCTGTCTGCAAGTCTTTTGATTTTTTTTGTTTTGTTTCCATTAATGGAGCCGGTTGGAGCTGGGGAATGGAGGTGGCAGCTGCTGATGACCAGTCACGATGGGGCACTTGTGTTTGTAATTGCATTTTGTCACCTACAGAGGGTGTTAAGAATCCTTGTTAAAAGCTGGGGGAAATCTCACAGTAACAATTATTGTAGAGCAAATTACCAGGTAGGCAATATCTAAGCTGTCAGGAAAGGTTAGGAGAAATGAGGGGAAGAAGATGGACTATTCAGACATTCATCATGGCCATAGTTGCCACTTCCAAATTGAAAATTGGAGGAAATGCATCCTTCATTTTCTCTAAAATTTGAATGAGTTACTTCTGATTATTGCGGTGATTGACAGAAAGGCCCGGATAAATAAATGGGATGGTAATTCTCTGCTTGTGGCTTAGATCCTTCCCCACATGCAACTTCACAGTGTTTTGTCGTTAACAATAAATGATGAACAAGATGTGGCCGCGCGTGGATCAGGATCCGACGGGTTCACACGGACGTGGATGTGAACGGACACGTGGTAGATGCACATGAATGTGTATTAATAGATCTAATCTGGCCTCGGGATGGTGTTGGGAGGATTTCTTCTTTGGCACTGGCTGCAGTGGTACCATCGCACAGTGTTGCCACATGAGACTTTCACTCTACCATCTGTCTCTTTTAACTCTGTATATTACATTTACACCACGCGCTTGGAAATGTAGCTTCCTCGTTTTAATGGGAATGTGAGGCAACCGTAAAATAAATATTCTCTCTTTCCTCTGGCAACCGGGGTGATGCCGGAGCCAAAAGCGTTGTCTGTGTTCATTTGCAACAGCATTGTCCTTTGAATTCCATTCATGGCGAGCTATAAATTGAATTATTGAAAAGCTATTGTTTGTTGCATGAAATCAGCGGAGCAGTAAAGGGGTTAAAGTCAAAGAGTCATAAAAACAATAAGCAAGGGTGTGAAAAAAATCTACTCCAATCAGGATTGGGTCAATATTTAGCCCCTCACCATATCACAGGATTTAATAGGACATGCTCCATGTGTATTTATAGATTGCAGACATCTGCTGAAAATGGGCTTAGGTTTAGGCAGTATTGATTCTGGATTTGAAAAGTTTTGTTCAGTAACACATAGGTAACTTAAAGTTTTGGGGGTGATATATTTTTGGGACATGATCTAGTTTGGTTGAAAAAGTAGGCCTGAGTCTGAAAACAACTTCTGCTAGTCCTGTGGGTGCAGTGGACAGGCCGAGTTTTACCTGCTGCATGTCACCTTGAAGTGCAACTTAGTACATGCCTTTCTCCGTTTTTTTAAACATATTTTTATCATATTGTTTTCAATGAACAGACTACTACATAATAAGGCTGAAATGATTAGTTGCACGACAGAAGATTAATGAGCAACTACTTTAATGAGCATAAAGCCAAGGTAACACTTAGAGTAGTTACTGAGGAAATAATGAGAAACTGAAAAGGAACTAATGAGGAACAAATGAGTAGTTAGTGAGGAACTAAGGTACATAAAATTAGAGTAGTCACTGAAGAACTAATCATGAACTAACTATTATCTAGTTATAATAATAATAATAATTTTATTTGTAGAGCACCTTTCAAAACAAAGTTACAAGGTGCTTAACAATAAAACAAATAATGCAAATTGAAATACACAACAACAAAGTGACATTAAAATACAGGAATACAAAATAAAAACTGAAACAACAATAATAAAAGAACATCAGTGTAAGAAGGCCAAACGATAAAAGTGAGTTTTGAGAAGTGATTTAAAAGAGGACACTGAGTCTGCCTGCCTGAGGCTGCCTGCCTCTAGTTAATGGTCAGTTCTCCAGTAACTCCAATATCACCGAGGAGGAACTAACTATTACTTAAAGCAGAAGTCAGTGGAATGTTTTTGTTAATATAAGTCCTAAATAGTCCTATTTTCCATCAGCAATCACTTGCATAGAGTGTTTGGGCCGAAACACAGGTTTCTCCGTCACTCTGCTCTGCTGTAAACCAGGAGAAAACTTTCCTTGTGGGATACAAGTGTTATCCAATGAGAAGAGAGAACGGCATGAAGGGCTGTGTGTGCAGCCAAGGGATGAGCGTGAATGTGGTGACGTAGGGACGAGGACCGATAGATCCATGACGAGGGCGGGGGCTGCGAACTCATGGTGCATTCAAGGAAACCCGTAACTCGTGTTTTTCCAACCTGTGAAGTCATACCAGTTCGATCTGGTATGAGTTCACGGGTCGGAAGTTACGAGAGTGCACTTTCACAGGTCGGAAAAACACGAGTTACGGGTTGCCTTGAACACTACAATGTTGTAAGTCGTGACTTGAAGCCATAACTTACGGTTTCAAAAGCCTGCCTGGAACGCAGCATTAGCCAAAACGACAGGATCGCTTACTTCTGCTTTAATCATTAGTTACCCTTTTTGTGTAAAGTGAGAGATCAAAAAATTTCCTTAGTAACTACTCACTCATTCCGTATTAGTTCCTTATTGGTTCCTTAACTACCCTAATACTGTGTACTGTACCTCTGTTTCTCACTAACTACTCAGTGGTTCTTCATTAGTTCCTCACTAAGTACTCCATTTTATGTACCTTATTACCAAGTGTTACCTTAAGCCAATAATGATCAGGTTTTCAATCATGAATATCTGCATGTTTCTTTGTCTTCTGTGATACTGATACCGATTTGGCGATCAGACAAAACAGGAAATTTGGACTTTTGGAAACTCGGGTGGCGTTTTATAGATTTTTCATTTTATGAACTAAATTATTAACTGATTTATTGAGAAAGTAATCACCAGGGTAATTGACAATGAAACTAATAGGTAGTTGCAGGACTGGCACAGTAGAGTACATTCATATCTCAAGCTGCTATAAGGAACATGTCACATTGGCTGCACCGTCGCTGCTCCTATCACACTCTCTGTTTAGCCATTTGCAAGCTGTGACCATTGTTGATTCAAGGTGAGACCTGATATTATTGCCATATAGGCTTGTATTTTTATTGTTGTTATTTTCAAGAATGGGCCCATTTTGTCATTTAATTGAGGCTCATGGGCTTGGCTGTGAAACGGCACTCAGGGGAATAAGACGTCAAGCGGCTGAATTTCCACAGCCATTAACTGTTCCACACTCAATTAGAATGCATAGGATCCTGACATTTCATAACTTATGGGTCTCCAGGCTGATATAACCCGGTGCTATAAAAGAAGCCACGTTCTTAAGACACAGAGCCAGATACTTACATCCTCTTGAAGATTTAAGCGATCGCTTTGTGATTTTTTTTTTTTTTTTGCAGTGCAAAATTAAGGCTGGACAAAAGAACATGCATGATGTGATGAAAGCCTTCCAGGGGCTCTGTGTTATTGCTACACTTTCTACGGTGGTACTGTATGGTGTAAATGTATTGCGCTGCTCTGCACAGAGGATGATACGGATACTATCATGCTACGTCTTCTCTAACTATCAATTAAATTCGGCTTGTTGGCAGAATTCTCATATTTCCATGTCTAATAAATCATGGTGCATGGCAGAAATAACAGCAATGTGAAATACATGTATGACGCTGTTGGAATACAACATAAATATGAAATATGAAGAGCAGCAAATTGAGCCACTTAATAAAAACTAGGATTTGTTGTGCTGTTATGAGCCATCCTGGGAAAGGTGATCCTGACAATCAGAATTATGATGATAGAAATGTACTTTGATTGCTGTTTAATTTTCTTTGGTGATCTCTCGCCACCACTATAACTCAGTTTCAAAACAGACAGGTCCTATTTGCCAGGTAATTAATAACAGGCCGCTGAGGCAAGATTTAGCTATTATTCCTAATATGTTGTGTGATTGTGAAAAGCACCTTTTCCAACAGTACGATTGCATTCATTTATATCTTGTTATTTTGTAAATGCTTTTCCAGAGCTTTAATTTATACAAAGTGAAGGCGAATTTTCAGCAACAACCATCAGCAATCTAATTTAAAGAGAGCCTGCTGCTATCTGAAGGGTTACCAATTAATTCAGATTGATTCCTTGTATAATTTGGTATATTACAAAGAGTAGTATTAAGCTTTCATTATGCTGTGCATGACTGTTGGCTCCTTTGAGTTTTTCATCTTATTTTTCATCATAACACTTTTAAATAAGAAGTCTAGTCTGATGCTTAATCACTCAAATCACGAATACTAAAATGCAGCGTGGAGGTGATGAGTTTTAAGAGAGTCACTCCTAATCATGGAGTAGCTAACATGGATTAGGAACAGAGCAGAGAAATTGAAGTCAGAGGTTGGGCAATAGATCACACTTTCTTTGGGTTCTCCGTTGGTGGCAAACCAATAAACTTAAAATAGGTGAGGCCCTCTGCCATGAACAACAAAGCACCATCAGCCGTGCCTCCAAGGTGGAGCCTCCTATGGGTCACTGCTGCTGTGACTCTCGACAATATGACAGATTAACGACAACAGGTTGAGCCCTGCACTTTCGGCCGCCCACAATCTCACTTATGTCTGTCGTAATGTACACTGAACAGCCACAATCGCAGGGCCATGGACAGGGTAAACACACTTGCAGGAAGCAGACTAGTGACAGGATAATAAAGTGCCATGATTGATTCGGCTTGCTGTATGCCAGATCGGTTTATTGTGTGGGAGGAGTGGTACCAGATTGTGTAGGTTTCTGTGGTGAACTATCTGTTGTCTTGGTTCAAGACAAGCTGAGACTGAGGGAATTACTCTATGTAAATGATCTGGCTTCCTATAACTGTTGTGTTGTACTGTGTAGGCTATGATGTGTTTCTGTTATTCTTTCACAAGATAAATATGTATAAATACTCCTTTGTATTTTAAGATACATATTATTCCAATGGTCTCCTTTAAGTAATTATTCAAAAGAAAAGATAATATAAATGTTATGTTGTCATACAGCTTGCTTAAATTTGCGATTTTGACCATTTTTTGATGCACTTTTTATGCTATGCTTTTGGATCCTTGTTCTGTTCAGTTGTCAGATAATAATAAAAACAATAATCAATAATTTAACTTATTTAAGTTGAAGGTCTTAAGTTTGACATGTAAAGCAGACTGCAAGGACTTTTGCTTGGCTAGCTCAAGTTTGTTTTTAGCCTGGTAGCTAGTCTAACTGCTCAATTTCTGCTCTGTTTGTTTACTGGGGTTAGGGGCATCAAGAAGTAATCATCAGAAAGCAACGTAGAAAATTGCCACCTCTGAGAATTATAGTTTCAAATATCAAATCATTGTACTGTAGGCCTTATTATTTTTTAGGAATAATGTATAAAAAGCATTTTTCTATAATGTAGCTGGTTAAGGTGTTGCTAGTTTTATTTACAGGATGTTTGGTGGTTTAATCTGTGACCGTTCATCATATTTTGCATGATCATCATATTTTGTTTAAAAACTTTAAAACCTAATTTATTTGCTAAAATCAATTGATGATTAAGTTATCTTGACCTTTTAATCTACAACATGTCAAAATAAAAGAAGGGAAACATGCTCATCACAATTCAGATGTGTTTTGATGCTTTCAGTCTTAAACCACCAAGTAGGGCAGCTCTTGATCACATTCTACCACTACATATTTTTAAATGTGATTGTATTTCCGTTCCGTTCTGTTTTTCTTTTTATTATTTCTACCGTAAATGTTTATGATGCCAACATTATTTACGTTCTGCAAAGGGTTAAAAACTAATGTCAGTGTTACCTGGCTGATGTGTCAGCAGCAGCGACTGTTTGTCTGTGCCCGTACATTGGAAAGAGAGTTAATGCATATTAATGGGGCCTATAAAAGCAACTAATTGAGCATTCCGGATCTTGCTGAGTTGGGCATCTGTGAGTGACATTGTGCAGCTCCAGGACCTCCACCAGACTGCCTCTCTGAACTGGGATGTAGGTCAGGCCATTAAAAACAGGAAGGGCTCTTTCACTAAACATGGTTGTGACAGCCTCATATATGACACCCTGCTCTGCGAGCAGCGCTTAGGAGACGTTTGCAGCAGCCGCACAACAAACAGCTCTAAGTAAGAAAAAGTGATATAATTGATTGCCGCTCCAAAAAGTTAATCCTAGTTTAAAGCGATTTAATTGAGCACAATAAAATGCAGCCATATGCGTCCCATAAAAATCAACAGCGTTCCATATGAGTGCTAAGTAAACATGCCTTGAATATCAGCTTATGTGTAACAAGTCCCATATCCAGTGGTGGTAATGTAATTTTGTTAACCTGCACTCATTATTTTGCTTATATGGTGCTTTTTGGGAATATTCACATTGTTTCAAAGGTGACATGTTGATGGTAAACAAGTTCAGAGGGTGAGGATTATGAACCCATCATTATTTTAAGATGTACATTTGTTCTAACTGAAGAACAAAGCTTTGACAGTCTCTATATTTAGGCGTACACCTATTCAGCACTTAAATAGTCTTTAAATCAAAACTCACTCATTAAATTTCAGCGCGACGACTGAAATAAACTAAACAAGACAGAACACCACACTAAATCACCATCTAAAACAGTAAGTAGCAGGGCAATAATATTTCAATAGGGGGCAGCACACTGCCATTACAGATTGGCCTTTAAATCATATTTAATTGCTCTTTTGTGTAGCAGACTGTAACTGCAGTTCGACTTGGAGCTTGAAACGCACCGTTCTTCTAATCTACTATACTGTGTGCACCATACAGTACACTGTCTGTCTATCAAACCCATTCTCCATATGCCGTCCTTAAGAACCTTCTGTCTGCTAAAACTAACGTGCATATCTTTGTTTGGTGTTGTAATAAAAGCAGACAACAGCACATCTCAGTAATGGAGCACAGCGTGAGGTCAAGCAGATCCCCCTAAAGTGGCCGACTCCTTTTCTTTTTTCCTGTCATCAGCTGTGGGTGGCTTTTACTAAAGTGTCATAAGCTATTTGATTGTAAATCTTAGTGACCTTGAAGTCACTAGAGAAAGCACAGATCCGTAAACCAATCATCGCACGGCTGCCCCTGTCAGCCACGCTCCTGTTCACACAGTCACTGCCTGAATTTCCTGATGTTAAACAGAGGAAGGAATAAAGCTCAGTTCACGCCCGTGTCTGTGAGAACCCAATGTCAGTTTTAAACTTTATTGAAAATCCAGCCTATATCGGCATTATGGTATTTCTGTTAAGGAATTATTTAATAAAATCTCTCTGTTCAGTTGAACGCTCGTAAGCATGGGGCATCTGCTGGATATAGAGGTGTTACAGACTTCAGTCAGGATAAAGACTGATACTGCCAGCCTCAGCATTTCTTACACCACTTTCCAACTGCTCTGCTCACCAGCTGCACAAAGATCAGTGTTATTATGGATTCGTTGAAAAATCAATTTTGCAAATGCTAATGTCCTTTAAATCTTTCAGAGATGAAGAGTGCATTTCTGTGGGATGATTTCCAGTGGTATCAGAGATTTTGCCCGTGTGCTCCTACAGTGGATTATTGGACCAGCTGCTTGAAGGCTGTCTGCACTCTCAGTGAAAACAGTTATCAGCTTCTCCGCGTGACCTACACAGGTTAAAGAATCTTGTTCGTCAAAGCCGAGACTTTGCCAAGCTGTGGTTTTTCAGGAGGGTCTTTGAAAACATGTGACCTGGATTCAGTTTCCACCCGATTTTCCACCTGTTCTCCAGTTCGCTCTGGGAATAAAACTACAAGCACCATCACGGTGTATGATCATCACTGCTGTAATTATAAACTGTCCCACCCAGGAGATGTGGCAGCATCGTACTATATCTTTACAGCACCGCTGGTTATTTATAAAAGCTTCCTTGTGATCATTTAATTATCACCTCAACTGAATCTACTCTTCCTGCTTACCTGGCTTGTTTCAACCTGCCTGTGTCTGAAAATCTTGAATTTGTCGAATAATGTAGAAGCAGAATATGCAACACAATTTATCATACAGCAGCAAAAAAGATACAGGTTCCTCACAAACTGTAAAGCCTGAAACTCTTTCAGGGATGTCGTCTTTATGCCATTTAAGAAAGTGATGCATATTGCACCGACAGGTTTCTTAGATTTTGGGCCCTTTCTGATCAGAGTCAGTCTTGCATTAAACAGCAGTGTACCTGTTCATGCTTCCATGCACCAAACCCTACAGAGCATACTGGTATGTACCCTCTGATTCTGTTCAAGTATTTTTTCTTTTATTGTTTGGGGTCAGACCTTTGACTCCTCGTGTGTCTGTGTGAACTACCAGCCAGTTCAACAGACAAGTCTTTCTTGTGTTTACCATCCATGAAACAAAATGTCACAGATCTCTGGAGACACAGAAATCAGACTGTACCAAGTTCAAACCAGTCGTTTTACTTCTCTGAACTGGGGACAACTGGTGTCGACATTTGTGCAGCTCAGTACAGTGATAACTAACCGCAAAATCTCAACTTTTCACAAGCTGATGAAAGTAGTCACTTTCAGACAGCTTCATGATACAGTAGTGTGTTTTATTCTTATTTAAAAATGATTTCTCAAGACCTGGGATGACTTCCTTTTCATCACTTCATCTAGATAGATAGGTAGATACATGGTTTTCTTGGGACAGTGTGCATGTAGTTTGTCCTGTGGTTTGATCTCAGAGTAGATAAACCTGCAGTTGTGAGTGCAGATAGATGTTCAGTGTATTTCCTGTGGCTTATAGCACGCTGATCTCATCCTGCCATCCAACCCTAACCCTTAGACTCTTCCCTCCTTTTTATCCACAAACAGATTCAGGAAGGTTCGAATACCTTTTGCTTGCGATTAAATCCAAGCCAGATGTTTCCTTAAGAGGCAGTCTGGTTTAATCTGTTCTTGGGTCTGGTCAGTTACTTCTAAAGGAATAAACCGCCTCAGTTAATGTAGCAGTGAGTAAGAAATCAGAGGCAGAACATGCGGCTGAACTGCAGCTGCACAGGCTATGTATCCTTGGTCTTGACAAAGGAGCCTCCATAGTTCTGTGCGGCGGCATCCAGAGATGGAGATTAGCATGGAGCCATCAGCAGCGCTGCAGTCCCTCCCTACCCTGCTTCTGCTGTCAGACCGCCTCCTCCCTGCTTGTCAGGAGCTCCGACGAGGAGCTGTAAAAACCTTTTCCCCTCTCCTTAACAACTGCAAAACAACACGCACACACCCCGGCTGAGGTGCCTGCTTTTCTGAGGCCTCTGACAGGACGTGCTGCAGGCACAAATTGTAATTCATAAAGGTTAAGGGGGTCAATGCCTTTTATTACCAGTCTGAGTGCATCCAGCTTGATGGGGCGGGCATGCAAATGGAATGTCTCAGAGTGTTCTATGCAAGAAGTCAGACAGCGAGTGCGTGCGTGCCGCTGAATGGGAGGAAGTAAAAGGTGGGTAAAGGGTGTCGGGAAGGGGTGGGGTGTGTGTGTGTGTGTGGGGTGGGTGGGTGCGTGAGATCGGCTGCTCTCTCCACCTTCCACAGCCATGTAGGACCACACAGCCGCTGCCCGGTTAATTAGACAGTATGACATTGACCTCAGGTAGTTAACGGCCACTTTGATATGTGCTGTCTTGCAATTAATATATTGTAAATCTTCATGTTTTATCATAGGGTTTGCTCCGACCTATAAGTGACTCCATTACACTCGGCCCCCTATGATACATTCTTACATTTTACATTTGCATTAACAGAAATACAATACGAGCAGTGTGAAGTGAAAGATGTGTCATGTATTTTTTTTTTTCCTGAAAGCTTTCTCTCTCTCTGCTCTTTCGTCATTACTGAGGGTGATGAAGAAATTAAAACCAAACCTGCTAGAGTGTCAGATATGGGATTAAATCTGTGTGGCATTTTAGTAAGGCCTTAGATCATTTAGAACAAAGCACATAAAAATATCCTGTTTGGATGAATTCATCATTGATTGTAGAGCAGTGTTGAAAAGCAAAATCTGTTTCTCTTCCCTTTTGTGCCGCCACCATGACCCCCCCCCACCCCACCACACCACAACAAAGGCTATGATCACACTAGACCCTATTGCACCCTCTGCTGGACCTTTGTAAGAATGACCTTGTTGTTGGTTTGTCATGATCCCGCTCCTCAGTCTCAGGCTGCACTCTGCATGTACTGTAATAGTGCATTAACGGTGACAGTGAGAATAACCGCACACAACAAAGAGCTTTAGAGTAAGTTTATTTTATGAAATTTGGTTTGTTCAAAACATTCATTATCATTTAGACATGATGACAAATGCAGCCATTCAAAATAGCCTTTTGAAACAGAACTGACTGCAATTCTGAACAAGTGGATAAACTCAAAATAAACATAAATTACACCAGAAAGGAAGTGAATATAATTGTATATATGAAAAGTAACAAAATAGAAATTAAAAGAATAGAAATAATGGTGAATAAACCAGAGTAATTTGGACGAGAACAGAATAGTCTGCACTGGTTTATGTCAATATCATCTGTTGTGAAACAGAATAAAGTAGTCTCTAAAGATCAGAGTAGAGTACAACCAAACAGAGCGAATGTGATCTACTGACTGTTTCTAGTCAGTGCTCATGAGGTCAGGAATCTGTGGCTTCATATTCGCTGTAAAACTGAAAAGATCATACCTGAGGAGCCATCGGGACATTCCTCCCTTGAAGCCAACATTCAGCAAAGGCAGACTCCCTGTGCTCATTACCTTTCCATCACAGACCAGCTGCTGTGGAGTCATTCATCACGATTACAAATCCACCCGGTGCCGGTAGCCTACAGCTCCACCATCAGCCTATGAGATGCACAGACAGGGCCCCGAGCCGTCGGTCCCCCTGGGCAGAGTGTTACATTCACAACACAACAGGTGATAGAAGTGGACAGCAGCAGGCACGTTTTGTTTTCAGAGGAAAAATAATGTTGAAATACTATTTGAATTCTGCCTTGTCTGAACCTGCAGCCAGTAGATGAAGATAATGAGTCAAAAATAGGGTCTGTTATGTCAGATTGTCACTGAAAACAAGAACATCTTCTTTTTCCAGCTACTTTTTTTATCCATCTGTTAATATATTCTAATGAAAATTGCATCACTGTCTGTGTAAGGAAATCTCCAGGAAAAGGAAGTGTATGTCTTCAAGAATCCAGTGAGAACCAGGGTAATTTCATCTAAATTGTCATTTCCTGGCTTGATGGGACCCACAGGATTCAAACAGTCAAAAATGTCCAGCCTTGAAACTGACTCTTGTTCCCACAGTTAAGCCAAGGCCAAAAGTTGGTGTGTCACAATACTTAAGAATAGGTGTGGAACATACATCCCAAAAGAAAAAAAAAAACCCTAAATATATACAATGACATATTCTTAGTTAAAAATGTTCAGTTATATGTACTTGTCATGGTGAACGCAGCTTTAAATGAATCAAATAACCTCTTAAAATTCTCGATAGATTGGTGGAGTTATACAATGACATGGTCCTCATCACTGCACTATACTGCAATCATATGTTTGTATAAGGCATGCTTTTATTAATGCACCATTACATGACATTAAAAAAAAAAGATGATGGAAATCCTTTTTCTTTTTTTCCGACATTATCCCAACATCTGAGATGGGAAACAAGGGGGATGGAGTTTCTGTTCCCACAGCAGCTGATCGGAGTTAATTTAGACATGAACCTAAGAGACATTTTAGCTCAATGGAGCCAGAAAAATTGATGCGTGTCAATGCACCTTTATTGAAAACACAGCAGCAGCATCAGTGGAAGGGCCTAAACCTGAGAGGACAACTTAAACTTTATTGAGCATTACTAACACATTCATTATTTAGTCAGATACCTCAGTGGACGATAAAGCTGGAATCCTACTGTTTGTTGGATTGAGAACTTTCAAATATTTATTTAGCTGTAACCTGATGGAGACAAAGTGCTGCTGGCAACAGAAGATGAAATAAAATAAACCAAAAATTTAAAGTATGTATTATACATGTGAAAGTCTTTTTGCATTTAATGACAATATTTCAACATGCTGTAAATTCAAACAGCAGATGCTTTTTTAGACCTTAGAGAGTCTGATGATAATAAAAAAAACTACATTTTATATTACTTTTAGTTCAGTTTAGTCTTAAAGGAGTCACACAATATCCAATATAAGATATATATATGTCATCAGTGCAACCAGTAACAACAAGATCTGTTATTTATAGATGTCACCATTGTATGGCTCATTGTCTGTTCTAAATCATTATTTTGAATGATCACTACAGTATTGTGTGTTAATTAAATGGAAAGACTGAATGGTCAATGAAGATGTGCTGCTGAAGTTAGACCATGGGAAACAACAACAATCTCCTCTGAATGTAAACCTCTGTAAATATCCGCACTCTTATATGATTTGACATCAGCTGTATGACTGAGAAAATGAAGTGACATGACAGACATCAGACATCTCCCTCAGACCCACCAGGAGGAGACAGACAGAGAGTCTTGAGTTTATTTAAGAGAAGCTGTCAGCAAACAAGTGAGGTTCACAGTGCAAGTAACTAAAGTAACTGACTCAGAGTTTAAAGATTGCTCTTTCTGGATCTGCAGACTCTGTGGTTCCCTCAGCACAGGGTGAACAAATGAAACCTGATTTCTGGAGCACATACCTCAGGCAAAGTGAGCAGCAAAGTGAACAGCTGCCCCAGAGCCCCAGACCTTTACATACCCAACAAGTCCCAGATCCAGTGTGTCTGTATTTAGAAATATGCACCATGAAAACACAATGTCAGATACAATGATTGTGGTCTTAAAGACGGGGAATGGAGAAAATGTATATTGTCATTCAAAAATAACACTTTCCTAAAACTACTGGGACCATCTATTTCAGCAAAATAAGTCCAACTGGGGAAAATGGTGTACTGTAGTTTGCAGAGACTATTTTCAGCTCCAGTGAGTATGCATGGCAGCAGGATGCTGTTTATGGAATGTGTGACTTAAAATAAAGTACAACAAAGTTTTTGTTGATAAAGCCTATTTTAAACTGGGTCCACAGACCCAGAAAAAATTCCTTCAGAGGAATCATTTTATCAAGCTTTGGTTGCATGGTATACTTAGTAGGTTGAATTCACTGTTGGTTTTGGGCTTTGTGTGTAATTGGTTGACGATAATAACACCTCCAGACTTCTTCAAGGTTTGGTCCTGTATTTTTTACCTGTCCACTTTTGTTAAAATCTACATTATCCATTTTCTTACAAAAAAGAAAAAAAGTATCAACTTTAATTTACTGTATGTATTTGATTATATAAGTGGGCAATTCTGTGCAAATATGTTGTTGTATCATCATTAGGCAGCTTGAAAGCTCAATCCTGTTTACGTTACTATATGCTTTATCGCTAATGACAAATTTAAAAATGAATAACGTGAAGATTGAATCCGTTTTTGCACATTACCCCACATTTCTTTTGGAATGCAAATCTTGACCCTCTAACATTGGCATAACATCCTTTAGGTAGTACATTGCACTTTTTAAATAGGATGAACTGCAAACTCATAGGCCCACTCTTTGTCTTTTTACTTTTACAGTTTATGATACTTTTTATGACACCTGTGATTGCATTGTTTCTTATTTATTAATTATTTATCCTACGTGAGAATTGCGTGTCTAATGATGAATGGATCTTTCTCTTGTTCACATCTCTCTGTGTTATTGATTAAGTAAATAATATTAAATAAAATACCTTTTGTCAGATTTAAATCAGTGTCGCTGTACATTTTTTTTAACCACGGCTCAACGCCCTGTCTTTGTGAATGGACACGCTGCTGTGTTGATGTGTAAATAAAGTTTCTATGAAATGACCTTCCACTGTCATCATCCGGGTCTCCTACATACTTCGCACCGCGCATGCGCACTCTCCCACTGTGGTTCGACCTCTGCAGTCGGTAAGTGTGATAGCACTTTGAATGAGAAGGAAATCTGTGACAAATCCCTCTTCATCCTCTCTCCTAACTCCCCGTTGCAGCGTGAAAGTGAGGATATCGTGGAGAACGGGCGTGAATGTGCATATGCGTGTGTTTATTTCGTCTGTGGGTTGTTTTTACATCTATTTGACCTTACTTCTCTCCTGCTCCTCCTTTCCCTCCACAGAGAGACCCGGGCTTCAACCAGATTTCAACCAGAACCGGTTAAAGAACAACCCAAATTAGAAAATGTACGCCTGTGCAAAGTTCGTCTCCACGCCGGCACTGGTGAGTTCGAGTCCGTCCGTGTCTTGTCCGGTGCTGTGAGTGTGTCGGTACTGTCCCCGTTAAATCCGGCAGGGCCTCCGGATGAACTTGACTGCAGCTAGCTGGCAAGGGTATCTGCAGACTAGGCCGGCTAGCAGGCTAAAGCTAAAGCACACACAGGGAGAGACACAGACATTTAACACCGGTGGCTTTATAACTATGACTTGTATGGACAGTGTGCATGTGTGTGTGTTGCCTTCACCAAACTGTGTGTGTGTATATGTGTGTTACTGCTGGAGCTGCTGGCGGACATGTTCAATCATGGCTGTATGTGTAGCTAAGGTCATTATGAGCCTGTGTTAGCTGCGTTTAGTGTCAGAGTCCAGCTGAAAAATCAAACACAACCCGGTGCACAAATGTTCATTTTGTGCATTTGGATATTGTCTGCTTTAAAACGTGTGTATCCTGAGCTGTTAGTCAGTCTCCAAGGTCATATTTCATGTTTCTAGCAGCTCCAGCTGGCTAACTAGTTGACAATATAAGAGGTTATGATTGTGAGTAAGTTCACTCTGCAGGATTTATGGTGGTTTTACATAAGTGCAGGTTCATAATAGTCAAAATACTCACCACAAGTGACTCTGATAGCCGATATATCATATTCACAAAGCCACTACTGTGCTACAGGTCATACGCTGTGTTCACTGTACTGAATGACAATGACACACTAAAGTGACACTCAAGGTGCCTTCCACCTGCTCGTGCACTTGACAGTGAAAGCAACAATGTGCATTGTGCTTTTTTGATTTTATGTGTTTTGTGCAACTGAACTCATCATGTGTATGTCTTGGTGCTGTTGCTGCAGGTCCGCGCTGGTTCCCGGGCTCTTTACAGACCCCTGTCTGCCTCTGTCCTGTCCAGGCCTGAGACCATGTCAGAGGTAAGAAGGAAATACAGGCTCTCAGATGCAGCTGTCCGTGTAACATTCAAGTACTTGGTTGGATATTTACAACTAATCTGATGAGTTGATTTTGGTCTTTTACTGCAGAATATGTCTGTAATTATGCCAAATACTCACCCTAACAAGACAACTTGAAATTAGTTTGACCTACAACCAAAGACCTCAAACGTGTAAAGTAGAAATGTTTTTCATAGCATAGTGTTCTCAATCTGAAATGAAGAAAAGGGTCAAACAATTTGCATTGTGGATGTTAAACATGACCATGGCTGAGTTTTGATAAAAGACAAAGGGGTCACATTTCTTGTTAGCTGGAATTAAATTTTCTTCCAGTTCAATTAACACACTAAAAACAGATGTTTTCACTTCATTTATTCTTCTGAGGTGAAGGTTTACAGTTCTTGACTTCTCTTCCTCCAGAGCAATGTTGCTGTGATGCCACAGAGCCCCCTCACCCAGGTCTCACTGAGGAGCATCCAGACCAGCGCTGTCAGCAGGGACATTGACACCGCTGCCAAGTTTATTGGTGCTGGAGCTGCCACAGTCGGAGTAGCTGGATCTGGTGCTGGAATTGGGACAGTCTTTGGCAGTCTCATCATCGGCTATGCTAGGTTTGTTTCAGTTTTCCCACAATATATGAAAATATCCATAGAAAAGAAGGTTAAAATTGGCTTTGATTTATAGATTCCTGGTGTGGTTTTTTTTTTTGTTTCTATGGATCCACTGACAGTTTGTTCTTCTTCACAGGAACCCATCTCTGAAGCAGCAGCTGTTCTCATATGCCATCCTGGGATTTGCCCTGTCTGAAGCTATGGGACTGTTCTGTTTGATGGTCGCTTTCCTTATCCTGTTTGCTATGTAAAAACAAAGAAAAAAAGATCTGCTGTCATATGACACTTTCATTACAGATGTGACTACATATTTTATTGTGGCTACCAAAATTGTTCCGTGTTGGTGTCATGGAAATGTACATTTTCAAGTCTTTCAGACACTGTCAAAATAAGCAAAACATGTATTGTACGAATGTAAGAAATTACGTGATTAAAATACATGTTTTTGACTATTTAACGATGGCAGCAACTTTTATGCCTGGAATATCATGTTAGCACAACACGTGGTCTGCTTTCGTGAATGTCATCTTCTCTGAAGCAGTTTAGACTTGCCATGCATCAGCCTTGTTTTTCTCCGCATCACATGCAAAGCTTTTTGGGGTCCACCTTAATGAGTACTTGGTTCAGCTGAAGTTAAATAGTTATGTAATTAGGCAGCAAGTGAGTGCTTGCTTTTGTAAATGGCATTTAATAAATCTAGACAGTTAAGTTAAATAACGGGTTTTGACTTTTTTGAATGTCATGAATGAAGGTCCTTGCTTGGGTAGTTTCAAAAACTGACACTTAGACATTTGGGCTGATTGGAGTGAGCTTAGTTTCAACCTGAATTGGGTGAGTTGATCGATTAAGATGTCAGTTCAAGGCATTTATGAAGCATAAAAAATCCTAACCTTTATGGTTCCAGTTTCTCTAAACTATTTAATTTCTGAATTTTGGAATTGAATATCTTAAGATGTTATCTTGTTTACTGGGAACTGATAATTGGTTTTGGATAAAAATGTGTGGGTTTGGCCCTAAACTTTACTTTTACATCATTGATGAATTCATTTCTGCACTTTCTGGAAGTTTTTGGATAATAATTTGAACTTGAAAGCAAACATTTACACTTCTACACATGCATGTTAGTCTTGTGGAACAATAAAATAGAAAATCCTCATATTAAACACTTGTATCACTAACAGCTACTTATAAATCACCCTGAACCAAGTAAGCTGATATTCAAGTAAACACAGGTTAATGCAGTGCAAATCTCAAAATAAAGCAGATATTCAGCAGCTTCATGGTAGGCTACAACAACCAAATTATCAGTCAGCATCTTCTGAAATTTACTGAATAAAATGAGGAACATTTCCAGCAAAAATATTTTGTTATCTTTAACTGAATTTTATGAGAGTACATTTTCCCCGAATGATTAGGGGATATGATATACAATTAGTGACCTGTCATAATGAAGACAAGTTCTTTATGCCCTTACGTTTGTGGTTAATTGTCATGAATTCTATCAAGAAGTCATTTTTAATTGGACAAAACAAATATCAAAATGTTTATCCTTTATGAGAGTGAGATTAGTGAGATTAACATTGAAGCACAAAGAGGTAAATGTTTCATTTCAATGTAACTCTTTTAACACAGGTGCAACAGAAAGACTAATTTTGTATCAATCGTTGTGGTCAACCCCAGAGCTCTGGTCAATCCCAGCTGTAAGTTAAAAAAAAAAAATGTAACAAGGGTCAGTCGTGACGACATCGCGGCGGGAGCGCGTGCTGTGACGTTTACGGAAAACCTGAAGCAAGCGGTTCTCGCGGTGTTTTGACAACAGACGTGGGATTTTGGAAGTCGAGGGTTGTGGCTGAGGGGTAAGTGACCACAGAAAGTGACAGCGACTCTTCACAAAGCTGCCGATAAACACTGAATTTCTGTCACCGAGCGGGACTCGTGCTACGGTACAATGAAACGTCCTGGAAATAGACGCTGATAGCTCCTCTGTTTACTCTGCTGTTTAGGTCCAAACATGGCGACGGGCTGTATGTTAACGCAGGGCTCAGGCTATTTCATGGAAGCGACTGGAACAGATGATCGCTCCTCTCTGTAATAATATTATTATTACAGGGTTTCCGTGTGTTGTCTTTTAGTCATGTGTATGACACAGAAAACGTTACGACAGGTCCATTACGTCCTCCTCTGTCGCGTATTCGGATCAGAAATAAACAACCCGAGAATTGAACGTCTTTTGTGGGAGACACTGAGGTGTAAACAACCAAAGCAGCCGCCCTTCATCCCCAGGCTTTGTCCGTATTTCTCAGCACCTTGAGCCTCTTTGCAGAAACGCTCCGTTAGTCACACATGGTCTGATATCAGCCCTGTGCATGTGATAAAATTCATTTTAACATTTCCCCACGGCGTTTAGCTACCTGATATGTTGAAGAAGCCAAAACCTTATGTGATACAACTTAACGCACATCTTTCTGATATACTACTCTCCTCTGTTTTTCTTCTTCTTGTCTTTCTTATTTTCAGGCTGATATAACAGGAACTCCTTAATATGAGTGATGATAAACCTTTTCAATGTACTGCTCCTGGGTGTGGACAGGTAAGTCATCTCTTAAATCTGTGTAAAGAGAGGCCTGCGGTTTGATCTAAACTTTGTTCACAATGTTCACATCAAATCCACAGCATCTGACATAATGTTCATATCAATTTATCCACAGCATCTGATTACATAAGGTTATCCGTCTGTGTATTATTTATTAAACTGAATGGATAAAACAACTTTATTATTAAATCTGCATAAGGTTTTTCTCTGCCCTTGTTTTCTAACTGACATTAAAAGGGGGAAACAAAATCTTGGGGACAGTTTGAATAGAAATAATACAGGTGGACAGGAAGATAATGTAAAAAACAAAACAAACATTAAAATCCTGAGCCCAGTTGATTTTGCACTTGACAAACAAATTTGCAGGTGATGTTATTACTGCAGAGTAATCCTGTGGCTGTTGAGGCTCATGGAAGTGCAGAGGGCGCTCAGATAGTTGCTTGCAAGGTCATTCCACGTACAGAGTAGCCAGCTTTCAATATCCCGAAGTCCTAAGTCCAGCAGCCACCACTGAACCCTCCTTATAACGATAGGAAAGATATACAGTATGTGAAATATAATGTATGTAATATGTCTAGTCTACATCAAAGGAATAAAGTAAACAAAGATGGAGCATGAAACCCTTTTTGTACCTGGCTGTCATATTTTTTTGTTCTGTGAAGTTGGACTTTTCAGCAGGAGTTGATCAGGATCGACTCACTTTTGAAGCCAGGCAGAAGCTGCCAAGTGCAGTTTTTTACTCTCCAGTGTTGCCTTCATTTTTTAGCCTCAGGAGGTTGCTGCTTGGTAGTAGTTCAACAGTTTTATTAAATCTTGTACAGCATTTTTTTCTTTATATCATTTTAAAACCTCTGTATATCCTATAATATGATTTCATATTCATATATTATAATTTCTATCATTTTTCTTGGGCAGGAAGCTTTAAATGAAAACACGGAGAAGCTTAAACATGTTGGTACATAAATGTAATTGGTACCAACTATTTGTACCAGACGTAGTACTTTATTTGCTCGTTGTTTGTTTGTACTCTCCATTGTTGCATATTGTCAATTACCCTGTATTGTACTGTTTTCTAACTGCCTGGTGCTAATTATCCACAACATGGACAATGAAGGTCCTAACTAACCAACTAAAACTGCACATCAGCACATCATCCCCAAAGCCCCAGAAAAAAAAAACAGAAAAACACGGAGGACATGACCTCTGCATTCATGAAAATTAAAATGTTAATTTTGTTGAATCAGTTTTAGAGGAGTTTTGACTCAATGTAATTAGAGGCTGCAGTTTGTGGCGATGTGGTTTTGGATTGTGTTGAACTGGCAAAGAGTTTTAGTCTTCACCCATTTATATAACGACAGTGTAAAAATCTTTATTTCTGCTCTTTTACATGTTGTCTCATCATAGAGATTTACAAACGAAGACCACTTGGCCGTCCACAAACACAAGCATGAGATGACCCTGAAGTTCGGCCCAGCAAGGAATGACAGTGTCATTATTGCTGGTGAGTCCTTTTGTTTTTTTACATTGATATATTCTGATGTCACTGATCATGTAACAACGGTGTACTGACAGTCGTCCTCCGCTGCAGACCAAACGCCTACACCCACTCGCTTCCTGAAGAACTGCGAGGAGGTCGGGCTCTTCAATGAGCTTGCAAGTCCATTTGACCATGACTTCAAAAAAGCCGCTGAAGATGACATTAAAAAGGTTGTCGTCATGCAGCAGATTACGGTACACACGATTGTTTTCTACCCTTCGCATTTCCAATTTTTGCCGTGTCAAAAGGCTGACGTGCTCTTCTGTGCCTCTCGCTCCTCTGTAGCTGCCACTTGATTTGTCACCCCTGGCGACGCCCATCATCCGCAATAACAAAATAGAGGAACCCACAGCGATGGAGGCACATCGAGACAGCCCTCTGCCTCACCCTGAGTCCACAACAAGTGATGACAAGGTAAGGACCTTCGCTGAGAGGCCTCTGGAAAAAGTTGAAGAATGTTAGTGTAGGATGTGGTTGTGATTAGTAATTTATTCTGGAATTTGCAGATCCACTGGTATGACCGTTCATCTGATAAATGTTTGGACCTTTTGGTAATTTGTAACTTAAAGAGACCCCGAGGAGTTTGCTGTTGGTTATAAAACGGTCTCATATTAATGTGGATGAATCTCATTTTATTTATTTAATGGATCAATTTTTGATTAATATATTGTTTTGTCTTAGTTATTTTGATATTATTACTTAGTGGTCGACTCGCCTAGCATTTCCTTAGTTTCAGTTTCCCGGACACTGCCTAGCGGGTCATGGGAATAACGCCGCCGGATCGCTAGTTGGCATCGTTTATGGTCAGAACTAAGAGGGTATCCGATCGTTGTCGAACGTCCTACTTTCATTATTGATTAATGAAAACATTCTTGGCAAATGTTTTCGCTTTCGTCCGTCTTCCACTGGTCCAAGACTTTCACCATGCACGCAGAGGCTCATGGGAAATGTAGTGTGAAAACACTTCAGAAACTCCTCGTAGTCCCTTTAACTTTAACCTGACTAAAGTAATCCTCATGTCCTATACTGTTGTGTTAACAATGAAAAAACACAAAATTATTCACAAAAAAAACCAATAGGCATTATTAGGTGGATTTAAACAACTGGTTCTGATTTTACTCCAGACATTTATTTACTTTATTTGTTTTATTCCTAAAATATCAGCGTCATATAAAAGGAGCTAATTAAAACAATCTGGTTTTCATGAAACACTTCCTGCAGCTAAGGTGTTGTATGATGTTTCCAGGACTTATCTTTGCAGCCAGCCTCACTGCCAACATCCACTATAGTCCATCCTGCATCCCTCCAAGTTCCCAATGTACTTCTAGCAACCTCAGAGGCTAATGTTGTAATACAGCAAGCTCTCCCATCGCCAACATCTAGCTCTGTTATTACCCAAGTCCCCTCCACTAATAGGCCTATAGTGTAAGTAACACAAAATGTCAATTTTTAAGAACATAGTTTTTTTTTTATTATCAATTATCATTAATTCATCCTTTTTTTAAATAGTTTTTGTGCAGTTTTGTCTTGGTGAGCTCATATTTCATGAGGCATGTGCTTGTTTGTTTTTGATTCATTTGCACTCTGCAGGAATGTTTGTTTGTTTTTTTCTGCTGTAGACTTTATAAAAGGTCCCGTCTTCATCAGTGATGCTCAAATATCGACAAACATCTTCACTTTAATCTCAGAGTAGTGGAAAAGAAAAATAACAGGGTTTTCACATAATCGTCACTGTCACAGGTGTTTTCAATCTTGGGCCTGACACCGATGATTTGGTTGAAAATCTGTTTTTTTAAAGACAGCAAAACCAAAACCAAAGTCCATATATGGGCAGAACTGATGTAACCTACTGGATCTAATGTGGCAGTGAAACCAGGTGTATTATTCACTTTTAAGTCTTTGAGTTGGATTGTGTGTTTACTAGTTTGATTTTCTTTCCCATCAGTCGTTGCCTGAATATGACTTCATGTTAGTATGTTAGTAGCTGCTCTGCTGTTTGATTTGCTCTGTGTGTTAATCACAAAGTTGTTTTCCTCACTAGGCTTTCCTTTTCTCTCCTCCCTCAGCCCGGTGTCTGGCACCTTCCCTGTGCTCTTACAGCTGCCTAACGGCCAGACCATGCCAGTCGCTATACCTGCGTCTATTACAAACTCAAGTGTACATATCCCAACTACAATCCCTGTGAGTTTGCCCTTGGTTAAATTACATCATAACTGTGTCACAGTGTGTTTAAAACTGAATTCTGTGCACTGTGAAATGTAAAACTGAAATGAATTAAGACTGCATGCACTAACCTGAACTTATGAAATCCACAGTGATATCACTAACAAAACATTTACTAACAAAACATCATATCACATGATCGTTGGTGGATACAGAGTTCACCCATTTGTTGACAGCAAATGTTTGTTATGTGTTGTTTTGTTCAGTGAGCACTTTAAGGACAATTAAGGTTGGGTTCCTTCTTGTCCTCGGACAACAGTAGTTGTTGAAATATTCACCTTGCTCTCCATTTAGTAGCGTTCATGAGCTTTCCATCGTATCACAGAGCTCCAGAACAACCTCCAGATCTTTTAGGGATGAGACTGTTGTTGTTGATGACGGCTGTTTCCCAGGAACTATGAACAAACTAATGAACTAAAGCATTTGTTTTCTCCAGCCACGTAACTTTGGGTTATTATTGTGGTCCAGTGCGTAGACGAACAAAATCACTGGACTGTGTCGAATAACACGCTTTGCTGGGCACAAGTTTGCTTGTGAAACGCTGTCTTTGTGCGCCAAGGAGATTTAACGTAAAACACATCAATCACACCGGAATAAAATTACTGCTGTTTATTACTCACATTTTAAATTGGAAACTGTGCACAGGCAGTTGTTTACATCAGCAAAAACTGAAGTCCTTGTCAGATGACATTCAAATTAGACTTTGCACCGTGGCGGCGGGCGCTTTAACACCACATATCTCCTTTTTGCTCTACTTGGACACGGGGAGTATTTACAGCTTTGGCACCTCAGATTTGGCAGTCAGTTCAAAGCAATTGAGGTTGAGTGAAATAATGGACTTAAGCGCACAACTGTGCATCACTGTGGCAAAGACATGGGAATTGGCTGAGGCACAGCAGGCACCAGTCCAGGATACTTCACTATTTGTCCTTGTACAATTAGAATCAGCGCTCTTGATTCCTGGCAGAGCAGATAGATGATGCTGCTAATGCGTTTTGCAAACCAATTATAACTGCAACCCGTGACAGTGTCTCATAAAGCAAAATTTGTTGCAAATAAAGGTCTTGTTGGTGTTTCTTTTCTTTCTTTCTTTTTTTTAACTCCCTCATGTGGAAGCTTGTCTTGTTCACTGTAGTCCTGATTGTCTGTGTGGAACACTGAGCAGCAGATGATTATCTCCTGATAGCGGCACAGCAGGGAAAAAACCTGTATCTTTCCAGTCTGTGGGGACTGGGAAAGCCGTTGACAAGCAAAGGAGGGCAAAAGTAAATGGAGAACATGAGCCACCAGTGGGCCTTCCTTTCACTCGATCATCCCCCCCCCCACACCTCCTCCTCTTATTTCTTCCCCTCTCCAGCTCTCCCCACCTCCCTCTGTCTCATTGTCAGCGGCTGTGAGAGGAGGCCTGGCGCTGCCCTTCCGCCTCGCGTCTCTCCATCCTCCCTTCAGCTTCCCTGTCCATATGCTCTCACGCAGGCAGGCAGAGGTTCATTAGCGTGCACACTGCATCTCCATGTGGCGCTGCCTCCACAAAATAACAGGCCATCCAACCTAATGAGGCTGAGATATGAGGAAACTCTGAGAGCCTGCCGCGACTGTGTGTGTGTTTGTGTTGTGGGGCAGCGCCGCCTGCCTTTTTACTGCCGAAGACTAATTTTCTCCGTGCTGATCTGTGTCTCTGCTGTCAGCTTGTCAGACCTGTCACCGTAGTGCCTAACGTCCCCGGGATCCCAGGACCTCCCTCGCCACAGCCACAGGCACAGCCCGCCCAATCAGAAGCAAAACTGGTATTTATTATCTCTTCTTTTACATCAATTGTAATATCCATGTTGCATCTGTTATTTCCTGTCTCAACGACATAATGACAACCAGTGTAATGAGACAGTTTGATAAGGAGGAAACAGTTGCTGTCCTTGACCTGAGGGGGGCGCTATAGTAAACTTGGGTGAGCACCATCCAAATATTTTAATCCCCCCCCCATCATAAAAGGACTCCCACTGGATTTCTACCATCTTATATATCTTTGAATTTTGATTTTAAAGATTTATGGAGCTGCAATGATGCGTCAATCAATGGACAGAAAATGAAGTGGTAACTAGTTGCAACAAAAAAACATAAACATAACACTAATAGAGTATTAAAACAATGCAATAATAGTAAAAGCAGCTGTAAGAATAGCTGCTCTTTTTGGAATGTGATGATAAAGTCAATATCTTTGAGCTTTTATTACCAGTCAGACAGAACAGGACCTGCGAAGGCGTCATCCCACATACCTGGCATTTCTTACTATTTTCTGACCTTTTTTGGATAAAAAGCTGAATGGAAAATAATCACAGATGATAAAATCAGTGATTTAAAATAACCCAACCATTAAAAAGGAAGGCAAACAGAAATAGTCCAGCTGTTTCTCCGCTGGGAGAGGATGGTCATTTGGTCACAGCAGTCTGGTAACCAAGTCCTCGTATGGGAAAGTGATAGTTGAAGGGCAGGGATATGAAGTGTTGTGAGGGAGATCAGTGGCAATGTGATGAAGCACGGATCACAGAACCTGTAAGTGTTCGCAGCATGCTCCGCCTGTGGAAATTAACAGATAAACTATGGAGAGGTGTAAGTGTGTGTGTGTGTGTGTTGGGAGGGAAGGATTGATCCTGACTGGCAAGGAGGAGAAGAAGAAGGGAGCAGGAGGAGGGTTGGGGCGGGGGTTGTCGGGGATCATGGGGTACGGAGATGACAAACGCAGAGACAGCGTTGTGCTCAGCACGCCGTCGTCGGGGCCAACCGGAGGGGGGCTACCAGCGAAAGCCAGCTGGGGGCATCTTTGGCACACGCTCAGCGAGGCACATTAAGTCGGCCTCACCCTGCATGGAACCTTTTGTTCAGCAGAATCCAGCCTGACCTGCACACACACACACACACACACACACCTTCTCCACCCCCTCTCTTACCGCCGGCGCCTCCCACCGCACTCGGCTCATCAGCAAACACCTAATGAGCCCGCGTCAAGAAAACAGACCCCCGCTCAACCTGCCTGCTCCCCGCCCCCACCTGGCTCTCAGGGGGCGTGGAGACGGCACTTTACAAGGACTGATGATGCTGCAAAGACCACAATAATGATAATTAACTTGCTGAATTTAGAAGATTATGCTGTTAATTAGTTGCAAAATAAAGATAAGTAATATAGTAGCAGATGGTTGAATAACACCCATGAGATGGAGGGTTATTACACTGATGAGGTTTCCATGGCAGAGATGAAATATGAATCTGACTGGCTTTTCCCTCTTTCTATGAGCCATTCCAAGAGAATAATATCTTGTTTCTGCCAGAAGAGCTTCTGGAAGGGTATTACACGATAAACTAATTTGGTAGATAGATTGCTCTGGCAAAGGTAGTTGTTAGAATAATGTGCTCCTCTGTTTTCTCATGTAAATGTATTCGCTCTCACTTTGTTATTCTTCGAAAGGCTCATTCACTTTCACCTTGTTTGCTGAGTGTTTGATGCTGGAGGAATTGGCCTGTGAATCATGGGCACCAATCTGTGGAGAGTCTGTTTCTGTTAATGGGGCTCTGTTTGCATGTGTCCCATGAAGTCGATACTCTAAAGTACTTTTTTTTTTTGTGAGAGCTCTGGTAACATGTTGTGTTTCACCTCGTGTATCCAGACGATTGGGTTACATGCTTGAATTGGTGCATTTTTTGTCTTTTTCTCATCGCATTTTGATTCTACTTTTTAACTATCTTACTATTTCAGGATTATTTTTAAGCTTTTTCACTTATTTGATCTAATTTTTTCACCAAATGTACCAAAATTAACAACTAATGCCGTGATTACATGTTTTCTGCTGCTCTAAACTCAGTATAGCTTCATTTAAGCAAGATGTTACAGTCTCTTCATTTTGTGGAACTTTTCTCTTTAACTTTAAGCGCTGCACATTATTGTAAGCGAAGGCTCAAATGCAGCTATCAAGAGACACTTAGTATGTTTTTGACTGAGCGTTTTTGCTCTGATCTGTATTCAAGTGGTGCTGGTCCACAATCTGAAATGTTATAGACTGCTGAATGTGTAAGAGGGAAGTCTGAGTGGTCCTGAACATGGTTGTATAGAGTAACAGCCGGTGAAAATAAACCTTGACATGTTTTCTCCTTCCTCTCATGGGTTATGACTGTTTCCTTTGTGCTGAATCCTCTTCGCAGAAACTGAAAGCCACATTAAGCCAGCAGCTTCCTCAGGTAACCAATGGAGATGGCGGTGAAGTTCAGAGCAGCGCCGTCACCCACACTGCTGCTCCCGCCTCTCCCGCCCCAACCACCACCCCGACCCCGACTCCAGCCCCGGCCACAGTCCTAACGCCCGCTCCGGCTCCTCACCTGCCCCCGGCGGAGGAACCTTCTGCCCACTCCCTCCAACAGCCGGCCACCTCCACCACAGAAACACCTGTGAGTTTTCACAACTACACTGTATGGAGATGAGTTTGCCCTCATGTGTATGTATGAGTGTGTACTTAAAGGACAATTCCAGGGAAATTCAGCCTGGGGCTACAGTTTCCTAATATTTTAGGTCTAAAAAGAATGAATGTGTATGTTTTCTTTTTCATTGTTCCTGTTATGCAGTGGTTCTGTCTGTCCCCACATCGCCACAGCAGCGTACTGTATAATGGGAGTGGACGGATCTTTTACATCCCACAAGACAACATTTTTTTTCACATAAACCTCAGATGGCTATTCAAACATACACCGAGGGGTTTGTTTGTAAACTGAGCTGTAATACAAAATGTCGCACGGTCTCGTGAAATCTCCCGCGAGAGTCAAGATGATGGCTCAATTTGTTTACAGGTAGTCAGATAGCAATTAAAAAGAAAATCTTCAGATACATTCTTTTAGACCTAAAATATTAGGAAACTATAGCCCCGAATTGAATTTGCCTGGAATTGTCCTTTAATGTATTAAGGAGCATTAGTGTTCAGTTTGTTTAACCACATTGGTCCTGTTGCTAGTGCACAGTGATGTCATCAGTGCATTACAGATGTGGTGGTGATTTCACCGTGATTGTTGTTGTTCTGTATCATTATTCCTGTTATTGCACAGGCTTCCCCGGTGCCTCCTGCACCAAACCCTCCGAGCACAGGGGGTCGGCGGCGCAGAACCACAAGTGAAGACCCTGACGAGAAGCGCCGCAAGTTCCTGGAGCGTAACAGGGCTGCGGCTTCTCGCTGCAGGCAGAAGAGGAAAGTGTGGGTCCAGTCTCTGGAGAAGAAGGCCGAGGACCTGAACTCCATGAACGGACAGCTACAGGTGCGCTTTTTACCCCTGACCCTCACTTGCTGCATGCCAGTTTGTGTACATATGCACGGCCCCCGTCTGTTTATCGCTGTCTGCTGCTGGCATAAGCGCCTGTACGCAGACTTTTCCCTTCGGCGGTGATGAAGTCATTAAAGCCGATTAAGAAGAGCTGTCATGTGACAGCAGCAGTGTGTGAGCACTTTACATCGATATGTCCCTGTCAATAAAGATGTATCCTCCAGATGTCAGCTGCACACAAGCGTGTCTTCGCTTCTGTCTCAGCAGTTTACTGAATGGCCTCAAAAATCTCCTAGGGAAAGGTGTCTTTTTGAACCTTCATTTCGCTGGAAGCAATTAGGATCTGATGCTGACAAGTTCGAAACAGTTCATGTATCTGCTGTCTCTGTTGATAAGTGTGAGCCGGGGGTGCAGCACATCGGTGTTCCAGACAATTAAATGAGATGTGGTGTTTATTTGCTCACTGTCTTATTTTTCCATGAAAGCAGAGTAAGACGTGGAAGGTGAAGGAGGGAACCGCCAGCAGTGATAAAGAAATGGGTTCACGTCTTTTAATATGTGGTTCACAAAACAAGTTATCACCACTTGTCATGGGTGCACTAGCTGAGAATTTCCATAAATATAGGTAGATGAAAGGAGAAGAAGAGGTGAGTGAATGGGGTTATAAACAGTAAGAGCATTGCTGTTAACTACAAAGAAGGGAACAACATGTGGCAGAGAATAAAAGGGCGTTTTATATGAAGGCATTAATCAGCGGTGCAGTTTTTGTAAAAACCCCCATGCTGACATGGCCCAGCTGATCAGTGAAACTGCCTCTAATGATGCACAATTATTTTAACATCATCCTTAACTGGCTTTTTAATGAGGTGTCAGACCAGGCAGCTCACAGGGCTCCCAGCATTACCCAAGGCCCATTTGCTCAATTTTGATTTAATTCACAACTTAGAAACAAGTTTAACTCTCGGAAGTCCATCTTCGTCAGTGTTTACATGTCTTTTATGGAGTGGTTTGATGATACTGTAGCTGGAGTGACAGGGCTACTGTGTGTATATATATATCCATGTCTTCATACTGTATGTATTCCCTTAAGTGAGCTGGAGGAAGAGCGGGAAGGAAAAGCTGTGTTTCTATTGGCTGTAAATGGCAGCAGTCATGGTGGAAGCACAGTGAATATGGCGCTGGCTACATGTGATACATACACTCTTTCCAGCTGTGTTTAAATCTGTCTCACAATAACTCAGCCCTGCCAACACCAGCAAGACTAAACAGATGGAATCAAATAAATTGGCTGCTTTTAGACTAATAGATTAAGCTACCCATAGTCCTTTAAAGGAGAAGGGAAGGAGCTTAAATCTGCCATTGGGTGTTCTGCGGGCCCCGGGCCGCTCTAAATCCAGTTAAAGTCACCTTCAGCGTAATGTGGCTCTCTTTTACGACATGCAGAAATCCTCAGTTCCCCTGAGAGCCGTAACGACACGAGAGTGTAAATCTCAGCAGCATCTACAAAGTTGCAGTGACAATCTGAGCAGCTCACCTCTGACAAATGTGCTGGCCGGTAGCCAGCGAAGGGCCATAATTATTGTGTAGGAAAAACATAAATGAATAAGTACATCATACTTTATTCTCAATTCATTCACTGTGCTGTTACCATTCCCAGTATTTGTTTTTCTTGTTGGACAATATATGAATGTATCTGCAGTGATGCAGTGGTCATGTGTGTTCACTGTCCACCGCAGGTCATGGAAATTTGACCCTGGGATCCCATTCATAATTGGCATAAAACACAGCTATTCATACAGGGGACCAAGCCTCACACACTGTGCGGCTGTGGCTCAGGAGGTAGAGTCGGTCTGTGTGATGGACAAGATACTGAACCCAAAATTGTGTGTATGCTAGAAAAAGCTGCATAGGAATTAATTGTATGCATGTGTGTGAATAGTGTAAAGCACATTGAGTGGATGTTATGACTAGAAAAGCAATATATAAATACAGTCATTTACACACAGACTGTGATTTTGTTTATGCTATATTGAGCATTTACTTTAATCAGTCAAGTGGACACATTAACTTCCATTTTGCTTTTTGGAGAAATGTAAGAATTAGTTTAAATGTAGCCAAAAAAAACTAACAAGAACAAAAGTCACATTTCAGATGGGGTTGAATTAGTGTCATCATTACATAGTTTGTCCACCAGAGAGCACTGGCACATTTGTTGTTAAAGTTTCCACTCAGTACACACACAGCTCGTCACAGCTCTTTAAAAACGTACACTGTATATGTACTTTATGAGTTGATGTTAAAAATAATAGTATTGCCTAAAACATTATTGGATTTTTATAATTCCGACATAACAGTATCGCTCTAAATTAAAGTGCTTCAATCAAAAGGTTAATACCTTATGAATATGTAGCACACGGTTCTGAATGTTTTAATTATCACATCATATCATGCAGCTGAACTCTGACCTCGGTCTAATCTGGGAAATACATGTAGGAAAAGTTGATCCCAGTGCAGACGCTGTCTGTCTGTCTTCATTTTTTAAATGTGACGTACCGTATGATCCAGGGAGACAATTTTATTGAGAGCTGTTGTGTGTCTCCTCTCTCCCAAAGAATGAAGTCACCCTGCTGAGAAACGAAGTGGCTCAGCTGAAGCAGCTTCTTCTGGCTCATAAAGATTGCCCTGTAACCGCCATGCAGAAGAAATCTGGCTATCACAGTGAGTAATGCTCCATTATTCTCAGCCCGAGGCTTCCAGTGAAACGCTTCTAAAATGAGCTCCAGATAACCACAAGAAGGACACGTCTTACTCATGGCCCAATGGAAAGAGCTATTGACATATTAAATCTCCTTTTTTTTTTTGAAAAAAAAAAAAAAACTTTGCAGAAGTTGAGATATTTATGGACAATGTGGTTTGAGACAGATTCTTGAGGCCACAGGTGGTCACCACAACAACGCAATAGTTTTCCCCTCGTTTGACGCCAGAATAAACATTTGTCAGATGGAACTTAATATCCGCTGTGAATGAATATGAAAGCAAAACTCACACAAGGTAGCTGGAATGTACCTTTTGCTCAAAAGGAGGATCTTTATTAAAAAACATGCACATGAAGACTGCGCCATTAACAGGCTCTTCGTTTAAATTTCCCGTTGTCAGCCGACACTGTGTGGTCTCATTTAGAGTTATATCGCCTATGTTTCCTTGTTTCCCGTGGCTGTGGGTCTGTCGTTCTGATTTCCTGGTCATAATTCAGCCCCCACACTCGAGCCAGTACGCAACGAGAGCGAGTGCGTTCTGAGCCACTTCTCCGCCGCGCTCTCCCCACCAACACGGACTTCTATTGACAATGATTGCCTCTGAAATGAGTCCATTAAAGCAGCAAGCTTGACAAGACTGCAGAGCGCACTCTCGTTTTGGGATGTCCACCAAGCTGGACTGTTCATGATGCATCCCTTACTGCTAACCATCCCACTGACACACGTCATGCGCATTATGGGACTGATGGTGTACAGGCTAGAGTGGGCTGTCAGAGCCAAGGCTCATTTAGTGTCGTCTGGATTGTTTGTTGTTTTTTTTTTGGTTGTTTTTTATCGGGATCCACAGATGAATTGGGTCATCTTCCTCATGTGTTTGCCGAGGGCGTCTGTCCTGTGTTTGCAGACCTGTTTGAGAGATGACATTTGGAGCGCTTTTTGTGCAGTTTTTTGGGAGAGAAAAAAAACGTAACCACATGCACAGAGCTCAGTTCATCAGTTTGGTTCCTGATGACGACCACGAAGCAGAGGGAAGATAAAAGTCTGGTTGAAAGAATGAAACGAACCAGACGTCCCCCCATTGCCTTATCAGAAGAGCTCAACCCCCCCATATGAACACCCCCTATCATCCGAAATGTGTGCATTCAAATTGATTTTAAACAGGATGCTGTTTCAATTGATATTTTTACAACAATAGCCTCATAGTTTAACTGTTTAGATTAGTTTGGGCGTTTCTGCAAAAATGACACTCGTGATCTGACTGATTCAACATCGGCATCAATATATATTCCTTAATTGTACTGTATTTTCTAATTTTTCATATTACTGGGACTACTCCACCATCTTTGCTATTACCCCCCCTCTCGGTTGCAGAAGCCCCCCCTGGAATACAAGTGCCCCTGGTTGGGAATCACTGACATAATCGATCTCACTAATTAGTAAAACACATTATTTAATTCTGACTGATCCATGGCTCCCGCCCGTGTAAAGGCCTCATGAAGCTCTTAGTTTCTCCAAGAGTTACACATCCCATAAGGCTTTTGCTGCCCCCCCAGACCCAGTAATACCCTTCATCGTCCTGACCAGGCGTAACCGTGGCAGGTGGGAGGAAATTACCCAGACTGCCCCGCAAACAAGCCAGGACATGCTTTCAGTTGGCACACCGAGCCGTCCATCTGCTTAGAGCGAAGCCCACTTCAGAAACCAAGAGAGCAGAAAGAAGCTCGGGCTGCCCGGGGAACCAGAATTTCTGAGTATTATTATACATCAACCAGCCAGCCCTTAATGTCGTTAGGAGTAATAATGCTCACTTGAACATGGAACAAAACCACAACGCTGATTTATTCTGAGGTTGACCTTCTGCATAATAAAACAGCAAGGGAGTTTATAGCGCTTTGACATTCACTTGCTCTAAATCACACGGTCAAAGTCCAGTCAAGAGGCCAGATGAAGCTGCTAATGCAAAGACATTTGTATTGCGTTTTAATTGCTCCTCCTTGCTATGGAATCTGTATTTTACAATCTCAAAAACGAGTCTCAGTCATTAATTACAAAGTGCCATAACAAGTGACTTCATATCATTAGCAATATTAATTATCATTGTGCTCCTTATTCCTTTATGAAACAGAGCATGAGAGTAGAGTCTCTCTTTTTTTTTCTTTCCATCCGGATCCAATTAATTCAATGCAACTGCCTAACAGCTGGTGGCATTTCAACTCCAAGTCTTCCCTACTCTCCAGTGTGAGCATCATTAAAATCAGGTGCTGTAATCATCTGTCGCTGCAGTAGTTGGCAAGGTAACAAAAAACAAATGAGAATGCAGTTAGGGATGGGAAACAGTGCCACATGCCCCAGAATGTAATACACCCTTATGATGTGGGTTTAAATTGACATTGGAGCTTTAATTAAAGGAAGGGGTGCAGAAGTAGCATTATGGGGATTAATGAAATGGTTTGCATACACCACATGCAAATAGCTCTTTTACATCTGGTTGGGCCTACATGACAACAATCTCCGCAGCCTTTCTGGATCGTATCAGGTGAATGCTGTTAATTAAAACGGAGCGAAACAGCAGTGTAAGAAAATGAAGACATTATCGTGAAACAATTTCCTTCGGGATGAATAAAGTTATATCTATCTATCTATCTATCTATGATAAACGGTCATTCTCTGTCCCCCCGTCTTCAGTCACCGACAAAGACGAAAGCTGCGAGGAGATGTCCGTACCCAGCAGCCCCCAGAACGAGGCCATCCAGCACAGCTCCGTCAGCACCTCCAACGGGGTCAGCTCCTCCTCCACGACCCCGGCCGTCTCCGCCCCATCCGCCACGGCCACGGCCACCATCACCATCACGTCGAACCAGAGCACAGAGGAGAGCCAGTCGAGGCCGGGCGCCGCCCAGTCTCAGCCTTCAGGGAGTTGATCATCCCAAACTCTGCCCGAGCGTCAGCACTGGAGCTCCGTTGCCTCTTGTATCTCTGTGACAAACAGAGGGAAAGCGAGTCTCTCTCAGCTTCAGTTTGGACTTTACTGTTTTTAATTTATTCTAAATCGATTAGTTTTATGTTTGTTGGTCCATTTTGTCCTCCATAGGCGATGCTTTTTGAAAATGCAATGTTTTCTCTGGAACTGACGAAGACTAAAGAACAGGCACTTTAGGTTTAAGATGTAAAACACGTGGTTCTCAGATGTTTTTGTATTTGTGTGATTCCTTTATTAATCTTATATATTTTTTTATTTGAAGGCGATCTGCCTTAACGGTTGATCAGTGAATTGTTAGAGACCTTACCAAAGTGTGTCGAGGCTCATTCATGATTTGTTTGTTTTCATGACTTTTATAAGCACTATCTTTATGACATAGTTGCATAAAGTGCAGTCACTTTCTTTTGTTACAGTTTTTTTTCTTTCCATTTTGCACATTTTTGAGAGATGACGGGTTTACCTTTTTGGAGTTTGACAGTCCACACATTAACGTACTGGCAGCTTTTTAGAAGTAGATTTGAATACTGTCACATTACACAAATGTAAATGCCAGAATCAGATTTTAAATTTGACATGGTTTCTGTTGAGTGAGATCAGCTGTAGTCACATTGTGCAGTTAGGATGTCTGAGCTCACCTCTGCTTGTAAAATAGTCTTAACGGGGGTGGGCGGCTTAGAGACGTTTGTTATTCCATTGACATTCCATCTGTAGTCGGATTGTTCCTGAAGCAGTGATTGTAGGATTGCAGTACCTTTTCCATTACTCAATCATGGTGATGTTGACTTCATTCAGTGCCATTAATGTTTTGTATAAATTACTTCTGTACCTTTTTAATGCAGATTAGCTTCAGTTGATTGCCGTTCTCTCATATTAAGGGTCTCAAGAACATACCTGCTCGGTGCAGGCGATGTATTGCTTTTATATACTGTCTTTGCTTTACCAGTGACTCTCTGGCTCTAGTGTCTAATGCAGAACACTTAAGGACATGATGCTGTTTTCATGATTGCAATTCTTGATGATGTTTTTAGACAACATTGTAAATAACCATCAATGATACATTGTACGTGATCTTCCAAGGTGTTATGTACTCTGTTTATTTTTTCTTTTATATATAGGATAGTCTGGATTCAGTAGCTGAGCTGTGGATCACAGCAGTCAAAAAACTGACCTTTAAAATCTTCCAATCATTAGGATAGGCCTCGCCCTGACTCGATAATGTTGTCATGTAAAACTACAGCATTCAGATGTGAACTGGAATCACATCATGTATATTAGAGTAACACTACTACTGCTTTGTAAGAATTGTGAGCATTTCATCATTGAAATAATCGTAGGAAACAAATCACACCGTGAAGTCAATTTGCCTTTTCTCTTAGTCTGTACCGGCTTACTACTGTGTAGTTTTAAGAGAAGCTAACACAATGTTTTCTGAAAGTATGATTTATTTATTTATTTTTACTGTTATGTGCTATCTGCATGAGATAATAATTCTCTACGAGAATTTTAATTGTTTGTTCAATAATGTCTCAGTCAGATAAATATCATTAAAGTTCTCTCAACTTGAGTTGTGGCTCTAAGCTTATGGAAACTTTGGTTATTTGTTTTACCTTGGCTTAAAAAAGGGGTGTGATACTGTGTTCAAAGTGTACTTGTAACTTGTGAAAGTTCTGTATAAAATTTGAATTGATAAGTTGTTGTAATAAATCTTTTAATATCTCTTTAAAATCCAGCTCTGCGTTCATTTGATTCACCGAGTTCATGTTTATTAAAAACCCATTAAATAAAATGTAATTTCCAAAGTGTCTTCAACAATGTGATGATGATGTCAGTAATGATGGCATTATCTTCACCACATCCGATTCAGAGCAGTTTCATTGTCACTTAGTCATGAAACAGAACAGATGAGGTGAAGAGTCGGAATTAAAACCAGCAACAGATCGAACATGTTGCTGCTGAGGAAGAAATATTTCTTGTGGTGTATTCTGCCACCTTGTGGAAAATCTAGAGACTTCTGATGAGATATAGTATGTCAGCACAGCCAGATGACGGTAGATAGCTACTGTAATACCTTTTATTTGTTCTTCATTATAATATGGAACATAATTTTTTTTTAAAAAAAAAAGAAACTTTACATACTTGACAACAGCTTGGTGAACTTTTCCCGTCATGGACAATCTCCACAGCATTCCCTGTTCTCGAATCAGTGGAGTTGTGAAGCCCTTGGCAAAACCAGGCACCAGACATTTTATAACGGTGTATCTCATTCTTTGACTAATTGTGAATTTCAATAGTGGCACTGTAGAAATATAAGACATTAATGTAGCCTACTTTTTGTATTGTTTGATATATTAGTATTTGGTAATACTGCATCAGTGCATCTACTTTCTAAAATTGTTCATATGGTCATAATCAAACCTTATTCAGGAGAGGCTCATACATACAAAAATATGACTGATTGTTTAATCAAGTTTCTAATTAACCATTCAAAATTAGCTTTTATTGTTTATTGTCTACTGGGCTAATGTGCAGCACTCACAGATGCAGCAGCCTACAACACCTCTGGTGATGCTGGAAATGTACTGTAACTGCAATAAAAAAAACAACAACTTTGTCTCTACCTTCATGATGTCAGGGTACAGTAGATGAGGATCATTATTATGAAAATGTGACCTGCGTGTGTGCTCTGTGTTTTTTTTCTTTTTTCAGTTAAATATTGTCACTGCCACCAATATGCTGGTTGCTGTTGATTAAAACTCACACAGCCCCCCACTGCCTTCACTAATTGCCTGTGTTTGCCTGAGCACATTAGACTGCAGGCCTCTGTTTTCATTCAGTCTGACTGAAAGCTGGGCCCTGCATCCAAATCCTCTATGGATGAAAACGTTAGTATTAGTTTTACAGGAGTGTATGTGCCCAGCTGTGGTTCTGCTGCATGGGGTAAAAGAGGGTAAAAATTATGTTGGATCATTTATCGGATTAAATAAGGAGAGAAAACACTGTGATGTCTATGTAAATGTGTTGGCTAATATCACAATCACAGACGTGGTGATATTCCTATTGCTCTCTCTCGTGTGATCTTGCTTTTATAACCTCGGCGAGATAGTCCATGTTAGTCATCAGTAGTAATAACAACAGATTACTAATTGTTCAACAAAATGTCTGTGAAGGAGCACTTATGGGACTCAGACACACGTTTACTTTTTATATCATATCATTGTTATGTGAGCTGCTGGACGATCTGAATTTCCCTCCTAGGGTTAATAAAGTAGCCTATTAATAAATAATCAATGAAGTATTTTCTATTCTATGTGTCTCCTGTTGTGGAACGTCTTTCTTCCAATCAAATGACTTGGTTGGAACTGATGGTTGCATAAACATATTGAACTGTTAACATAAACATAAAGAAACAAATAGGACACCCCACCAAAAAATATGTACAGTAGGCTAATTTAGAGCTGAATGTTTTGTTAAATTAATGCACCAGCACCAGCTTCCAACTTCCAGCAGGTGGCGTTACATCCAAGCCTAAGCCTCACAGTCAGACGTTATTTACAGTAACGCAGTTCAAATTAATGATGAATCCAAAGATATCATTCAAAATGATTCCTTTGGGTTCATCAAGGAAAACAAATCTAATTTAAAAATTAACTCTAAAAGACGGCTAAAATAATATAAAATAGACTTCAAATTCAACTTGTCAACTCTGACGTGACATGTGATCATTAGTCAGTGACAGTGATAGTTTATAGATTCAGCCTTGTGTTTTTCATCTTACTTTATACAACACACTGACTCCCTAACAGTAGCTAACTGGGGCAGCCTTGATTAGCTACTGATCACAGTGGGGAGAATTGTAAATGTTACTATGTAGGTCACAGTGTTGGTGAATAACAACACTTCTGGCTTGATGCAACGTATTTACAAAGCTGCAGCCCAATGATGCTACAGTACGGCTCTGCATCTTTGAAGTTAAATCAAAGAGGAGAGGAGGGGAGGGAGATGGGGGAGAAGGGGGGGGGGTGAGAGGAGCGTCAGTGCTATTTTTCATTGGTTTTCACCTCCACATGCCGGCTATTCATTTTAATTGTTGGATTAATTGAATTCCCCCTGGCAAACAGCACTGTGTTATTCATTATTCATTCCATAATGATTTTAATGTTAATTTCATGAGGTTTTCATTAATGAATGCAGAGCGTTTAGAGGTTTCCCCATTTCCTGGCTAATGCAGCAAGAAAGAGAGGCTTTCAAACAGACAGCAGTCAGACAGTCCTGGTGCTGAGCTGAACATGATCCACAAGCTGCTTTGTGGAATGAAAAAGCATTGTTTATGAATTTGGTGTTTTCCCCATCAGCGGACTCCATATTTCATAAAATGATGAGCCCCCCGCCCTCACTCACTCTCTCTCTCTCTCACTTCACATGCAGCCACATACAGAGTTTAATTGGGAGAGAATGTAAAACAGAAATAAAGATGGCGAACATACCACAGGAGCTGCAGCCTCCCTGTTTTCAGCCTCTCGATAAATGAGCAGGATAATAATGTGGAGCTGATCTGCTGACAGACAGGCTGCTCCAGCTGTTCCCATAATTCGACAGGTATTACGCTTTGGCCCCTTAGCAGTCTGTCTCAGCAGACTGGCACTTAATTAGGCAAAGATTAAGGCCAAACAGCCTCATTTACGTGAATTGTATCATAAATACAAAGTGGCTGCCCTCTTTCCTTCAGGGGGCATCAGGGGTAAATGTGAAAAACGCAGAGGTTTGCTGAAAAGATGGTGCCCCGGGCCTTGCACTCCAGATTTCTCAACAATGAAGACTCTTTCCCCCTGCTGAGGGGTGCTGTTTTTGAGCACACGCTTTAACCCCTCAAATCCAGGGAGACAGAGATGAAACAGCTTGATTTACATTTAATTCAGATTATGTAAATACACTGGTTGTGTCCCAAACCAAACACGGGACACAATACAAGCTGCCTGCAGCACAGAGCAAAGATGGCCTCCATTGTTATTCAAATTTAAGGGATAAGATATTTCTTTTATATGTGGTCGCTGCTTTTAATTGAACTCCTGATGAGATGTAATATGTTCTCCTCACAAATACTGATAACTGCTTATTATTTTTCAGTTGGCAACCTCCACAGACTATCACGCTAAGTCTGTTTGCTTTTGCTCTTATTTGGAGGGCGACTGAACAGGGCATCTGGTTTTTGCCACCAGGGATGTGCATCTATTTAATAGCATTATAGGAGTGTATCAGCTATCACCCAGTGCACGGGCGGAGGCAAATCCCCAGTGGGCATGTGCACGGGGATGGAGTGAGCCCAACTCTGCCAGTCTTTCCCCCGGGCACAGTGGCCTCCTCCTGCGACTGGAGGCTCCAGGACGTCGCCCCCTCTATTATTCTTTGCTGACATTAGTATGCATGAAGGTCTGTGGTTTACCTATTACTGTATGTGTGGCTCCCGCTCCATTACCCAGTCCCGCTTCCCACATGAGTGTGCTGATTTTGTTATCAATATTTTATGGCGGTCCCTCTCTACACTCACGTTGTTCTGATGGTAGGAGGATGAAACCACAGAGTCTTCTCAGGCTTCAATTTGCTGCAAAAATGCAAAAGTTATTCAGATTTTTCTTTATGTTTTCTTTACATTCAGATTTTTACTGAAGTACAGCAAAATATACTGAAAGAACTGATCTCTTGTTTTGTTTTTTTTCTCTCTCCAGTAGCAGTGGATGGTTGTTTGTCTCTATGTGTCATCCCGTGACAGACTGGCAGCCTGCCCCACTTCTCACCTAACGTCAGCTGGGATCAGCTCCATCTGCCACCAGCTGTTTAGTCAGCCAACCCTCTTTTCTCTTCAGCTCCAAATATAAACTTTTTCCTTTAGTTTTGCCATAGCTGCTCCCTTTGGACTGACTCGGTGGACTTATACTGTTCTATATTATTATCTTGACCTTGTTGAGCAGAAAGATCCCTGATCTTTAACTTCAATAGTGAAAAAGCATCCTGCAGGTCCCTTCATACCACTTCACAGTGGGTAAATGATTTTAAATGTGATTTATATACTGTATGTATCAAATGTCTCATAACAACAAATTGGTCAGCATGATGGGCACTGATGTATTATGGATACTGTTCTGCACTGGAGCACTGGTGCCTAACCTCTCCACCTATAACCTGAAGTATGAAGCATGATCTTCTTAGTTACATGTTTATGAACTGTGCGCAGTTGAATTTAGAAGTTGAAGCTGAAATTGGCATAAGCTATTTTGATTCCTTGTGAAAATGTCTCATACCCCCAAAATAGGATGTTCACAACAATGAATGCACAATTGGCGAGACTAGAGTTTGCAAAGTTGCACTATTTGCAGAAGATTATGGGCCATCCCCTTTTAGCAAGTTATTAAGTCTTTTTGAATAATTATACTTGATGTTTTGACCCAATTTACATCCTCAGAGGGAGAAAATAGTCGTGGTGCTGAGGGGCAGGATGATCAGACAGAACTGAAAGGATGGACTGATAAATTAGTGGTTTTGTTTTTTTCATGGGATTTATTACTGAAACACCAACCTTACTTAAACCTACACTATTCTCACAACCTCTGCTTTTGTTCCTTTTTCCTTTGTTCGAGATGAGAGACAAAAGCTGCTGTCTTCTCCGCTGGCATCTCACTCTCTTTGTTCGTGACAGAATCTGAAGGCGAAACTGTCTTGATGTTTGTTTCTAATTCATAATTCATAAACATTGATTCACTGAAGACAACAGCAGTGGAATTGTCTTCTGATCTCACCGTGAGGACAATTTATTTTTTAATGATTTCAAAATGTGCTGTCAGCGTGCCTCCTGAGGTGTCTCTTTACTGGAGTGTTGATTGACCTTTCGCTTGAACATGCTCACACGAGGGAATCTTCTTCACTAACTGCTGATCAGCGCAAAGCCGTATTGATTGGCCAGGCACTTCAGCGGGAATCTGTGGATTGATTTTATCCAGAGAGATGTCAACAGGAATTCATATTAATTGCAAGAATTACCATATTCATATGAATTCATCAGGAGGCTGCGTGCTTAATTATTTCATGCTTAAGACAATGTCCTCATTTCTTCCTGTGCAGAGAAAATGAAGCTGTGCTCTTTTTAAAAGCCATAAAACATCATCACTGTGCTCTTGACATTGACTTGCTTTACACTGTCGACCCCTGTATGCGTGTCCCCTCCCCCTCTCCACAGTCCTCCCCTCCACTGACCAGTGTTACTGATTGCTCCTGTATCATTGCAGGCACAGTTGTGTTGATTTATTGGCTCTGCAGCGATCTTGATCCCCCTCATTAGCTCCTTCATTACGCCGTCGATCATTTCACGGTGGGCCATATTGTACAGATTGTAGTCACTTTTATTGAGCTGGCTCTCAGCACAGTCTCGTGGTCGGTGGTTATTGTGATAGATTCCTTATTTTCTCACATTCGATCTTCAGCTTCTGTTCACTTTGTTGTCAAAAATAAGTAAGACGAGTTCAAGCATCAAAAGATTTCCCGCTGTTTACATGAAAAGATTTTGATTTGTCTGGTAAACGATCAGATTTTTGACGAATCAGAACAACTACACAGTAACTCAGTCACATTATTCACCTGTATCCTCCATACACTTTATTTTTACTGAAAGTTGCAGCTATTTTTTTTTTTCATTTGACTGCCAATGATTTAACCTATGAAACGGTAAGTAAAAATTCTCCATCACAGGCTCCTGAAGCCAGAGGTGATGTCTAATTTTGTCCAATCATCAGTCAAAAACCTAAGATAAAACACAATATTCAGTTTACAAGGATATAAAACATAGAAAAGTGCAAATTCCTCACAGCTGCTAACGCTGCCGTCTGCAGAAACAAGACACTTTGCTGCTGACATGCTCTGTTCCCTGGTGTGAAGATTCTGTTCAAGTGGAATTTTGACTTTTTTAATTTTATTACAACGTAACATCTCTGTTTCTAATTTAAAATTAGATTAATCTTATGACACTTTGCAATGCAGATGTTTCGTGTATGTGATATTTCTATGCTTTTTGACATCTCATTTAGGTTTGATTCTTTTTTTATTGTCTATAAAAAGAACCAAAACTAAGTATTCAGTAGACAATGACTTTTACAATATATGACATCTCATTGATTTTGTTTTAGTGACACTTCCTGATTGTCTGGCATTTCCTCTTGTGCCATCATGATGTTTTCATTCAGACTTTTGTCTACAGCTACCGGTCAATAACTAATGGATGGACTGCTGCGCTGGTTGGTGGTGCACATTCATGGTCCTAAGAAGATGAACTGTTGTAACTGCACTCCCTTGATCTTTCATGTTGCATCATCATCTGATTCACATTTCGTTTTGTTCAATACTTTATAACCACTCTGTGTTCCGTGACAGTCCTGCTATCCATCAACATGCTAGCATGTAGCCTGTTCACATGCAGATGTTCGCATTCATCTCAAGTAGATACAACCTCAGACTTGACAACCTGGCTTAGTCGTGTTTCAGTTCTTCTGCCGTGGCATTTTAATCTTCTTTTGAGTGATCAATATATTAATTTTATCTTATATTAAGAACTAAGATCTTCCTTCATTTTGATTTTTGTGTTGACTCTACTAACCCACTTCCATCACACTAAATCAGTAAGTGTTCAAGTACATCCTGCATTGTACTAATCGTTGTGGCGTCACGTGAAGCGGGGGAAGGTTTTACTTTCTAATGTGATGTGATGAACAAAGTAAGCAGCTTTAAAACATCTGTGCCTGCTGCTCTATTCTTTCATTCATCCATTCATTATCAAAGCAACATTACTATGAATGGCAAATTCAAGGTTACATGCAAGTCAAGATCACCCTTTCCTGTTGTAAAATGGACAAACTGTTGTCCTCTCTGCTTTGCAGTATATTCAATAAAAAAGAACTTGATTTATTGCAGTTATCTAGAAGAAACTCATTGACTTCTAAATGCTGCTTGGCTCCACTGCCCCTGAATGCATGAAGCAGTTGTCTCAGGTTTGACTCACCGTCATGCTTAGAGGCTGCAGCTCCAATGAAATGACCTTGTGGGATAAAGGCTAGGTGAGGATTTCACATGTGACTCAAGATGATACAATATGCAAAGAGGCCATTTTCTACTGTCACTCATCGATTGAGAAACTATCTGCTGTTTTATTTTCCACTGAATTGTTTTTTATGAAGTTAATAAATCTTCTTATTTCCATCAATAACCATGATGGGTATAATGAACAGGCATCTATCTGTACATCCTCATGTACAGTGCTGCTGCATTTTTATATTCATTATGCGACAAGAAAGATGAGCTAAGTCCATTTTTGTCGCAACAGCTGTATTTTCCAATTTCTACAGCACTAACTCAAGTCAGTCACCCTTTAATGGGATTTCCATAAATCTACTAAATGGGTCTGGGGTGGATTTCAGAAATCCTTATGTGGACTTTAAAAATATGTTCAAGATGCACACAATTTGACAGAATTAGTTCTGTCTCAGCAAAGTCCCACATGGTCTCACACAGATTTTCTCCAACAGTTAAATAGGGGCTGAGCTTGATGAAGTTAATGGGATTACAGAAGAGGCTGCTAACCCAGGATTTAACTATCAAATGTTTAAGAGCAACGCTCCACTAATGGGGGCGCACATGAAGGGGAGTGTGATTACAGTGGTTTATCAGATGGCACCAGGGACTGTGAGGTCATTGCTTTTATTGGCGGTATTAAAGTCTGTCTTATGCTTCTAAAGCTCATAAACTGTGTTATCGAGGTGAAACGAGGATCGGGTCTGTCTGACAGGTCTACAGAGACTGAATAAACTCCTCAGCGTTGGCTGTCGCAGCTGTTGACAAAGCTGTTTGGCCAAAAACTGAGCTGTGAGAGGGACATGATGTCACTTTTCTTCTGACAATTATCTGCTGTTTACATGTTCAGTTATTTTGAAGCATAAGTCATATGACTTTCTAAAGACTAAACGTTTTCAAGAAATCCCATGAAAAGTATAAAAGCAACATCAAAGCACCAACAATTTTTGATGATCGAAAACATGATGTTTTCATTTGGCTGGTGGTGACATCATCCCACATGTCTGTCTACAGGAATATGCATGATGACTTAATTCTACCATTCCACTGAAATTAATTTTATCTTTGTCTCTGGTGTCATGGTTTGGAAATCTGTCTTTAAAGAGCAGGAATTCTCTCAACCAAACTGTTAAATGGTCCAGTGAGCAGATTGGTGAGTCACAGCTTAATTTAGCATCACTGTGCACCAGTTACAGTTACAGTAGATAGCTTCCCAGATCTTAAATGATGACTTGGGTCACAACCTTTGAATGATGAACTCATCTTCTTTCTTCTGGACAGAAGTTCATTGTCCCAAAGTGCAGAAATAAATGCTATGAAAGGACCTTTTTGTCTGCACTACCACCCACATGGTATCTCACCAAATGTGTATTAATCTGCAGATGGAAATAGTCCCCAACAAATACTGTTTATTGCTGTTCCCTGCTGTGCTGAGCTGTGGTGCTGGTTCTGAGGAGCACTGAGATCTGCGTACGACTGACTACAAAGAAAAAATGTTGAATACTTCCACCAAGTAGTTTTATTATTCAGCGTCAAGGATATTTTCATTCTGTCAACACTCTGTTCCTGCTGTAGACCAGACCATGATGTCTGTATTGTTGCCCTATTAAGCCAAAACAATGACTCACGTTCCCCTCTGTGTTTGAACTGAACTGTGAAGTCTGAGTTATGCTGCCGTAACTGGGACATTGTGCAGCTAACAGCATTAACAGTGGCTTTGTTTTCACTGTCAGCGGCAGGAGAAGCACAGGTGAAGCCAATTCTGTAAACGATGGCACAGCTGCTGCATCAGGTGGAACAGGAAGTGGTGACGGCGGTGAATCAGCAGCCACAGAGCTAGACCCCAGAGCTGGACCGTCTGAATGCCAGTGGTCTATGCTTGATTGAAAGAAATCAGTTTATTCTCACGTGTTTCTAATTTTTATTCCTTGCACGTCCTCCATTTTTCTTCCCTCCTTTCACGTACAATTCAGTGTTGAACTGGATTAATTCGATCCATTATCCATCAGTGTGCAGCTCATAGTCTATATAAAAACAACACTGTATGCAGCCCAGTCATGGCACAAAGCCCACAATTAACAATTTGAAAGCAACAAAGAGATGATTACCTTGACTACCATATGGAAAAAATATATAAAATCAAGGTATTTCCTGTAATTAAATGTAAAAATCACAACTTGCTTCTGCGCTGCTTTGTTTAATGGGTCAATGTTTCGGTCTACTGACTTTTACACTTGTTATGTGGCTTCCTTTTACCACATCAGCACACTTATGCAATAAGTTGATTACAGGTGTGGTTATCAGAGGAAGTGACATCATCACAAAAAAAGGAAGTCATGGCTTAAAGCATACAATTAAATAACAATACATTCCAGACTACAATAGAAAATGTGTAGCAATCTAGAAAAGAAGAGAAAAAAAGGGATCAAATATAAATATTATTGTCACTAACATCTTATATATGAGAAAAAAAATGCTATAATTAACCCTTAAAACAATGTGGATTTGATATGTTCCTGTTCTGAAGTCATGACGGATGGTTTGTGCACCATAATATCTTTTCCTCACACCAGACAGTCATGGAGATTGCCGTGTTGTGATGATTGCTGCCGCTGATTAGCAGACTTGCAGCTGCTTGCTTTCACACCACTGAATGAATTAATCAAGACAACAAAGACAAGCTAATCACTGTTTTAACATTCGCCTATTAAATGAAGTGACGGCTAATTACTGTTTGTGCTTTAAGACAGGCTTTCAGGAATTTTTAAATTGCTTTGAAGTCAAATATCATCCCTGATTGATTTTTAAAAGCGCTCTTATTCTAACCTTACACTGATGGTGGCAGGGGTTCGCTCTGTGTGCACAGCGACACAAAAGCCTCAAACTTTGTTCCATCTATGTATGTGATATATACACTGACAAAACTAAATATTTTCATTTTGTCAGAGCATTTTAACATTTTAAACGGTTAGTTCTCAGATATTAAAAGAACATGAACAGGAAAACTGAACATCAACAATTCCCCTCAAACCTCCTGAGGAAGGTTGTGTGATGTGAGTGAAAGCTCCACAGCAGCCACTTAATGGACCATGTGGTAAATTATCTGTTTTGTGATCTAAGGTCAGGAGGTCAGGAGTGAACTTTAGTCTCAACCTGACATTCTGAATATACTATATAATATATTATTTTCTTTTCTTCTCTTTTGTACCTTGTAATTAGGGTCAACTCTTTTAAGCGGTAAAAATAGTAACTTAAAAGAACTTCTCACTGGAATTACTCTTTAAACAAGAAACCATCTCCATGAAAAATGTTAGTAAAGCATTTACAGTTATCAGGAACAACACACGATCATATATTTGATTGAATTTGTAGTATTTGATATTTTGCAATGTTAATTTTCTTGTGCAGCTAAAACTATATTCCATACACCACCATTACATGTATTTGATCAAAATATCACAGACATGATGGCTCCAAATGGGCAACCAGGGACAACTGAAGACATAGACTATGTTTTATATTGTTGGTAAACATTTAAAATCTAATTACTATCAATGGCTCTAATGGTCATTAGCTGACAGTGAAAGTTAATCTGGTGATGATTTTGATTTACTGTTTTATAATTTTTGAAAAAGAAATTAGTCACCACTCACTATAATTCCCTGTAATAACCCTTTCAACACTCAAATCATTAGACTTAATCTTACCAGGTATATAACCTATAACAAAAACTGACAAAACTGTTACACCATTTCTGGTATTATCAATTCCTGTCAAGGCTGTCCAGTGTAAACACGCAGGTCTGGTACATGTAAGTCATGACAGATATTGATCATTCCAGACACACAGTGATATTTTCACCCTTTCATTACATTTATGTCTCAGTGCAAACACACCTAATGCCTCTCACTGTGTGTCAAATCTAAAATTGCAGTTCTCCACTATTCCCCGGTCAGGAAAGCAATAATAGGGAATTAGGGCGACTTCAACCACAATCACTCTGTCCACCTCATAAGCCTCGCTTTGTGAAGACTGCTGATGGACTCTGTGGGCCACAGCTCTCTCTGCTGTTATAGGCTGGTATTTGGTCTGAGGAGAACACAGAACGACAGGGAAATGCTGAAGGCAAAGAAAAATGCACAGACTTTATTTTGCATGTTTTTATCTACTGTATTCATTTGATTCATGATCAGTTCAGCTCCTGAGCTTCTGACCAACTGGTTGGTTAATAGTCATTGTGCTATCAGTGGCAGTCGGTTGGGTTCATCATGAGGAGAAGCTTGAATGAATAATCAGAAAGAGGGCCCCATGATCAAAATGAAAAATGGTTTCCACATCAGTGCTTCAAGTCCATATCCATATGTCAATTTAGTTCTGATGAAAAAAAGAAAACGGTGATTTTTACATATAGAAAGATTACCTTGTAAACGGCGAGGAATATTTAGTAGCTTTTCTGGATCTTTTAGTCATATTATAGGATTTTCATCCCAAGTCAGTGGCCACTGTTGCTATGAGAGACAATAACACTATGCTTCTGTTTAGCTGAACACATTTTAAGCTTTTAGCCAACACAGCTATGTTATAGCTAGTGGAGGTGAAGAAGAGTCATTAAGACAGCAAATTGGCTCAGTATAATATGCATTATACAAAAACACTTACTCAAGCTGTCAAAATTAACACAATAATAATGTGTTAAATTCAAATTCCTTCTAATGCCACTATGTTTTTTAAATATTGGTTTGTCACACTGTTTGAATCAGTTACTGCTAACAGTTACCAATGGTTAACACTTGGACGGTGCCACCATATTATTATTTTAGTGTATTTTTTTTATCCTAAACACAGTGAGGACCTTTGGGCTTTTCTGAAAAATATTTTTCACTGTTGAAACAGCATTTGCTTGTTAGTAAATGTCATACATTTTCAAACTTATAGGAAAAAAGTGTGATTCATTTCCTATTAATCACGAGTAAGTACAGTAATGCATGAGCTCAGTCGTGATCATGATTAAAAAATATTTTATTGTTCATATCAAGTTTGGTCATGGCTGTAGCAACAACTACTTGTGACATGAGCACCATGAACAATGATACTTCTTCTTGTAGAAAGTAACTTTATCCTGCTATCAGTGCTCAGAGGAAATGGACAAGATCCACCTGCTAGTGAAGGTCATGTAATGTGATGGAAAGCTCCAGAACAGCTACCTAATGGATTGTAAAGTGTAAGTGCCCATGGCCAAGTTAACTGCAGACACATAATTAAAACTACTTTTGGAAATGATGTAACTGTGGCAGCCAGCTATCATTAATCTACTTGATGGTATTGCATTGTAAAGAGTAAACACTGATCCATCATGAGTTACTCATCTGATGAATACAGAAGACGAGAGATGAACTCTGACTCCAGAGAGACAGGCCTCTGGAGGAAAACGCAGCCCCCTGAAAACAGACAACCAGCCTGGAGCAAGTGAGGTAGCGTGTCAACAATGAGCGAGATTGTCTTTGCTTAACGGTGCAGGAGGAGATGACGTATTTGACAATTTCGCATTGCTTTGAAATTAATTCAGGGGAAGGAAGAACGGTACATGGTGATCTCTGCTGCTGAATTATGTCTGTGGCCAATTTTCCTTTTTTCTGCAGTGTGTGCTGTGTGTCTCACTGTGCAGGGAGCTCATAAACAAGGTTGGATAATAGTGGGTGGTGGGGGTGTGTGTGGGGGTGTTCAACCTCAGCGCTTAAAAACAAAGAGCAACTCTGTCTAAATCCTGGCAGATTACACTCATTAGCCCACTGCTTGTGTAACGTCTTATTCTGGATATTATGTAAATTAAAGATGCTTTTCTATGGACTAAACCATCCAGACAAAATGATATTTTTACTCCTGCGTCTGTTTTTCAGTCTCTCCTCAAAAACAGAAAAAAAAATCTGCTGTCTTTTCTCTTTCTGTCTGAAAATACATTTCTGTCTTTGATATGCTAAAAAGCAGGCAGCATGGGGAGAGCATCATCCGCAGACACCGGTTGACCAGATGTCCACCAGTCGCTTTGCTCTGTGTAATTTTGAATGATTTGATATTCATGGCCTGCTGATTTGAAAACCGCCTCGAGCCAAACGCCTTGTTTTCAAGAAACATAAATTCATATACATTTCAGTCAGCTGGCTTGCTGTTTATGCAGCAATCAGTGTCAATCATTTTGTCTTTGCCTCCTGCCACGACTACAGTTAGTTTTCACATTGGCAGTGCTGTTTTTTATATAAAGGATAACTCCAGGTAATTACAAATTGGGTCTTATTTTGAAAGCTCTGTTTGATTATGAAAAAACTGTGGGCTACTTTTTGAAAACCAGGGACTGCAACATTACTAAAATGTCCAACAAATACAACAGTAATGACAACACATGACGAATAACAGTAACAATATCAAGTAAAATGGCGGGAAACACTAGACAATAGTCAGATTATTGAATACAAACTGAAGTAAAATCCAAATTAAAGTCAGAATTCATATTAGAAATCCCCCTTTACTGTGCAAAACTAAGAGAGGTGTGGTGGTACAAAGTGTCTGTAAATACAGACCAGCTACAGTATGTAACTATTTTACAGTTGACCTTAGGTTTGACTGAACCCAGGAGTTTGCATAGATGATTGTGTAACTGCTTGTGTTTCTTGCCCCATTTATCTAGTGCTAGTGTCACCATCTTCCCAGGATCTCACAGCTGAGAGTTGGAGCATCCAGAGCACAATCAACTCTCTGTATGTGAAAACCCAGAAGCTGTTTTGATAGAGATTTCCAATAGAAAGAAAATCTTCTAATTGGTTTTCACAGCTTTTCCAAATGGCATATAGGCCTACTTGTGAGGTGTGAACAATCAACACAAACAAAAGACAGATTATTAGAAGGATCACACATACGGGCGTCAATTTACAGCTGACATGACAGGAGGTACAAAAGGTGACTGATCTAATGTGTGAATGTAACACAATGTAACTGTAAAAAAAAAAATTACATCATGCATGGTAGAGAAGAGGAGAGGTCCCAGAACAGATCCCTGTGGTACGCCATAGGTTGTTTTCACACAGGAGGATTGAAACCTGCTAATGGCTATGCTAAAAAAAAACTTTCACCATCAGAAGTGCTCACACTGCTGTTTATAAACTGTCAGGCATTTTAATAAGCTGAGCCCTGAACGTTTTCAGGGATGATTAGAGCTGCAGGCTACCATTCTGGAGAGCGCCGTGCTGCAACGTTACATAATTATGTCTACTTTTTTTTTTCAATTTGATTTTCAACATGATTTTTATTCTCCCTCCTCTCTGTATTGCTTAGAAATGAGAGTGAGATGCATTTTGACATTCATTTCTTTAACCATAAAACTACACTCAGTTTCTCAGAAAGCTGAATGCTTTCAGTTTGAAGTGCACTAATCAAATTATTCATACATCAGCACTTCTAAAAAATCTATTAACACCTCCCCCTCCTGGGACTAGTCAGATCACTTCAGCCAGTAAGATAAGCGGTGGTGTATAAAAGAAGTCTATCGACTCAGAAACGCTGTTCTCATGGGAACGGGGTACAAAACAGATGCTATTCTTTTACAGTGAGTGAAACACAATATGGTCAGCAGTCCACAGGTTGTTGTCCTCTCCAGCCGGAGCAGGCAGCGAACAGATTACTGATCAGAGAGTCAAGCCCTGCTGCTTAGATGTGACTCTTGGCCACCTGTCCACAAACACTGAAAAACGGAGCCACAGGATTGTTACAGTGCAGCTTTATGCACATTTTCTTTCCATTGCTTATGCAGGCTACTGTAACAAGCATGTACTCATACATGTATTTTCTTGTCTATATTGTGTCTATAGTATAGTCTACCCACAGACAATAGCTGAAGATTAAATTTTCTTTCATTTCTACAGCACAATTTTTTTCTTCTTTTTTTTCTCTTCAATTTAACCTCTGTGTTATTATTGTAGCACTGATCACATGTGTGTTATGCTCTCCATAGCTTTGCGTTCCTCATCAATGCCAATGTTCACCATAGAGTCAAGTACGTTATAGTATGTTGCTACAACAGCCTCTACTCTTGTGTGACGCTGGTTGCAGGAATTGGTGCATTTTAGTTCTGCTGATAATTTCCAGAAGAATTTCCCCTAAATTTAAAGGATTACTTTCGTTTTTTACAACCTGGACCTTATTTCTAGCATTAAATAGATCATTTACTCACCCAGACAATTTTGGTGGCATTTGGAGTCGTTTTGAAGAAATTAGCCCCAGTGGAGCGGCACGTATCCGTATAATGCGAGTATCGGGGCACCCATGCGCAGCCTCTATATAACGCATTATCTCCGGCGAAACTCGTTCATATTCCAATATTTTGTTGTGATATGCTGGTGCTATTCCCCTCCGAGCCCGTGGTGGCCTGTCATCAACATCCGGGGTCTCTGCCGTTTGTTGTTGTTTGGCCAGCTGTTCCTCTCTCTGCCTCCGCATCCTCCTTTCAACAAGCTCCTCGTCCATGTACTCTGGCTCAAAACGGTAAGGACGTCCATCATAAACAAAGTCATCGTCCACCACCTCAGAGTCGGAAAAATATTAACCCATTTTGTAAAAAGTAACAGTCGCAAACTACAGCTAAACTAGCCGACCGCCGCAGAGTGAGCTGTGTTGTGGGTAGCTGCTCGTAGCGCGCGGCGTACTGAAGTGACATCATCCCAGGTCAGAGGTAGTAGTTCAACATAGCGACCCCGGATGTTGATGACAGGCCACCACGGGCTCGGAGGGGAATAGCACCAGCATATCACAACAAAATATTGGAATATGAACGAGTTTCGCCGCAAATAATGCGTTATAGAGGCTGCACATGGTTCCCCCGAGCACTCGCATTATACGGATACGTGCCGCTCCACTGGGGCTAATTTCTTCAAAACGACTCCAAATGCCACCAAAATTGTCTGGGTGAGTAAATTATCGTATTTCATGCTAGAAATAAGGTCCACGTTGTAAAAAACGAAAGTTATCCTTTAAGTTTAAAAGTTTTTCATATTCAGCTGTGAAGATACAAAAAAGTTTTACTTACAAGATTAGTTCTTAATTAAAATGTATTTATTGGATGTGTTGAACAACAGTTTTATTATGCCTATAATAATCAAAATTCTTTTTTGGGGAAATTGATGGGCAATTATTTATTTTTGGACAAAACTCTATATAAATACATATAGTATATCAAAGGAAGCGTTTTGACATTATATTTGATATAGCCTATACATTGAAATCTTTTAATCTGCTGTCAGGGTATTTTTAAGAGAGGACCATAATGCTTTCATTATAACCAACATGATGCTTGACATGACTAAAACACATCATGTAATTGGTATGGTTCAGCTTGCTTTGAGGATTTCTGTCATCTGTGGTTCCTTTGGGTCCAGCTCCAGCTGTGCACCCAGCTGCTTAATCTAGATATTTTCAGGAAGTGTAAATGTTCCTTTATACATCACTTTCTCATCACTTGAGTCTTATGATTTCTGTGTGATGAGAACTGGGACGACCTCTGACCCAGTGTCTCTTATTGATGAAGACCAAAGCTGGTTGTGTAAGAGCTGCATGAAACCTCTCTGTCCTCTCCAGGAAGCTGCAGGGACTGGCCTTTGTCTCTCCGGGGATGCAGAGGAGGAAGGTACAGTTACATAAGCGTGAAAAAAAATATATGTACTGGAGCTTCTCTAGCCATCAGTGATTATGAGAGCAGCGTGTGATGTTCTGCACCAGATTATTCCCACTGTGGATGCTCACAGGGAGTTTTTCATGAATATATGAAGCATTAGCACACCTCCACAGACAAGCCTGCAGATATTGCGATTTAACTTTTTCTTCTTCTCCTTAATTTGATATCTCTCTTTAGCTACTTGCAATAAATACAAAAAGAAAATCTGAAAGTGTGGAAACATTTAACAAGCTTCTATTTGAACCTAGTGAAGTGTCAGGTGAGTGGTGGGAGACTTGAAAAGACAAGTTCAAAACTTGAGAGAAATATGCTTCTCTTTCTTTGATATGTAGCCAGCATGTGGGTAACATAGCTTAGGTTAACCCATGGTCCAACACCGAGGTAGACCCCCCCTCGAGAGACCCTTATTTAGAAAGAAGGTCCTATGTTCCCCGGTTCCATATAAACCGGGGAACATAGGACCTTCTTTCTAAATAAGGGTCCTATGTTCCCCGCTGTTGCCGGTTGATCATGGTCTAATTCACATCAAGTGCTAGCGGTTAGCAGACTTCATCTCTCGAGGGGGGGTCTAGTCACGGTGTTACAGTGCGTTACACCATGGGTTAAACTTACGCCAGAATATCACTTTAATCATTTGTCAACAAGTTCTGCTATTCACGGTAAGACTTGTGTTGCACAAAAATTATTGTATTGTCAGTGTGCAACTTTTTTTTAATGCTGTAAAATGCTTTAATTGCACAGACATCTTGAGTCTGAAAGTATGCTGTAGCCTAGTGTAAACACAGAGATGTTTCCCATGACTGTGATCCATGCTACAACATGCAAGTGCAGCATGATGCTCAAATATGGGGTTGATGTAGATTTACTCATTTTAGTCTTCAAAAGAAAGGAACTAGTTACTCAAACTGTTGGACTAATCCAGAATATACATAAAGCATTTCAGGCATTAACTAAATCATTCTATCCTGTTATCACCCTGTTGCCAAAATAGCTGATGCACAATGAGGCATTCATCAAGCTCCAAACACTGGCATTCACACTGTTGTTGAGGGGGTGAGTGCTCCATACAGAGATAAAGAACCACTCAAGCTTTTTAATTATTCTTCACAACCATTTGTCATTCCATGTAAGACCCAGTCGTTCTTCATAAAAGCAGGTGATTCCCACGTAGATGACTGCGTGAAGACCAAATTGTTTCTCAAGATTGGATTAATGGTGGTGTTTACAATCGACTGACTGTAGCCTTGGCTTGGTTCGTCATTCCACCACTATTTCGTGATTAAAAGTATGCATATGGATTCTTTTTATATTTTGTGCAACGCTGTTTTATCTACAACACCAGAATTTGATGAAAGTGTAAAGGCTTTCTGTCAAAGTCATGTTGTTTACTGTGAGCGCAGAGTCTGACAGCAATAATGTGATCACTGATTTGCTTCCATGTCATTGAAGCACTGAGTCACTGCTTGGGCGCTGTGTATCTGGCATGTTCAGACTGCCACTGCTTAAGTCATCCCATGCATCCATTGGGATTCAGGCTCAATGATGATTCCTCTTTTAAAAGGATTTCAAAGACCAGACAGGTGGCACTGATTTAACCATGTTCATGCGGGTTTTTATCCCTCTGGAGGAAAAAAAAAAGGACAAGCTGGGATAAATCCACGCTTAAAATGCTGCTGTGACTATACCTTCACACTGTGCATTGTGTCCCACGCATGCTCTGACCTTGCTGCCTGAATAGCAAACAGTGATAGCAACCAACCATACATCACTGTCAAAGCACAGGCTGTTCTGGCCACATCCAGGTAATCTATCCGTTCCAGTGACTGTGGTGCAATTTGCTCTGTGTTTCTTGCAAGCCAAGCAAAACAGCAACAATTTGCACCGCATCCTCTGCATATGTGGTGTTTCCTGGCAGTGGTGGCTCAACCATATGGAGCGTTTGTCTATTTGGACTGGGCTTTTGGCTGCCAGGCCCTTAATGAATGATTATGTAATGAAAAATTATTTTATCACAATATGCTGCATTTCAAATAGCTACAAAATGTAAATGAAACACTTACAGTGCTATCACAGTACCAACATGCAGGGCAAGATTCAAATTTGTTGTGGTCATTTCACACACTTGACGGCACGTAGCTCTTCTGAAAGTGACCAGTGTGCAGACATCCCACTGACTGACATCACTCCTCTATACTCTTGGTGTTTATCATGAACTCCTCACTCTCGCTCTCGTCATCATGCTGTAGTTTCCGCTTACGTAACATTATGTAACTACATGATTTGCAGCCTTGCTAAAGGATGAGTTTGGTTCATGAGGAGCGCTTGGCATTAATTCGAAGCCCTTTAGTTGTTACGCATAGCACTTCAACTGCAGGTCGCTGCTTTGCTGTCGTGAATCGTGAATTGGATTATGAGGTTATTTATTTAGCTCAAGTGAAGTGTGTTATGCGAGAGGCTGGGATGGGAGATGGAAATCATAGCCCTGAGAGTTTGCGATCAGATCACAGGATGTTCTCTTAATGGCTCTTATGTCTGTGCTGGGTCAGCTGTGCATTAGAAGAACATTTCATAACGTAACAACCACCCCTCAGAAATAGTCGCCACAGTCTTCAGCAGCTTAATGGCTTAAAAGGAGGTGGGTGGGAGAGAGGACATAAAGTTTAACCAACGAATGTAAAAGTTTGTGAGCTGGTTTCTGGGTCAAAGCAGAATCAAATTGTTTCATAGCAGAAGCAAATGACTGCATAAATCTTACAATGTGGCAGGATCCAGACACTCAGATAAGCTCAGATTTCCAGGCTGGACAACAGAAGGACATTACAGAGATGGAGAAGATACAGCATTGTATACATCCATCCTCGAGGGTCCCGTCTCTGGACATGTTTGGGGAAACAAGCAAATCAATCAGTGTCAATTAGAGCTGCGTTCAAAGTAAACCACATCCTGGGAGTCAGACGCTCATTCTGCACTTAACAGCGGGAAACTCAGTTACGCTGCAAAAAAAACCCTCTAAAGTGCTCAGGGGTCTGAGAGGATGAACTGGTGCATATAAAAGGCTCTTACAGACTTTTATCTACACCACTCTCAGGTACCCTCCTGCGCAGAGACTTTCACTGAGCATGGGAGAGGAGCGCTTCACTGGAAACCTTCATGTCTTTCATGTTTCTGTCAGACACCACAGTTTGGGATGCCATTCTACATAAGTACACTGATCTTCAAAGCCCTTCTCCTGCTTCCCCGCCACCGCTCCTGCTCTCATTTTTCACATACCCCTCTCTGCTGAGGATGGAGCGAGCAAGAGCTACAACAGTCACTCATTGATTTCCGAAGGAGAGTGCGTGCAGTCACTTCCTCTCTCCCAGCTGTCTCCCACAGAGGTGAGAACGTCGCACTTTAGCAGCTGAGTCTGAATTATAGGCTCCGAGACGTGGGAGCGTAATCACATTTGACGTGCAGTGTGAATTGCAGGAGCAGGTTGCTGGATCCTTTCTCCCACATCACTGTTGCGATGCTATATTTGATACTTCATTTGCATACGCACAACACTGGCGCTTGCATCAGTCTGAACCTCAAGGAAAATGAACATTCAGACAGAGACCGTAAAGACAACGACAACATCCCAGCCTCCCAATCACATGCCAGCCACAGACATAAGTCGTTTAATTCTTTATTGTATATTTTACCATAAAGGACAGAATAAATTGCAGAGGATGGTGAATATTGATTTATCGCACAAATTATTAAACTACCTTGTTATTGCGTGACATTTAAAATGATTTGAAAATTGATTCACTTGGGGTGTTTACATTATTTACTGATAAGATGTAGAGTCTGTCTCATAAACAAAGGCAATTCAGAGTGTTTCATTTAACCCAGAAAAAAAACAAGGGCACAAAAACACAGTCCTCTCAAACAGAGCAGATTTCAAAGATGTTTCTTCATTAATGGTTTGATGAAACACAATCTGCCCTCTTTAATTAACAGAGCTCTTCATGTTTCTATTTCTTTCTTCATTTTCTGTTTTGTTTTTCTGACTTTTTTTTTTTATCCAAATGCTGCTGAATATGAAATGTATTTTATCTTTATAGCAGCCAGAGCATCACTGTGTGTAATCGGTGATGTCATATATTGCCTTCATGCTTTTGTGCTCTTGCTCTTTGTGGTCCCAGTCATGACCAGTTTCTGTGGCAACACGATTTTGAAAATAGCTCCTCTCTCCAACGGCCCACTGCTGTCGCAAGTTGTGCAGCCTACTCTTGATGCATGACTCATTCATTGCTCATTATCATCCCACTCTCATTGCATACTATCCAGACCCCCTCCCCTCCCTTGCCTGGGTATCTCATGGAGATGGTTGTGTGGAAGGGGGGGCGGGGGAGGTGGCTATACTACAAAGCTGGAGTATCCATGCTGCGATTGGCTGGTGGGGTCCATTTAATCTGCTGTGGCTGCTCCAGGATCCGCCCCCTCTTCCTCCTCCTCCCCCTCGCTCTGACCGCCCTGACAGCATCCGTACACAACACTGTGCTTGCTGTCTCTGTTCCAGGGAGAATATCAGCTCCACACAGGGAGGAGAGGATTAGCGCAGCCACTCAGCTCATCTGCATACACGTTCCCAGAGAACCACATGAGCACCCAGGGCTGCACCTCTTTTGTATAAAACCTGGCACTCCTATCACAGAGGCTCCACTTGATCTACTGTCACTGCTGTGAGAGGATTTAATCAGGACCACTATTTTTTTCCCCCCCTTTGGACTCTTTTAGATGACTTCTATGATTTTTGTTGTCTGTGATGTCTCTGTTCAACTGGGACGATGCAATTAATATCAATTGATAGAGACTTGCTCTGAGCATCAAGGACTTTTTTACCCTTGTTTATTTATTTGTACTTTTCTTCTGGGTTTGTTCCTTCATCTTGTTTTGGGAAACAGCAGCACCAGCATGCCATCTAGAGAGTCCTACGAGGTTCACAAGGAAGAGAAGTCCCTGGTGCAAAAGGCCAAGCGAGAGGCCAATCAGGAGGATATTCTGGCGGCCGCTCTGGGGATGAGGATGGGGCCACAGAAACCTCCAGCCACTTTCTGGCAGCCACTTAAACTATTCGCCTATTCACAGCTCACCTCGCTGGTACGCAGAGCCACGCTGAAGGAGAGCGACCGCACACCAAAATCCGAGAAAGTCCACAACTTCAAGGTGAGACAGAGTCAACTCCAGGAAGTCTTGTCAGCTGTTGGAACTCTAAATTGTTTCTTTTAATTTCATCATGATGTGTGGCCAGAGGGCGGCTTCCAGTGCTTCCCTTGTGGGAGATGAAAGAAAGGGGGGGGTGGGATGTGTGTGTGTGTAACTGAGTGGGAGAGGGGATGAAAAACAGAACTGTTTTGGTCTGTCCAGTGAGCTTCTATCAAAAGAAAATCTGTCGGGTGGTCTGTGGACCACTGCTGTTAGTTTGAGCACCAGATGGACAGATTAGGCCAGTGGAGAGGGGAAACAGTGGAGGAGTGTATCCCTGTTTGGCTCAGGCTCTCTCTCCTAGTTTGGCTGGTTAATGGGATGGAGAGCAGGGGGTGAAATATTGCCTTCAAGGTTTTCAAACTGCTGATGCTCACTGGTCTATTTCTGCTGCTTTGTTCCCTTGTTTTGCTGAATGTGGTGTTTCAACATGTTAAGAGCCAGACAAGAGAGCAGAATAAAGAAATATTTTGATGTATAAATGTACCAAATATAATATCATTACGGTAAAATCTTTGTGCAGAAACATATCTTTTAAAATCAAAACTTTACAAATCAAGCGCTTAGATGGTTTTATCTTTAGCTTTATGTTCTTCTTTGTGGTAACAATATATTTGGGCTGAATGCTTTTATCTTTTTTGTGTTCATTCTTTTATATCATGGGGTTGTTGTACTGTACACCAGTAAAAGCAGCTTTACATGTTCATGTCAAAACCCTTTTGAATTACCTGAATTCATTTATTTTAGCTAGCGCAGGTAGCACAGACTGAAGAGATATGTGCCACATTATAATCCCTCCATGCTGTACACATTAAACGAAATGGCACATGACAACAACACTGCACGTGATGAGAGCAGGAACTGGGAGAGGTGTGGAGAGCTTGTTCCCAGAGGCCTCCCTGATTGGCTGTGCTATTGTTAGCTGGTTAAAAGTTGGGGGTTCCCTGACAACCTGCGCCTTCACTCAGGTGAAGTGTCAAATCCTGCTGTGCTATGATGGCAAATCCTCCCCTGGTTGCAGTCGCTGCTGCGCCCACCTCAGTATCGTCAGTTTGTGGGTCTGTTTGAACAACAACACTCACATAATCCTCCTCCTCTGCCTCATTTAGGGTAGCAGCAGCTATGGGCCCGCTGTAGGAGAGGATGGGTTGTTTATGGCGTGAATGGGCGCCGCCACCCGCTGCTCTCCCTGTGTTTGGGTCATCGCTCTTCTCTAATATCTGTCTGTCTCTCTTTCTGTCGCAGGTCCATACGTTTCGAGGGCCTCACTGGTGCGAACACTGTGCCAGTTTCATGTGGGGACTGATGGCACAGGGGGTCAAATGTGCAGGTACATCTTGTTCTAATCTACACAGTGTTATATATACTGCCCCCGATCACATCACAGCATCTTGTTACATTCATGGCGCGCAAAGTGGGCGTTAACTCTATATGGGTTACTTGGTTTTTAGTGCATCTGGAGCTGGATTATTCAGTTTTAATCTGAAATCCCAACAGTAGTTTGTGGATTATGAGTTGTATAACAGAGTGACATTATGGCTCTATAGCTATGATGTAACAGGTACGTATGTTTCTCGATGCTGGGGTCTTAGTTTTGACCTACTTTTGTCTTCACTGGGGTTCTGTCTGTGCTGACAGATCATTTCAACCAACTCAATTAAAATTTTTATTCTTTCCTTTTTATTATTCGATTTACAAATGCTGACAAGTTCTTCTCAGCTAATGGTCATGCACTTCCTGGCATCACCATGTCATTATTACATTAACATAGGCTGGACATTGTACTTTCATGATTTTGATGGGTAAAACATGAGGTACTATAAACGGAAAAGCAATAAAACGGTAACTACATTTTTATGCATATGAAAATCTGTGTGGTACTTTGATGAATGCATTATGTCAATATGAGCTACACGTTTGAAAAAAAGAAATATTCACAGCCACTCTTTCTAGATATGTATTTACTTTGTGTGATAGATTTAACATACAGGCACTCAGTCCTGTCACTCTTAGGGAAATGGTTCAGTTATATTTACCCGTTTGCTGTGATGAGATTTCTGCTCCACTGTAGCTGTTTCTGGATTTCCTCTCCCATCCCAGAATAGTGCGATAATACACTCTGAAGTGTGCCTTCAATGTTTTATTGATGCAACAAAGTGTGTCATAGAAATCTGTGGGAGCTTCGATATCAATTATTTATGTTTTTGATTTTGAAAGCTTACAGAGATTGAAATAAAGGCACATATGATCGGAGCCGGTCTTCATCCTCTCATATACATCCCCATTCCTTCACATTCAGACACAGCTACCAGAATCTAGGGCAGCGAAGTCTCACATGATGCTCAAATTTGCATACCAAAAAAATGTTCTTCCACCCCCTTTTTCCTTTTTGTATGTGTGAACTGTTTCTGGCCGAGTGCCAGAGATCCAGCCTCTGCTTGTGCTTGTTGTGCCACATTTCCTCATCAGAGTACGCCCCCCCCCCCCAGCCTCATCCCATCATGCCCATGAAGGAAAACAAAGCTGGCATGTCTCTTTAATGAGGAGCAGGGGCTCGGAGCGTGGGGAAGGAGCTCTGTTTCCACACACATTAAAATTCAGCGGCTTCAACTAAAGAGCTAGGTCACGCAGCTCAACCCCTATTTAACTTAAACACTTGGTAGAAAAACCCAAAACATCTAACACATAAAAGCGGTGGTTTTTGTTTTTCGAACCAGAGAGAGACCGGTTTCAACTGGTAACTCGACTCGGTTAGACACGGTGATAATGTGCTGATTAGAAATTAGCAGCCAGCCACCATTAAACCACTTCCCAAAGCCCTTTGGCCAAAACTGATCTGCAGCCTCCTCGCCATAGCAACGCAGACAGAGCTGACGGTGCAGTAAAGCAGCATCCCCTGTCTCCTGGTGTCCCTTGGGCCTATATGCCTCACCCTCACCCACCCCACCTGGGACCCCGGGCCATCAGTTTGCTCCCATGGACACCAGGAGCTCAGCAGACCTGTGTCTGATGACAGGACCGCCTCTATTATACTGCCTGTCTCATATCCTTAAGAGAATCATCTCTTAAGGTAATTACATTTCTGCACCAATGCATATAAATGCAGACTGCGTGAATTTCTCAGGGGACCCATATTAATCTAAATATTGTCTGAGGTCCCGCTACGGCTTAGATTCTTGGCTTTCAATGAGAGATTTTTTCAGATTAAAAAGTAGTTAATCTTCTGAGGAAACAAAAACGTTACTTTTTATGTTTTAGAAATCAAAAAAGCACATGGCGTTTGTCTGGAAAAAAAAAAACCCTTTCAGAACTTGGAAGCAGCTCAAAAGATCTAAGAGCTTGAAGAGCTGCCCCATTTTAGTCTGGGAAACTAGGTCTAGTGTAGCCCGCAGCGCCTCAATTGCTGCTTCCACATCCATTGTGTGTGAGCTTGGATATGGAAGAGAATAGAGTGCAGCAGCAGCGGCGCTGATTGTCCCTCCTCCAGGCCACAGTGTTTTCACTGTTCCTCTAATTCCCTCCATGCATCTCCCTTACATCAGAGCTGCAGATTCTCTCTCCCTCTCTCTGTGTGTGCTCTGCTCTCCACGGGCTCCTCTGTTCCCGACAAGGTGAATCCTGCCCTGAAACAGCTGTGCCTCAGGCCCCGGCCACTGTGTCTGAAGACAACACACAATGTGGGGATACTTCCACTGACATCATGACTAATGTGCTATTTAAACACCTAAAGAGACTAATTTAATGTCTGAAAATAAAGAAAAAATGATTTCCTGCACATGGTTACCGCAAAATCATCAAATAATCATTGCCTGTTATTTAAATAAGAAAAAAACAACAAGATTAACATCCTGCCTTCTGGTTCTGGTTCATTATTGTTTTATATATATCTGATATTAGTGATAAATAAATGGCTCACTGGAGGTGACTCTGGGGCTCAAGGTGACTCCAATGCCATGTGTGGTAGAGAGAAAGGAGCTCTCCAGTGGTCTCATGACATTATAGGCAGCAAATATTGATCAAGGGAATTAACACTGCAGTGCAAGCCAAAACACACACAAAAACCATCCAACCAAACTGAAATTAACCTGGTGCCGAATGTGAATTTACATAATAGCCGTCAGTCGAGAGATAAAACGACTGAACCGTACAAAATCATTCAGTTGACTTTGTTTGCTGGTTGACAAATTTTATAGCGTAAATATGAACTCCACCTCTCCATTATGACTACTGTTGTTTTTTTTTAATCCTGCAAAAATTCATGAGCTACACCTGCTGTTTCTCTCTTTTGTAGACTGCGGTCTGAACGTCCACAAACAATGCTCATCACTGGTACCCAACGACTGCAAACCAGACCTGAGACACATCCGTAAAGTCTACAGCTGTGACCTCACGACCCTGGTGCAGGCTTATAACACAGCGCGACCCATGGTGGTGGACATGTGCATACGGGAGATCGAGTCCAGAGGTTAGTTCAGGACATGTGTATGTGTGTGTGTTTGTGTGTGTTTGTGTGTGTATGTTTGTGTCAAACGCGTAGTGAGAAAAATAATCCCCAAGATGAACATGTGATAAATGAAGTTTAAATACCAGCTGAATCAATTTTAAGCTCCAACAACTTTAAAGTTAGACAGTAATTGGCTGAGTGGAGAATTCCCACTGAGGAATGAAATGCTGCAAAGTGGGGAGGGAGGATTATGGAAGTGAAGAAAGGCCATAATACTTTAAGCAACCAAATACCTGAACACTGAAATTCAAATGTCACTTCTTTCTGTCTCTGGTTGCTCATCAGGTCAGGAAATTCTCAACATTTTGCTCTATAGCTTCACAAATTTATTTTGAACATTTGGGTGTTAACTCTGTCTTTTATAATTCCTTTTCATTTATCTGAAAAAATGCAACCTAATGACCTGATAAAGGTCTGATCAATTTGCTCAAGATGGATTGATTATCTATAATTCTGAAGTTTAAAATCCAATTTTGGCACTTATTTTACATTACATTACATAAAATTGAAATTTGAAAATGACCAATTAAACAACTGAATATTGATTGAATACTAATTTGATAAAAATCTACAAAATAATGCTAAATAAGAGTTTTTTCTTTGACTTTCACAATTTAAAACAATTTTCTGGAAATTTTGCAGAAGGTCATTTAAACCTCATGAAATCCAAAAAATTATGAAAGGAAAGCATTTTAAACTATTAATAAAGTAGAATTTAAATTCCAATTATTGATTACATGTCATTTAAACCAAAACATTACTGCCGTCTTTGCTTCCATAATCATATACTCACATTTTTAGCTGCAGAAAGAAAGCCTTTCATACGATGCCTTTAAAATGCCAGGTAATGGATCTTTGTTATCGCTGATGACCCTTGTTGTAAAACATCTTTCTTTTGATTTTACAGTCAGTGATCTACAGTAGAAACTACAGACGTTGAGATTGAGGTGTTAAAAGTCAGACTGCATTACTAACTGAGTTAATGTATTATTTTTTTCTTGGGGTGGTGGGGGGTAGAGGGGGCTGTACTGGGAGGACTGATGAGTGTGGTGGTAATTGTAAACCTGTAATGAGGAATACATTACTCCGTTTCCTGCTGCCTTTGTTGATTGTGTTTCGGTTAAATCATTCAACTATGTAGGAAACTCATTGCTCCCTTATTGTCTCCCCTCTAACATACATCTGTAGCTAAGTTTGATTTATGTCTTTATTATTTTACCCAGTGATGCAGAAAACTGTTTGCTTCTGCCCATGTCGTTCCATTGTGTGACATTGTGGACATTAATTTCTTATGCATATTTAAGAGTGTTTAATGGTGTTTCCTAAATTACCCACGGCGACATGTGCAGGTGAATTTTTCCACATTACTTGTGACAGCTGTGACAACATCTGAAAGGTTGTTTATTTGTTCCTGAAGGGCTGAAGTCTGAAGGCCTCTACAGAGTGTCGGGATTCAGCGATTCAGTGGAAGAAGTCAAGACGACATTTGACAAAGGTACAGTACGCCCTACTTGTTTTATGGATTTCTGTCAGCGCACAACATGACAATTGACGTTGCGTGCTTACATATGTTTGCATAAGACGCACAGAACATTTCAGATTAACGAGAAAGTGACACATTAGTGAAGGATTAGTGTCCATCTGGGAGAGCAGATCCTATGCTGACATGTCCCTCTCACGCAGGGCTTCACAGTGTGGGCAGAGACGGGGGGACCTGAGGGGATACTAACCATGGATTGTACTCTCTCTGCTTTAAACAAAGCTGTAAAAAAAAACTCTTCTGCTGTGTTGGGATTCAGCAGTATAGACTTAGTGAGAATGAGCCTGTCTTGGTCCAGCGCAGTGTGAATTTTAACTGTAAGAAAAACCCTGCAGCAGTCAGCTGAACTCTTAGCCAGATCCGCATGTGGGGGATCATCCATGACAGAGTGTCATTCCAGCTCACAGCACTGTGATGTTCAGTCTGCCAGCACAAGTAGGCCATGGCCCGCTCTGGAACGCATGCATAACCGAGGGAAAGTCAGAATAAAACAGGCCAGGCGGATGATAGCAGCTACTTTGCAAAAAAATAGAGCGAGAGTAGTTTTTTTTTTTCGACTCACTGTAACACAATCTCTTTATTCTTCAATTCACACTGTGATGTGAAAGTGCTGATGTGAGACTTACAGTATGGCTATTTTTCTTCTTCTTGTCTCTTTTATTCCATCACGCGTCCTCACAGATGGCGAGAAGGCAGACATCTCAGTGAACGCCTATGAAGACATCAATATCATCACGGGCGCGCTGAAACTGTACCTCAGGGATTTACCCGTTCCCATCATCTCGTATGACGCTTACCCCAGGTTCATCGAGGCTGCAAGTACGTGCAACTACACAGATTAGTCAGAAAACAAACCTCAGTCACTATTAAACTTTATGTCAAACTTTATAGTCGTACTGTATCACAATACGTTGCTGGTTGTTGTGATTGTGTTTCTCCTGGAGCTATCCACCACAACCTCAATAATTAAGAGCTTCACTTATGCAGATTTTATGGTATATTGAGTGAAAAGAGCCACAATATTATTAATAAAACACAGTCAATGAATTTCTAATCTCAGTAAAGTGTTCAACTCCAACTAATTTGTGTCCCAAACTAGGATAAAAGAAAAAAAAGAGAGAAAGACAAAAGAGAAAGCTGTACATTTTACAAATACGTTCATTGATTCCTGTTTGTATCCTACTGAGGTCAGACAGTTTTCTGGCCACTCTAACAGCACAATCCTCTCTGTTTCCCAGAGCTCACAGACCCAGAAAAGAAGCTGGAAGCTTTCCGCGAGGCCCTGGCTCTGCTGCCGCCATCGCACTGCGAAACTCTCAAGTACCTCATGGCACACTTGAAAAGGTAAGCAGTCTGGTCAGATGCTTTAAGAACAAAGGGACTGTGTGAAAGTTATTACAGGGAGGGATTTCCAAAGAAGTGGTTGTTCATGTGTTTTCTGCTAGCACAGAAGACCTTAGTGGTACCCACAGTATTGAATATGCAGGAAACAGGGCCCATCAATTATTTATCTTACCAATTAGTGACCTGCTGTGCAATTTGGTGTTTCAAATTATAACTCTGTCAATAGTGTTGACTGTGAGATATGATCAGGAGTGAGGTATGAGTGACTATGTTGCAATGTTTCTCTTTGAGCAAATAAAACAAGCCTAGTCTCCCCCTGCAGTCTCTAAAACACTTTCATTTCCAGAGTGTAGCCCACCTCTAATCTAACTCTAACACCTATTTGCAGAGTAACACAGAATGAAAAATTCAACCTGATGAACGCAGAGAACCTCGCCATTGTTTTCGGACCCACCCTCATGCGTGCACCAAACCTGGACGCCATAACAGCGCTCAATGACATCCGCTACCAGAGACAAGTGGTGGAGTTGCTCATTAAAAAGGAAGACGTGCTCTTCTAAACACAGATCAGGACTTCTCTACAGTTCTCTAGTCATTCTTTTGTGTAAAGACTCGATTGACTGTTTGTATTACCTTTATTGATACATTTTTTTAAATGCCCTGTGTATGGACTAGTGCTGACCTAACATCTGTCCTCCCCTGTAGTGGGTGTGGATGATGAACCTGACACTTGTGCGTACTCTATGTCTCCCCATTTTTGTCGGGGGATTTTCCGAAACTGACAGGCCAGCATGCATGGTGCGAGGTCTTTGTTGCTTTGTAGTCGTAACCCAGCATGTGTTAAACATTGTGTAACGCTGTGATTTTGCTTTGGTCTGTTCTTTAGAAGTTATAGTCCACATTCCCAGCTGCCTGCTGCGCAGTTATTACCATGAAACATTGTATAGCTGGATGTAAAAAAAAAAAAAATAAGCTACTGATTTTTCGGGGGTAATTTTTATGATGCTGTATTTTTTTATCTTCTCAACAGTTTTTATGTAACCTGCAGTTCTTAGTTGAATGAGCCTCTCCTGTTAAAGTGTACACACTGGTGCATTTGCCTGACCGTAACATTTTTATTGTGTTATAAAACAGCAGCATTATTTGTGAATTTAATTTTTTACCGTAATGTTTTTGTACACAAATTGTGCATGATCACTTTAATTTATTAAACCTTACTCTGAGAAATCAAATGCTTTATGACTCTTGATAATTTCTAATAAAAGCAGTACCCATGTTACAGCCATTAAGGTTAGGCTACGATTCCAATTTTCATCTTCGTTTACATCTTCGCAGTTATCTTCACGTCTCATGTCATGATTCACTCACTGAGCCCGAGCTCCAGCTGCATGGTCTCGCTCACTGCACCAAAACATGGCCCAAATGGGTGTCTAGTGGCTCCTTGCACCAGAAGGGCTGTTGACATACACTAGAATCCATTTATACTGTAAATCTAGGTATTTAACCCTATGGTGACCCCTGGACATTTTTGTCCACCTGGCACCTTTTCCCACCCCGCCAAATTTGAAGGAAAGGTCACTGGGGTCTGATTTCTGAAATGTTATGTTTAAATATGTAAATGAGGCAATATATAATGAAATATGTTTTGTTTACATTTACATTTACAGAACTGAAATGGAACGAGAATGGAACGATTTTTTTTCTTTTTTGTTGTTGACATATTAGTGTCCAAAATTATCACCAAGGGAATTTTGGATATCTCTTTTTATCACTCTGTAAATGAGAAAATACTGTAAATACCGTACAAAAAATCATATTTCGCCATATGCGTATGAATAAATTGCTGTCTGAATGATATATCAACAATCTACTCGGGAAAAAAACCTTCAGAATATAATTAAGACTGGAATAAAGAATGAAAATTTAAAAAAATAAAAAATTCTAAAAATCAATGAAAATAGAGAACTCATGTGTTGTTGCTGCAACAACAACTGGCCAGGAAGGGGTTAAAAAAAATTGTAACCCATGTCAAAAGTGATTTTTATGATAGATCAGGATCCAGTCTTACATATATCACCAAAATTTTGGGAGTAACTGATGTCTAAATGTCTCTTATTTCTACAAGTTGAAATTTTTGTCCAGGGGGAAAAACTGAAAAAGGCTGTAGGGTCATCTGAGGGTTAAAAGGTTTCCTGTTTACCGGCAACATATAAGCCTTTTAACCATAGATATAGAAGACTATATGACTCACCCAACAATGACACGGTGTCACCACATGGCCGCCGTCTTGCATCGGTCAGCTCGCTCCCTCAGAGCAACTTGCTCAGTTTTTTGACTGATTTTCCAACAATTTGGTTTGTTATGAATGTCAGAAATGCAGTTACTATAATGCATATTAAAAATTACGATTGATTTTAATCATGTAATTTTCTATGAAAGTATTATGCAAATAGTTAATAGCTAATATAAGGTCAAGATTTCCCTGAGTAGTTTTTCAGCGCAGGTGACTGGATCCGGATCACCCACCTTACTGCAGCCAGAGCCAGACCAGGTGGACCGATTCAAGATGGCCGCCTGTGAGTTACGTCTGCACGTGGTCCGATCCACCTCTTTGCTTTAACTGATCTACTGTTTGGCTACACTGGAAATCGCTGAACCTAGTTAGCCTACTGCAGTATGTGCAACGCTATCATAGCAGCAGCAGCAGCAGCAGCAGCAGCAGCACCACCGGTGAGTCGCTACATTTCACTATCATGCAACCCTATCGATTTAATTATGTGTTTGTTCTTGATTGATTATTTGGTCATATCAGCACCAGCATGGCCCCAATGTGAGTGTATCCCTGTGAATGAACTAATGATCCTGTAACTGAATTGGATTTAAGTTCATTTGTGACTGAGAGCGCACTTGAGCTGAGAAATGAATGGATCTTCCCAGGAAGCCTAATTTAGTTCAATGAAACATTAATTATTTTGAGCACAACACTAGATATCTGGAAACAAATGCGAGAATAAACCAAAACAGTTTAAAGCTACCAGCCAAACAAACAATACAATGAAGACTGCAGCTTCACATTTCAGATATTTTCAGTCTCTGTTCCTTTTAAAAAGAGCTTTGTACCTTGAATGTCCAGTAAATATTTATTTCTTTGCGTCTGGCAATATTTATTTAGACATTTTCCATTTTGTAAACCATGAAAAGACCAAAATCAATCATGATCTTGTCTCACCTTTTGACTGCAGCCTGAGCTACAGTATCACTGTACAACTGCACAATGCAGCAGGTGACATGTTCCATAATTACCATCAACTTCCCCGTAGTAGTTTATTTTGAGTTAACCCCGCATACACTGCCCTCCTGCCATAAATACTCAATAGAGCAAATATGTGCTAATCCACCACTAAAAATAGTCTTCAACAAATGCACCCTTCGCTCCTGTTTGAGTAATGTTTGCTACAACACCCAGGTGAAAAAATTAAATCAGGCTACATTTGTGACCCACTTTTTAGAGATTTTTGTCTTCAGTGTGGGAGAGCTCTAAAACAGAAATGTAAACTGTAGCTTTTAGTCTTTTATTTTAACTAAATAAAATAGAGCAACATTTAGTTTGGGGCTCCAAAATAACTATGACATATACTGATGGTCCTTCATTCTGCATATTCAGAATGACAGGTTGTGCCTAAAAGCCACACGTCATGTGACTGTACATAAAGCCCCTCTAACAACACATCAGTCACCCTGATTCACTGTGAGATTAAAACTGATCACACAATACCTAAGGCCACAACACTCTTGCACAGGGGGAGGCTGTTAATTACTGGATATATGTGTAAACAATGTCACATGAAATTTATGCACTCTGGGTTTAATTACCCAATGGTTATGTATTTCCAAGCAATTTCCAAGAACCAGCCATGCACAGCCATCGGTTCCTTATTACACGACGCTGTTTAAGCTCAATTTAAGTTGTTTGGGTTGTATGTTTATCATATACCTTTTTTTTTTAAATGTTAAATCGTATTTTTTGTCAGCAGTGAATGTGGACATATGAGCATTTAAACTGGATTATTATGGACAGTTTCACATTCAGCCACAGCCACATTTATGTTTTTGTGCCTCAATCTCCTCCCACAAAGCATCTTAGAAGCAATCACTGCTTGACACTCAATCACTTGGGTTTTGTGACCACATCACACTGAGTTAATATAAGCCGAATTCAGTCTCGTCTGCGGTGATTGTGTGGCAAAATTGGATTTTCATCCAACCGTTTAGCCTCCCCTGCCATTATCAGCAATTTTAAATATATCATACCTTCATCTACATTATGTATTGACTGTGAAAGGAGGTAAACCATACCAATAATACTATCAAGCTTTATACCTCTCCGTCACACGCCATGATAACACCACGCTGGAGTAATGTCCACAAAATGTATTGTGTGGTGAACGTGCCTCATTCACATTAATGAGACTAAATTTGAAAGGCTCTGATCCGTGAGATAACTGACCTTTCTCTGTTGCCTGGATGTTAATGCTTCCCTCGCTGCGAACAGTTGACCTGAATACGTTCTGAAATATTGAAATATAAAGAAATCATTCAATACAGTCAGGTGAGGCATTGGAAATGAAAACGGTGATTGTGTTCGAGGCTTGATATAAACACAATACTTGTATTTCACATTAAACATTGTCAGCTGTAATTGTTTTAAAAGGCAAATCATGGATGTTGTTCTTTTTGAGTTTATATCATTATCTGTAAACGGTGTGTTTTAACAAACCATCAGATTTACTCTGAAAAAATAAAAATGATGAATATATAAGATTTTTTCATCAAAGGAACAGCCTATGTTCAGTGTTTCTGTTGGAGAAATATATAATTCAACACGCATCCTAATCTCCTCTATGGAAAGTCTAATCCTCTTAATCTTCATTGATGCATAAACATCCAGTATGTTGTCCAGTTTTCATCCAACCCCTGCAGATATTACACGCAGACACTTTTATTCAGATTCAATGAACATTTAATCACTAACAGAGCAGATACAAAACATACAGCTTTACGTCCTCTAGGGGCCGGAATCGCACTGAGCCCTCAAAGTGCTGTAATGAGCACTGGGCTGAGCACAAAAAGTGTCCGCTTGAGATGAGGTCGACTGAGCAGATACAATGCTGCTGTCACATGTTACAAGACTGACTTGAAGGAAGGCGAAGCGGTACTAGCATGGTGTAAATTCAGGTGGCCTGAGTGATTGGGAAAAGGGGCGGGGGGGTTGAGACAAATCTCTCTTAATTCAGACATTGCCAAAATGGTCATTTGTCTCTAAGTGAGATGAATGAGGCTTGTGGTTGAGTGACTGGCTGATTGAACGGATTGGGGATGTGAGGAAATTGAGTTGCCTGACCCATCACAGGCCTGACAGGGTGGGGTAGAGCAGAGCAAAGAAAGGACGCATGGCTGAAACACCTGGCCTCCAGGAAACACAAAAAGCTGTTTGTTATCTAACATCATTTTATTGTTTATTTTTAGGGTGGCACCTGGGTTTGTGAGGCACTGTGAATAATTTCAAAATAAAGTATTCACGATTCAAAGTTGCATTAGCCTACATTTTCTGGTAAATATTTATTTTGGCCCTTATTGGCCTAACATTACCGTTTTTAGTAGGTAAGCAGCCCCACCTGAAATTTGGTGTTCTTTATAAACTGAATGAAACTGATTGATGATACAAACATTATCGTGTCTCAAATATATCCTCAAAAGAGAAAATTATAATTGCTGACAAAAACTGTCAAACAAAAATATTACATATGTAGAATAACATATATCTAACTGAAACAAAACCTATGCTCTCCTGTTCCCCTCTCTTACCCTCTTTTGACTTGTAAGATCTGCACTCACTTCCAGTGAAACTCTTATCAAGATGCATTAAATGTATCTCATCCCACTTCATCACATCAAATCTAATTCACCATTTAGAGATTCATGTTCCAGGGAAGCCTTTGTAAATACATAATTATATGAAATAGATACACTGAGATATGAATATATACATTCATATATGTAGCTATATACATCTCATATTTGCAGGAAATTCATAAAGCTTCAACAAATTAATATTTATTCCCGAGAAACTCTTTTAATCTAGTGCTAGCCATACAGTATCTCAATATGACAAGAGCCACTGGCATACTGCTACCACAAGATTTTCCTAATCAGATAAAACCTTAAGTGCTGAAGGCAATTCTCATTTATATGTGCAATATAAATGCTTGTGCTGCCTCAGAGGTCCAGCTGCAGTTTCTGTTTCTGGAACTCTGGATCAGACCTTTTCTGCTTTCGTCACATACCAAACAAACATTATCACGCGGATCTGCACATAGCCTACAGAGTTTGCTGCAGCATTAATAGTTTATTGCTGATACATTAAGAAAAAAGCAAAAACAAAATTGAGCCTAGAGGACACGTGTTAGTGTGTGGCCAAGTTCAAGATGAGATATTTCAGTGGCGGATTACTCTGGCATGTTGATCTTATAACAGATGACGAAGAATGTGGCCCTCCCAAATGACAAGCATTGGCAGCCGGTCACACACACATCCGCTGTCAGACAATAACAACAAGGGTGCCAGTGGAGAGCCTGGGGGTTGTACACTAGGTCAACTGCTGGTGCTAAAAGAATGTTTTAGCTGGATCGAACCTATTCAATTCTCAAGTGGTCAACGCCGGACAGCGTGTTGCAGTTGGATCTTGGTTTTGGATGCCCGGCTTTACTGGCAAGGATGAATACTGTGTTTTCCATTTTTTATGCGGTCATCCTAGCAGGTAAGAACTTACCATTAGGAAGAACTTAGTTTAAGAATGAAGGAAATGCATGTTTGTTATCTGTGTAAATCTGTTTTCACTTCAGCTTTAGTTTCAAGCAAAGTTTGTTTTTTATAAGTTATAATTCAAGTACAAAATACTCTCCTTTTTAATTACGTTGAATGAAACTACTCCCAGGTCAGTGCTAGTTGATGCAATTCAAACAACAAAACTGATGAGAACATTTAAATGAGTGCATGCACTGTTTTCATTCATCTTCTCAACCTTTTCTATTTTTGTCACCACACAAAGTCACCTGCAGGATTAATTGTGTGTAGGTGATTCCTCCGTTTACTAAGTTGAATGTCTCCAGAATCATTCAACCATACAGATAACATGTTGCTGTAAAATGACCTTCGTTTCAAGGTTGGCGGAAAAAATGAAAGAGGATCTGGTTCTGGCTTGTGACAGATATGCTGCGGAAATAGCGTGAGAATATCTCTATTAACGCCCCCCTTACATGGGCGCCGTCACGTTTAAGGGCTGTATCGCCAAATTTAGACCCCAAACCCAACACAGTTAAGAAAGAGACACACATACAGTACATAGAGCTATAGGCTATATGGTACATTTTCATCAGAGGCCTATATGTTTGGGAACAGAACATGTGCTTGAATATGGTTTGTAATTATCTCTAAGGAACCTAAAAATATATATATATTTATATAATTCAACATGTGCTTTTAAATGTATAAACTTTTCAAAGTCGACAATATTTATCTATTTAATACCTAGTATTTTCAAACCATGACAGCCATTTTTTTTTTTTTTTTTAGAGTAAACTAGGTCTGTACATGCATATTCAAAAACATCTTACACCTATAGCGTGGCACTTGTCACATCTATTTTCAGCTCATATTAAATGAACTCATCTCAAGTATCATATGTTCTTAAAGGAATATTCTACTTTGGCACAGTATGGACATTTTCCAGCACACTGAGGAGGCACCTTGAGGGGCTAAAAGTCACACCAACCTCCCCACCCCGTTACCCCTCTGCCAAAAATATGAATTTCAAGTAATCCACTGCAGGAGTCTATGCCTGTACTCATAGTGTGTTGTTTATTCTAGGTGCTGCCTGGGCCTCTAATGATGAGACAAATCTAGTTAAAACTCTTTTCACCGGCTACAATAAGGTTGTCCGTCCTGTCAACCACTTCAAAGACCCCGTGGTTGTGACCGTAGGCCTCCAGCTCATCCAGCTGATCAGTGTGGTGAGATCCCATGTCACACACTACCACCCAGTCTGCAACGTCATCAGCTGTCTAAACACATTTTATCTGTATCTCCACAGGATGAGGTCAACCAGATCGTCAACAGCAACGTGAGACTGAAACAGGTTAGATCAGATTAATATGCTCCCTTTATTTTTAATAATAGAAAAAAGACCCAACCATTATTGAAAGAGCTTCAATAATCTACTATAGCCCAGTGCTATTAAGAAAGGGACAAAATACATAATGATCCTACTGGTGGCTATAAACTATACATGAAAAACACATCCATGCCAATAAATTAAATTAAATCACACTTTTTATTTTTATTTGATAGCAGAAGACAATTCTCATTACTGAACTTGAAAACACTTGTTCAGACAAAATGACTTTTCACCATGGGTTCAGTAAAAGATACTAAACATTATTCCTGAAGACAAAACAAAACTCTGAATCAAACAAACAAATCACTACTTTCACAGTCTACACGATCACTATTGCCACATTTCCCATTATTCTGGTTTCTGTTATCTGATTTACAGCAATGGAAAGATGTGAACTTGCAGTGGAACCCAGAGGATTACGGTGGCATCAAAAAGATCAGAGTCCCCTCCACTGACATTTGGCGACCTGATCTGGTTCTCTACAACAAGTATGTCATCAGGCTATATTTGATCCATGCTGTGGTCTTTTCTCTCTAAAATCCCTTTATTTTTAATTACAATGGGCTTTACCTGACCTGAAGCATCCAGGCCTCTAGAAACAATCAGCACACCTGTCAGCGATGGTTTGAATTACATTTTCCTATGCTCCAGTATTGGTTCTTTGAAAGCTCAAATTTCATCAGGCTAAATCTGGCCCTAGCAGCCCTCATGCCCCTCCTCCCTCCCCACACCATATGCTGCATCCCTCCCTGACAACCCCACACCAACCACAACATCTTGTGCCAGCCAGAGTGCCGGTTGGCTGGTGCTGTGCAACAGCAGCAGCAGCACGTCCTCAGGCACTGATGTCCTCCTACGTTAACATTTAACTTATTATCCCCCATGTCGATGCCTCCTGTGCTTGTCTTTGCCCGCAGTGCTGACGGTGACTTTGCCATCGTTCATGAGACCAAAGTGCTGCTGGAGTACACGGGGCTGATCACATGGAACCCACCTGCCATTTTCAAGAGCTACTGTGAGATCATTGTGCTGCATTTCCCCTTTGACCTGCAGAACTGCAGCATGAAGCTGGGCACCTGGACCTACGACGGGAACTTGGTCGTCATCATTCCTGTAATTCCATTCAGACCATTTACTTGAAAGGGATAGTGCTTAATTTCATTCAAATACACGAGAAGATTGATATATCAGTCTGATATCTGCTCCCATTAGCTTAGCTCAGCATGTTGCAGCTAGCCTGGCTCTAGCCAATGATTAAAAAAAATAAATAAATAAACCTACCACCACCTCAGAAGTACTGATTAAACTAATGGTAGAGCCACGTTACCCTCTTGTCTCGGATTTCAGTGTTTTTGCTTAGCTAAACCACAAACTGTGGTTTCATGTTTACCCTACGAGTAGGCTATGTGGGTGAGAACAAGCTCCTTGTCACTAGGCTATCAGGAAAAAAACTGAATCTCAAACTATATATATATATACAGTATATAGTGCAAATGCTTCTAAACAAACAATAACAAGGCATCTCACCATCAGAGAGCGTATTTCACCTTTATTTATTTTCACTTATCACAGTGAGAAGTCTTCATGCTGACTGGATATGATGACATGAATTCACACCTCATGAAGTTTATTCTAAGCCGACAGAAATCAGATGTAGCCATACAACCTATAGCTACACACATAACAATCTGAACCCAAAGATCTAACCCAACCCAAGATCACTTTGACCCATCAGCAGACAAAACCAAAACAGAGAAAAAATATTAAACCACTGTAAAGTGTTCAGGAGTTTATAGGTGTGATTTAAAGTGCTGGAAGGATGCTCAGCTAATAATAAAACTATTTAAAAATAAGGACTAAGACAATATGAGACTGATGTGCATGGAAAATAAGAGTGCGAGATAGATTTCATGTTTAGATTTCCATCACCTTCTTAACTCTGAGCTCTCTTCACCAGGACAGTGACCGACCTGATCTGAGTCACTTTATGGAAAGTGGGGAGTGGGTGATGAAGGAATCCCGCAGTTGGAAGCACTGGGTGTATTACTCGTGCTGCCCAGACACCCCTTACCTGGACATCACCTACCACTTCCTCATGCTGCGGCTCCCACTGTACTTCATCGTCAACGTCATCATCCCCTGCATGCTCTTCTCCTTCCTGACTGGCCTTGTCTTCTACCTTCCCACAGACTCTGGTATGTTGATGAACCATACTAACACTTTTTCCATTTACAGGCATTTGTGGTTAAGTTATCAGTGAATTAAAACATTAAAGATGACGTTGGATTAGGGTTAGGTTGTCTTTGCTTTGGTTTTACTTACACAGTTGTTGCTGGGCTGAGGAGTTTGCACATCTGAAGTTACTAGAATGACATGATTAGATTTATACCACTCTCATGTCTTTATGCAAACACCAGCAGGCAGTTACATTAGGGTAGCACAAAGACCAAAAATAGCAAAACTGCTTTGCCTGCCCAGGGTTACCAAAGCCATCTAAGCATCCGTAAAGCTCACTACTAAAGTTCAGTTGCATCAGTGCTGCTTCCCTGGAAACTATATGCTGGTGTGTGGTGCAGCCTTGTCTCTGATTACACTTTAAAATCTAGGTAAATAACTGATACACCCACCTGAAAGTACACAGACACTGTGTATTAGATAGAAGAGCAAATTTTCTCATTATCAATGTTTTCATAACATTAACACCATGTTGGACAAATCCATGTCTTTAATCCTGCCTGTCACTCTTGTGTCCGTACACTGGCAGCTACAGGAACTGCACTGTCTGTGTGCACATCTGGCTGTGTTCCCAGTGTGTAGGTCTGCCTCATTACCCAGGGTCCCTCTGTGCTGTCAAGTCTGAAAGCAGGCCTTTGCTTTAATGTATAATACATCACTTGATCCCTGTTTCTGATATGGCTGCTGACAGGATAGTGTGAAGCTGACGAAGAAGCTGGTGCCAAAATACGCTCTCTCAGGGATAACTGCTCTTACTGAGCGACAAAAACAACATGTCTTGCTTTTTCCTTGTGTGAAATGGAGTCAGAGTCTGTTTACTTCTTCTATTGTTGGTCTTAGAAAAAAAAAGATGCCTCTCACTCTTCAAATATGCTTGTGTGGGTGAACAGTGCAGTTATTGTGATGCTGTATAAACACTCGACATGGACTCTTTATTGGATGATTGTGAAAGGGCTTATGTATTAGACTCACAGAGACCAGGCTCATAGAAACAGCTCTCCCTTGTGGCAATCTAATAGCACCGCATGTTGACATATCATAAGCCCAATGTGGGTGTTTCACATTTTCAGCACTATTTTCACAATTACCTCAACATGTCCTTTAGAATTAAGATATCTTTCAGAAACATAATGAAGAATAATGTCATTGTATGTGGAAATGCAATTTCTTATCGATACGAAATATCTCGGCCCTGTGGCCCCTTAAAATTAAATTGTGACCCGTTTAACTGAGCATTGGAGTAATTTTTCCAACATGGTGCTGCCTGTTTAATTGGGAGGATATTTGAATAATTTTTAGAGTCTATTATTCAGAACTAAAAAAAAAAGAAAAAGAAAAACTAAAGGAGGGTCTTAAACTGTGTATTTATTTATGATTATTTGAATTTATAGATTATTACTGGAACAGCACCAACATAGAAGAATGTCACATCCATGCCCTTTGAGCTCTTTTGAAGCGTTCGTATTCTACTAAATGGACCTTTTTCCTTCAGACTAAAAAGCCAGTAGTGACGATGGTGTGCTGTGTCTCCCAGGTGAGAAGATGACTCTCAGCATCTCTGTCTTGCTGTCTCTGACTGTGTTCCTGCTGGTCATTGTGGAGCTGATCCCCTCCACCTCCAGTGCTGTGCCACTCATCGGGAAGTACATGCTCTTCACCATGGTCTTCGTCATCGCCTCTATCATCATTACTGTCATCGTCATCAACACCCACCACCGCTCCCCGAGCACTCACACGATGCCAGACTGGGTCCGCACGGTGAGGACAGGAGCAGAGGGGAACACAGTGATGGCGTATATCATTTTGATTGATTAGTCGAATGGCTAGAATTAAATACATGAAATTGCCAAGCTTGGCAGGCTTTGAAAACTAGTCTGAACCTTTTTTTTCTCTGCATTACGTCGCCATCTAGTGGCACAGAGACAGAATGGCTGTGTGTTTAATTAAATTGCGCCCATGCTGTATACTCCACTACACAGTGCTTATCCTTTTTATTCTCTTTTTATGGTAGATTTTCATTGAAACCATTCCCAACATCATGTTCTTTTCGACAATGAAGCGCCCTGGGAAAGAAAAACCAATCAAAAGCAACTATGGTGGTGATTTTGACATCTCAGACATCTCTGGCAACCAGGTGTCTAGTGTTCCCTACCACTCGCCCATCACCAAGAATCCTGACGTCCGCAGTGCCATTGAAGGAGTCAAGTACATCGCAGATACCATGAAATCAGATGAGGAATCCAACAATGTAATCTGTCCCTCTCAGAAAGTCTCTCTAATATGGTTCTGTCTCAATATCATGTTCATGTGTGTGTGACACATTGTCCCTCTTTCTCCTCAGGCTGCTGAAGAGTGGAAGTTCGTGGCCATGGTGTTGGATCATATTCTACTGTGTGTCTTTATGGCTGTGTGTCTTATCGGCACATTGGGTGTGTTTGCAGGCCGCCTCATTGAGCTGAGTATGCTCTGAAGGTCTCTGCCTTATGTTTTATCTGTTGCTCAATATGAAATGTGTTATCTTTGTGTTTGAATCTGCAGTATCCTGCCCTGCAGCATTCACTGTCCGTTGTAAGGAAACAGGAGCCTCTGTTTGTTTGTTTGTTTGCTTTGCTTTTTGGTGTTTGACAATTTTTTTCTTTTACACAAACATGTTGTATGCAGTGTACTTCCATATGAAAGCAGTGTTGTTTTTTATGTTTCCAAAATAAATCATACTTTTTTGGATATTGTGCAGTTTATCGGGAACAAGTTAATAAAAAGGTTTTTGTCCATTTCCAGGTTGAATGATATGGCTGGGTCTTTTATTATAATAATTATTTTTATATTTTTTTTGTTATCAAAATCAATTTGGCCCGTTATGTAGCATATGGTATCATAGAAAAGTAATAGGAAATGTAGACTTTTAATTATCTGTTGTCAGTATATGAACCTTAACAATAAAATGGGTTATCAACAGGCTGAAGTTCTGACTCCAATACTCTTAAAAGCTGTGGTTGATTTGTACTTGATGGACAATAGTGATTCGCTGAAGCACCATCTCCAATCATGCCTTTCTTCACAGATTGCTGACTGTTTTCCATTTCACTGCTTATGTAAATGTTTCTACCAGCTCTCTGTTTGAGATTTAAATACAAAGGCAAATATCTGCCTTTGCATGTTTAACTTTAAATATGTTTTTGCCTCGTTACTTCACCTGTTACCTCATCTGTTTGGAAGGATTCAGAGGCTCAATCAGTCTAGTTGCTCTGATGTGACATAGGCCAGCATTATCTTAACTCTAGGTTTGTGATGAAGCATTCCTTCTTCTTCAAGTACCCTACTTTTTGGGGCTTTTGTGCCTTTTTAGGACAGTCAGAGAGAGACAGGAAATGCGGAGTGAGAGAGGTGACACTGCAGCGAGGACTATATAGCTACTGTTCATGGGGCGCCTGCTCTGTCAACTGACCTATGATGCCTCAAAACATTCCTTATTTTTGATAGCATAACATAATGTGGACAACTCTTTGGATGCACTGTGGCTCAATTTTGTCCTTTAAAAGACTCAGTATTCCCGGCATTCCTTTGAAACCCGATACTCATGCGCCAATAGATACTCAAATCCAATAGATATTTAGGAGCAGGTTTAGTGGCAGATTACATCTGTGAACATATATATGTGCATAGAGGTGATAGTTTGTATGTATATAGGTATATTTTATATTCTATTTTACTCTTATATTATTGCTACATCTGTTTGCATTAAGATAAATACTTCTTTCAGAATGTTTGGAGCAGCTGACAGATGAATTTCCTTCGGGAATCGGGATTAATAAAGTATCTAATCTATTTGATCTAATCTAATCTAATCTGCAGCAAACTGCAAATACTAGGCTACTGTAAAGTTCCTGTAACTATAGTTGCCAGAAGAAGAGTTTCAATATAATTCATTGTGCTTGAGCTGACTGACTCCATTTAGGCTGCAGAGTTACATGATCTGTTATTTAAGTAAAGATATTGACTATTGCAGCTTTAACAGCGCAACTGAAATTTGAGCACATTTCTTGTTTCTGTTTCTTTAATACTATTCATACATCCAGAAGAGTGGAAGTTTGTAGCAATGGTGTTGGCTCATATTACACTGTCTGTCTTCATAGCTGTGTATCTTATTGCCACATGTTTGCAAGCAGCTTCATTGAGCTGAGCGTGCTGCTTAATTAGTCTATAAATGGTTGATAATAATACTAAAACAACTTACTTTCTGGAGGCTATATAGGGAACAAGTTTATAAAAAAGGTTGTTTCTCAGTTTTCAGGGGAAATGATTTGAATGAAATGCTAGTAGGCTATAGGTATAAGAACAGACAGAAATGCACACCGTGCAAACCGGTCTACCCTATCCCCAGTGAGAGTGACCCTGACAAATATTTGAAAACACAGGATTATCCCCTTGCTTTTTAACAGCAGTGTTAAAATACAATTTACTCCAAGTTATTAAGCTTTTCTGATGATACTGAAGGTTTATTTGCACAAGTAGGCCTAATTTGTGTTTTTCAATCATAACAAATAGATACTCAGGGTTGCATGTTTACTTACTTTGTAATGCAGTTAAAAAGTAAAATATTGGCCTATTGTGGGAGAATGTCAATAGATAAAATATTAAATTGATGCTATTTAATAGGCCATCTTATTTAAATTGTTCATAGGTGCTAAATTATTGCAGCAAAATAAGCCAAATATTGTTGAAGAAGCATTTGCTGTAATTTCACTTTGTTCCACTACAATGTGGCATTATTGTCATCTATCTATAGGCCTACCTACCTATTACTGATACCATACTGATCCAGACAAAGCTGCTACATTTGCATGCAGAGAGGCCCGTCAGTTGGAGGGGGGCGGCCACCGTGATAAGCCCCGCCCCTCCGCCGCCGCATTTAAAACATGATTGGTGAAGTTGTATTGACAAATCGCAGATTACGAAAGTTGAGGGGGTGGAAACTAATGAGCACCTAATTCAGACACAAACAGAAAGCGTTACGTGAACAGCCAGGACCCCCACGATGTCCTGACCTGGTCCTGACACGACACTGACCGTCGGTAAAGTTTCATCAACCGTTTTTCTGCAACGGCCGCGGCGGCTCAACGTTAGCTAAAGTGGCTAACTGTTAGCTTCTCCCACCGGCTGCTGGGAGTTTACGGCACATGTTTCCTCAGAGGGCACATCCGCTGTTAGACACAGACAGAGAGGTGAGGGTGACTTTAATAACTGTATTAAAATGGCCGTGCTTATCAGCAGCATGGTAGCAAGTTAACAACTGCTCTGAAAGAAGCGAGACTTCCTACGTTACCCGTGTGGTGTATTCTCGATAAGTTCTCTGTTATCTTGTTGCTACCTTTGAACCAGCCCGGGTGTAAACTGAACTAATGCGCCTCTTCCCTTCCCTCTTGTGGTATTAGGCAGTGTCGAGAAGTGACGCCCTCTCTGCATTAACATGAAAACAAGCCAGACTCGATAAACTGCCCCCAGAAGAGAGGACCAGCAGGATGGAGACACCGGGCGGAACCACCAGCCTCAACTTCTCTTATGAGGATGGGGAGGAGAGCCCGGACTCTGTGGCTCTGTCTCCATCAATGTCCATCGACAAGCTCTTCCCGGCTCTCCTGGAGTGCTTTGGGATAATTCTTTGTGGATATATCGCCGGGAGGGCAAACATAATCACTCCCACCCAGGCCAAAGGACTGGGTAATTTTGTGTCAAAGTTTGCCCTCCCCGCCTTGCTCTTCAAGAACATGGTGCTGTTGGACTTTGGTAATGTCGTCTGGTCGTTTCTCTGGAGCGTCCTTATTGCCAAAGTGTCAGTGTTCGTCTTGGTCTGCGTGCTCACACTGATTGTCGCCAGTCCTCAGAGTCGCTACAGTAAAGCTGGACTCTTTGCAATATTTGCCACACAGAGCAATGACTTCGCTCTGGGATATCCGATAGGTAAGTGTGTGATGCTGCCTTAAATCCCACCACCCACAGCGGCTTTCATGGTCTGCTGCAACTGTAATCAATCATTATAGCCATAAAAACAGAAGTATGACTATGCATTTGTAACAGTGCAAACAACCTAAGTAGCCTATATCAACTTCTCAGTTAACTCATCAGACGCAAGCGCAGAGTTACTTAAATATAAAACATTTACAGACCCTGGAGCCATTTGTTTACATGTGTACATGGTAGTTTTTATGCTGAGGTTCATCAAGGCAGATATGTTGTAATATTTATTTTTGTGTGGGAGTGGTTTAGGGCATTTTTGTGCATTAGTGAATGAGCAGAGTTGTGTAAAGCTAGACTAGTGCATGTGTAAACAAAAGTATTTCCTGAGTGTGCATACTTGTGCAGCTTTGCATAATGTTCAACTCGCTTTACTACAGTTGACTATATTACAATGTACCCAAACATTTGCCTTCATCTCTCTCCGCAGTTGAAGCCCTATACCAGAGCACATACCCAGAGTATCTTCAGTACATCTACCTGGTCGCACCTGTGTCCTTGATGCTTCTAAATCCCATCGGCTTTGCCTTCTGTGAGATCCAGAAGTGGAAGGATGAGGGAAACCATCAGCAGAGCAAACTTCTGATCGTGGGACTCGTAGTTCTACAAGTTTTAAAGAACCCTATTGTTTTCATGGTCGTTATCGGCATCATCGCCCACTTTGCCCTGCATCAGACAATTCCTGCCTTCATGGCTGAATTCGTTGATGGCTTGGCCAACTCTTTCGGGGGGGCAGCTCTCTTCTATTTGGGTCTGTCCATGGTGGGGCAGTTAAGGAAACTGACCAAATCCACAGTTGTTACACTGATATTACTCATCACCGCCAAATTGTAAGTGGGAAAACTGAGAGAAATTTCATACAAATGGCGACTTTGTGTAATCAGATGACCTTGCATTTCTAAAATGAGGCTTTAGCAATGTAGAGAGTCAGCAACTTGGAGCTTTGTGAAGTACTGCCAGTGTGTGTTTTGTGCTGATGCTTTGGATGAGTCACAGCTGACCACAAGTCTGTTACCAAATACATGACATGTTAAGAGGTGTCAGGAGAGTGTAGCACGATAACAGCTAGTCCATGTAAATATTTAACATTGCACAGCATAGTGTCAACTGACCCCTCAAATAATGGCAAATTTTCTTTCTTGTGACTTTCAGGTTGTTAATGCCCCTGATTTGTAAGGACATGGTGGAACTGCTGGACCACGGTAACACCAGCACCTCGAACCACTCAAGCCTTTCCAATTATGCCTTTCTTTATGGAGTGTTCCCTACTGCTCCAAGTGTGGCTATTTATGCTGTCTATTATAATGCTGAGTTAGAAGTGGTGAGTTGTTTACATCTACCTGTTGTTCAGACACCATACCATTGAGTTTTTTCTTTGTAACTTACTGTACATACAGTAATTATCTACTCTACCCCCCCAACAGGTAACATCTGGGATGGTGATCAGCACCTTTCTCTCAGCTCCGATAATGTATGTGTCTGCCTGGTTACTTTCAATGCGCTGGAAGGATCCACAGTTTTTGGTGAATGCACTGCAGAATTTCAGCTTCAACATAAGCATTGTGAGCTTAGTTGCACTGGTGAGTTGCACTGACATCTATTGTCTTTATGTTAATTTATATGCAGATTATTTTGTTTTCGTTTTTTCATTTCAGTATTTGGACACAAAGCATGTTTCACTTCTTATCTGAAAGGGTGGTCATGACTTCAGTCAGACAATTCACTGCTGACACAAGTCTCTGTTGTTGCATCATTTCAGACAAGCAAAGGGAAAATACAAATGGCTAACTCTTGGATTTGTGAAACTTTGCATAACGTTAGAAAACTCTGTTACTTAGAAGATGTGTGAGCAAATCCCTTTCTGCCTCACAGCCTTACTTCCTTATTTTATTCTCACTTTCTATCTTTTAAGAAATCTAATTTAATCCAATATAATGTTATTTTAATTCCTCTTTCTTTTTTGTTTCTGCTTACTTATTTTCGGTTTCAACTTATTCTTTCTTTTTAGAAAGAATTGTGCCACCAGCCAGCCAAGTCAAAAATGAGTTGTTTTAATCAACTGTGCAAACCTTTGTGTGTTTGTAAATATGCCTAATTTGAAATCTCTGTGTTTTCTCTGACAGGTATGGGCGATTGTTGTGATGTTCTTGAGCAAGAAATTCAAGAAGCTACCTCATATGTTTACTGTGAACCTTTTCTTGGCGCAGGTGAAAACATGTATACTTGGCTTCCCTAAACTGGTTTAATTAGCCGTCACTTAAAGCAACATTGCGGAGTTTCAGCTCAGTGCTTCGACCATCTGGTTGAGAGGCGCTTCACATCACTGAATGCCGATATATGTTTTGTTATGGTTTCTAGTTTCTAACTTGCATTGGGATGATCCTGTGGAACTTTGTGGTGCAAGGAGACAACTTCATTGGGCAGGTCCTGACTTTCACATTAATAAGTGCCTCACTCTACAGTAGCTTTTTGTGGCCAGGTACGTTGGGCGAGGATATCACATTAACTTTACACTAAACTGTAGTAAGTGGCCCAGGTGGGTTCTGACATGACGTTTCATTGCTAATGTTGCAATGCATGTTTTGTTGTTGTAGGTTTGATAGCACTCTCACTTGTGCTCTTGAAAAGGTTTGAGGATCTGAAAGTCTCTCCGGGCACGTTGGTTATTGCAGCTTGGGGGTGAGTCGTATTCTGGAACAATGAACAGAAATGAAACTATACTTGTTTTTCTAGCTCACTGAAAAGCTGAAGCTAAAACCACAATGTGCACCTGAAGCAGAATTCACATATTGGGGCATGTTATCTAAAGACTTTTGGTCAGGAATATTGTGGGTTGTTTTACTCGTGGGTGCTGACACATCAGGCAAATTATAAAACGAAGATTTCTGAAAATGTAATGGATAATTCAGTGAGCTGGTTCTGGTTTTACCTGTTTACTGATACGGCCAGTAATTTGAATTAAAATGTTTGTCTCTTTATGAACAGGATATCAGGTTCAGTAACAGCTGTGTTGCTCATGGTCGGGGAAAAAACATCTGGCACAATTGACTCATCATTCTTTTACGGCAAACCACAGGTAACAACATGACTGACAATTACAGTATACTGTATACCTGTCCTCTGATGGATCTGTTTGAATCTGTCTGAATACTGTGTGTGTGTGTGTGTTGACAGATAATCTGCACCACAGTTGTGGTCACCTTCAGCATACTGCTGGGAGGGGGTTCGCTCGTATGTCTCAGTAGAGAAGGCTGGGCCCAGAATGACCATATTCAAGAGGGAGACTCTTCATCTGGCCCCAGAGAAGATCTTGTAACTGAAGTTGAACCAGAAGACCAGACTCTGATTGAGCCAGTCACAACATCAGGAGATCTAAACGGAGGTAATTATGATAAATCGGGAATTTGAAAATTCTAATTTAGTTATGTACCATCTGTTTTGAAGATTAAACACAAAGTTACTTAGTATAATAGTTTGGTAATGTCAGGCAATCCAAGTTAGAGAGGAAAGAAAGTGAACAATCAATAATCCAAAATGAGGACTAACCCTTATGTACAAGTTTGATATCCACTCTGCCTCAGATCATTTTCATTGATATGAGTTGGAAGAAGCTTTTGCAAAATTTCAAAAACATACACTGAAGTGTTTAAAATAGGAAGATGATTTGTTGTCATTATCAGGAGGAAACGCCCAAGTCCTGATAAGTTTAGTTCCCTGTTTAGAATGAACAATGCATTAGTTAGTGCATGATCTCCCAGAAATGAAGTTGAAAGGTGAAGTTGAAAATATGTCACATGACCCGCCATTTCTTAGTTTGTTTGACAGATATCAAGAAAAGATATCAGCAAATAAGTGGTGAACTTGTGACAGTAACTGCACGAGTTACAGTCGCTAATCAGTGCAATTGTGCAAACCAGTGGGACCATTGTTTTATAGAAATTAATGTGATTTGTAGTATAATTAGTTGCACAATGCACAATGATTGTAATATGTTATGGCACATGTGTGTAAAAACATTTTGATAAAAGTAAATGACAAACAGAATATAGTAGGAGCTGCCCAATAACCGAAAAAAAGAACAAATAGAAAATGAAGTTGCATGAACACTGTCTGCTCGTTGTTTCTGTGTGAGAGAGGGCGGTGTCGTAATCAGTTTCACATTGTTCCTAGAATGCCTCATATGCGACTGTGGCCCACCCCAGCCCATGCCTGACATGATCATGAGCACAAATATGAACAACACACCAACCACTCTCCCAGGTAAATGTATTGATAAGCATATTACATGCATTTTAATTTATATTTTCACACGACAGTCACGATAATTTAATCAGTTTTTCTCAAACGAATTCAATAGCTGAAATCTTTGTTCTCCATCCTCCCACAGGTCAGTGTGACAATAGGTGTGAGTCAACAGACTGCCTGCTTGTCCAAGTGGAAGAGCTCCAACAGGTTGCAGATAGACAAGTGGCCCGTCATGTGCTCTTATGTCTGCTTCTGACTGTCAGCTTGCTTGCTGTGAGTAAACCACCACCTTTCACTTGTTCACATGAAGTCAGCCTTTCTGCCTACGTTATTATATTTAGTGCATCGCAAACCAAATCAGACACAAATGGCTGAGCTGTGTAATTTCTACCTCCTGTCAGTGTCAGAGTAAGACTTCTCCAAAGATTCCTGTTCAGGGAATCCATTACAAAACACAGATATGGTTAAATAGAAATACCATTACATTTTGTGGCATGCGGTTTTACGATTCTGTGAAACTAAATAATGTTGGAAAAAAAAATACTCACAACTTTTAAGGCCCTTCAGTCAGTTCACTTCAGTTTTCACTAATTAGTACTAGTTATTAATTACTAGTTATTCTCAAATCTAAAATCCCTGTAACTTCATGTTATAACAGAACTTATCGAGCTGCTTGTGGCTGCTCTTTACTCAAGTTCCTGGGAGACTTTACTTGGAGCTGCAGTTCTTCTGTGCCGTGGCCAACTATGGGCAGGTAAGGCTCAAATAATGTTGTACCAAGATTTTTTTAGTGTGTGTTGTCACAACACATCAGTGTAATGTGTAATGTCTGTTGCCAGGGTTTACTCTCTTTTGCTCTGTTCGGGTTGGACAAGCATTTGATTCTGATACCGTTCAAGAAAAGGTAAACAACATTTATGCTACGAAACTGACACTGAAAAGCACATTTAAAGGTTTTTCCTGTGTACACTAAATAGTTCACTGTGTATATGCGTTTTAATTTTGCATTTGTGAATGACTTTTAGGTTATACAGTTTGTGGCGTGGAAGGAAACAAGAAGAGCAGCAGCAGAGTGATTTGCCAGAGGATATCAGAATGACCTGCACCCAGTTCACCAAATACCACAAAGACCAGTGTTTTAGTGACATTGTTAAAAAGAGAAGGTGAGATCACAGGGTTGTTCTTACTGCTCCTCTGGTTGGAAGTTAAGAGTAATTCACAAATTGCAGTGCTTAACAAACTCATTCTCTCTGTGTGGGCTCGATCTGCTTGTCCCCTGCTTCTTGTTGCTGCACATGAAAATGGACTTTTGGGTGAATGCTTCTTTTGACTTTCAGGTGTGGGAAGAGGACTGTGGTGGACTGTTTTCTTGGCTCTGAACTTGTGGACTGGCTCCAGCAGGTGGGCTTGGCTCAGGACCGTGGTGAGGCGGTGCTCTATGGGACGCGGTTAGAGCAGGGTGGTGTGCTCCAGCATATCAAGCAGGAGCACAGCTTCCAAGACAGTCTCCTTTATTACCGCTTCATGGCCTAAGACAAACAGGTCAAAGATGACAGTTATTTGATCCCATGTGGTGTAACAGGAGGAACGAGTACTGACACCAGATTAAAAAATCTGTTTGCACTGCCGTGCCCACACCCTGTAAAGAACAACACTTAACAGTGCTCTATTGCGCATCAGACCACACCTGACTGTGGTGTTAGATGTGTTCAGAAGCACAACAGACTTGAAATCTCCAAACTAAAAAGTGAAGGTACTATGCATGTCATGCAGCTGGTCTAAAAGGGAATTACTATACATGTACATGTATAGCAATGTATGGGATTTTTTTGTGTTAAATTGTGTCTTATTTTTGCAGTTTCATATTTAACATTTAGCTCCAGACATAAGGGATAGTGAGACTGTTGTTACAACAGTCAATCAGGGCAGCAACAACAAGCTGTCAGATGTTCATAGATACATGGTGGATTCAGTGTATTAGAGTTTAATTAATTTGGTTTTCAAATTGTAACAAACGTCTATTACAGACATTTTAATAGTAACTTCACTTTATTTTAACTTTCTTTTAGTATGTTTTCAACACATACATGATTTCCTTACACAGTAAATATGTGCACATAAGCTTCAGGTAGATACATCTTGTGCAATGATGGCAGTATTCACAAAAATCTGCCGTGATATATCTAATCAGATGTGCAAGCAAAAACTCCCACTCATGCGTTATTGTGTTGACTGGGTTGTATTTTCACTCTAATGTCAAAGCTACTTACCAAAGAAAAGAAGGGAAGATGCATCTACTGTAAATCTAAGCCATTGGTTTTGGTTTGTTTGTTGCCAGTTTAATTAATAATTACGTTATTATTGCCAACTACACTTATGCTTCAGCATGTTGCATAACAGTGGTGTTTCATTAACCTGCCGCTGAGAGGGACTCGAAATAGACCAATAGAATAGTAGACCAGTACTGTTTAAGCACAAAAAAATTTCATCTTATTATTTTGCCATTTTTAGGATTTTTTTTTAAATTACAACAAAACAAAACTGTCTGTTGGAGAAAATAGCCATCATCATTAATAAGTCCCAGCCATAAAATGGTGACAAGGCCCAGAGGGTTGAATACCTGAACGAATGTCAGAAGCAAGTATTAATGCACATGCTTACTGAAAAAATGTTTCATCACAGTATCCTGCACATAAAGGTAATGAACCTGATAGCCTCAAGGTAGAAGCTGCTGTAAATTATAAATTTGTCTCAGGTAGAAAATGTTTTCTTTTTTTTAAATGCATAGATTTGTTTATTTGTGTAATAAAAACACATGTAAAAATAACTGATTTTTATTTTTAATAAAAATACTTTAATGCAATGTGTAACACACAAGGCTGCATATCTGTGATCACATCTTACAACTGAACCCTAAAATCATGTATCACACAATCGATGCTTTCTATCCTGCATTTCTGATATAGGATTCCACACATACTGTAAATGAAACCAGAAGATCTAGTTCTTCCTGTAAAAGATTGTACCACCTGAGTATCCTGTTTTATGTTTTACACAGTGATGTTAATTAATGTTTAGCGGTGTCCTGACTAAATGGTTTACGATGCAGGCATGTTTATGTAATTGTCACTGACTGAAAGGTAAACAAGCTACTGAAACATTTACTGCTAGTTTAACTTTGAGAGCTGATGTGTGGCTCCAACAAGCTTCACCCTCCTCATTTTTTGCTGTACGTAGCCAGCTCCTCGTGCACACAGGTCGAGAACAGATTGACCAAAAAGTCAGGCTCCTCAATGCCCTCTGAAAGAATCTTCTCCATCTCTGCCATCTTCTCCTTTTCTAACTGCCTCATGCTTTCTGTGATCTTCTTTCCTCTCTCCTGAAAAGAAAATGTATTATTTATTAGCATATTTTCTGTAGGAAGGACAATGGAGGCATTTGTTTGATCTGATTTGTCTTGCCTTGTTAGTGTCAATGATGGCAGCCACCACTTCATGCTTGACAAACAGCTCGTGTTTGCGGTCAGGCTTGCTCTGGAAGCGGGGTTTCTTCTTCACTGGGTCATCGGGGCCATAACTAGGAGAGGTCGTCTCCTTTAGCTCCTTACTGTGCTTCACGAAAATGAATGGCTTGAACACAGACCTGTTGAACCGAAGAATAACTGTAAATCATCATAATGGATTTTAAATTAGATTTAACCAGCCAAAGTGAGATAAAGTTCTTCACCTTTCTGGATCTGGAGTTGCTGTAAAATAGTGAACTCCTGGCAGTTCAGGGTTTATTGGGATAATAGACACCATACTTCCTGTAGTCATGAACATGCCCTCCATGTTGATACCACTATCTTTATCTCTCAGGATGTCCATCATCGTCTCCCCAGTGATCTGACCTTCGGTAAACACAATCAACACATGTGTAAACAGTGGCAGGAGTCATGTAATGGTTTCTTCTGCTGCAGACCTACGTTTCCACAGTGAGGTGTGCATTAACTAACCATTGCTCTTTTCCAACAACGTCTTTCCCTCACAATATCTGCTCCCAGAGGATTCAATCCTGGCCGTAGTCATAAAGGAGTAGATTGTAGCAAAGTTGAACTGAGACTTTCCGTCCCACCAGCCCTGGCTCCGTGCATATTCCCTCATCTCTGGGTGTTCCTTGTCGATCTTTGTTGTTATTCCGTACTGGTTGGAGATGTTGCGATACCCACCTAGAGAGAGGTAAAAATGTAATTATGCATGTTCCAGTACGATTCAACATCAACCTCGAACAGTGCTGTGTGTTATAAGAAAACTGCTACCTCACTGCAACAATAAAAAAGCAGATATTGTCTCTAGCAAAACCAGAGAGTGAAGTGTTGATCCACTGGAAATCAATCAGTTGTGATCGTATGAAGCAAATGCACCAAAAAAATGATTTTGATTCCTTTTTTGATGGTTTAAATTTACCTAAATTATCACAACACCAAAGAAATCTATTAGATTCCCCATTGACTATTAATGAATTATTTGAAGCAATTAAATGTATGAATCATGGTTGTATTTAAAATTCTGATGAACTGAGTCCATTTATTTTAGAAATGTTTCAACAAGGCAAGGATGTTTCAATAGAGACATAAATACTGCTATTATCACGTTGCTACACAAAAGAGGCAAAGATAGCATCTTGTGTTCCAGTTTCCACCCTCTATCATTGCTTGATGCCAATATTAAGCTCCGTGTAAAGGTATTGGCCCGGAGACTGGAGACAGTTCTGCCAGCTTTGGTCCACCCAGACCAAACAGGTTTTGTAAAACAAAGATATGCATCTAATAATATGAGACGTCTTTGTTGACACCGGTAACAATATATCATCACTTTGTGCAGTTCTCTCTAGATGCTGAAAAAGCCTTTGACAGGCTTGAATGGAAATTTCTGTGGCATACTTTGGAAACTTTGGGCTCTGGTGATAATTTCATTGGCATGCTTAAAACGCTGTATCATAATCCAACTGCTGTGGTCATTACATACACAGCTGAGAAAGTCAAAGCTCTGTTTTGAGGCTACTTGAATGTATTATTAATTAATTTATTATCTGTTTATTATTTATTTTATTTTTTTCATGTAATGGTTCTCATAATTTAATGTTACCCTCATGACAGGGGGAGGAGTAAGGAGTATGGACGAATGAAAATGAAATGAAATAAGATAAAATAAAAAGTTGATCACAAAAAAAAGAAAACTGCAATTATTTCTTGTCTTGCAGGAGCTGATAGAAGCTGTCTTATGGTATGACTGCAGTACAAACAAATGAAAGGTACAAAAGGTGAAAAACCAAAAATACTACTATGGCCTGACTGACTGTCTTTTAATGCACATACCATTAATGAGTCTTAAATTTTGTCTATTAAAGAATCAAAACCACCTTATGAACTAATGGGACATTTTATTTTATTCATAATTCATTTTTGAAAAATAAACTTAGCAGCGCTCTCTGGTGGTCAAACTATGTTATAAAAACACTTTCTGCTGCCTCAAACATACAGCACACTTATCATTTTGTACTGCCTCAGCTTTGTAATAGATGTTACTGTACATAACACAGATATAAGTTTGTCTCTGTTAAAGTAAGATGATTTATATTTGGCTGTATTTGAAATGTAATTTAAACTCACAATCTTTTCCTTAGGAAGTATGACACTTTGAGCACCCCAGCATTGCTTTTATAGTTAAGTTATAGCACAAACAGAGCAGTTATTATCTTCTCATGTTTCTGCTCTGACTGGTTTCTTCCTTTATAGTTATTTATGCTTTTGACCATGGACTCTACATAAAGGTAAAGACCTGTTTATGATGCAAAATTGAGGCTACACAATAAAAACCCATTTCACTGCATGGGCAGAACAAATAGGTACCCATTCCTAATGTCCTAATGTTTTCTTTTTCCATAGGTCACTCTTACCTTCCACTCTTTCTGCAGCCCAGTACTTCCCTGATGTTTCCAGCAGCCACGCCTCCTTTCTGTCTGAGATTAGGAAACTGTTGTGGTAGGTAAAGCCACACTCATCCTCCATGCAAGATCCTCCCTGTCCGTATTTCTGCAGCAGCTCAGTAATAACACTCACCGCTTTCTCAGCTGTGTCGGCTCTCTCGAGTCCGAGCCTGTGAAATTGCAGGGTAACAGATTTCATGTTTTGTCTATGACTGTTTCTCATAAATTTATTCAGAACTGACAAAAGCCAGCAGAAGAAAAAATTACACAAAATTGTTTCTGGCTGCTACTATGTCATTAAATTTCCTTTTGCATCACAAGATGAGCATAGTTTGGCAAGTCACAAGGGCTTGGAAATACAGACAACTCTGTTTGCAGGGAGTTTACCTGACAAGATCCATGCCCAGAAGAGCCTCCTCTTCCTCCGCACTGTCTCTGCCCCACACTGCCTCATTTCCAATGCACACTTGATGCTCATTTGCGCCCATCTCTGCCCCCCACAGCCATGCTGGTTTGCTCAACACCACCGCGTATGTGTGGGAAACCTGCTCAATCTCTATGTAGGTACACTTCCAGGACAAACAAGACACAGGGGCAAAGTCTGTTAATGGTTATCTAATGGCTCATTCACCGAGGAGCAGAAACAATGTGGGAGACTGAAAATTGGAGGGCAATAACAAGCTGCCTGTGTGGCCTACCTCAAGCTTCTCCTCTGCTCCATAGTCTTTGGCAGGAAAATACACCACTTCCTGGACTTCATCGCACGGCCTGTCAGAGTTTTTGCCAAAGATGATGCGTTGTCCCACAGTGGAGGGGGGCAAAGCCACAAATGTGTCACAGGAAGATGGGTGCATGTTGAACCATACACTTGCTGAGAGTAAACAGACAAAACAGTTGATTGGTTAGGTAGCCAATACACAGACCTAGTGTATATAATGATTACATTAGGGACCATCGTTACCTTTCCACACATAAACACTAGTGTAGGCTACTGACACTAACCTGAACACACAGTCTAAGTTATCTAAATTCAGATTTAGAGGTGGATGTTAGTGTCCCGTGTGATTTGATTGGTTTGATGTCTATTAGCCAGTAAGCAGTGTCATGTAATGTTATGATCAATAGCCTTACCTGTGTTCACCAGTCTTGTTGAGTTGAGGACTGTCACTGTCAGCGTTAAGTTTCAATTCTCAGCTGTTTCCATATGATTCATGCAGTTCACACTCTGACACGGAAACACTGCAGTCACGTGGCCGAGATGAAGTCAGTTTTGTATTCGTAGCACGCGATTTGCAGGTTTACAATTTTATTTTATATTCTAGCCTAAAAGGACTTTGCTATAACCCATTGACTTAATCCTAGACAATCCTATTATAAAATAAGATGATCATTTATTAGTCTCGCGATGGGGAAGTTTTATAGGCTATTAGTGTTAGATTTTTTTTTTTTTTAAAGACTGTTGACATTCTTGCAACTTTTACAATTGACTCCAAAGCCAACATTTCTATGGTTGTTCTTATTTACTGTCATTACTATGGTCAGATTTTAATTTTACATAAGTAATCACTGACTATTGTTTGTGAAGTTTGTTTGTACGTGCACAAAATTGTTATAGTTAATTACAATTGTAGCGTTCCGAAGTGTAAAGGGCCTCTAAAGTCACTGTTTTTTGCTGATAAAAACTGAATAACGTCTTTCTTTGTTACACTCCGTTTATTTTTCGTCTCTCACCCGCCAACTCATCCATGATCCATGCCAAAGCCATGCGCAGTTGACGCTTCGTTACCAATGTAGAACGAGCTTCTCACGGGTCCGTTTGTTTACAAGCGGTGGGAGCTGTGGTGCTAACGGCTGCGCTAGCTAAGGCTGTATCTTTGGTTGACGAGACACCGACACAGGCAGCCATGGGGAAATCGTTTGCAAATTTCATGTGTAAGAAAGACTTTCACCCTGCGTCGAAGTCAAATATCAAAAAGGTAAGTAACGTTACTAGTCACAGCTGAGAGTCGACTACAAGACAGTAGATTAATGTACTAGCATATCACCTTGTTTATATGGGCTTCCGCTAGCTTAGCTGCTAGTTAGCAAGAGCTAATATGATGCGTGTTGTAGTTGAAAACCCTGAATCCAGCTTATTTTATGCTCTATTCTTTATTAATCATGAGTGTAGGTCGACTGTTTAAGAGGGGACACATGGAGCGGCGTAGCAGATTAAAGCTGCCTACTGTTTTGCGTAGCGCAGTTACGTGCAACATTCATTATAACTTTCTTTAGTTCACCTTTCCTGAGAAATGTAAATTAGTTATAATTCATGAATTTAATTCTTTTTACTCATGAACTAAAGCTGACCGGCCACATTCAATCAAAGGTGTTGTCACTGTGCAGATATTTTAAATGAGTAAGATGTGACATTTAGTAAATGGCCAGAATAATTTAATTAAATCGCTTTGTTTCTTGATAAGTTTTCCGTTACACAATCCACTTGTTAATGTGATTTAATAAACATACAAGTCTTGTGTGAGAGGTAGTGTTACACTTCATTCATTGTCGTCATCCTCTTTAATGACTGTTTTCCCTATGAAATATATTTTGAAAAATTAAACTGTCCACTGCAGTTTGTAAGAGCTCATGGTGATGCTTTATTATGCATTTATTGTGCAAGGTCCAGTCCATAGCCCACAGATATTAAATTCACCATGTACAAAACAAGTAAAAGGAACAAATGAAAGCTGAAACCCTCAAAGGTTACTGCCAGTTTTTCAGTTGGATGACTGATTAATGGGCCCGGGGAAGGAGTAAGGGGTTTGATGAATGAAATGAAATAAAATAAAAAGTTGATAAAAAAAAAAAGGATGACTGATTAACTATTCAGTAACCTACAGCGTGGAGTAGGAACAGGGCAGTGATTTCATACAGGGTGCAAGAATGAAACCCTCTTGTAGCTACATTAGTAATGTTAGTTTTTGTGTGTCGGGTAAGTAAGCTGGCCCAAAACATGCATAAAGAATTTCAGCAAATGTGTGCTATAACCTTCCTTTGATCTTACAGGTATGGATTGCAGAGCAGAAGCTGACGTTCGAGAAGAAAAAGCAAGAAGACCTTATGCAGGCATACCTAAAAGAACAGGACACTTACAACAACAGGTTAGATAAATATACAGGATGATATCTTATAAAAATTATTGTCTCAATGCAAGACTTTTTCTCCAAACAAATGTATTTTTAGTTGCCTGATAAATGCATATTAAATGTAGGCTGATATCTGTGGTGAAAGCAAGTGTCAGTACATCCTCCGAATTCACATGTTGTAAATGTAGATGAACACCATAAAAAAACAGTCAATAAAGTTCATCACTTCACATTGTTTTCTATCCTCTAGGTTGTTGATGGGTGATGATCGTGTTAAAAATGGCCTCAACTTCATGTACGAGGCTCCACCTGGAGCGTCCAAAGGTAAAATCACAGGGGTCAGGTCCCTACTGAGACTCTTCACACTTCCATACATTTTCCAAGTATGAAAAAGTTTTAACATTTCTATGCCTGTTCTTTTTCATGTCTTCTCCCCTAAAGAGGAAAAGAAAGAGGTAAAGAAGAGAAAAGAATACATTTGGTCAACACTGGTTTCCTATCATTACCATGAAATGTAAATTTACAAAAATTCATAATGTGTATTTGTCAGGAGGGGGAAGAAGAGTACAAATTTGAGTGGCAGAAGGGGGCTCCTCGAGAGAAGTAAGTGGTTGATTTTAAACACAATTTTGATTTTCTAGCATTTTGTCCAATGTTCATATGTCATACCTGCTATATTTATCTCTCCCTTTCTTATGCAGATATGCAAAGGATGACATGAATATTAGGGATCAGCCATTTGGAATCCAGGTACATGATGTTTTGTACTTATTTGAGAAATGTTGGGCCGTCACTCTAAACCTGAAGTTGATGAAAGAAAAAGAAACAAAATGAGTCATGTCCATTAACACAATCAATTTTATTTTCATGTGATTTCTGTGTCCTCCTGATCCTATAGATGAGTCCCACTTTATTTTCAGTGTTTGCAGCACATGTTGCCTCTCAAGCCAAATCTTGTGACAAAGATTGGCATGTAGACAGTGATTTGTATGTGTAGAAACTACACATAAGACATATTTATAAATAAACCCAGGGCTTGACATGAATTCAAAGTGGAATGCATTGTGCCTTTTAGTTAGGCGTCGTCGTTGTCATTTAAAAAAAAAAAAAAAACGGTATGTAGTGCATGCTTTTACATGAATTGTTATTCATGCATCCCCAGTTTTGAGACAATTGTAAGTAACGGCTGTTGTTGTTAAATTCATAGGTTCGCAACGTGAGATGCATCAAGTGTCACAAATGGGGCCACGTGAACACAGACAGAGAATGTCCTCTCTATGGGCTGTCGGGAATCAACGCCAGCTCTGTGGCCTCAGAGGAGGCAGCAGGTAGGGAACATACAATAATTGCAGAAAACCTAATTGTAAACATGGTATCCTGCAGTTCCTTTGTTTTATGTGTGGCAGTCAATGTAATTAAACCTTAATATGCTTTGATATGTATGTTAAAGAGAAGTGGAAAAAACACCATTGATTTACAGACTTTGGTTTTATTGTTTTCAGTTAAATGTGTTTGCAGTTAGTCGTTCATTTTAAAAAGAAAATCATTTCATATGTACAATGAGAAAGGATTGAAGAATATCTGCTGCTCTATATTCTTGGCCTGTGATTTAGCTGTCGTCTGTGGCTGTGCGACTACAGCAGGTACACCTACTGTACCTCTCCTCAGGTTTCAGCTGCAGCTCCCAGTCTTGAGCTGATTCGGAGTTCTGCAATCAGAGAGTTGAGTTGTAAAGTAATAATGTTTACCCTGGGAGAGTCCAGTCAATGCATGGTGTTGATGGTGGAGTGCTGTAATGGTCCCCCTCCTGTGCCTGAAGAAAAAAATGTAATTATTGTGTATTCTGATTCCCCTAACTGCTGCTTTGGCAGAGAATGATATTGTATGATTTGCTCAGCCGGAAGTGGAGTGAGTTGATTTGATGTCCCATTCTGTTAACAAAGCCGCCCCTGAAATTCCCACTGTGGAGATAGTGGTTGGCATGGGTTTGACATCAATGGGACTCTGAGGCTGTGATTTGTGCTAACAGGTCCATCGATGCACCCCTCAGAGTTAATGGCGGAGATGCGAAACAGTGGGTTTGCCCTGAAAAAATGTGTCCTTGGTAGGAATGCTACTGTTTGCGATCCATCGCAGGTAATTGTCTGTCCCGCACCCCCATCATTGCACACATAGGACGATATACGAACATACGCACACACATATATTCTACCCTTCAGAGAAAAGGACTAACTATATCTATACATGTACAAATGCTGCAAAGTAACCAGTTTTAAGAGCAACAAAAGTCATTGGTGTCAAGTGAATGGATTAGATTGTACAAATTTCCTCCCTTCATGAGATCAAATATAGATTTGCAGTATTTATCTGTACATATATATTTTTTTATATCAATGCAGAATCATTTATTTGTCTACTCTTTTTTAGGAATTTGTTGCCAGTGAGGAAGAGGAAGATCCTGAGGTGGAATTTCTAAAGTCATTATCCACCAAGGAAAAACAGAAGCTCCTCAGGTAAAAAATATAGCAGGCTAAAGGAACTGAACCGCATTGTGATCATCAACCTTAAAATTAAATAGCATTTTATTATAACGGTTTGAATATTTTTAAGCTTCATTCTAACACGATAGTCTGGATTGAAATCCCTGTGATGGGAATGGTTTTATGAATTACAAGGTTTCCGTGATATTTTTAAAATTTGAAAAGCTTGTGTATTTTACTGTGTGTGTGTGTGTATAAAGTGTTAAAAATATGAATATATATGTGTAACCTGATGTTCATTTTTTCCCCTCCCTTTTGTCGTTCTATTTGTTAAACCTGTGTGTCCTTCAGCGTTCACCTTAAACCTTATTGTGATTCATATAATTTATTTGACTAATATTAGACATTTATCAGCTGCCTTGTTGGAATATGTTGATCGACAGAGAGTTTCTGTTTCTGTTTTACAGAAAACTGGATCGCCAGGAGAGGAAGGCGGCCAAGAAAAAGAAGAGCAAGAAACAGAAGAAGAAAAGCAAAAGAAAACACAGAAAAAAGCATGAAAGTAGCAGCAGCTCCAGTGATTCCTCTAGCAGCAGCAGCAGCAGCAGCAGCAGCAGTGACAGTGACTCAGATTCAGACAGTCATTGCAAGTTCAAGAGCCAAAAGAAAAAGAAGAATAAGAAAAAAGATTCCTGTCGGGATAACAGCTCTAAGAGCAAGCGCCGAGTCAAGAGTCAGAGAAAGGCCTCTTCTCACAGGAGCAGGTCACCAAGCCCCCACGCAGGACAGAGGCGGCCTGAAGAGGATCCCCGAGATTATAGACAAACACGGACAGAGAGGGGAAGGAGCAGGAGTCGAGATCGCAGCCCGGAGAACAAGATCAAGTCAGAGGGAGGTCAAGAGAGAAAGAGACACAACAGCAGGGACAGGCAGAGACCTAGCAGCTCCAAGTCTGGGCTGGACAGAAGTAGGAGCCGCGAGAGAGGCAGGGAGGACAGAGGTAAAGATGGGCGTCGCAGTGGAGATGGTGAGAGGAACAGAAGTAGCACAGATGGAAGGAGAGGGAGAACAGCAGATGGGAGGAGCAGAAGCAGGGAAAGGGGGAAAGAAAGGGAGGGCAGAGGGAGAAGTAGGAGTAGGGAGAGAAAAGAGAGAAGTCAAGACAGAGGTAAAAGACATCGCTGACTTTTCTGTTAAGTCGTCTTTCGCCCTCCTACAGTAGCGACAAAGAAAACGTCTTGAAATTTTAATTTTTAATTTTTGCAGTTACTGTTAGGTTAAGTAGTCCTCGTAGTAACCACACAGACCCCCTGTATTTAAACATCCAACTGCAGATGTTGTGTGTAGGAGTCCTCTTCTCGTTTCTTCCAGTAGAGGGAAGCAGTGGACAGAAAATATCAAGATGCAGCTCATTGCACTCTTGTGTTGTCTTGTACTGTATGAAAGGCTCTAAATTAATTGATTACCATTGGAGGCAATTTGCAGCCATGATCTGTTGATGGGGAAATGTCGGACTCATTTTCATGGTCAGTTGGCTGCTACAAAGACTATCTCTGTTGCTGCAGATTTTTTAAAATCCTCCTTTCGTTATTCGTCTATTTGGGGGGGTTGAGGGAGGGGGGGGGGTCGACATTGTTGTAGTCTAACGCTTCTCGGCTGTTGACGCCAGCAAAATCAGGACTTTTATTCTCTGATTAAATGTTTAATCCTCTCAGTTTGACACGTTTATTTGCCATGAATGAAATAAATCATCGTCATAGAGCGGATGGAAAAAGAAAATCTGGATTTCTCAGTTCATTCGTCAGTGTACTCCAACTGTATTGTCTTTAAAGTTTTAGACACGAATTACACTTTAGCGCACAGTATTTTTTTTTTCAAATATTTCTTGAAGCAATCCCGCCTTCTCCCAAAATGACATGACATGATGGGCGCTGGCCCTGAAGCCGATATACGCCCCTCTGTTTTTTGCGGGTGTTAAATTTAAGCAAAATATCAGTGACTATTATTATTATCATTATTAATATTATCATTTTGTCAAAACACAGAATATATTAGAAAGGAAGCAGAAGCACGCAGTGACAGCGTGGAGATTTTTTTTTTTTTTGCTGACCAGTATTTCATATTCGGATATTGGTAAAATGTCAATGTAATGTTTATATTTTAAACCACCCACATAGAACGGTTTCCCTCCTATTATTTACATTTTTGGGTCCAATATTGTAAATACTTCATTTGAAACATTCAGTCAGCAAAAACAATTTAGAAAAAAAAACCCAACAGACTGCAATTAATTTTTAAAAAAATCTAAAATGGAAACAAATAAACAAATGTATGTGAATTGCTAACTGTGTTGTATAAAGGCTTAAATTTCAATATTTTTTTTCTTTAAGTGTTGCTGCTATGTGTTTTTGCAATCTAATTTGATAGTTTTCACTTTCCTTCAAGCCGCTGTTGCACAAAAGGAAATGAAAATAATTTCCCTTCTATTGCCTTCTGGTCAATTTAACATCCTCTTCAAAAAAAAAAAAAAAAAAAGGAGGGTGTCTGGATGAGATGCTTTTCCCTGACGTATTCCAAATCCTGGACTCACGCTGTAATTATTCCCCGGCTTTTTCTTTGAGAGTCGGACGCTGCACTGGGTAAGCACAAAGAAGTCAGAGAGCATCCTTGAACCCTTTCAATACGGGGCCACTGATATTCAAATAACATGCAGGCACCATTTGTTTGCGCTGAGCAAGGACCATTTCAAATTCAACATTTGCATGTGACTCTTTGCCCCTTCTTTTTTTCTAAAGTTTAAAAAACTGTTCCCATAACATCTATGTGGTTTCTGGCGAAGAGAGAGAGGAGACCATATCCTTATTCTCGCTCCATCGATTGGTATGCAAATGAAAGCAGTTAATTTGGACAATTAGAATAAATATTCAGGGACCTTTGTCATCAAACCCCCTTGGAAACCCCCCGATAAAGTGAAACTGAACAAAAGATGTCTCGGAGATTAATTAGATATTTGATAAGACACGAATCCCTAATCGCAAATACAAGACACATGGGGCTGCGATGTGCTCCAAGTCATAATTAATACCATTTAACAAGATTTTCATTTAGGCATGAAATGTCTTTTCCGGGGCATTAAACATTGATTTATTCCATAGGGGAAATGGTGAAAATCTAGGTATTGGGCTATAGGTGAATTTTAAGAAGAAGAGGGGAAAAAAAGTCCATGAACACCACAAATAATTTTCAGCATTGAATTATTTTTTCCCCCCAAAATTAAAACCTATAATAAATAAACAAAAAAATATAAAATCTACATCACACAATAACAGCCTTTTTTAAGATGTTTTAATTACGATAAAATGAAAGTCTTATACGTGTGACTTTATACAGGTAAACATTTATATTTATATATATACTTTTTTAGCAAAGAAATAAAATGGTTAACCAAAGTTGGAAAAAGCTGTGTACATACATATCCACAAAGTGCGTCGAAAGTAAACTCCCTGATTTCCAGGATACCAACACGAATAAAACAATCATAGCCTAACATTTACATGAAAATAACACATAGTTTAGTGGTCAATATACAAGATGTGACTCACACTGTCCAACCAAAGTTCAACAGGTTTCGCGCGCCCTTTAAGCAAACATCCATTTCATTTTCAAGTTGTCCCTAAAATGTTTTTTGTTTTGTTTTTTCCCCCCAAAGGCCTACAGTTTAAATCTCTCTGTGGTTTCTTTAGATGGGTTTTTTACGGATGAAATACTCGTTACGCCCGTGGAGAATATATTTTTTGAGAATTGGCAATCGCTTCTTGAAATATTTTCTCCTTTTATTGTCTGTCAGATAAGACCCGTTTTCAACGCTGTGCAGTTATGAATCTGATTTGATTTGGTGGGTGGAGGGGGGGTGAGGGGGTAGTTTAGCCTGATTAGGGCTCGTCGTGAGGAGACGGATCCTTAACAGTGATTCTGGGGTTTACCCCCTCCAAAATAAGTTCTGGGGACTCGGACCTCGGGGTCTCCAGGTTACTGGTGTCGGTGTCACTGTCGCTGCCCTTTTTGCCTCCTCCACCGGCCGTGTGCGTTTTGATGTGCTTGCTCAAATGGTCACTCCGCATAAAGCGCTTGTTGCACACCGGGCAAGCAAACCGTTTCTCGCCGGTGTGCGTGCGTAGGTGTCTCTGGAGCTCATCGGACCGAGTGAACCTTTTGCCACAGAAAAGCCAGTTGCAGACAAAAGGCCGCTCGCCGGTGTGCCATCTCAAATGCGCCTTGAGGTGAGACGTCTTTCCATACACTTTACCGCAGCCGGGAATGTGGCAGCTGTGGAGTCCCTTTCTGCGCAGGCTGGCCCCGGCGGGACCGAGCCGCTCAGCCTCCTGGCAGTTCGGACAGTCACATGTTGCTCTGCCGGAGTACCGCCTGGACGATCTGGAGGAGCTACTTATTCCTGAGCTGCCCCCAGATATCATGGCGTTGGCGGCAGAAGCGTCTGTGTAAGTGGGAATGACTGTTTTGAAACCGTCCTGCGTTAACAGGTGCTGACTGGTGGACAGTAGATGCGACGCGGAGGGGCTGATCCCAGTGGAGCTAAACGCCGAGTGGGTCAGCGAGGAGAAGTCCGGGTTGTAGCCACTCAGCTGGGAGTGGATAGCCTGCGGCGTCCCGGAGTGCAGCGAGGTCTGGAGGGTGCCTGCAGGATTTTGGACATCGAGCCACGAGCCGGGGTTAGTGTGGACATCCCACCAAGAAGACGCACCGTTGGCGACATCGCCAGAGATGGTCGAGTGGAAACCGGACTTGTACCACGACTCGTACGGATGCGCCATCCCCACCCGCGGGTACAGAGTCTCTGCTGATGTGTGGACTTTGGAGATAAAAGCCGACTGTCCAGACTCTTGGGATGTGACGCTGGCAGAGTTGGAGAACAGACCGCTGTACTCTGTGGAAAACGCAGACGAGGTCGGGGAGGTGGAGGCTAAGCAGAAGGCGCTGTTCCCCGTGCCACTGGTGGGTGTTAGTCCTGTCGACGCGCGGCTCGTTGCTACTGTGAAACCGGGCAGACTGGATCCCAAGTTGCAGCTGGAGGAGGATCTTTTCCACGGGTGAAATCCACCTTTTGAGAAAGCGCTCGAGTCAGGTAAAGTTGTAAGAGGACTGGTGTTACCGATTTTGTTGCAAGTTGCAGCCAGCATAGCTAGAGGTGTAGTTCCAAACCGTGGCTCTTCCTGAAAAAGCACACAGAAAAGTTGGACTTTACACACATGGCACAAATGAATTAAAGTAACTGCAATTCACAAAAGTGTATTTAGAGGTGAAATTTGTTTAAAGATTGATTTGTTGATTTATTTTTCTGTTCTACCCCACGTAAAACAATAGAAAATACAACATAGCCTAAGATTTTTTTTTTTATAAACTTTCTGAAATGGAGTGGGGGATAGCCTACTAAAACACTGCAGTTTGACCAGGTCTGATTTGGATAAGACGCCGTTAAGCATTATAGACATTTAACATTTTACTGATAAATATCAACCTAAACACGTCATGCAACGGTAAACGACACCATAACAGGATACACGTGAAGTCCAAACTTTAACGCATGCTTGTTTATGAAAGCAGCCGCACTGTTTTACTTGTGGCCAGCAGCCTACAATAACTTTACGCACAACTTTTGCGCACAAACACCGAGTAAGACTCACCCCAAGTATAGACGTAGCCATATCCAGGGTCTGTGCTGTGGTGAGAGCGGTCGCGATTTCACTGCAGTAAAGTAGCCTACGGCTCCAGTTTGATTCAGACTCACCGTGTTTGACTCGGGTCACACGGTTTCTCTCTCTTGGCTCGCAGCTCTCAACACTACCTAGTTGTAGAGAGCGTGTTCTTTGAAGTACAGCTGGCGAGAACGCGCAGCCAATCTAATGGCCGCATTCATGGCTGGGGGGATGAAGTCAGCCAATGAGAGAGTCGACCGCAGACAGAAACACCAAAAACCCCGCCGTCAATCATCTGTTGTGCAGCTTCTGCTCAGACTGTCATACAAGACACGATTTGGTATGTTTTTTTTTCCTCCCCTCAATGCATACAGTTATTTTTATGTATTCTCACACGAAGGCTCAATGTCTCCTTTTCATTGCAGAATTGAGTTCACAAGTCAGTTCTCCTCGAGGTAAGCTTTTCACTCATTTCAAAGCGTTTGTGGATTGTGGTGACACTCTTCTCCTCCGTGCACTGCCAGATTTCCCTTGTGATTTTTCAATATTCAGACCATGCGCAACACGTCATAGAGAAATTGTTGTGAGTCCAGAGTGTCTTGAACAATGTGAGCGACGCTGCTGCCGCCGTCGCCGCCGTCGCCGCTGCTGCTGCTGCTGCCGATGATGATGATGACTTTATCTAACCAGCCCGTAGCCAGTGCATGCTGCATGTTATAGAAGCGATGTCATATGCTGCATCTTAAATGTGTAAAGTGCTCGCGTTTCTACAATTTGGGGGAAAAAAGGAAAGAAATCACAGATGGATTAAGTTTGGTGATGAAGTCCCCGAGGAGGCCTGACAGCGCAGACTTCACTTCTGTCGCCGCGGTTTGATTATTTACGAGCTGTCAGAATAAAACGACTTCCCTCTGAAGGCATGAAGGAATAAACACACAGACACACACACATACACACACACATTGTGATAGATAAACTAACAGAGTTTGTTTATTTCCAAAACCCTTGCGCGGCTGTGCTCTTGCGCGTGCTCGTGTTCGCGCGCGGCGGTGCTTCAAGCTGTCCCCCCTCCCTCCCCAACCTCTCCATCCCATCCAGCAGCAACACCCCCCCACCCCCCCATTGCTTACTTGTTTGGGGTGGGGGGTGAGGGGGGGGGTGCAGGTGAGGGGTTAATTAAAAATGACAGCTTGCTTTATCAGCACGTGTTGTAGGTCTCTTTTAAAAGACAAGTGTTTTATAGGTGGGGGGGAAAAAGTTTCAGCATCCAGTGGGTGTGGGGGGTGGGGGTTGGGGTAGAGGGGGGTATACCTGCTGTAAGGCCGCCAGTCAACTCCATTAAAATGATTTAACACGAGGGACGATGCCTGTCCTGTAGCTGAGGAATAAAATTTAATGCCAGCACATTTAATTAAACTGTGGACAATTAAGAGGATGCCGTGTATCACAAAATTACCCGAAACTGGCAACTCTTATTCTGTATTTTATTTCTTTTTTTCACCAATTATTTTTGTATTTTATCATACCGATTCAATAATCCAGCATAATATTCCATATAGCTTGTTAAAATGCTCAGGGATAATGGCACAATGTAAAATTGACCTGCTCTGATGTGAATCATCATCCCTTTAAAAGTTAAAGCAATTTTCCAGAGAAAGGCTTGACCGAAAGATGTGCATTACAGTATTCAAAACGGGCAAATAATGCTCCATTATAGAGTATGAATGCTGCCAGTCAACACAGGCGCAATTTGTTCAAATACTCCTTTTCTCTTTTTTTTCCCTTTTCTTTTTGCTTTAAAACCCCACCTTTGGAAGGGTGAATAAAAATCAGTCTCATCAAATACAGAGCGCTGCCAAGAAAATGGAATAATTTTTTGCAATCATGACAATTTGGCAGAGTGCTGTTAACAGTATTAAATGCCTGCTCTACATAAACAAAGTTGATTGTTGCTGAAAGAAGTTCAATTAATTCGAGCGTTAAATGAAAATTAACGTAGATTTCTATTCAGTATATTTCCATCGGAAAATAAATGTATTCCCCAATAAAGTTTTTTTTTTCCTGAATAAAAACACAATTTCATCATTTTACTTTGAAATTAATTTAAGAATGATATTACAGCCTTTCCCTCCCGTCTATTCAGATGTTCATTTTCTGATTATTTGTGTACTTTTACATCTTAATAAGGAGCAGTGTGAGCTGCTCTGCTTGGAATAATGATGCCCCTTTAGGATGCCTCCTAACAAAGAAAACTGCACAGACATCACAGAATCTTTATGCAACAATACACACATTTGTCTTATTATATCCTCTGCCTCAGATTTATTTGGAGGGAAATGTATTTGTCACATTAACCCAGAATAATAAAATAATAGAGCTTTTTTCAGAGGATGTTTACCTGAGACAAAAGGGGAGAACATGATCTTACCTTGTGATTCAAGTGAGAATTTTGAGTTGAATCTGTAATTCTGGACTCCATTCGTGGGCACTTCTCTGTGGCAATTAGGAGCCTATTACAAGCCATTAGATTGATCAATGTACCTTAAACAATGGGAATGATTTATATGGTCGAACAAAACGCTCTGCACCTATTGTGATGAGTCTAAGTGGGGGTGCATCCATCAACAAAAGATAAATGATTAATTCAGACCTATTCATTTAAATTCTTTCTACAAAGCCAACCCCACTTGCCTCAAATCCAGATTATTAGAGCCTCATTTTCTGCATGTTAAACTAGACAGGCTATTGGATTGGGTGATTTGGTTTTTTTTTTCTTTTTTGCTGCTTGTGCCCCTGTGTGTTTTAATTTGTATTTCTACTGCAGGAAGTTTATTTGAGGACATTTAACTAATTGTAGTGATTTCGTGTGTTCATGTGGCTACACCTGTTCCTCCCAAAGGGGGCTAGAGGAAACTATGAGTGCAATGATGCTTTACTTTATCTCTCTGGTGCTGAGGCTGTATATTGTTGGCTACTTCATCAGAAGACACTTAACACTAACATACAAAAAAAAAAGAAAAGAAAAGAAAAAAAAAAGTGGCCACAAGTATGAAGAATTAGTCAACATCTTACTTTTCTCACAGATAATTCGGGGTTGCGATCAGACTTTGCAAAAATACAAATGATGCTAAAAAGCAGCATTTATTCTTATCTGTTTTGTTATTGGTAGTTATTTGAATTTGTTTTATTGTTCAGAGGCCACAGGAAGGAAATTTAATCGACACAAGTGGAAGTGTGATGTGAAAGAGAGAATAAGGATTTAATGCTAGGAATTGAATAAGGCAGCAAAAAGGGTACGTGGCAAAATTGCCCCGTCTTGTCAGTATAGAGATTCAACTGGTGGATGTCTTCAGTTAGACAACTGTCAGCCACACAATTCAAATGTTAATAGAAAGTACACAGCTGTTGTCAAGCCTCTGATAAAAGATTAACTCCACTTTTCAAGAAACTGTTGTCTGCAAGGCTGATCTCAGAGCAGCTCATCTGCCCGCATTGATAGTATCAACTTCTAAATTTGGAAGCGCAGGTCAGCTTGCCAGTTTACAGTGTCAACTTCCATTTCCAGAGGCTGCACGCTCTATTTTGAGCGTGGGGAGCGAGCCAGTTGAAGTGCAGTCGACTGGTTACATTTGAGGACTTAGCTTAGCCCATTTGCTGTCAATGAGTGTTTTTTTTTCTCTCTGAGTTGGTGTGGAAGTCAGCACAAACTTAAGAGTGAGACATGGCTCCGAAGAAGGTGCGCTTTGTTGAGGAATAGCTCATTCAAAAAAAAAGAAGAGGGAGAGAGAGAGAGAGACAGCACTGTAGATTATGTAATGGCAAGTGCTTGTTCTGACTGCACACGTCTCCACATTGTCTTTATTAGGGGAAAGGAGATGATGCACCAAAGCCACCACCGCTGATTGGAAGGTTTGGCACCTCATTGAAAATAGGAGTTGTCGGTCTGCCCAACGTTGGGTAAGTAAACGCTTTTTGCATAAATACTACGGCCTCCTTACTGTGCACTCCATGCACCAACATGTGCTCTGTCCACATTCAACCTGCACTTGCTTCGCATGAACTATACTTAGCTTCCGTAAGGCAGGATGTAAACCGAGTGCAGTCAAATGCATGACCATGAGTCCAAATTAAATTTAAAGAAATGTGTGAGTTCATTTGTGAGATGCTTCAAAAATATTATAGAGCATGGTGCATGTGATTGTAGATGTTAATAATAAGCTGCTCCTTATCATCCATGGAGGTTTTTAGTGCTACTATGGCTGTTGAATGACTGAAACCAGGTGTGCCCCACTCCCTAAGGATCAGATCCTGTGTCTCTCCCTCCATGTCTATCTGTGTATGTATGTAAGTTACTTTTACAAAATGCTTCAAACATTGCTTATTTTTTGTGTAATAACAGGTTAGTGTGGATAAAACACAAAAATAAATGATGTGCATGAAATAATAAATTCTGATCATATATATATAATATGAGTATGAGTAGTATCTGTATTCTGTATCCTGTTATATGTAGGTTTTATTATCACAGCAGCGTGCTTTCAGGAAATGGCACTTTCATTTTCTGTGACATCTTATTGATGAGTTTGTCATGATCCATCTACATCTGAATGACACTGTATGACAGCAAACAACAATGAACCTATATTCTTCCTACCACTCAGCTGTGGATGTGGAAAAGAACATTTAATGACTGAAAAACATTAACAAACCCTGCCGCCTATTCATGTTAAATACCCACTTATCACTGGTCAGAGCGTGCACATGGTCAAAGGTGAGGGTACATCCTAGACAAGCTCTCCAGTCAGTCACAGGAAGAAAAAAAGAAAAACACACATACTGCAGACTTACAACACAGTCCCTATTACATTCATATGTCAGGCAATTTAGAGTTTCCAGTTCACCTAACCTGTAGCCTCCGTCTTTGAACCGTGGAGGAGAATCTTTGAAACCAGAGGTGACCCACATCACAGAGCGAACACATAAACACAGGACTTTCAGCGCTCGCTGCACCACTGACCTGTCACGCAGGCCAGGGCCCTGCATAGTCATATCATTTAACAAATGATATGACTCTTAATATTGACACAGACGGTACCTCTAATATGATTCATTTTGTGAATTTTCAGGAAACTGCGTTAGGGTCACCACTGCCTTCAAAGCAGAACAACTTTCACTTTTACACTGTTATTCCTGCTTGAAGGGATTGGGAATTGAACACGTGTATTTGCCCATAGTTGCTAGTTTAGTTCAATGAAATTGTAAACGGCTGAAAAAATCCAACTAACTGAATGACACTGACTTAGAGTCCAGCATGGACACAGACATCATCGTACCCTGATGTGTAATTACGTGTTCTTTGTGTATCTTTTCCTCTAAGGGGAGGGGAGGGCCATCTCATTTCATGTCCCTTCATATATGTATAGTAATTATGATTATTGTTATATTCTAAGAAGAGCAGGGTTTCAGGATGCGCAAAATGTGTTTTGCTGTCTTGCAATTATGAAGGAACCTTTTGTGGCTCAGCCCAAACATCTGCAGCTGAATGAATCAGAAGCACACAAGCTAAAACCCAGTGAGATTCTTGCATGGTCTGTTTGTTTTCAAGTCGCAAGATGTGACTCCCCAGTTATAAGGTGTTATTATAGGCGGGCAGAGAACGGGTGCTTGTATTATGTAAGTGGAGAGGGTGTGTGTTTGAAGAATTTATGTAAATTAAGTTTACAATGAGAAACTAGTGGTAAAATTATAACGGTGGTACTTAACCACAAGTGTGGGAGTGTCTGTTTGAGATGTTCTCAAGTTCTTGTTGGTCAAAAGGTGGATGTAACCAAACCTAATGCATGATGGTGATGTATAGTTAGGAGGGGATTTATTGGCAGAAGGACACATGGTGATTGAGATTCTTATTGATGATGTGGAGACAACTTGACAAGAGTCAGTACTGCAGTCATGTGTCGCAGGGCCTGTATGTGTATGTGTGTGTGTGTGTGTGTGTGTCTGCATGTCAGATCCGGCCAGAAAAATCCACTTTGTCAGCATCTACCAAGACCTTCAGCAACATCACTGACAGGGCATAATCACCGGGCAGATCCAACAGGACTTCCATGTGTAGGATTTGTTCCTCACCTTAGCGCTGCAGGGAAGAGTTACGATGATGGGTCATCTTCTGTTCATCTGACAGGTTTTCATCTTTTTTTCTAGCTCCTTAAATTTCTTTTTAAGAGACCTGTTGTTTTCAAGCAGCCATGGAGAAAGTTTTTTGAAATAACACTGAAAGGCCCATGATGTATAGATTCAGTTTGTGCTTCTTCGTTTGTAGTTTGTTTTAGCTGCTCTGCCAGATCTCGCAGCTTATTCCACAAAGATCTCTCTAGTGTCCAGTGTTTTCATTCTCCACCGCAGAGAAACCACAATTTCTTCCTGGTGTAAGACGTAGAACTCATTGAGGTTGTGGCCTGCCATACCACATTTGTGTCAAAGCACAACTTGTCAACCCTCTCATGGTTTCTTCATGAATGTGCTTCACATGCCAGCCTGCTGTTAGTTGGGCGTAACTGACCATTCTCCACACACACATGGGAAACTTGAGAGTGTGATTCATCCAACTTTGCAGCTATTTCTACACTTAAACCAGGGCAGGTTACTGTTATTCTTCTGCTCATAGACACAAAAAGTTCAGTCTCCTCTCTGTTTAAATCCTTATTGGGACATACAGGGGTTTATAGTATACTGTCTCCAGTTAAGTCTTTCTTTAAATTCTCCCCAAATCTCATACTTTGACCAAAATTACATAAAATAGATCTTTTTTGTGCATTATAAACTAAAATCCCATCAGTTAATGCATCATGTTTCACTCAGTCCCTGAACATAATTAAAATGTTTCCTTTGTCTGTCTGAATATCAGCAGTTGTTATTTTGATTTACTAATAGCTGATACTAAACACACTACTTTCTACTAAACACAAGAAAGTAAAAAAAAGAAAAGAAAAAACAGCGGGTTAACAACATAATATGCACTGTTGTACTATTGTACCACTGTACCTACTATCCATGAATCCAAGTTGGCAACTTGCATGAGGATAAATAAGATCATTAATAGATAAGCATGTAAAACAATAAGATGCTCACATTCTTCTTCAGATGGAGTCTGTTATTTCTCTGTTGTTAACATAAATAACAAGTGTAATCGTCAACATAGAAGCATTTGAAACACTGAAATTTGACACACGTTAAGTTAACATGAATTGTTATTGAGTTACAGGCTGCCCTCTGACTCCTTCGGAGCCAGTAATTTACACAAGTAAATTATATGTTTCTGTAAGGATTCTTAAAAATCATAAACTATACAGTTGTTTTCTTCTTTGTCCTCCTGCTGCTGTTTTAGTTTCACTTGGTGTTTATCCTCCATCCACCTGTACAAGGCAGATTTTATTTTATGCCGCAGCCATTTATTGTTGACCACCAACAATAACTGCACACTTATGGAATTGCTTTGCAGTGACTAACCTGCATTAATCAAGAGAACCTACTCAGTTGATACTTGAATTACAAATATTACAAAGTTATAGCAACAAGTTTGTTTGTTTGTTTGTTTGTTTTTGTTTGGATGTACTGCAGCTTACCCCAGGACACATGAGTCAAAAAACACATTGGTGGGTTGACTCTGATTAAGTAATCAAGGTAAAAAGCCATAGCAGGCTCTGACAAAGAAGTGAGCACCAACCGAGAACAAAATGTGACATTTAAAACCCTCTTAGTCACAAGTATGCTTTTAAGTTAAGGAAAATCAGACATTCAAAGTAGTTGAGTTTGAGTTTATGATACTAAATCTTGTGATAATTAAAGTTTAAAATTAAGTTGTCTCTTAACTTTTGACCGCGAAGACTTTGATCACCATGACATTTTATTATAATAATAAATCCATTTGCATCTCTTTTGGAGATTTAACTCAGCATCTGGAGTTTTCACAGTTGTCATTGTGATTTAAGTATAGAACTATGGTCATGTGGTGTATATTGGTATGATAGAAAATGTGATCTGTTATACATCTTGTTGTCATAAAAATATGTTTAATCAAACTGTATAAGAAGACATTTTCAGCCATCAGTGGAAAAACATTGGTCCATTTTACTTCAGTGAACTTCTCATTAGAGTTTAACTCTCCTGATGCTTACCAGGATATTGCACGTGTGTCATTAGAACTTGTGTTATAACATCATTGTAATAACATATGACAGTGGTTGTAGTTTTGCTGTGGATGTTTTTCTTTCTTTCTTTCCCCAAGGTGACCCAAGGAAAGCCTTCAAGTGTGTTAGAGAAACAATCTAGCTTTATATAAGGAATTAATGCATGCACTTTAGCAATCTCAAGCAATTTCATGCCTATGGGACTTAGCAAACAATCATTTCAATGTGAAGCACCGAGTGAGGGGATAAAGACGGAAAGTCCTGGATTATAGTTGACTGCCATGCCATTATTACTCTTAGACACTTGCCATTGTCTGTAGATTTTGAAGTACACTTGAGCTGCTTGTGCCGTAGAAAATAAATCTCTCTGTGATCACAACATGGGGCAGCGTTTGGCCGATCCAGTTCAACAGCTGAGATCTATCAGAAGTGTAATTTGCCCCTTGATTCCATGTACAATTGATCTATTATGGGATTATCTGACCTTGTAATTGGGTATATAGTATTTTTTTTAGGTTTTGTTTCAAGTGCTCAGATATTCAGTCCATTAGAATAACCTTTTCCTTCTTGCACAGCAAATCAAAACAAGAAAAACTTGCATAATTTACTGAAGTGTTTCGGGATCATTTTGCCAAACCATCAGGCGCTGCACACTGGCACTTTTAGTTGGATTGACCTCACTGCTGTTTTTTATTTTCAGGAAGTCAACCTTTTTCAACGTGCTGACAAAGAGTCAGGCTGCAGCTGAAAATTTCCCCTTCTGCACCATTGACCCAAATGAAAGCAGAGTGCCCATTCCAGATGAACGCTATGATTTCCTCTGCCAATTCCACAAACCTGCCAGGTATGGGGTCTCATCGTTCACACATTATTCACACTTCAGATGTAGTCTCTGACGGCCTTCTTGCTATAGGTATGAGAAAACACATAACAATGTTGTTGACATGTAGCTGCCAGATCAGTATGATGTATGATTGCTGCTCTCTTCCACGGTTTTCTGTTAAAGGAAAAGCTGAACCTCCAACACCTGGTTGTCATACACATTTATAGAGGCTGTTAAAGCAAGTAGAATTCAGATTTGCTGTGCCATACTGACAAATTACTGGCATGACATTTTTGACTGACAAGAATAGGCTCGCTGAATACCACAAGACATTTCAGTGCATGGATTTTAGTGACCAGAAATAAGATCCATGGTTTCCAAAGAACAGCATGAGTCTCACTAACGTGCTTGTAGTTCTGCCTATGAGCGACACTGAAAGTTTAACACATGCAGATTCCATGCACAGATTCCAACATATTTCTTATTGTACAAAAGGAATCACAGGAAAATTACCAAAAAGCAACTAATTGATGCTACAAACAGAATATTCAAAACATCACAGAGCTTATTTATGTGTGTATTGTATTAATTGTGAGTCATTGGGGAATGCTGCTGTATTGGATGACTTGCTCCTCTATTACAGTGAACATGTGCACTGCTGTTGTTTTGAGCCAGTGCAACCTGTAAACATGCATTTGAGCATGGAATGAGCACAGAGCAGAGTAAGGCGGTGAAGTTGAGAAACAGACTAATCTGCCATTGATTTTACGTCTTTTTATGTGGTTTAACAAAAAAAAAAGTTGACTCCACACTATGGAACATTTTTGACTGGACTGTTTTGAATTGTAGCACAAACTGATGCAATCTGTTTGTTTTTTTTGTTTTTTTTTAAAGGACATTAATACCTCTTTTCCTTTTGCTAAATGCCTTGCAGCAAAGTGCCAGCCTTCCTTAATGTCGTGGACATTGCTGGCCTGGTCAAAGGTGCTCATGCTGGCCAAGGCTTGGGAAATGCCTTCCTGTCCCATATCAGCGCTTGTGACGGCATCTTCCACATGACACGTGAGTCACAGGTGGAGGGTTGATAGGATTCCCAGATCATCCACAGTTTGCATATAGGCTACTGCATGTTGTAGCAGTTGTATCAAACATCTTATACTACAGTGAAAGCATGGCCATTGAAAACATTTGATCACAGTAAAAAACTCCATCATGAGGCCTTAGATGTGCCGTAGCTTAGCTTCACCAGTGGGAAATCTAGTGACACTGGCGCCAAGATCAACAGAGCAGTCAGGATTAATAAACTCAGACCAAACCATACGTTCTTACTGGGGTGCTCCCCGAATGAGAATCACAGAAGTGGGAAGTGAAACTACCTGCATCTAATTTAAGGCTTCACACACTCAGCATCATGTCCTGAGGCTTGGAAACATTACAGGGCAGTTTAGGAGGACCACCACACGGTATTGTAACATGATTCCTAATGCCACTTTTGATTAAGCGTGAAAACCATGGAGGTAAGTTAATATAGAATGAGGCTCTCTTTTTCTTTCTCCTTCTATTTTATTTTTCTTTTCAACAACTTTAATTCAAACAACTGTGCCGATGACAGTAATTGTAGTAATAGTATAATGAATCGTGTATATGTGGAATGATTAGAAACACTGCCTTCTGGTACTGTGGTTGGCTCAACAAATAATTCCCATCAAACTCCATATCCCTCAGCAAGGCAGCCTTAAAATCACTTTCCCTCTGCCTCAGGTTCTCCTGTGTCTCTGACATGGTGGTTGTCTTACACAATTAAAGTGTTACACGGTAGAATAATTCAAATTACATGCAGCAACTGAAATGAATGCACAGGCCCTCTTTTTAAAAATAGCTGAATTTGTTTACTGATTGTGTGCTGTTATTGACTTTCCCTCAGTGTGAAAGGAGCTCTGATTAGGGAGTCGGCGGTGGCAGGCATAGAACAACCCGATAGAAAGGGTTAAGATTATGGCCATTTTCCTGTATTGTTCCAAAGTTGTGCCTCTGTATCACTGACAAGTGCACTACTTTTGTTCCACTGCAGTTTTCAAATAGCCTTTCTGCATGATGACTGTAGTTTAGGAGAAGTACGTATAACGCTAGCCAGACTTTGCAATGATTTACTGAGTATACGACAAGATACGATGAACGGCTCCGTTGTTATCAGACCCAAACCCAAGTCAAAAGCATAAAGGTTGGTGTTATTCTATGTATTATTTCTTTTGTTCTGAACAATTCCCATGAAAACAATGCATTACGTCAACTCTCCATACTTACCTTTCAACTCCAGTCTGTGGCGCTCAGTCTCAAGCTGATTCCTCCCCACTGCAGATGGAAATATTTAATAACAGATCGCAGATACACTTAAATAAATGAAATCAATGCTGCATTCATGATAGTTATTATGTTGTTTGGGGATGTAGTTTATGATGCTGTGGAACTGCAGTTTATTATAACGTGAGATGCTTCTGTTATTTAGCCTTTATTGTCAATGATATAAATAGAGAGGGCAAAACAAGTAGGCTACACCTGTTAAGATTTGAATGCTGTACCATTCGACAGCACAACATACGATAGCCTGGAAAATGGTCATACAGTTGGATCAACACATGTCTAAAATATTTTTGATAAGAACTTTTGTATTAGACTACATTTATAACAACTAGATGCCTAATAAACTGGGTGTTTGTGGTAAAAAACAATGGCTAAATACTTTAGGTAATAATTCAACATAACACTTCTACTTCTGCGGTCTATGTGTGCTTTCATTTACATTATTATCTAGATGGTTAGAAATGCCACACAGTTTTTTTTTTCCTCAGTATGTACCAGATGTATATCACAAATCCTCACCCAAAACCAACTCTTTTGTTTCTGCTCACACAAAGAGGACAAACATCCACAGCAATCAGAAATAGGATGATCGAAAGCTTCTTCTGTGTGTGTGTTTACATCTGTCTTCTCTGGCAAGCCATTGTTTCCACTCTCGTGAAGTCCCTGGAAACAATGTGGTATGTTTCACAAGTTAACCATTAAACATAGCTGGTTTGTTTCGTAATTATATCTATCTGGTAGCAGGGAGACTGCAATGCTGTAGCCGCTACTTTTATATAGCTTGATTATATGTTTGTGGGGGGATCACACTTTTCCGTGTCTGGAGTGGTACTTTTTTTTGTCTGGTAATTAGTAGAGGGGTCTATAAAGATACTACAGAGAGATGAACAGCGTTGGTAACATGAAACAGCTCAATGCGATTGTTAGTGCTCGCGGAGAACACAAGCAGTTGACCTGAATCTGTTGAAACTGAGTTTAAAGTCTTGTTAAACTTTAAAGATCGTCTCCTAACTTTCTGCCGGTTCTGTCTATAAAATTATTTTATTGTTTATTTTTCTATATCTGTTTTACAGACCTTTGTGAAGAAGTAGGAAAGGGGAATTTGAGAAATAGTTTTACAAAGACATGAAGGCAGAAGAGTTTTTACCATTTTTTTTTTCTGTGAACAGACTCAACTTTTTCAGACTGATTGGATTTTCCTCATGATGTCTGCTCACAAAATTACCTCAGTGGTGTGCATGTTCTGATTAATTTTCAGCCCTTTATGTCTTTGAAAACCTGCGTAAACAGTGGATCTGTTTCAATGATACTTTCCAAAATGTACTTGGGCCCATGATGACATCCTGAAAGCTGGTTCTGTTGATTGCCTGGTGTTCCCTGGTCTCATGACCAAATGGTTTGCAGGCTAAGTGTTCCCAGTGCCTCTGCAGTGACTGGAACGTGGCTGGATCCTCGCTGTCTGAGACCAGACACAGACATGTTCTACTTCATCTACTCCTCTGTTCCCCGCTAGCAGCGCTGCCAGCTCACCTGGCCTTATTCCCAGATGTTTGGTTTCCAGCAATTAGATGTTTGAATGCTCACACAGTGTCCCCCACGTCATCGTAGGAAACCTCTAGCTCACGTCTAATGAAGGCTTATTTACGGTTGCAAGATTCTAGCCTTAAGATACTGTGGTATAGCGCATTTAATCTTAAGGGACCAACTGTGGTTGTGGGCAGCCGACTGGAAAGTAGCTGTTATTTTTGGCGCAGACTCTTCTCTCACTGATATTCATGCTTTCAGCACCTGAACTCCTGGTTAAGTTGAGGCCCCCCCCACCCCCTGCCGCCTCACTTAGACACAAGAAAGTCCCCTCATTGTTTTTAAGGGGAAGGAAGTTGATTAGTCTCATGAGATTTTAGCGAAAGTGTAGGACAGATGTTACCTAACTGTTTCCTTTTGTAGAGCTGATCCATTAGTCTGTCAATTGATTATGTGATTGGCAGCATACAAATTAATTACTGAGGCATTTTCCAGCAAATGTACCAAATATTTTGTCATTTCTCTTACATATCATTTTGATATGAACACCTTTTGGTTTTGATTAGCAGTTTTCACTATTTTCAAGCAAACAGTTGTCATGTATTATGCACTGGTTTCCATCATGGGTCAACCACATGGCATCAGTGTTGACTACTAATGTCATCCTTAATAAGCATTTTGGTATTCCCATTTTAAATGAAAATACTTATTTAGTAGCTGTCTGGTGTTAGTTTGTGTATTGAAAGACCTTTCAGACATTCTGCTTCAGTTCTTGGTGGTGGATCAAATCAAAGTATCCGTCAACAACAATTTTACTGTACTTAACTTAAAAATTCTGCCCTTCAAGGAGTTGGCTCTATTTATTCCCCTTGAAAACTTCTAAACATCTCCCAGGTCTTCAGTGCTCCTGCATGGGAGTCTTTGTTAAATCCCTGCTATCACTTTTGAGATCTTTTATTTGTCTACGTCAGTCAGGCGTCAGCCCACACACCACTAATTGCTTACGGCGATCAAATCAAAGTGATTGTTAAGCTACAGGCATTAAAGAGCGAACTGCATTGACTGCTCAGACAGAGCTAAAGATTTATGACCAAACTGTCTCCTCTCTGAAGACGGGAGTGGCAGTTATCCAGAAACTCTGCCGTATCACTCAGCAAGTCACACATTTTCAAACTTGACAAACATCCAAAGCACCTCAGCCAGCCCACTGACTTCCACACGGGTGACTGTCTAAACAGATCATCACACAGTGAGTAAAGGGAGACATTCAGTTGCGCAACTGGTTGTTGCATTGATAAATTAATTTCAACAGCAATGCTAGTTAACAACATTTGACTTGTGCTGAAAGTATTCTGCATATTGTTATCCTTCTTAATGGTGATAACTGCATGTTTTTTTCTACTAACATAACCTTTCTAATGTCTCCAAATGCAGTTTAAAGGATAAGAGGGATAGTGTTGTTTGGTGTTCTTTGATTATTTCAGACTTCACAGAGATTTATCTTTGCCTTACAAAGATTTTGTTTTATTTTCAAAATGAAAGAAGAGAAGTTTTCTAAAACAGCCGGACAACGTAGTTTCAGGCTTGTTATTCAAACAGGAGTAAATTGCTCGTTTTTCTCCATGTATGTGGAATTGACTCGCAGTAAACAACGACAGGCCTGTTCATTGCAATGAAGGAACATGTCATCTTGTGCAACAGTGTCATTCACTGATGTTTCTTCAATAGTTGTTAGACATTAATGGAGGTGTGCAGAACAGAGGAACACGCTACATCAGCTTTTAGGATCAAAGTCAATACTTGTTAAAAGGTTCAGGCCATTGTTGTTCTCTTTGTTTTCATAGGATTTATTGATAATGGAAAATTAACAGAGCTAGCCTCAAAGGTATGCTGACCAATGCATCAAGGTGTCCAACATTTAGGTTGCCTTTAAATACAATCCATAAGTTTGTACACACAGCAGGAGTAACTTTCATTTCCATGGTGACACTAAGAAACATACTTTAGTTAAAGCTGTATAATCGTTTGCTCCATTCAAAATCATGTGACTTTATTCTTTGCCTCTGTCAAAATTACAGCTCCAGTTTCAGGTCAGGTTAAGCTACTACACAAACAGCACGTAATTAATTTAGCTTAGCTCCGTCCATGGATGTTTATTGGATGAATTAGCATCTCTTGATAAGTACAGAAGCAAACATCAATGGTAAACTGAACATTTTCCCAAGTTTATCTCTCTTATTCCATTATCAATTTGTTTGTATGGTCTGTTAATGTGTTATAATGAGTGTGAATTATTCTTAGTAGCCTAGTGTTTTGATATTATAATAGATGTGTACTATATTTCAGGTGTCATCATATTGTTTTGTCTTCATGTTCAGTTATGATGTACTCTACTATGATCTCTATTGTTTCCAAAATGAACTGGTTTATATGGAGCAAGGGACACACTTTGCTCCTAGACAAAAAGACACTTTGTTGTATGACGGTCGGCTGGGTCCTAACACCTGTCCTGTCCCACAACTGTATTTATGAGAAAACAAAATAGCTACTAATATGGCACTGTAGATTAGCCAGATAAAATAATCTGCCCTTTGTTGTATGCCACTCTTTGTTTATGCTAGTTGTTGTTTTAACCAATACCGCCGTCCATTCTACATCTAGCTCATTGAGCTGTAGGGATCATCCTCCTTTTGTGTGTTTTCGGGCTGAGCCGAGGTGCTGTCACAGCATTTAAATGAGCATTTTGCTTCAGCGAGAATGAAGCGTTTTTGTCAGCCTCCACTCATCGTGGATGATTAGAGCAAAATGTCTACCCATCTTGACTGGAGATCGCCACAGCTCCAGATAACATGCTCGGTGATTGAAGGTCGCAATATTTTGAATTCTAATGGGGCTGCAAGATGAATTGCCTGAAATAGACTGTATGAATCTTCCTGCTTCCTCCTCGTGCCCCCCTTGCCTGTCCACTGTGAAAAGAACCACTGGGAATGGCAAGGCCCGATGATCATAGAATTATTGGATGGTGATTCTAAACCCTTCAAAGAGGAGTTGCTATGGAGATCTCGTTCCAAACTGTGAAATGATTCACCTTTGAAAGGCTGGAGGGCCTGAAAGCTGAACACATCATTGTTCAGGTGGCGGTTGGTTAGGAAATTGCTGGTGCCTGTGCAATCAGCAGCACTATAGTAGTTAAGGATCTAAAAAGGTTTGTTCGCTGAATGATGTGGGACAACAGTGGTGTGCATATGACGGTTCCTTTCAATCAAGGCACTCTCATGCTCCGTGGTTTAACAAAATAAATGGAATGACAGAGGTTAAGCTAATGATAAGGGAATTAACACTGTTGTTTTCAGTCAGAGTTCATGAAAACGGAAACCTCCCCCATGCAATCACTTTTCAACAGCACACAGAGCAGGCTTGTCTGAACGGCTTTCCTGTGTCATGTCTTTTTTTTCTTCCAGTCAGTGATATCAGACATGGTGGAAAGATGCACCTTTAATACTCGGTTTGGTGTGAGATACTACATCTGACAGTAGAATACATAGGAATTGGAGACACTTTGTGAGGTACTGATTCATACTATTGAGCACTGTGATTTCACTGTGATCTATTATGAAAGATGGGATCATGTAGAAAACATGAGTGTATCTGTGAAGGGCTCAAACCCACCATTTTCTGGTGTGAAACTGCTTTTTAGCACACAGTGTATTTGCCATAATTGACACATGCAAAGAAACAAGGCTGAATGTGCTGCAAACTCTGTTACACAAGCAGCATACTACAAATAGCTGTTAATTTCACGTGTCTTAAAATGAATGTCAAGAAGATTTCTCCTGAATGAACATAAATACCCTTGTGTGCATTGCCAGTGTTTTTATGCTGTGGAGACATCCATAATGTGCTTTTCCTGACAGACTCATAAAATAGCTTTTACTGCTCTGAATACCAGGAGAATTGCGGCACTGAGTTTGCATGAACATTTTAAAAGCAGTGCGAGGAATGCAAGTTCTTTAGATGTGCTCTTACCCATCTTGCATGTGAAAACATGCACAGGAAGTTAGAAGTCAATGAATACTGTAATTTAACTGAATTATGTTGACCACATATCCTCCCAGGTAGCAACATCAGAGGAAGCAGCTCAATCAGTATTGATCTTGGCTTGACTCAGATGACTGCCTTGTCTGTGTACCTGACAGAAAAGTAGTGGTATAAGCTAGCATGAGCCTGCACGCTGCTTTAAGGTGTTACGACCGCGCTAACTGAAAATAGAGAGCTAATTAAAAGTCACCTTTTGTTCCTTTGTTTATACTGTTCATTCTTACCTGTGGTGCAGGGGTGAGGTTAATGTGAAAAAAAATATTAAGAAAGTAAATCATACACATTCTGTTAAATATGTATTTTTTCTTAAAGTGTTTTTCATTTTTAAATGTCAGTTCATGGAGTTTGTCTCTTCAGGATATGCCAGCCTGTAGTGCTGCTGTAAATCCTTAATTTTGCAGAGATTAGCCTGATCCCTAATCAGGCCATTAAACACCACTCACCCTCTGGAGACTAATCCTTTTGTTCCGTCAATAAAGGAGCACCTGTTAATAATGTCCTCAAAACATACACTATTTGAAATGAAGCAGTAACATTTAAATTGAGAGACGGACCTGACTCCTGAGACTGAGCCTTTCCAACCTCTTTCTTCTTCATTTTATTATGTGTTTTTACTGTCTTGCATGTGGCTTTGTGTGGCGCTGCAGCCTCATAAGAGCTGTCTTCACAGAGCCCTACCCAGGCCCAGTTGTTAAAGGACTAATTGTGGAGATTGCCCCCTCAGATTTCTCTCCTCTCTTTCACCTCGTGCATTTGTTCTCCAGCTCTAAGCCCTGAATGGGACGGCGGTAAAGTAGATGTGAATGTTAAATTAGGCGAAATTAATTAAAGCAAATTACTTTGGAATATGTGGTCGTCAGAGGAGAGTGTCAGTTGATGACTAAATAGTGAGTGATCAGCTGCTCCTGCTCTTTCAAAGACTCTTTTCTTTTTTTCTCTCTCTCTTTTGTTATTATTAGGACATATAAGAATGATCAGCAACTGTTGATTACTTATTTGACAAAGTAAGAATTTTTTTTTAATGATTGTCCATATAGCTGTTTCTAATGCTTTCATTAACAGTGATATACACCAATCATGAGTGATTTATTAACCATGCAAACTCTTTTTAAAGCTCTCTGCTCCTAATTAATAAGCACTAAATTGAGCAACAGACTGCTAAGCATTTTTCCACAGTGTATCAAAACTGTACATTGTAATTGTTTATAATGTATGTATATTCTTGCAGCTAACATTGCATTATATTTTCTGGGTTCATGCAGACACAATGGCAAATTTTCATTCCAATCAGTGCTGAACAGGGAGCTGGTAAATTGGAGCAGCAAAACAATAATTCCACTGATTAGCCCCTTTCTGTGTGGCGTAAGTGAACTGTTTATACTGTGGAGTACCTCTGCAAGAGGAGAGGAACCAAAACAGCCTGATTAGGCAAAGAGTAATTGGATAAGTTCATTTCACCATGAGGACAACGCACAGGATGACAGCTTGCACAAAAGTCTATGGCTTCTGTCGACTTGCATGTGTAATAAAGCCACTGTTGTAGGGTTTTTGGTGGCCTGTCATATAGCTGTTGAGCTGTATCTGTTTTACAAGAGTGATGCTTGATTGTAAAAGCCCTGTCGTTTACTTCTATGGAAAATCAGACTCTTATCCCCCCCTTAACCCAGTAGTGCAACACAATATGATATTCTGTGCATGTGGAAAATCACCAGGGAGTTGATATTGGATCAGTTTACTGTTTTTGTGTTCCTTACTATTGAAAAACACTCAGAGCTAGTCTCAGAATGAGATTAAAGGGCTGCATACATGTTCGCAGCTCCACCAGACTGTCTTGTGCTGAATGCACATGCCAGCACGACAGCAAGCTCACAAACGCAATGTTGATCTGCAGCTGTTGAGCAGGTGTAATGCTAATAATGTACACATGTTAGCACACTATAGTCATAGTCATAATTTACCCTCTGGCAACACGAATGTGCCAGATTTCACGGCATATAGAAAATGTACAAACAGCACAGGACCACACTCCAAATTCAAGTATTTGGCAATCATTCAAACATTAGAGGAAAGGTCACAGGCTATATCTGGTAGACCAGGATTACCAGTCTTAAAAACTTATATTATGAGATCTGTGTACACAGCAAGGACCGATCTGATTAATGAAGCGGAAGATAACTTCAGTGCAGAGGAAACTTCTCCTCGGCAGTCTTTGCTTCAGACAGGATCAGTTCTGTAAAAACAATACCAGAATATGACTATGCTCCCCATCATGACAACTACGCACAAACACATGAATCATCAACATTTTCTACATGTATCACTGTCTGGACTTGTTGAGAGATGATGTGACAGCGTTGTGATGAGTAATGTGAATCACCGCGGTGACGTTATTATCTCATGGGGCCTCACCTGTCAACGGCCCGTCTCACAACTCGGGTGTCAGCGCATGAATATGGATTGTTGATAACGTTTAGTGGCTCAACCGTGCACATTCCAAACATAGTGTCCCTCAACACAGCAATACTTAACGCAAAGTCATCATTTGCTTAGACATCCGTTTCCCTGTTGAATGACGTGGCATTCCCATTATGCCACTGTCTGATACTCCAGGAGTTACTGTTGATGACTGATTTACGAAAGAGTTTCTCGGTATAGTCAAATTCTGACTACACTTAGCTGATACACCTAAAAACTGAACCTCTGTGCTCATATCTGAGGTATTTGTTTCTGCTTGCACAATTTCACAAAGCTCAACTCCTCTTTACTTTGGGTATCATACCTCGTAGGCTACTCCAAATTAATTTTACAGATGTAGTTATGAGACATTTTACACCTAAAGTTTAGAAGAATGTATATATTTTATCCTCTTGAATAAACAATAATGTGTCTTTATAGCTTTTTTATCTCTTTTTTTCCCCCAGCAAACATTTCAAACTAAAGCTCTATTGGTCTGTTAGAAGAAGGTAGTACAGTAACTTATTTGCATCAGGAATAATCACCCAATTATATGTAATAGTAATATATATAACAGTGTAATGAGCAATAATACTTTTACAGCTGACACATTTCACTAACAGTGCTTCAGCTTAAGTGACATATTTATTGCAGGGTGTGTACTTAAAGTCTGTGTTTCATATTGTAGCACTGCTGCTTTTTAAATTGTATGTATCATATTGAATGTATAGGAACATTCAGGAGAACAGTCCACTACAGTTGCCAGTGGTAATGTGAATGGCTGTCACTCTCATGTGACAGATGTACACCCCCCCTCCTCCCCCATACACACACACACACACACACACACCGACCCCCCCTACTGCCCTCTCCTCCCTTAACCCTGAGCGCTGCTGGAGAATCAGAGGGAGTCCTGAGAGCTGCTGCTGGCTAAATGGTCTGAGAGCCTCATTACCTAATCACAAGCACCGCCACGGCTATGACGCGTGATTAGGAGAAGACTGTCCTCTTTCTTTTATTAAAATTGTTGATATTTTTCAGACCCACTCTTTTTATTACCCATATTTTTGCATTAATAGCTAATAGTTTTAAGGCAGTATTAAATACACAACATGCAGCTCTCTGCTTCATGTAGGTTGTTGCAGCTCTGTGAGATGGTTTCTAATTATTTTATCATTTTTCTTGATTTTTCTGCAACTCCCACTGTGATTTTTCACATGGATGTTTATTTTTCCCACGTTCTCTGCAAAAGCTAACGATTTTCTGGGATAAATCTAATCACCATTTCACAGTCGATCTCAAGAAGTCAATGACATTGATTCTGTTGCTTGTACCATATAGGTTCATGTAAAGCAGTGTTTTTTGTTCGAGCAGAAGAAGAAAAAAAAATTCTATACTGATATTTTCTCTTTGTGTCTGTGTCCCATCACCGCAGGTGCTTTTGAGGATGAGGATATCATCCATGTTGAGGGTACAGTGGACCCAGTGAGGGATATGGAGATCATCCACGAGGAGCTGAGGCTGAAGGATGAGGAGATGATCGGCCCTGTTATTGACAAGCTGGAGAAGACGGCCATTAGAGGTGGTGACAAGAAACTCAAACCAGAATATGTGAGTCAATGTCCCAGCAGGGCCTTTGCTCTCCCTCACAGCAAGGCACAAATAATAACCCTCCCACACACATGGCCAGGAAGAAAAAAAAAGTATGTTTTTTTTAATCTCCCTCCAATAGGTCTCACCCCTCCCCCTGCCCCCATTTTTTTCCCTTTCTGAGATTGAAAGTGATCAGGGGTCAGAGGTTTTCTGCTGTAGAAATCATTAATAGAGAGTTACTTATTCAGCTGCTGACCCTGGGTCACAGCACTGGGCTAATGAAAGTGTTTCCACACAGCTCTTTTCATCTAAAGTAATACTCAAATCATGGCACAGCTCTTGCTCATGCTTATACACCTACAGCAGCGTGGAAATTGTACGAGGCCATACAACGGGTGACACATGTGCCATACACCTCGCTATGAATACCGTAAATGTTTAGAATATTCCCTGACAGAGGATTCGCGGTTATGTGCAACGAGGTGCAGGGCAAAAAAACGCAGGGTGAGATCAGAAAAAGAAAATCCATATCCTCGATGTCAGATCAAAAATGCATGTGGATGCGCACACGTTCAGGTGGTCATTTTGTTAAGGTAATGAGGCTCAGCACCCAACTTTAGCAACGATTTGGCTGTAAATGTCTCACGATGCCCCCTCCATCATGGGAGAGGGATAAGATGGGGCCCAGCACGCGAGGAGATCTGGCCTTTCACTTGGAGCGGCGTGCCCAATTTCAGGCCCCAACACACCGAGGCTCTGACCACTCATTACGCTAACGAGAGGGGCTATTTCACCTGCTGCCGAGGCCTCTTGCCTGGTTGGTTCCCCTCAGACTCAAACCCCCCCCCCCTCCTCCTCCCCCTCCTTCCTTCTCCTCAAACACCCTCCACACCCCACCCCATCCTTGCAGCCAACAGCACTTCCCCACACCCCTGTAGCCCCACAGACAGGAGCCATTCAGGCTAGGCAGGTGGCCGCTTACGCACATAATTGCTAACAATTTTAGGCAATGAATAAAAATGATCTACATTACTTGTCAAAGGTTGCGCACACGTCGGCAAGTGACAATCTATAGAAGACCTCTTTAGATGGCAAAGAATGGTGCTTCTCAAAGGCTGTACCAAGCTTTTAGATGGCGGTGTGGGGGGGGGGGGGTTGTGTGATTGTCTCACAGACTGAGTCTGGCGTTTGACACGCTCAGCTGTGTGCACACACATATATGCACGTTTATGTCAGCATCTATATGCAGACCATGTGCATCTCAAAACACAGTTTAAAGGAAACAACTGTGTCTGTACTTTCTTTTGTGGAGCCACAAGATGCTGTGAAATAAAAGCAAAATTCAGTGCAACTATTTAGATTGATCTACTGAGTGATTTGAAATAAGATCTAATTTCCATTGTCACACAGATAAGTTTTACAGGGTTTTTTTTTATGTGAAACTGAACTTTTGAGAGCAAAAAGTGCTTTTAATCAGCTTGTTGTACATTTTTTTAAAAGCACTGAAATGAAACAGTAACTTACTTAACCAGATTTCAGATATCTGTCACTTTAGTTGATCTGCTATGATTCAAGGTGGCAAAACACACACAGAATTACAGACACAAATACAAAATCAGATTCATGTATGTATCACGTATATTGCCTGAAAATTAAAACTGTCTAAAACTGTCATGAAAATATCCCACAAGTCACTGTGACATAATGAATATATAAATGCAGCTTGATTAAATGAACCCCTCAGTTAATGTACTTTTGTATTTTGAAATTAAAGCGCAGAGAGAGAAGTGGTCACTTTGACTTGTTATGCAAGACAAAGAAACAGTATTACATAGTTATTATGGAACTACTGCTGTGCGTATTTGTGTATGATTATGCAGTATAGTCTAATACATTGTGTTGAATATATGTGGCTTGTGCCGGCAATGAAACATGAAGTGTTTTGACGAGACGCTTGATTTAATGTACTTGCTGAAACAGGACCTTGGAGTGAGACACAATACATAAGGAGAGGATTAACATTGTCAGCTAAGAATATAGATATCAGAGGTTATCTGATAGGAAGGGAGCAAATAAATGCAAAAGAAAAAAACTTTGATATTGATAATGATATTGGGTTTGAATTTGCTGCTGCAGAGATTGCAGTAAAGAAAATATGATTTTTTTTATTTTTTTTACTGTAAAACACGTTATTATTGTAAAATCAGCCTTGAAGAGTTGCTTAATATAATTTCATTGTTCCTTTGAGCTGAATGCATTTGCATGCAGGAGCACAATGCTCATATGTATGCATTGTTATAAACATTTAAATCCATTTTGCTGGTGCTATGTTTACAAGAACAATGTTTCATCGCCTTTTGTTCATATGAATCCTCAAAATCCCTATCCTTACAAAACAATAATAAGAAGCCGGGCCACCAGTGGCGCTTCATGGTGGCAGGCGTATGTGTTTGACCCCTGTGGGACCTATATGCCTTTTATTAACACCTGCCTGTTAGAGGAACACTGCACGGCGGCTGCGAGCTGATGAGGGAAACCTGGAGCGGGTTCAGCCTGTGTCACCGGCCGTTTGCTGTTTCCATTTCACAGATGATTAATCTCTCTGTGAAGACTTGGGCCGGCGCGGGCGGAGTGTATGCAGCTCTTCCTGCGCTCTCTCCCGCTGGCTGCACTCTGGCTGCCTGACTAAAAGGCCTTTAGAATTCCTGTGGAGAGAGATGTGCAGAGAGTGAATGCAGCTGGCTGGGGGTCAGTGTGTGGAGCTTTTTCTGCCATTGTGTAATTGAGGCTCTGGCAGGATTTTTTCCTCAGTTCTTTCAAAAGGGAGTGTGATTGTGAAGTGCTGCAAGGGTTTGGGGAGGGAAAAGGAGGTAGGGGGAGTGTTGCAGGGGGTGGGGGAGTTTTTATATGAAGGGGGAGGTCAAGTTGACAGGAACAAAAAGAATGTGTTCCGCTAATTTCTGTGGGGCTGGATCAACAATAATAGGCTCAATTTCTTTATTACAAATTTTATAACTACCTCCCTCCCATTTTCCCACCCTTTTCCGCTTCCAGATCCTGTCAAGACCCAGTCTTGCCTGTGGTCTCAACCCACAAGTACCTCAGTAATGAATGTGGCATGCATAGCTGCAAATGCTCAATATTTTCTCCAGAGGAAACAGTTAATAATTTGTTCTGTACCTCGCGAGCACTTATTCAGTGTGACTACGTTCTGCAAAGTGCCTGAAGAAGGACCAATAATTTACACCTAACTAACCAACTTCCAATTAGTTTCCTGCTCTTTCCAATTTTGTCTCCTCTCTCTATCCTTCTCATTAAACAGTCCCGGTGGAATATTGATGTATAAAACTGCGACTCTGAGCGAGACACCCCAGAAGGCATTTTGTCATGATTTAAAGGAGGGAAGGGGGTCTTGTGCATGCCATCCCCGTCAAAGCCAGGCCACTCCTGCCTGAATGCGAGCACAGCCATTGTTCATTTTGGCATCAGGATGCCATGCATTTAGGAAATAATTACCCCATACCCTGCTGGGTTTATATTCTTTTTCATCTCCTTTAATGGCTTCTTGTTCATTCTCTTTTAACCCCAAACAGGACGTTATGTGCAAAATCAAGAGCTGGGTAGTGGATGAAAAGAAACATGTCCGCTACTATCATGATTGGAACGACAAGGAGGTAAGCCTTTGATGTGACAGTCCAATATATTAACGTGATTTATCTTTTGAATCTTTTTTTTTTTATCTGATCCAAAAGTACAACTGCAGTTTCTTTCTCTTCAGTTTTTTTTCTTCTCCCTCTTGAGCAGAACGTCTTTTGTACAAATCACAAGTTAATATAACACACAGTCTGTTGTCGGTTGTATTTCAACTGTACTTTTTGCACAAGCTAATGACATCTGGCCAAGCTGATCACAATGTAAAGGCTTTCTAGTCACTTCCCACAGAGCCTGTATACACCAGACTCCAATGTTGTTTTTAGCTTGACTCATCTCTGTCTGTGCCTCTGCTGCTGCTGTTTCTGCTGCTGCTTTGGACAAAGTTTGGTTTCTCAATACTTGCCTTGTCTGTCTTCATCACAGATCGATGTGTTGAACAAATACTTGTTTTTGACATCCAAACCTATGATTTACCTTGTTAACCTCTCGGAGAAAGACTACATCAGGAGAAAGAACAAATGGTAAGTGCTTCTAGGATGGGCTGGAGTTGACTCGTTGCACTAATGAGTCATCACCAAAGAGCTTTTCTTCTACTCATGCAAAGGGCAGTGATGACTTATAGTAACCTCAATTGAAACTGCATTTCAGCTATAAAAAAAAAAGAAAGTATGTGTGCATGGGCCGGCATGTGTGTGTTACCTTCCACTGACTGTGGTGTCCTGCTGACAGAAGCGGTCATATCTTTTTCTTTTTTTTTGAGAGGATCTGCCTGGAGGTGACACTAAGTAAGCTCAAACACGACATCCAGCTCTGCAAACCCCCCCCCACCACCACCACCACCACTCCACTTCATTAAGCACATACTAGCATATGGTCTTAATTATCCATCAAAATATCTCATTTCCATACACTATCAAAGAGAGTGACAACAAAAAAAACATGTGTACAGTCATAGCCAAACAATAATTAATATCATCTGGAGGCAGCGAATAACTTTGCCTCAAATATTTGTCATCACTTTTGTTTCCCAAGTAGCATTACAAGCTTCAGTTTACAGGCATGAAATTTCCCACAGATCACTTCAAGGCTGAGGGTGTTTGTGCGTCAGGTATGCGTGTCTGCGAGTGTGTTTTTAATGCTAATACGAAGGTATTTGTACTTTTTTACTTTGCAGGTGCAACTCTTTTTATAATGTGAACTGACTGAGGATGACCTTTAATGCACTAATATAAACTTCTTCAGTGTGTTTGCAGCTCTACGATCCTCTGCTCCGTTACAAAACACTTTTTTATAGTAATGTTGTCATCTGGCCACAGTGAGAGATGATCTAGAAGGCTGGTGTTAGACATCCATTATAGCTGAAAGGGCTACTTTTCCACACTACAGCCGTTTTGTCAATAACACCAACTTGTGGATTGTTATCGCACTTTTCCAATTGCCCTCAAGGCTTGTGGTGTCAGTTCTTCTTAAAATTTTGTTTTTAGTGCTTTAGTTGGCAGCATTGTATTACAAGGGAAGTTGTTTACCTGTGACTGTTTGTTAAAATGTTCTTGACACGAAAGTATGACTGTCAGACGGTGGGGGGAGGGAGGGAGGGAGGAGGAGGAGGAGGAGAACTCATAAATCAAATGATTCATGGTATGTGGAACATCCGTCATCAGTAGGAAGAGAGCTTTTTTTTCACGTTGCGTGTGTGTATGCGAGTGTGTGTCTTTTGAAACGCAATAAATCTTCATGTGTTTTAAACAGGCAAACTGTAGTGCTCAGGTGTCCTGAGGGCTCCACGGTGAACAATGCCGACATCAAAGTGTTGATGTTTGACAAGTGATGAGTCACTTCCCTTGTCCAGAGAGGAGCTCACACCTGTATGGAGATGATTACAGGTAGATCTAGTTGGCCCTAATTGTACAATAAATGCTGCTCTCAGCCCTAATGGCAGCTAGTCTGCAGCAGAGACGCCAGACTGCCATTTGGCTGTCGCCATGCTCCCGTGTTTTTCCAGCAGCACAGTTGAGATGATGATATGGTTAAGGACTATTCAAAGCAAACAGCAAGACAAATTGCAATCTCAGCTTTAATGTGTGGAGGAAAAGAAGGCGACTCCCAGAATGAGGCAAATAAGCCAATTTTATCAGTGTCTCTCAGGACACCCATTCAGGCCATTTCACAAGTTCAGTGCCTGCCATTTCTAAAACACTGTTTTATATTTGCTGTGTTTTGTTGTGTGCAAGCTGCCAGTCAGGCTTTAGCTTGATTTTGTTTATTTTAGCAACATGCTCCACCACACATTATTTAATCGTAGACACTTGTAGAGACGGTTAGGAGAATACTGCACCATTTTTATTCCAGCACACACGGCCAATTACAGTAGTTTTATCAGACCTTTTGAGCCTCCAAAAACAGTTCATTGTTAACCAAGATCATCCTGTTTGGAGTATGGGAACCACATACCAAGCTGCCCTTGTTTAGACAAGAATACACAGTATTAGCTTTAGCAAGCCATCATTAATGGAGGGATCAGACGAGGAGCAAGGCCTCCTTTCATCCCCAGGTTCTCTGCTGGAGACAGTACATCATTTACTGTTGAGAGGAGCACATGGCTCCAATCCTATACAGTGTATGTGTATGAGAATGCGTACATGTGCATGTTTGAAGTCTGTTTCAGAGGCGACTCCATGCTCATTTGGATGCTGGCGTAATTGCGGTGTGGAGATCAAAGGCTCGCTGGCCGAGTGATGTTCCAAAGGAGACTTTACCACACAGCCCTCTCCTCTGTGCAGAGGGGGCCGCCTGCTGCTCGCCGCTCCCCTCTCCCCTCTAGCCATGCACTGCCCCCTGCACATCCCCGCTCGTAAAAAATGATTAAGGCCGCATTTGTCATGTGTTTATGACTGAGAGGCATTGCGTGATAGGGAATGGCATCTACAAGAGTCTATCAAGAGGCTTTCTCCTCTTTCCCCGGCGTCAGTGAGCTGCCTGCAAGACTATTTCTCTGCATCACATACCGTAGTTTGTGTGTTTAGAGAGGGTCATTAGAGCGCTGTTGATGATGTGATGTGGTAGTGCGGCCGGCCCAGTATTGGTGTGTATTCACTCGTCGGTTAAGATATTCTTTATTAAGCACCATCATCATCCTTATCAGTCTTTATTTCTTGTAATAGATTTGTTATCAGATATCAGTTTTATGCACCCCAGCACACTAAGAGCAGTCACATTGTATAAAGGCAAACGACACACAGACAACACTCCAGACGTGCAACGATGATTTTCTTTCTTGAATATTTTTTCATCTTCTTTTTTTGGCCAATGTGCATTAAAGTAAAGTGGTGCCTCTTAAGTAGATGAGTTGACCTTTAAGGAAACTAGCAAGTGTGACCTGTCTGTGAGTGCCTCTGTGGTGTGGGTTCTCCTGGTAAGCGTAAGAACTGCAGGGTACTATCGCTTGAAGCTTTTATTAACTCTGTGTGAGTGTATATACTGTATATATAGACATATATACAAGTCCATATACATATGTGTGCGTGTGTGTCTTGATTTATTTTTCTGTCTGCCTGTATAGGCCTATAAGTGTGTGCATGTCTATACTTGAACTACACTGAATTTCCTAGAGTGTTATTACCTCAATTCAGACTTGTTCAGTACTTTACTCTTTGAACATTATTTCCACTAACCTGTGTTACATTAGGTTGCTCTGTCTCAGTATATGCAGCTGCTCCACAGGTCGACATTTTTAATCTTTATGTCCTGCCACATGAACTGACCTCTACTTTACATAATTGTAAGATGATGTGTAATTAAAGAAAAGAAGAAGAAAGAAACAAAAGACATGTACGCCATGCTCTTATCAGCCATTTCATACCATAAAGTTGAAGAGGTCGCCTGTGTATGGACGACAAGTGGTTCGTCTCAGTGCCTCAGCAGACTTATCTTTGTTTAACAAGTCCCAGTCTGATCTCAGCAAACAGCTTTATTGAAGTGTCGTTGATCAAGAAACTGAATCACCATCTCTTCATTTGTTACAAGTAAAAGGATAAAGCTGGAAGTACTCAGTATTTTTCCCATTGTTGACAGATCTGTAACAAGACCAAATCCAACAATGCATTGATTCTACATTATTGTTTGTGCACCCAGAGCCTGATGTAGTTTATTCCTCTCTGCCTCAGAGATCCATTGTTGTCGGAAAACTAGTAAATACACATCAGTCAGCCACGCAGATGCACTGAGCGGCTTGTGCCTTTATCACAGTGAACGTGGACGCTGTACTTTATTTTGAGGCAATCCCACATACTCTGCCTTGCGCTGCCATAAATACTCACTCACAGACATAATGTGTATCAATCTGCAGAGGAAAATAGTCCCCTGACAAATTCTCTCTTTACTCCTGCTTGAGTAGTGTTTGCTTTAGGAAATCACTGACAGTTTAAAAAGAAAATTAAACCATGTATTTGTATTTGTTTATTTTTAGATTTACATCCATGAACAGGTGGGAGGGGAGTATTAAGAGATTAACACATGCTGGAGTTTATATACAGAATATATTTGATGTAAAATGTAAAAGAAAATCAACCATCCAAGTCTAACTGCAGAGACTAATGCAGGGAAAACATGAGGCGGCATCTTCGACGCTAAGTAAAAGAGAAATCCAACCACAGTTTAAGAAAGAGAAAGGCAGGAAAATGCCTGTTAGTTGCTATAGTTGGCCTGTAGGAGGAGCTTTGACAATTAAAGTAAAGGCAGCCCTGACGGGAGCAGCAGCATGCCACTAAGTGGACGCTCCGTTTTGAGAGTTTACACCTATTTTTCCCAGGCTTCCTTCAAACAGAACATATGGAGGAAAGGCTTTTTCATGTACACAGACTTTTATTTTGTTAAATTCATTCTTCTTTTTCAACTCTGAAGAATTTCTCTAATAAGTTAAGCATGCATTTTGTGTTTCTTTTTTTTTTTTCTTTTTTGGATCATTTTTGATAAACAGCCAGCTATTGCTGAGCATCCGTCAAGAGTTACAGACAGAAGAAAAAACTGAGATGAAGGAGGGAGGAGGGGGTGACTATTATGATTCACTGAAAGCCACTCCATGAAAGCAGTCACTGCAGCCCACTTCAGCTACTCCAAACCATAATTCCCATAAACACAACTGAAACTTTATTGAGTGCAAAACCACTGGCTCCATCCAAGTTTTTAGGAACTACTATCTGGGGAGTTAGAGTTGACTTTTCAAAGCCGTGCGGGAGATATATGATGACTTGCTCCTTTTTATTTCATGCACGGTCGTCCACTCTCCGCTCTTGCAGTGTGAGATCCTGGGAAACACTTTCCCATGGTAAGATGTGTACGCTACTGCCTGCAGTCAGTCCTAATGGATGCCTTTAGCGAGCTTTCAATGAGAGAAAACAACAGGAGAGGTTGTATGGTAAAACTGAAACAGATGGTGCTAATAAAGTCCTGTCGGTACAGTTAGTCTGGTTATTGACTGTCCCCAGTCCTGGTAATGAAAGGCCACTGTTAACATGTCACATGTCACCCAGTTGTCTTTGTTGTGTCCTGGTGGTGAAAATGCAACACTGTTGCTGTAAATAATGAGACAGACCCTAAACTTCAGACTAACGGAGACTCTTTTAATGACACTATGAGAAATCAGTTGGCTCCACAAAATCCAGTACTTTCTCTCATTTATCAGGCTCGAACCCAAGGACTTTGACGCTGAGTGAGTCTCCTGCAGCTCATAATGTATGGATACACCTCGCTTTCTTCTGGGGGGCCAAACCTGTTGCTTTGGCACGGCAGACATAAAGAAATATCTGCAAGTCTCAAGTCTGTCTAATGATACATTTTTGAAAGCTCTGGCTTTGTTGAGCTGTGCTTTTTATTATCTTTGTGATAAGGTTAAGAGTGAGCAGCACACATGCCATAGTAAGTAGCCTGCAGCCTTGGCGGCTCTAATGAGACAAATAAATGAATTTAGTGTTACCACATACAGCTCCTGAATGCTTATTATCAGGATTATTATTGAATTGTTGTGAATGAGGGAGAAAAAGAAGAAGAAGAAGGAAAAAAAAACCCATGCTGGATTGGAAGGGGGCATGATTGGCTGATGTTACATATGTCCTTGATTACCTTCCTTCTGCTTTTATTCTAATAAGTGGCATTCTTTGTACTCCCTAGGACAGCTAGACAGTCTGACACATGATGAGAATAAATATTGCATGTGGTAGACATTAAGCTGTCATCCTGGAAAAAAAGAAGAGATGGAGAAATCCGTGTGGCGTTCTTTGGCGCTACACTTTGCCTGCTCTTGTCACAATTGTCACATCGTGATGACTCCCCCCACTCCCCCCCCCCCAGCCCCCTTATTTTCTCTCGCCCAGTCAACTGCCGTGAATGACAGCATGGATACCCCATATAGAGAATTATTTTGGGTGATGTAGAACGTACTCCTCTGGGTTACAGTTTGAATTTCTGATGTTTGCCCCCCTCCCACAAAAAAAAGAAGAAAAAAAAACACCATACCCCCCCAAGCCCCACCCCACCCCCAACAAATAGGCTTAAACAAGGCCACAGCTTTCATAGCTTTGATAGTGTGTTCTCGACTTCCATCGTAAAGAATGATGGTTTGTGAGGGGGGTTTTATCTATCATGTGCAAACATTTAAAGTCACAAGATTTGTCTTTAAAAAATTTAATGGGTGTAGTTATCAAAGAAAAGAAAGTTGTTCAAAAAAGCTTGTTACCAGCTCACCCTCGAGGTTTGTTTGAGGTATGATGTGAGATGATGCCCTTAATTAAAGCTGCTCCCATTGTGCCTGCACCATGTTCTGTTTCCTTCAGCTCATGATTGCTTTGAAGGCTGAAAGAAGTTGACAATATTGGCGATAGTATGTGTGTGTGTGCGTGTGTGTGTGTGTGTGTGTGTGTGTCAGATCTCCCTCCTTCTCAGATACTGATGTGTAATGCGTCTCCATCCGGCCACGGCCGCAGGGAGCAGAGAGCGTCTGCACTCTTGTTGCTCAGGAGCTCACCACTGGGAGGATGAAAAGCTTCCCACAGAGCCCCCGACTTCCCAGCCTCAAAAGCCAACATGAGCTCATACCTCTCATTTCTGTCTCTCTCACAGAGGAAGGGAGGAGGAGGAGGAGGGGGCGTGGGGGGGGTTTGCGCGCGCCGTGTGCCACAGCATCCTCACCCCCTAGGATGCTCGTCCCTGCAACCTGGGACCAGCGATACAGAGGAGAGACCCCGGGCTTTATTACTTGATGAGTCTGCGCCTGGCGTGCAAGCCAGCAGCTGCCAAGATTTGTGAACTGGCTCGGTGACACGCATTGGCTGTTGCACCCGGGTTCAGGTGCTGCATGGGTGCTCCACCTGTGGGTGTGTCAGAAGATGTAGGTGTAGTGGATTTACTCTTCAGGTCCGTCAGCGTTGAATTGCATCTGAAAGGGGACGCTCCAACTGGAGGTGTTGGCCCACCTTTTACAGGCTTAACTGGCTAAGCACTCATAATAAAGCCAACCTGTATGAATGTATGTCAGACGCAAGGCTCAGGTCATTGTCTCAGGTAGCTGCCCCTGTATTTTAGAAGCTCCCATTGTTTTCCCCTCCTGAGCCATTTAAGCAGATCAAAGCTCTGACAAAGCCCAGGGAAGCCCCAGGCATGTGGAAACACAGGAATTATACCCCCCTCAGGATTCCCACACAAAAAGACAAATAGACTAGCTCCGAAGGGTGGCCCCCCTGAGGGACATCTCCATTCAGAGTCAGTCTGTTGTGGAAGCTCCACTTGTTTCTTGTTTTTTTTACATTATGCTTTAAATTAAATGCATTGTAAATACAACAGGCAGCAAATCTAAAGATTATAAGAAATGACATGACAGGTGTAATTCACATTATATTGACCTGTTTTTCAACATAAACTAGAAAAAATAAAACATACCTTTTTTATATTTGTAAATATCACAAGAAAGCTATTTTTCTTACTTTGAATCGAGAGCAGCAGGAAAAGCACAAACATGGTTTGTTCCTTAGCCTTGTTTGAGCCTTCAAGCTGGTGAATGATTAGCAGAAATAATGTCCCTGTCACCCTTAATCACATTAAAACGTGGTTAACATTTAATTTTTCCCACTTGATATGCAAAAATTTCCACTTGATTTGCAGCAAAGGCCATTGGAATTCCATTATAAAAAGAATAAAAATTTCAGGCATCATTTGTTCAGAGAGGGATATCAAGACCAGAAAGTGCTGAATCTTTCTATTAACCGAGCACTGAGAGATGGCATTCAATGCTGAGACATAATGGGAGACTGACAAGACACACACACACTTTTTTTGTGTGTGTGTGTGTGTGTAGCGAAGGCTTGTGAAACATGAAAATATACTTTTTATTTAATGTTTTACCATTGAATTCCAGCTTTCTCTTATGAGATGTAGCTAATAAGCAGAGAGGAAAACAGCCAGTACACAGCCATTAAAATATGAGTCGAGCTTGTTTCTGACACTGAGCGGAGTTAATTGTGAACAGCCATTGATGTACAGAAAACAACACTTTTATTTCCTCCCAGACACAGAGTCACATGAAGAGATGTCATAATGTCGATGTTCATGAATGACAGAAAGATAACAGCAAAGACACACAACCGCAGTGTGTTTTACATAAACATTTCCCCCAATTTACAACAAAATTTCACACAAATAATTGGAAAGGACATAAATACAAATTGCACGTTGGCAGCGGTGAAGTTGACAGAATTGGTTTTGGGAGTCATGTTGATGGAGCATCAAAGCTCTTAATTGACAGTGCTTTGTTTCTGGAGTTGAGAGAAGGGGGTGTTTCATGTTCCCGTGGCAAGGTGTTTGTCTGGTCCTGTGTCACTCAGTGCAAGGACCCGGGGACCCCCGTGCTCATTTGCAGCTCACGTTCTCCGTCTCGGCTTCACATTATTAAAATCATCCCTCAGCCTTCCACCAAGAGCCTCTTTGTTACTTGGCTGGCTTGGCTCAGCTCTGTCAAGTCTTCACCAATTACAGTCTCAGGTACAATGGTCTATTCAAAGGATCACAGCCCTTGACTGGTGTGGAGAGAGTGATTTGTGAATCATTATTCAGCCGCCTGTAGGGAACGCAATACCTGAGGAATGCAAATAACGTGCCACCAAATAGACAGCTGTGCTGCTAAAAGTGACAAACTACAGCTGTTATTATCTCAGATTGGATTTTTTCCCCTCTTGGAGCGCCTGCCATCTCCACTGTTTTCGGGGGGTGGGGGGGGAGGGGGGGTTTGGCTTTGACTAAATGTGTTTTATTTTTCTGTCCTTTATTGGAGAGACATCGGCTACCACCTTATTGCGGTGGCAGTCAAACATCAACTCGGCACATATAGTATGAACAGAAAAGGAAATATGAGGTTACGGCTCTTAATAGATGTGCATCTGAATAGACAGACAAACTGGCATATGAGGCATTTCAAATTTACCCTGTAGTGTTATTTGCAGCTTGTTGGGGGTAGAAAAACATCCAATCAAAGCAAAACTGTGCTCTTCCTACTCTGTCATATATTGTATATTGATAATCATTGGGTAGCAGCAGTGATATGGTGCTGCAGGTGATAAAGCAGTGACATTGTTATTGGAATAGATGTGGTATTGAGGTGGTCGGGTCCCTCCCAGTCTTTGATTGTTATGGGCTTTAAACAGGAAACTAGGATTACAGATAATGACGGGGACCCCTTAGAATCAATCCAGCCTAGGAGCTCTGTCAGAGCTGCCGTGTGAAAATGGATTTGTGTGATGCTGTTCTTTGAGATCTGTCCAATCCCGGCCTGAGAGCTTGTGGGGCTAATCTCATAATTGCCCATAACCCCCTTATATTGTTCTGACTGAGAGTTACCATTAAGTGTAAGGATATCTTTGTCCTGCAATGTCAGGTGTCCTGCTGTACTGGAAGACAAAAAGAGAAAAACAGGGGAGGGGGGGAAAAAAAACTCACGTGGTTAAGAGAATGACATTTATAAGTGAGGTAAGACTTAGTGGTTAGTGGCTCCCTCCTGGCTTTACCGTAAATGTTGGACACTCAGCAGGTGCACGGCTTCCTTTGTCTTTTATAGTCGAAATTAGGCAAAGCAGCTGTGTGTGTGTGTGCGTGTGTGTGTGCGCAACTAAGTTTGCTTTGGTAAAAATGAGTGCAGTTACTAATACTTACTGTTTCCTATTTAATGCTACTTCATGATTCACTCCTTAAAGCCTTATTTTTCCACAGGTGCACTAACAATTTTGTTTTTTCAAGTTGCTTTTCATTTTTTATAGCAATCCGCGTTGTTGTTGTTTGTTTCAAGAAGCATGTTATTCTTTCCTTAATGTTTATCAGACAAGGTGATTTAAACTAAAAACAGCTTCAGATATTTTTACTGCAGTGGCAGATTTTTCTTCAAATCACTGAAATGTACAATATGTGGTTAAAATTGCTTCCATCATCCAGTAAAATGCTACTTGCCCATTAATGCCTCAGTAATTATGAGCCTATAATATGTATATAACCATTCTTATGATGCATAATGAGCACTTTTACTTTAGATACATTTACTTGTTAAAATTACTGTAGCCTATATATATTTACTGATGTTTAAAAGTAAGCAGTATAACAATGTGGAAATACTAACTTTCCACATTATATTGCAACTAAAAGATCTAAATTCACCACAACTTCTGAAGGCCATTAAATCTATGAATCGGCTCTTTGCGAAGAGCACATGTCAAATCAAACGTTCAGTTGGAAACTTCTGTGGAAAGAAAGTCAAACTCTGCCACCTTTGGAGTGCAGTCTCCTGCAAACACTCATATGTTCAGCTGCTCTCATGAATATGCATAGACCAGCAGATAACAAATACTTTTGTTTTAATCAAGTCCTCCAACTAGTTTTGTCCCTGCTCTTTTTCCTCTCTCTTTTTTTTTTTTTTTTACCAGGCTGGTGAAAATCAAAGAGTGGGTGGACAGTCACGACCCCGGAGCCTTGGTCATCCCCTTCAGCGGCGGCCTGGAGAGCCAGCTACAGGACATGAGTGAAGAGGAGAGGCAGAAGTACTGCACGGAGCACAAGACGCAGAGGTTAATTAGCATTCAGTCTCCCCACACTTTATTATCAGCTGTGTCCTCCATGCACTCCTTTAATTGCATGTGCTGATAGAATAATAAATGGTAGAGTAATTACCATTATAAAGCAAAGGATCCCTCTTCTTACTGAACAACTCAGTCAAAGGGTTTTCCTCTAAATTAAGTTTTTAACTGTCATCTGTCATCTGTAGGTATAATTATAACTTGGGCATTTTGGGTTTATTGTTCTCGTGTGAAAACCTCTATGGAGAGAAAAATTGTGACAGCAGATATTTTTTTTCTCTCAGCGCCGAACGAGGCATCGGGTTGAATTCTTAAAAATGCTAAATGAGTCTACGGGCTTTCTAATTAATCAAAGAAACCATTGGAGAGTTGAATGTCTTATGTGAAACGAAGTGACCCATCTTATTCACTTAATGAGTTTATATTGGAATGAATGGGGCCTTGCCACTGAAGTGAACTTTGTCGAGGCATCAGTGGTGATAAAGAATACTTAAACAGTTCAGACCCCCTGATTCAAGCTGAAATTTCTCTCCGCCAGCTCCCTGAGCAGGATCATCAAGATAGGCTACGCCGGCCTGCAGCTGGAGTACTTCTTCACTGCCGGACCAGATGAGGTCCGTGCATGGACCATTCGGGTAAGAGCCAGCTGCCTGCTGTGCACATACATGCAGAGAGTGTGAGGGTGTGTACCACATATCCACACACGCACACACAGACGCACACACAAAGAAATACACACAGTGCCCCACGTTCCACTCTGCTGGCACCCTCACTGATATCACACACTTTCAACTTGGTTTCAACTTGTCATGGTTGTGCCTTAGCTAGTCATTACAGGCCAAGGATAACTTCAATTACTGGTGAGCTGCTGAACAGTGAAAGTGGGGGCTACATTGATTGAGGAGGGCAACAATTGATTTTGCCCATTACGTCCATGAGAATGTTTCCATCCTGTGCAGATCTGCCTGCCCTCCTCCTGCCGCTGGAGATAAGGAGCCTGTGCATTGTGCCTGCCTAATCTGTGTGACGGAGGTTGTCTGTGCCAAAATTGATGTCGCTTTTCATTCGACTGTTTGTGGGCCTTGCTGGGGGCTCCTCCCTCCCTGTGTGTCTCAGTTTACTGAGCCCGGCCCGCCAAGAGCTTTGTGCAACGGGATCACAGGACTTACATCAATACAGATGTTGGCTTTGCATCCTGTTGTTGTGTGTTTGTTTTTGTTGTTTTTTCCCCCCTTGTTTTTCAGATGCAAACCTCAGAATTAAGTGCAGATATAATAAGATGTTTGAGCCGTTGGGAGCTTCATATTACACCCCATGTAGTTGGTTTAATACTGCAAAGTAACATTTAGAGAAACTTTTTTTTCTTTTTAAAAAGAAGAAACTTAATATTTTTGGTTGTATCCTGTTGTACTTAATCATATCTCTTCTTCCATCCCATCACATTTTTCAAGGGTTTTCAATTTCTAAATCAAACTGTTACAGCGCAGAAAGCTTTCAGTCCCATAAACATAACTTGGAGGAACATTTTCAAAAAGCAATTTTCAAAGACATTTTCACTTAGAAGATCAATAAGAATTTATTCCCTGAATGTAACCCTCTTCAGGGACAAATAGTCAAAAGTTTTTCCAAATTCACTCATAAGATACATTCAATATCTGTGTTGAATAGACTGCTGTAAATTATGTTTCTTATTATTGAGGCAATATTGATACATACAACTCAGCGGAGGAGCAACAATCAGACTCAGCTTTAAAGCTCTCCAAAATTGACGCAGAGGACACACACTCAGTTGTCAGTTTATTAGACTGACAATTGTTTCTATTATTTTCCATACATTATTCTCCAAAATCATTATCAACACCTATGAACTGCACATTATAAACTTCCTGATGGAGGATTTTCTATTAGACTACTGAGTGCACATAAGAGACTGTGCGTGCGTGTGTGCGTGTGCGTGTGTGTGTGCATGATAGTTGTCTGACATGACACAACAGTTTTCATTTTCAAGAGGTTGTAAAAGCCTCCTATTATGTTTTTAAGGTCTTGTCTTTGTTTTTTTTCGCTGAGAACAAGTACATTTTAAAATCTCTAGAGATGTAAGATGTTTATTCTTCTTGATAAATCAACGTGACGGACCGAGAATGTGCATTGTGGATAAACAGAATTAAGACTGATATTTCTAATTCAATCTATTTCAATTTTTGTACAACAGCAGATAATAAATGCTACATAATAGGACATTGATTTCACATCAGTCCACAAAAGAGTTTAAACTTAAAAAAAAAAAAAATCAGTAATATAAAATGAAGCACATTTACAAACCTTTCAAGATGTTTCCTTACGTGGGATTTTCAATTTTTTTAGCTTGGCTGTAGTTAAGTGTATACAGAGTGAAATAAATAGCATTAGCAGTAAATTGAGAGTCCTCATTCTGGTCTTGGTGTTCAGTCAGAAACTGTTAACAATTCATTATTAAAACAAACCTCATGCTCATTCATTTCAGTTTCTTGAAGTGCTGTTGTTAGTGAACAGAACTAACTCGGTATGAACACAATAGAGATGTGTGGATTTCTGACAAAAAGCAAAACAAAGCATTAATCAAAAATATTTTCTCCCTTATAAATCCCATTGAGTTGCAGTATATGCAGCCATGACTTAAGAAGTTAGCTCACAGGAGGATATGTAAAGATGATTCACAGCTTCTGTTATTTCTGTGTTGTTTTGCAGCACATAAGAACTCAGTAGCCCATGCTGTGTGCTTCTTTTTGAAGAGGATTTCAGGGTGTTTTGCTTTTATGAGGTGGTCTGACAAAAAAAAAAGGGAGGAGGAGGGGGGGGCAAGTTAAGGAAGTGAAAGCCAAGGAAATAACATGCAGCAAACCCCCTGGTCGGGTATGAACACAAAGCATGGCAGTTATCTACAGTAGGAGGCCCAGTGCTGAAGCTTTAGACAAATATTCACATTTTCATCACAAATTCAGATTTAATCAATTCCAGTAAATGTCCAAATTCTTTAGAAAACAAAGTAAAGCCGAAGCATGAAAAAGTAATACATCTCTAAATTAGGGGTAAGCCTAATTATCCATGATTTAATATTAATGTTAAATGTATTGTTTAAATGATATGAAACACATGCAAACACAGACGTTGGTAAATATTTTTACAGGCCACAGGGGAAGTGAGCTCACTCCGTCTGCTTTAACACAGGACATATTACAGTTAAGTCGGATGACATCACCGTGTTGAGACGCACGCTGGTCTCAGCATGACGGATGTCCTCGCTGTTTACAAAAAAAAAAGTCTCCAAACACTTCAAAGGCATCCTCAAAAACACGCCTGTCCTCCTCGGCATAACTGATTACAGCCAGCCTTGATTGTGTGTGAGGGGCATTTAGTCAGGTAAGCATCAGTGGGTAACTATATTAAGCCAATACATCTTGCATTGTAAAAACTACACTCAGTAATGTCGTGTTCCTAAGTCCTTTAACATGCTTTATTAGGCAGCCTCGAGGTGACCATTATCTATCAGGCTGCTCTGCATAGCTCTTAACTGGGACAATGTGGATCTCTTGTAATGCGCCATATGAAAAAAATCCCTCCCTTAATCTATTTTTCTCCAGATAGACAAACCTTGATGCTGATTAATGGTAGTTAAACTCACAAGCACTCCGTCAATGAGATTGCAAAGAGATGGTAATGTATTAGAGTCATTAAATACGCATCATTCTTTTGGCATGAAATATGTTGACCCCAACCTGATTATATACATAATTAAAACTGCTCAACAGTTCCTGAGCACAGAGCTGCGGAGCAGAGAGAGAGCGAGCAGGTCGACAGGCAGGAGTCATAATGATACACAGCAGCCACGTCACTTATTTGGGTCATTTGTCATTTCCGCCCAGCATTATTTCAGCGCATATAAATTGCACATTTTATCAGTCACCAGTTGTGTCTTGGAGTGTTAAAGAGAATCCAGGGCACAAAGAATTTATAAAACTATTAAATTGTTATTTTGTGCTTTTATTTTTCAAATTGGATTGAAATAACAACAGGGGCATATTTTAATGTATGTTTTGAAGATAAAATCATCACCGTCTATTTCAAGTCAATTTAAAAACCATCAAAAGCAGTCTCGCAACCACGCATCTGCAGTTGTCAAATATTATTAAATGTTTGGATTTGAATTACCAAACTCTGGAGTAGCACAGAAGCGAGGCCTGATGCAGTGAGGTCTGCACCACCACGGCCTCTCACTGCAACACCAGGTCTTCTTGCTGCCATGACCAGAGAGCTGAGCAGCGACCCACAATGAGGCAAGATTGCTTGGACAGAAATCAATACCACCGCGGAATGGGAATCAGAAGGCATTGATAGCAGTGCTGGCTCCTTATCGGTGTCCAGGCCGCCCTAGCAGGGCACAGCCGAGTGGAAAGCTATCCAGAAATCAGGACTGAGGCAAGAATACCCCCAACTGAAAACACCCCAGAGTGATGCTCACAACGCTATCACCCTATCAAACACCATGTCGCTCGCATGCTGTAATCCATCTTCTCCAAAACAATTCATTTGTCCTCTCTTTTCCTTCCTTGTGACAGAAAGGAACTAAGGCTCCACAGGCCGCGGGGAAGATCCACACAGACTTTGAGAAGGGCTTCATTATGGCGGAAGTAATGAAATTCCAGGATTTTAAAGAGGAAGGCAGCGAGAACGCTGTCAAGGTGAGCAGTCAGGGTGCCAGAGGAGATGAGGGGAAGTCTCCTGTGATCAGTGGAGCTGACAGTCACCACACAGCTCCTACTGCAAACTGCTCTTCACCTTTACTCGGGGGAAGAAATTACTGCACACACTCCAGCACTACTCCTGACAAGCCAGCTGATTCTGGCTCTAAACACTGCCATTCTGCTCCAGCTGTGCATATCTTTATCACAATGTGTCTTAACTGGCTGACGGTGGTTCTTGCTCGTGGCTTAGCGCAGTCGCTCCGAGGTAGCACTTCTTCACCTCACCAGGCATTTATCAGATCTATAGAGTGTGCTGTTAGCTTAGAGCTCTCTGTTGCCAAATCCCCAAGCCACTGCAGGCATGTGACAGTGATATAAAGCGGCAAGTTAAATAAAGTGTGAAATTCCTCAAATAAGGACTGTTTCATGGATGGGTAGCGCACAAATGTGACTTGCATATCTTATTTTTATGATGGCCAGTGTTTGTTTTGACCTTTTAACTGGGCTGGGGGTTGTTCATGTGCACACTCCTGTCAAATGTAATAACTGATTTCATGGTAAATTTGTGAAGACAATAACTGGGCCCCAGCTACAGCAGGTACTTTGCAAAATGCTTCCAATTGCTTTTCTTCCCCGTTACAAGCAATTGTTTCAGGTTTGACATCAATTCAGTGTCATATCAATAACCCGCAATTAAAGGTACAGAGTTAATAATCACTTATTATTAATGGGAATGTATTTTCTGTGTAGACACATTTTTTTTAAAGTTAATTTTCAATTAGCTGAATTAAAGCAGAAATCAGCCTTGCTATGTGTGACATTTGTGAGCAGCAGCTGTAAGCCATGCTGTTACAATCCCAATATCACCACCATCAACTCCATGTGCCCACTTACAGACTCAACTAATGCAATCACGGTGACACACAGGGACCTGCGGCGACCATGCAGCGTGGAAAGGAAACACTGTGAAAACATTCAAATCTCGTTACTATTCAGGTCCCTTTTTTTTTAATAAGCATTTAATATTTAATGCAGCAGCAGTGTATTGTCCACACCCCTCATAAGCTGCAAACAGAGGGTGAAATGTGTCGGTCTCTGGGGGGCTTCACCATTGTTATCCGAGGTTGAGATCTGAGTGTCAGGTCCTTACTGCATGCTCTTTTACTAATCCCTTTTTGAGCCTCATAAGAACATGGAGCGTTTCTGACTGTGGCATTAAGGTCCATGCTATTTAATGCCAGTTGTGGGAATAGGCTGTCTGAATAGGGCCAGTGTACGAGGATATCACATTATTAGTAATCATATCTGCTTAAGCCAAGCTTGCTGCTCCAGATGGCTGCTTTCAAGTGCAAATGAACCAGTTAGACATGTCTGGTTTAATACATACTCAGGAATCACAAATAGCCATTGATTTTTTTTTTCTCCCCTGTCTCCCTCTCCATCCAGTGTTTCTGGTGGTATTGAGCTTGGATTAAATGGTCTCCTGAGCCTTTAAAGGGACATTGATTCTTCTAATTAATTGTGCGCTGTGCAGAACCAGAATGCATAAACCTGTCCATATTAGCACTTCAAGTCAATTATTTTGAGTTTGCCGGGAAGGAGAACAAACACTTACTGTATACAAAAGAAATGTTAGAACTTATTTTGTTTCCTTGACAAGTTTGATAGTGCTGTAATCAAAGACTTATTAACATTTTGTGCTTGTGTACATGAAACTGAAATGGGCAGAAGAGAGGATTATTCTCTCAGTGGGAATTCAGGCACCCCTTGAACAAAACATTAGTGTGTATGTCTGTGTGTGTCTCTGTGTGTGTCTGTGTGTGTAGAGAAAGAGAGAGAGAGAAAGAGTGACATTTGCAAATAAAGTTAGTGAAGGAATTGGATACTAATCGTTATTTTCTATTTTTATTTACACTGTATAATTTACTATTGTCTGTTATGCTAATTCATGGATATCTAAAATGTGCAACAGTCTTGAGCATTATAATGTTCAGTTTGTTTTTTGATTCAAATTTTTTTATTCTAACTCTTTTTTTTTTGTCGCATTACAGGCAGCCGGGAAATACAGACAACAGGGACGAAACTACGTTGTTGAGGACGGAGACATCATCTTTTTCAAATTTAACACACCAAATGCACCAAAGAAAAAGTGACAATCTGTTTACATAAATGTCTGTATTGTTACCCCTTTCTTTTTCTTTTTTTGGCAAATACACACTGCCACTTTCTCACTTTTTGTTTTCCATCCTGTATGATCGAACCCCCCCCACTTCATGTGCCAAAGCGCAGGTTCAGTAAACTCTGACAGCTTTGCTATTTAAGATCAGGATCGGCCCCCACTCCAAATTGTAGCAGCATTTGAAGGAGCATATTACTCTCCAGATACTTCATTAATCTCCATCACGGGTGCCAGCACTGACACAGCTGACAGCGGGGACAATGCCACCTGCTCCTCTCCCCCTTCTGCAGATAATGCATGTTTTACAGTAGCCCAGATGTCTACACTCAATAAAACATTTGAAAAAAAAAAACAGTCTGTGTGTGTTTTGGGATGTCTGTATTGAGTGGGAAGCTGCATGGTGATGGTGATAGCGGTCCTGCCGACCACTGATTAGAGAATTAAAAGACACAGCTGACACTGACTGTAGCAGAGAGGGGACAATTATAATTAAATCTGTTAAGTGATGATGATTTTTAGAAGGGCACATGCAGGATGCAGGTGTTTCAACCAAAAGAACTGGTCAGTTTAAATTATTATTTGTGAAGTGACTAAGTTAACCTTTCATTTACAATTTGTATTTCATTTATGATTAATGAATATGTGCGTCCTCTCCTCCAGTGCCTCTATAATCTTTGAATATTGACAAAAAAATAGCATATTTGTTATGTTTACAGTTTTCCATCCATGAACAATGAGGGCAAACACACACCTACCCCCCCAAAAAATGAAAAGAAATATTCATTCAAACCATATTTTTACAAAAAAAAAGTTGACATTTTATGATATTCTGTATAGTATGAAAATAGAAGTTGACACAATCCAGCGGCACAACCAGAAAACGATTCCTGTTGTCAGAAGTAGTGTTTTTCTCGCCCCTATACTTTGTGTGTAAGTGTTTGTGAAGCGTTTATGCTGATGGAATTGTATGGCTGCAGCCGCAGTGCTCCAAAGTAAGATTGTGTTCTCCGTGGGAGTCCCAACAAAGAGCTGTAGATCAGCAGTGCTTTGCTGAATATCTTGTAACCATTAAGACTGCAGAGAACAAAATGGCCTTTTGATGGGAACAAAAAAATTGAATAAAAATGGTCATTTTACAGAGATAGTATTGCATATCCAAGTTTTGGATAGGATGTTTTATGGAGCCGAGCCTGTGCTAGCACTACAAAGCACAGTGTTTGTCATGGAAATAAGATGGATTATAGTCTTTAAGGTTTGAGATCAGTGGCAAAATATAGGATAGTGTTTATTGTGGTTAGATGGAACGAAAGACGGACGACGTGTGCATCAAATAACATTAAGCTTACGTTGCTTGGTAGCTTTAGCATCAAGCACTGATTTTAATCACTCAGACAAATTTCATCCAGCAGATCAAGTCATCGCTACCAAAGTTTACACCCATACACTGTTCTGTGTACAACAACAGGCTGTTTTCTGGTGACTGTTTTCTAAGTGAAACCATACAAACCCTCTGAGAACACAATGGGGGCTTGAGACCAAACTGTTTTTGCATTCTTCTCGGGGTGGTGGTGGCGTTGGCCAACCTAAACCCCACATAGAAAATTATTTATCTGCTGTAGGCTCAGAGATTGACGAGTTGTTCCCAGCGGTCTGGGCTGTGGAGTATTTTGTTTTTCATAAAGCGATAATAAATCTTCTCGGAGTGAGTAATAAGGCGTTTTAGAATCACGCAGATGCTGCATAGGAAGGAACAAAACACCATAACAAAAGTATCCTTTCCACAAACAGGCTGTTTAAGGCTTTGATACCAATAATTTTTCTGTCACAGAAGAAGCAAGAGTGGATGACTTATAAACTCATCGCATGTCCTTCCTGTCCAGACATCAGGAAACACATTTCAGAACATACACTCGAACACGACCGATTGTTTTACTGATGAAAAGAAATTAGCATAGAAGTATAAACATTATCGTGTGTCGTAGGTTGACTGTCAAGACGGTCCAACTGGTAGAAACTCTTTGAGGAACAAAACGAGTCTAGGAATGTGGCAGATTCTCTCTGTTGGTATATGTTCTGTCAGCACCATCAATCAAGCGGTGCCACCATGCCCCGAGGCAAACCACAGCAGCATCAAACCAAGGAGGGCACAGAGTGGAAAGCTCGCTTTAAAACACACACACACACACACACACACACACACACACACAGCAAAACAGACCACGGCCTGCTGTCGTAAATCACATACACACCAAAGGCCTTTGAAGAATCACACACAAAAAGAACATTTGAATTATAACAAATAAACATATAAATAACTACAGCATTTTTTCAGCGCAGTAAATATGCACAAGGGATTGTGTTGGGAAATTCAATGGTTATTATAAATGTACTGTATCATGTTATTACAGAGAGGAAATTATCTCTATTTTGGATGACAATAAAAGTGTTGCCATGCTGTAATTATTGCCATTGTGTGACTTCTCTGTCTGACACTTGTGCCATATACTATACACAGAACAGACATGAAATCAATATAGAATCATGCTTTGACTAAAATAACACTTCATGTTCATGTGTGACAGTTTATGCAACAGTTTCCTCCTCATTTGTGTCGCGCTATAATGACATAGCTTTGCGCTTTGATTTGTTGCTGTCTCCATCAGTTGTGTTGTTGTTGTTGTTGGAAAAAGAAATGCCTGAAAAAACTCATAACTTGATTTAAGGCTGAGTCAAGGCTGACAAATATAGCTTGTCTTTAACAGGTGCTATTTCTGGAAAAAAAAACAAAAAAAAAAACTTTTATGTGCTGTTACAGACAATATTTGTTAAAATAGGCACAGTATTTTAAAGTTTTAATTTGAAAAACATTTTTCCAGCATTGAAGTGTTTCTGAACGCTCCTTCACACAACTATACAATAACCCAATAACACCAGTAACACCAATACAGATTCATCCTACTATGCATGCTGCACATGTCATATAACGCATAGAGGACAGCATACACATTGTGCAGACACGCATGCTTTATTTATTATTTGCAATGTCTATTCAGTGTTTATGGCACTGATGCACATACCATACTACAAACCAGACCACAAGCTATTTCTTTTCATTCTGTGGAGACTGTATAATTTTGTCTATTAGTGTGCGTGTGCATATAAATATGTTTTATGATGTGCATCCGTATGCTAAATATTAAAAACATAGATGTTGAAAATACAATAAAAACTTCCATGCACCTGGCTTTGACTTCCACTTTTTTGCCCAACAGTTAATTCTTGGTACCTCAGACAAAGAGCAGTGTGATCGTTCTTGTCTCGAGTGCCTCAGAGTTGCCTATAACACACATTTGATATTCCATCCACACTTCCCATGCAGCACCAGTTTCAATTTTCTCTTTCAGGTCCCATTTACAGTGTCCCACAAGGTGCCTCCAGCAGGGCAGTTTCTCTCCGTGGGGTCACTCTCTCTTGGACTGGCCTTCATGAAAACAACTGTCAGTATGTTAATCTGAAACACTCAGAGCCATTGTGGACTCGCTCAGTTACTCCTCTTATCATTCACATTTCTGCCACAACAACAACAACAACAACAGCAACGTCCGTTCCTTGAGGATATTGAGAAGTGGCTCTTGCATTGAATAACACTGTTTTGTTTAAAATGTCTCATCCATAATTTCATACAGATATATTAATAGATATAATTTTATAATACATTTGCATCACATTTCCCCACCATAATGAAAAGAGTACTGAAAGTTGAACAGTCTGTTTACATGCAGTAAAAGGTCATAGATGCCCATATTTACAGTCATATCTATCTCACTGAATTCCTTATAGTTGTACTGAAACTCCCACTGGGTAATTGCTCCACAGACTATCAGGATTCCTCTCATGAGGTGAATACAAGGTCTGTCAATATAGTCTCATTTCCTTTGTTTGCAGCTCTTGCTCAAGACAACACTCACAGGTCCGAAGACAAACGCCATGGCATTTATATCTGCCGTTTGGACCACTGTGTCCTCTAGGGTGTTGCATTTGTGTTGCTTTTAGGATATTTGACTTTTCCCTTTAACTTGGAGGTCTTTGTAGAAATTGTTGATATGTTTCCAAGGACTCCTGGAGTAAGACAGACACAGCTGCAAGGTTTTTCTAAAGCTGTTTCCATTGGCCTGTGTTTACCTGACACTTGGATTGACAGCAGAGTGATTGGAAATATCCACCATTCACTGCCGTGAGCTCCTGAGTGCACGGAAAGTGCTTTTGTAGTCTGGCTGTAATGGGCCAAGTTTGAATTGAAGGTTGAGAGAAATAGCCTCACTGCGGTCGCGCACTATGAGGAACTGACACACCACAAATAATACTCAGAAGTGGGGTCCTGATAGCATCACAGGCACAGAGCAGGTACAATAGCATGCAGGTTCTCATTTCAATGCACTTTCACAATGTCGTAATGTGCACAATCAGATGGAGGGGAAGAAATCCAGTCAAATGCAAACTTAGATTGTGTCTTGATAGTGTGTTTTTGTTCAAGCAATCATGGAAAAAGACATCTTAAAACTCAATTGCTGATCACTTTATAATTCACAAGAAAGGACAATGCAGCTGTTAGTTTTCAAACACAATGTAGCCTACCTGTAAGCAAAGATCATTGCAGAGTGAATCTGTTTAAAGGAAATAGCCTACACTGATCTAATCAAATGCAGTGATATCAGTCAGGACTCAACTGGTCCACATTAAAAACTAAATGCCTTTGTGTATTATAAGACTCTCATTCATTCAGACACAGCAGGTCACCGATTCAGCCACAGCAACACGCTTTGAATAACATGAAAAGAAAAAAAAAATCACACACAGGACTTTCTGACTAGTGAAATATATACATTTTAGATTTAACAATTCCAAATTAGACACATGTCATGACATCTAAGCTATAGCATCCATTTAGCAACAGTTTCAATTGTGTTTGTTTGATACAGATTGCAAAATTGAGGGGTAAATGTATTTTAAAGACATATTTGAAATTTCTGGTGGTGCCAAATATGAGAAGATGGTTTGGTATTACCTCATAAAAATGTGCTGAGCCATTTAAACTGTAGCCTACCTCAAAACAAAAACCACTGTGTGACATTTGACAGGAAATTTAATTGTTTGTCACATTGCTCCTGGGTTCAATGCTGTGGATAAACACCATGTATTTTAGGTATCAATTAATGTGACTGCATCTTGTGTCAATATATTCTTCACAACAAGCAGCCTTTTCTCTACATAGGTCTAATAAATTCACTGGGGACGGACGGTAACCCCCCATCAACCATCAACGCCAATACTGTAAAAACTGAAAATGCATAATGATAAACAGGAAGAGTCCAACAAAGGATGATTGACAGGTCGACTGACGAATTAGAACGCGATGCGCGGAGCGATCGACCAATCAGCTGCGACGAAGATCGGCGGGATTTCCTGTGTGTGACGCAAACACTCCCACTAGTCAACAGTGCAGGCCCCACCCTTTGTGTTTCCCACCGCCCGTCAATCAAAATACAAAAGAAATCTGACAGTTATCACCTTTATTGCTTCGCGTATACAATAACTAAAATTCGCTGATCATGTCCGGTGGCTTGTGACTATCAGGACTCCCGTTTCACGACAAGTGACGCAATGACCGGTAACGTAACATCTGTCTTTACTCTTCACTCTCGGGGGCTAACGAGCTAACAGGCTAACAGGCTGCCTGTCGGTGATGATGCTAATTAGCGCCGGCTAACTTAGCATTAGCCTGTTTAGGACACACCAGCCAAAGTGAAAGCTCTGCTTTAACTAATTATCCAGCTACGTCGCTTTTGTCTCCGTGTGGTTGTTGTGACTGTATCGTTAGCTTGAAGTTTACTGGCGTTACAACGACGTTACACATATTGATGTGAGCACCTGGTTTGTTTAGCTAACGTTAGCCTCGGCAGCAGCACCCTACCACACTGTGTAACAGCTATTATGTTTTTTCTTGTTGATGTTTATTTTACTTCTTAGCTCCAGAACATCCAATGAAACCAGACGATATGGCTGCTTTGGACGGGGACAGCAGTCAGAGGGACTTTCTGCAGCAACAGCAGGAGGAAGGCGGAGGCAGCCAGGTGAGGTTTCACTCTCTCATTTAACGGAGCTGCTGCGTTTTCAGTAACTAAGTAGCACTCGGTGAAGTGCACACATTTCAAACTTGCTGGGGGGTATTGTACCCTGACTTGAACCTCTCAGGAAACACTTCCTCCCAGGCTGCTTTCCAAAATCCCGCCTCTTTCTGCTGGGTTTTTAATGTTGACAGACTGCAAGACTCCTACTAGGATGAGATCATATTGGTGCTGCCTGTGGGGTTCAACACAGGACAAGAAAGTTACACACCTGAACACTTTAGTTTTATTTTGCAATATGTGGCCCCAGACTAATGGCCACCCACTTTCTTCCTTTTAAATTTGCCCGTTGTGGGTAGGACACCCAGCCATCCCCCCTCGACCTGCTAGCAACCACCTGCACTAAGGTTGGGTCACCGTCACCAGAGGTGGACAGAGGTGCTGCTGCTGCTGCTGCTGCTGTGGTAAGTCGGCACCTTTGCTGGATGATCCCACACAGCTGCAGCAAAAGTGACGCCCTCAATCACAGCTGGGCAAAACTGGTGGTGGGGAATGAAGCTAAGCTTGCCTTTTGCTTTCGTGGTATAATTGCAGCCACTGCATTTTGGCATCAACAGCAGAAGATGATTCACATGACATTTTGAATGTTGAAACAGACCCAGTTCAGTCGCCCGTACCTTTATGGCCATGTGACGAGTCCTGCAACATAGTGGCCTCTATCAAATGTTAAGTTAGGGTAAGGGTTATGAATGAAATGTATAGTTTTAGTTTTTAGTTACCTTTATTTAAACTCGTTAGTACACTGAGGCAAGCCTCATTTACAGTGCAGACGAGAGAACAAAACAAAACAAACAAAATACAGGACAGATATACACAATAAAATACAGAAGTAAAGGACAGAACAGAAGACATCAAAGGAAACAATTACAAACGGAAAACAGGGAATTATTAATTAATGAGCTCAGTCCAAATTTTGGAAATGTACAATTGCAAGCATTTACTAGAGCAGGTGTTGTAAGTGATTGTGGACTGAACTGAAGAGATGTAGATGGGAAGTTTGCCAGTGAGGGCTTTATAGATGAATAAAAGCAATGTTATGTTATGTACATCTATCACTGGAAAAAATCAGGGTAGCAAGACTTTCCATAGTTGATGTATTTTACCCTGCTGGTATTCTAACGCTTAGAGGTATGTTGATAAAACTGTAACATTTACCACCATATGAACCACAATTGTAACAATGAAAATTAAGTTGATGTAGGGCAAGGTGAAATGTGACTGTTGTTGTTTTAGACAGTACTAAAACTCGAATCTGAATCTGAATTTTAACATCTTGTTATTCATGTCTTCATAAAACAACACTTATTGTTCACATGTGTTCAGACTGCAGTACGTGTTTTGTTTTGGAAATGAAACAAGGAGATCCACATAAAGGCATTCAACTTGAATAGTGGAGCTGAGTTTGTGTTGGATAGTTAGTTAACAGACACTTAATTACAGCTAAACAGTGTTAGTAGAATGGCAGTGGTATTTCTACAAGGAAGAAACTCAGAGGTTTCCATCTGTTTATCAACACTATTCCTGGGATGTGTGTGGTTAATTTCGACTGATAAGAAACTGTCTTTCAAAATCAAACAAATGCACTGCAGGATGACAGCTAACTGAGCTGTGGCTGTCAGACTTCTGTTGTGACTTGAGGTTTACAACTCTTTATTTGTTATGATTCACAATAAATCAGTGTCAACCTTAAGCAGACTAGAACTAAAAGACAGAAACAATGCAATCATAGGTTCACAGGAAATAAAACTAAATTCTTAATTTTTTATTCCCTTTAGCTTTTACTGATCCAATAGCTTTTGCTCATTTTGCTTCTTGCCTCTGAATATTTCTATTGCTGACTGTGTGAGCTGTTCTGTGAATTTAAAAAGCAGGCTTTACAGCAACTAGATGTCTTTGCAACAGCTTTGGATTGCTTAATCTTTTTCCTTAACAACAGGTGGGTTTTTATTATGTCACTCATTTTCTTTTCCAGACATCTGATCCATCTGCTCATCTTACTGGGACTGATAAATGGGAAGTGCTAACACCCACAACGGCAGCAAAGGATGAATCTGGGATGATACAGATCCAAAGTCAAGGAATATTGACATCAAATGGACAATACGTTCTTCCTCTGCAGAACTTACAAAGTCAACCGATCTTCGTGACGTCGGGAACGGCCGCCTCCAATGCCAACACAGTGCCTAACATTCAGTACCAAGTAATCCCTCAGATTCAGACAGCAGATGGACAGTTGAGCTTCTCCACATCTGGCGTGGAAGGAGCAACTCTGACTCAGGACGCCACGGGGCAGATTCAGATCTTGCCTGACGGTAGCCAGAGTCTCAGTGTCACATCTGCAAACATCCTTAGTAACAACCAGAACCTCATGTCACAGACTGGTAACGTGCAGCAGATCCAGGGGGTTTCTATCGGCAGCTCCACCTTCAACAACCAGGGTCAGGTTGTTACTAATGTGCCTGTGGGTTTGCCCGGGAACATAACGTTTGTTCCTATTAACAGTGTGGACTTGGACTCGCTGGGCCTTTCTGGAGCTCAGACTATAGCAACAGGGGTCACCGCTGACGGCCAGCTAATTATGGCCAGTCAGCCAGTCGACGGCTCGGAGGGTCAGGTGAAGACAGACGATCACCTCTCACAGACAATATCGGTCAATGACTCGAATGCAAACCCTGAGATCTTTGTGCCGACGTCTTCCTCTCAGCTGCATGTTGCAACAAACGAATCAGGTCTGCTCACGCAAGAGTCTTCGCTGTCGTCAGAACAAGCCGACTCAAGCTCCGGTCTGCAGGAGGGCTTCATCCAACAGCACCAGGAGCAGAGCATCCAGGTGTCCTCAGCCCAGCCCATCATCCAGCTACAGCAGGTGCCCGTTCAAACCACCAACGGTCAAGTGATGCAGTCGGGTCAGGGCCTGCAGAACGTGCAGCTGATCAACCCGGGAACCTTCATCATCCAAGCCCAGACGGTCACGCCGTCGGGTCAGATACAGTGGCAGACCTTTCAGGTGCAGGGAGTGCAAAACCTGCAGAACCTCCAGCTGCCCACCACGCCACCCCAGCAGATAACCCTAGCTCCGGTCCAGACCCTGTCCCTGGGATCCAATCCGGTCAGCATCGCCACAGGACAGATCCCTAACCTGCAGACAGTGACGGTCAACTCGGTGGACACGAACACAGACAACCCTGGAGGTAGAGCAGCTCTGTTTTTTAACATCAGAATACACACAGGAGACAGATTGAAAGTCACACAGGTGTTTTCACTCACGGTGTTTCCTCTTATGAATGTGTGGGGTCTATCATTAACCTGGACATAGGTTTACTTAATGGTCTTTTTTCTAATGTTTTCATTTGAAGAGTAGGGTCTGTGTTAAGCATCTTAAAAATGTTCTTTCATACTTAATCATTGCACTAATAATAATGAAAGAGAATTGAAATCTGTGCTGCTCAAAGGGCCCACTTCATCGTGACGTCTCTGGCCCCTGATCAGGTCTATCTGTCAGTCTATCAAATTTATTTGTCTTCTTAAATTTTTTAGTTATTCTCATTGTAAATTAATTTAGCCTTTTTCAATTCATCAGCTAATAGACCCATTTCGCAGATGACATTTTAACATGTCACAGTGAGAAAAGCACAAGTGTAAATAATAAAATAAATGATGCCTGAATTCCATTTATCTGCCTCAGTTTGGGGGTCCTGGTATCATTCATTCCGACTCACAGTCACACTGTCATGGCTTAATGAGACACTTGGACAGAGCAGAGCCACTCTTAATGTTGTTAATTACACCTGTGCTTTTCCTACTTTGACAAGTCACGGAGAGTGGGGAAAACGGCACATAGTTTAGTCGAGAAAGAAAGGACAAATGCAAATCAACAGTTGCTTAATTTGCCTGTGCAGCAGTCAAATAACGCCGTTTTTTAAAATTTACAGTTGCATGAATAGAAGAAGAACAACAAAGCCGTGATCGTGGAAAACCTATTAACAGCACAGACTTATTTGTCTATAGTTGTCATTGTGGTTTTTGTATCTTCAAAGCCACTTCATGTTGAATGTTTGCGTAATTATACCTATCAAAACATCATAATGAAGTTTTTGATAAAAAAAAAAAAAAAGTCCATTCATCTCTCTCTGCCACTCATGTGGACTCACAGGTGCGCAGGGTACTTTTAATTAATTATCAAAATTGTCACTGATACATTTTCTGTCAATCAGCTAATTATTTTATTACTGTGCTTAATACGATTCTTACCTGTGAATTGTGCTGCCATGTGTCAGTCACGCACCATTATGAAACAGCTCTCACTGTTCAGGCTTTTCGGTGTGTAATTACCTGAAGCTTGTGTTGTTATTAACGTACACATTTCATTTTCAGACATTCAGATAAAGGAAGAGCCAGACACCGGGGACTGGCAGCTCAGCACCGACTCCACCTTGAATACGAGCGACCTGTCCCACCTTCGCGTCAGGCTGGTGGACGAGGACGATCAGTTGGGTCAGGAGGGCAAGAGGCTGCGCAGAGTGGCGTGTACTTGCCCCAACTGTAAAGAGTCAGGAGGGAGGTGAGTGAGCGCTATTGATTGTTTTCTCTTCAAAAATCTTCACTTGTAGGGACGGAGGGACTCTAACTATCAGTGCATGTCTTTATCAGAGGATCCAGCATGGGGAAAAAGAAGCAGCACATCTGCCACATCGCGGGCTGTGGGAAAGTATACGGAAAGACGTCGCACCTGCGAGCACACCTGCGCTGGCATTCAGGGGAGCGACCTTTTGTTTGCAGCTGGATGTTCTGTGGGAAGAGGTTCACACGCAGCGATGAGCTGCAGAGACACAGGAGAACACACACAGGTGCCCTTTTTTTTTTTTTTTTTTTTGCTCCCTCAGTGTTTGCACATCAGGGAAACATCAGTAAAATGTGTTAATTTGTGCCCTTCAAAGTGTGAGTCATGTAAGAAGTAACTGAATTTGCCCCACTCTCCCACCCCCCTCTGGATTTCCATGTAAAATGTCAGGTTACATTTGAAGACCGTTGTAAAAAAAAACATACAGATTTCACAGACTTGGTGCTAATTTTCCAGTTGAGTTTGTTTAAAACGGTTTGTTCTGCACCGTCATTTGCAAGATTTGTTAACATCAGATTATATAACAAAAACATTTCAAGAGATCACTGGAGTCAGCTGTAGCTTTTTGCTTTTATTTTTATCTGATGGCTCTCTGTGGAGTCTGGACACGGCCATCTCTCAGCTCACTTTTGTTTTAAATTTTACACAATATCCCTCGATAATTACAGTCTTTAACCATGAGCTCACACTCGCTCTAAACGCATCTAATGTTTTTGTAGGGGACAGGTCGGCATTCATCTTTGGCTGCAGGTCATACAGCAGTTACCAGTGACCAACAGCGCACAGATACAAATAAAAAATATATATCTCGGATTTAAGTGACAGTTTTGCCTTTTTTTTTTACATTACATCTTCATTTTCTTTCATTTTATTCTTGAAACAAGCACGTTGAACTCTTGTGCCACTGACTTAAACGTATCTCCCTACTTGTGAAGCATATCCTCCAGATAGATGGGATGTTTTTGACCCGCCCCAAGATGTATTCACCGTCAAACTATCTCTCAAACTGTATTTTCTCTCTGGCAGGAGAGAAGAAGTTTGTCTGCCCAGAATGTTCCAAGCGCTTCATGCGGAGCGACCACCTGGCGAAGCACATTAAAACTCATCAGAACAAAAAAGGTGTGAACTCTGGCGGCTCAGTGGTGGCCTCGATGGAATCGGCGGGGTCCTCAGACAGTATCATCACCACGGCAGGCGGGACCACCCTCATCCTCACCAACATCCAGCAGGGCTCCAGCACCGCCCAGGACATCCTGGCCAATGCAGAGATCCCTCTCCAGCTCGTCACCACAGTAGCGGCCAGTGAAGTCATGGAGTGATTTGCACTCCACTTATGAACTTCTGCAAACTCTCTCATACTGTATACTCCTACCTGCATTTTTATTCAAGTTTTGAAGAAAAACTAAAATTATAAATATATATATACATATATATATATTTTAACACAGAAATAGTCAGTCCATGTCCGTGCTCAGTTTTCGCTGAGGAACAGCTAGCGCTGGAGACTGAAAGAAGATAAAGGAGAAAAAGACATTGCAGTAAACACACAAGGAAATGCCTTATTTTGTACAATATTGTGTAGTTGAAAATGTAGGATGCCATTTTGTTTTGAATCTACTTATTTGTTAATAATGTGTTTCTCATGGAAAAATTATTGGTAAGTTGAGCGATTGCCTCCTCATCTTTTGTTGATGGTATTCTCTGATGATGTCCATGGTAAGCAAGGTTTGATCCGTTTTTCTCTGTCAGCAAAGACAAAATCTCTCGCCAGAGATAATTTTATCCAGCTGAAGTGATGTTATTGCTTATATCCATGCAAATTTTTTAATGTTATATATATTTTTCACTGTTATACTTGCAGTCAGTCAGTCAGTCAGTCACTTTGCAGATTAGCAAGGCCTGCTTCCCCTTTATTTCTAAGAATAACTTTGCTCACACCGACTACATTTTGCAGGTGAAAATGAAAAACAATCAAATTTTTGTATTGTAATTCCTCTTGGACATTAACTGTTGATATGATACACATTATTTGCTTATTAAATATTTTGACTGAACTGCTATTTATATCAGACTTTACATAGAAATTGCATTTGTGATATTAAAAGTCCAAAATATTTCGTAAGGCTTCATTACATGGGATTCAAATGTGTTTTTGTCAAACCTGTTTTGGAGGACTTGAAAACAAAAAAAACCTAAACAAAACCGAACTTGTCTTGTAATATGAAGAGAAAAAGCCATTTTTTTGAAGGTAATTGCCAAATTTGACTACAAACTCAGGGTGACTTGTGACTGTGTCATATAAGTGAAGTGAATCACCCCTGTAGCTTCGTGGACCATGGCGGGGTGTTGTGAAGAAATGTAATTTGATGGACCAAAAGCTGGGGTAAATTAAGCTGTCACCATGTTACCTATGCTTGTTGAAATCATACCTTGTATTTTTTCTTTTTGTCTTTTTTTTTTTTTTTTAAAGATAAGGAAAACCCCCGTTGTGGAAACAGCTTTGCAGAATCATTCACCAGTATTTTGCTCCATCAGTCCTGTCATGCAGTTGAAAAATCTGTCTATTACCAAAAGCGGTACTCTTTTAACAGTACTGTTCTCATCATGTTCATCATGTTTGTTGTTGATCCTTTTGTATAAAAAACTGTTTTGTATTCTTCCCGAGACACTGCTTTATATGCATTGTCAGTAAATGTACATTGTTTCTGTCTTTGTGTTGATTCTTTTAATTTTACCGTATGCTGCATTTGCCTCTTCTTTGTCAATTGTGTGTTTTCTTTTGTTTTTAGTTTTTGTTTTGTTCCTTTTTATTTTACCCCCGTCCCCTCAAATGTTGAGTCGTTACATGGATACACACCGAACGGAGAATTGTTTCCCCCCCTCTGCCACGTGGTCCTCTCCAGGAGATTACACTTAGGCCTTCGAGTCAGATAACAAGATGCTTCTCAAACACTCAAACATCGTCTTCTTATTATATACTTAACACTGAAGTTTTATCCTCAATCAAATCTTCTGTAAAAGTATGTCAATATAACATCAATATAAACATTTCTGTTACACTTGAATTTCCTTTGCTTTTTGGTTCTTTTTATTTTGAGATCCTTTTCTTTAACATATCTTGGTTGCAGCCATGTCTGCTGTTTTAAAGGCAGCCAGATTTTCAAACTAATACCACTTAATGTAAGACAAGTTTGCATTTTCCCATGCACTTGAAACCTTTTGTTTTCTTTCATATTTGAAGACGTGAGGTGCAGCCAGGAGCCTCGCTGTCCCCCCACAGGGCTCGCTCTTTGGGTTAGTAGTCCAGTAGATGTCACTACAGCCAAGGGAGCAGGATGAGAGGTATGTTTGACCCCTTGACCTTCCCCTTATAGCTGTTGCTAAGATTAAGACACAAGTCACCGAGGCCAACAAGAGGTGTGGACCCTCAATTAACCACGAGTTAATGTCACACAGAAATGTCAGGAACGTATTCTGCTGCCGCTGGAGAACAAAGTACAGTCTCATGACTTTGAACAACAAGAGGAAGCTCCTTGTCTTTATGATCTGGGTAGATGTATATGTGAGTAAGACAGAAGAGAAACTTATAAAATTAGATGCTCTGTCCTCATTTTCGCACCATCATTTGTTAAAAAGTAGTAATTGTTTCATATTTCTGATATATGAAGCTGATACTATTGACACGCTTGCTAAATCAGTGTCTGTACCTCTTGGGCCAAGTGGGACATTTTATTAATTAGGCATTGTTGCTATTTTTCTGCAATTATAGGCGGCATGAGGCATTTGAAATGTATTATAGCCTACCTGGTTGTAGAGCCTGTGAACATCATTAAAATGAAGGTCTATGAAAAGATTTATCTGGTGAGGCAGAGTGAAAAGCACATGCTTTTTGACTCTTGGTCCATTTGCTGAAAACGAGTCAGGAAATGTGGCCTATAACGTTAAAAAGGACTCGTCCGTTTTGTCGTTCCTTTCATTTGCATAATTTAATGAATCCAATTCATTGTAATGCAATACCAAGTGCACCAGGAACATAGAATGACAGTTTGAGTTAATGAAATGTGTTAACAGTATCATCATTTACTTGTATGTTAATTAGTCCAATTAATTTCCCCTGCTCGGTAATCTGAATATTGTAATAATCTTTGCTCCCCTGCAGGAATGAAATCTATGATACACAGACCTCTGGGACAATCTGCATCGAGAATCGTGGTTTTTCCAGTTGTGAAGTGTGGCAGATTTGAGAAATGTGAGCGCCTTGAATTATTATTTTTTTTAGCTTTTAGTGGAGATTCAGGAATGTTTATGCACCAGGACTTTTTTTTCTGGATTTATTCCCTGGTTGATTTTTTCTTCTTCTTCTTCTCTTTTTCTTATGACTTGCCTTAAGCCTTTATGATGCAAATCGCACCACAGATGGAAATGTATTGAGAAACGGAGGGCGACTGTCTGGTGTCAGAGCCAGGAGGATAACTTTGTCTTGCTTGACAAAGTGCCATTGCCTCGTAACAGGAAGAGGCATGGATCTTCTGGCCGTTGCAGATAAAAGCTGCCATCAGTGGGCGATCCTCCCGGCAGCTCAGCAGGTTAGAGGAGGGAGAGAGAGAGAGAGAGAGAGAGGTGCTGTGGCTGCTGAGCATGAATGGCACCGTCCACAATGTCATTTCAACTGACCACCTCGATATGAGGCCGACTTTGTCAACAAACTGTATTGGTGCTGGTAGAAGAAAGAGCCTGACCTTTGACAGCTCACTCAATGAATCTGGAGAGATTGCTTCAGTCTGTAGTTTGAAAATTAAAAACACAGACACTGATGCAAAAAAGTAAGCCTTTGATTTGCTGAGGTAAAAACATCTTTGCAGCACAGGCTCAATACGAGTTGTTAGTTGTGGTTTAAAGATTATTTGAAGCAAATTTTGGGAAAAGAACAGCGAGACACAATTCGACACTTATTTGAGTCTTATTTTGGAGAGTAAAAGGAAAGCTTTTCCAATTACGCTGCTTTAGTATTGTGTTTTTTTGTGACAGACAGGTATCGCGTCAAACGGTGCTCCGAGTTGTTTGTGTGTTTTTATTGTAGCAAATAGCTTTGGTTCTTGTAGCTCGGTTTGAATAGCAGTGTAATTGTACATAGTGCTCAACTTCTCTTCCGATTCATGTGCAAAATGCATAAATACAATAACTTTGCAGAGGGAGAGGAACACTATAATCAAGCAATAACATTTCCGACTGTATGTGTGATAGAATTCAAAATGCTATTGGGATTATGGTTCTTAACCATTGGGAGGTAATGTGAACTGCTGGCAGAAATGACTTATTTCATTATACTCTCCCAAATATACAAAATACTTCAGCGAGAGGGCTGCTTCTTCCCTATCCCTGCCCAATTTTAACTGTTTTCCTCAGTTGTTGAAGGATAGGCCTGCAATTTTGCAAAATGACTATTATTTGCCTTTCTCAAGGAATCAACAACTTGAAAGTACAGTGCAATGAATTGTTGGGTCTCTGCAGCTGCATTCATTTACAATATGTCGTTTCTGTGAGGCATCTCACAATTTAGAGCATAAAGCCTTTATTTAATTTCTTTTTGGATACAAACTGCAAGCCTCTTCATAAGCAGGGAGCACTTTACCATCCTGCTCAGTATTTTGTTTACAGCAGGGTACTAATGGTGTTTTTCTCTTAAACCAAGAGGACATTCGAAAGTATATTTAAAAAAGTGTCCTGTGTCTCTACATTCCTGACACATTCTTGCCCTTGATCAACTGCAGAAGGCAGACAATAGCGCAGATCATTTTCCCCAGGCAAGGAAACACAGCATGGATCAACTCAATAACCTGATATTCCCTGTCTACTGAATGGGGCCAATTTAGCAAAGGTCAGCACCTTTTTTTTTTTATTCCAGAGACAATTTGGTGACCTCCCTCTGGAGCCACAGCAGGACCAGAGGAGACAAACAGAATCGTCGAGCTGCAAAGTGCTTGTGTTGACATTGCGTTAAGGTTTGGACTTCTCAAGGTGAACAGATACCTGGTGGGGGGAGCGGGAGCGGGGGTGGGGGTGGGGTTATTATGCAAACCTGATAGCCACGGCCGGCAGTCGCCTGGTTGTGGGTTTAGTTTGTCGTGCGTTTTCGGTCGTTCTTTGATGGTGTCAGGGTGGGTGGTTAAAGGGATAGTAGCATTTTTTTTAAAGTGGGGTTGTATGATCTACAAATAGCCCCTGAGGACTTTAATTGCAGTAGAAGACTCTCTGCACTCCTCCCGTTAGCAACGCCAGCCCATAGCCCTGCCCAGAGATTTACAACATACATTGTTGTGAATGGACCCAAAGAAACGGCCTAAAAGAGGTTTTACTTGGAAAAAAAAAAAACACAGTTCCATTGTTGGCTATAATATAATTTTTTCCAGCCCTTCAAAGTGCAGGAAAAACACAGTTTTTATTTGGAGCTACTGTATGTGGCTGCAAATCGTCTTCCATCATCCTTTTATATGCAAAAGCAAAAGTCACAGCTTCAAATTAAACACTCTTGTTTCAGGGAGATTATGGTCTTTACTCTTTAAAGAGCAATCAATCTTTACTATCTTAACTGCAAACCTTTCTCTCAGACTGTTTACCATGTCTGTATGTAGTTTTTTTTCTGTTCCCCCCCTCCAGGCCAAAATTGAATCACCAACAATGAGACACTGCTGTCAAATTTTCCACATTATGTCGTCTTTTGTTCTCGTAGAATGTATTTGTCTTTTTAAGTGAGGAGACAATTGCGTGAGATGCTGATATACACGTAGGGGAAGATTAGGATGCATCATCTGGAGCCATTCCTCACAGCAGTCGTAGTTTTCCCACTGTACAAAATAACTCTTTGTCTTTCCTGTGCACCTCAAGGTCAAACGTGACAACAGCGCCAACTTCCTCGGACTCAAGTCGGGAGGAAAAAAACGGAGTCTTCGCACAATATTTTCTTTTGGTGACAAGAGCTGGCCTCCAGTATTACTCAGCCCATTGAAAACGATTTCAGATTTGAAAGGAAGACGTTTTGTATCTGAAAATGTACATTAAACGGTGTCAACAACATCCCGGAGGTCAGACTGGAGTCCCCATGGAGACTGAATCTGGCTGCCGCCGCTCGAAGACTCGACACCCCCCTGAGTGGCGGCTCCGTGATGGCTCTCAGTTTCTCTCGTCATGTCGCTGGCAGCTTTGACACAGGTAATATGCATGCAGGCTGACAGTGCCTGGGATGTGCTGCAGAGACAATGATGTACATATCATTTTCCTCCCTGACTGATTGAAGACTGTAATCTGTGCTGGACTTTCTCTCTGATTACACACGTCTCAGGGAGCAAAACAAGGACTCTGAGCTGCCACTGGGCACTGGGCTCATCCAGGGCTTTCAGCCTTCAAGAGGACTGAAGTCCGCCTTTAAGGTGAGCTCAATTTTCGTCCCATTTACACTATTGTTACAAGTGTCGGATAGAATGCATCTGGTAGATAGTGGTCAAACAGTGGCTGTCTGAAGATGACACAGGAACAGAGATGTATCTGGCACCCAAGGTCGTCCTATTCCCATCTTCTCGCACAGTGGCGAATGTTTCGAGCTCCGGTAAAGGCACTCACAAAGAGAGAAACAGCAGTACCGGTTCGCCCAATACGCACACTACGCACGTTGCGTAGGGCCCCGCAAAATAGCAGAGGCCCCGTTAAAAAAAAAAAAAAAAACTGACGACGTGACCGCCCGTCGCGCACGTGTAGCCTCCCGGATTCCCAGTACAGCCTAGCAAGACAGCGTTTAGCACGCCACGATGAAGCGGAGTTATCCCTCGGGGAATTAGGGGGAAGAAACAGCTGACAATGACCTGCAGGAACAGCAGTCAGGTAACTCTCCTCTCCGGGTGAGAGAGTGGGAGGGAGGGACCAGTCCGTGTTTGACCTGCATTAACAGGGCGGTGGGCCCTGGGTGAACCCCGGTCTCTGTGTGCGTCTTGCTGGCTTCTATAATTTTAGTTGTAGTGTAGTTACATCTACATACAAAATGGAAAGCAATGGATAAATATTGACTAAGATTCAATTTTGTTTGCTTGGATAGCCTACATGCAAATATAGATGCAGAATCAAACAAAACTTGTGAAATATTATGACAATGGTGCTAAAAATAATAATAATTATATAATAAATAATAATAAACATAATTACCTACATTTGAAGTGAAAGTAAAACAAGTGCAGCCAATTTGATGGAGCTGAATTAATAGTCGCTTTATCTAGAGATTTATTTAATAGTGAGTTTTTTCAAACATTAACATGTTGATGATTGTTACATTTAGTTCGATTTTATTTGTTCTGAATTTATTCTTAGTTAGGCCAACACTGCAATACGTTTAAAGGGGGGATGCGTGGAAGCACTGGGTGTCAGGTGCGACTGTTGAAAATTTTTGGGGTTCAGTTAGGAGGGCCCCTTAGCAGAATTTTGCCTAGGGCCCCATGGAGGTCTGAACCGGCTCTGTGAAACAGAAACGCTATCATGAATTTTACATTCACCAGTTTTGTGCTCTCTTAGAAAATGCAAAGTGTCTAGTACAGCTCAATAGGCCAATACTAAACCTGTCCAACACAACCACCCATGAAATACAGCCAGAGAATAGGCAGCAGGTGATTTTCTGTTGTTCTCAAGACAAAGACGGTGTTCAGTTTAATGGTCAAGAAAACCGTCCCTTCAAGGTTTTTGTCGTTCTTCTTCCATTGCGGTGTCATGTTAACAAACAGAGCAGTTAGACGTTTAACGTGCTCTTAACCCGCCTGCGTAACCTTGTGAGGTGCACTTGTGTCTTTATGTAAAACCTGAGAGATTTCTCTGTTGACAATAGGTCAATCCTTTACAGAAGGTACCTAGCACATTACAAGGTTGGTCTCAGGGGAGAAGTAATGGGTTCTGGGCAATTGACCAACCTGCCATGCTTTACTGCACCTGCACTGAGTTAGAGCTGTCATCATTACCACTTCCTCTAACGTTCCTCCGCAGCAACCCAGACACTCCCACTTACAGCGATATTTCACTTTGGTGGAACATTTCACTTTTTTTTTTTTCTTCTTTTTTTTATTGCGCGTCCCTCTGTACGCAAGTGGAGGCAGTCTGGCTCTGAGATTGGAGGCAGTGGGGTAACCTCTAACATGCCCTAAAACATAACGTTTCTAAAATAGCCCCATAGTTACCAGCTATAATTCTGACTTGAACTTTTCAGATTGAGAACCATGCTCGCCTAAAAAGACCAAAATCCTAAAGATAAAAACTCCCTAAAAAGGTGTCTCCCCATATTTTCTCTGTGTCAAAATATGAAGAATGGGAGTTCAGTCATTTGAAGAGCATTTATCTTGTATTTTAGTGGAGTTATTCAAAATGGTCGCAAGATTGAGCAGTCTGAAAATAATTGTTATGCAGCTCTGCAAAAATGAAGTTTGAGTGGTTCATTAAAATAGATTTTTTTTTTTAAAGGAACAAGCTCCTTCTTGTTAGTTAATCAGGATGTGCCAGTAGGACGAACCTTTAATGTAATATTTATTTTCTATCTTTCCTTTACATGAGCACATTCCCTCAGAAAATTGTTTAACAATGAGCACACCTACACACAGGTCAGGAGTCAGCACTGTGAAGGTCACACACACACACATCTCACTGATAACCATCTGAGAACTGGTCTAATCAACATCCACCATCTTTTGTCTTTTGTTCTACAACAGTTGAATTAATAGCAGTAATGGTGACGTTCAGTAGCATTATCCGAACAAAAAAAAACTAGAAGAAGATCTGATTTCTGACACAGTTCAGATTTTGATGAGAAAATAATCATAACACAGCTCCATTTGTTAACTGTGTTAATATTTTCCATCATATCACGAGTTTCGTCAGCAGAGTTTTGCCATTTAATTTTTCGATCTCCAGATTTCCATCTTATTTTGAGCACTTAGCGTTCAGGTCTGACCTCAGTTTATGTTATAAACTATACAGGTAGTTGAAATTAAAGCTTTGTGTACCTCTCATAATTATAATCCAATATTGTTTTTTATTAATTAAGAATATTTTTCCTTTAGTGCAGATGCAATGTTCAGCATTCAGACGTTTTAAATGACTAATATTACATATGATCAAGGCCTTGGCAAAGCCTGCCTGCAGCAACTTTGCTGTGACTTGCAGATGTTTTTCCCTCAGTTTTCACTTCCTCCTCCCACACATGTCTTATATCAGTATTTGCCGGATCCAAAACGACCAGCTTTGAAAATGAAGGAGAGGAACTTTACATTGTGCCAGAAAAAGGAATGGAAATTACGGGCAGTGTCAGATAATTGAGCTTGTCGTAAGAGACATGTTAATAACAGACGGAGATGCAGAAGACTTGTCACTCCGTACCCTGGGTGACAGACTCTCTCTGCTGTTGATGAGCTGTTTTAGAGGGGAAATTGTTCCACGCAAACACCATCGTTATTACAAGCTGGCAAGCTGCTCGCTTGTGTACCCAATTCTGCTTGAACTGACAGAATCCAATTGACCGGCACATATTCATGCACTTTATTTTCTTTATTCTCACCAACAATGCAGATAATTACTGCACCAAGTAAAACTGAAAATAGAATTTCACTGTGTCCCAGAAAACAATGCCAGAGCTGTCTCAGCAACATGTCTGCTGAAATTACCGTGACTGGGAGACCTACTGTACGACAAGCAGCAATCCAATATTACTTGTCAACTTAAAACCTACTGAAACCATATTGGCATTCACTTCTTTTATAGAATAGAGCGAAATAACTTGCATTTTTTTTCATGCTGTCATTGTCCTCGCTGCAGCAAATCTTTATTCAACAAAGCACTTGGAGTTTTATCAACGTGCTCGTTGTTGTGTTATACGACCCAACCTGTTTTTAATGGGCCTCTGTTTGTCCTGTCCTTCATGTATCCATCTACTATCACTCAGCCAGTGACCTGCTCTGTGGTCCGAGGCTGCATAGACGTTAAATATAATACACCTGAAATTACATTTAAACTTGTGATGTCATTGATCTTTGGATTACATCTCAATCAATGAGAGACTGGTCATATATACAGAATATATTTCAACTTTTAAAACTCCATTAAGAGTTAATTATTTTTGAATGAGGCACAAACTTGAAATTGTATCGTTTTCTTGAAAAGATGGCAGCGTTATCTGGGTCACCTATATTTGTATAAAGCACTATTCACATCAATTCATTTAGCATGAAGGTGGATGTAAACAGAACTCATACAGAGGAAGAATGCAGTCATGCAGGATCCACGTGTAGGTACTGAAATCATATTTAATCCCAGAATGTATTGGTTTTCTGTAAAAAACAAACAAACAAAAAAACAAATCATCTCCTGATTAAACTCACAAGCATGTTTTGCTTTAAGATTCATCAGTTTGCATCACTAAAATCAGCCTGTAATGAAATTGTAATTTACAACTTTATGTTTTAATCCCGAGTCAGAGTCGTTGGTTGATTAATTTACTCTTCAAAACTGGCCTTTTTCGTTTCAAGTATTTTTCAAACACAGTGTTTGAACTGCCAAGAAGATCGGCCAGAAAATAATTACCTTGTTTTTTTTTTCGCTTGTTGCCGTAAAACCAACTGATATTTATAGCGGTGCATGTTTTTGTGTTGTTTTCATGTTGCAGCTGGATAAAGAGCAGGTTTCAGTAAGGCAGGGAAATGTATATGCATGCACCCTGACAAGTCTAACTACTAAAAGGGCTCATCTGTCTAAAAATGACCAAGCAAAGATGTTGGTGTGGTGTAAAAGGCACATTTGCCCCTAAGTGTTATGTCTGTGTTCCCATCGTTAATCCCCTTGGGAGTTAATGCGATCAGCGGAGTAGCAAATGGGACGTTGTCTCTGATGCTCGTGCCCTCAGAGAATAGCGTCCACGGTGGGACGGGTTAGTGTCTCCTAGGAACCAGATCACATCTGCTGGGTTCACGTCCCTCTGCCACCTCTCATACAATTCATTAATAAGGATCCTTTACTGGGGCCATGTCACTGTGGCGTGTTTTTGGCTTTTTTTTTTTTTTACTCTAACTTTGTTGTGAGTGCCCACTCTTTGGAGGATGTGTGGCTGTCATACCAACGTATAGGGACAGTCGGGTGCCGCTGTCCAACAAGTCGTCCGTTATCTGAGGGAAATGTGTCCGTCCAGAGGTGAGGGCGGCTTTGTGCTCTCAACCAGGCCACATCTCAGCCTTTGTGCCAGTAACAAGCTCAGCTCAGGCTCCAGCGAAGCGAGAAATTGTAAACTCTCCGGAGAGGCCCAGTGGAGAGATAAGGGCTTAGTGTTTGCTGGCAATGTGCATGGGGATGAATCTGATACGGCCGAGTCCCACGCCAGAATGGGAGTGATGATACCTCCCCTTCTATGGAGAGTTATGTTTAATCCCCTTTGCCAGTGTATTCACTTGCAAATATTCCTGTCACCATTAATATGTATTAACATCCTTCACACACTGTTCAATACAGATTTATCAGACTCTATTTTTCCCCTTGTGCTCACCATCGTCTCTCTGCTGCTCTTGAACCACAGCTTTTTACAAGGAGAATAGACCTGAATGTGCAGCTGATGTCCAAGCAGCAAACCTTTGCATGGAGATACTGCAGGGTTCAATATAGACTCCACTGAGTCTGCAACTAAAGCACACAGGCGAGACCAAATCCAACATAGTTTATTATTCTTTTGTTCAAAAGACATTTTTTCATTTCCTTCCCCAAAAAAAAATATTCCATTTCACCACCATGAGGTCTTTCATGACAGAACGTCATTTGAATCAGAGTGTAATCAGTTTGCATCATGGTGCAAGTCTCAACTCAAGATTACAAGTAACAGATGTTTAAAAATTCTTAAATTATATTACATTTGAATAAATGAAATCTCACATAAGCAGCTTAGTTGATTTTATATATTTTTCCTTTAGTCAATAACATTTGATATTTTATCCCATTAACCAAATTTTTTCCTTTACGCGGAACATAACATACATTTCTCTTGTATTTACCTGCTGTGCATTACTCTTTCTGTTTCAAACAAGATAAATGAATCAGTTGAGCAAATCCTGCAAAATTTGTGTTAAAATCATAATTGCAATCATTTTGCATTTAGGCTTAAAAAGGTTGTTAATTCTTTACATAGAAGTATCTTATATGCAGGTACCTCGACCTCACGCTCTGTTTATTTAGATTTTAACATGAAATTTGTCACTGCTGACACTTGACTTCACTTCTTTCTTTAATTTGACAGTAATTCTCATGTTCAGTACATGATAATCTAACAAGATAAAGAAAGTTGGATGGGATTTGTGTGAGATTTTGTCTGCGTTTGGTGGTTTAATCCAGACAAAGCCCTGAGAAGCTCATTACAGCCTGGTGAGGCCTTAAGCCTGTGCTGCCTGCATTAAAGCAGCCAAGAACTGTCTGTCAGCTTCCTGGCAGAGCCCAAATCAAGCTGTCAATTACTGGACGTGTTTATGGAAATTACATGTTTGTTAACATGCTGGAAAAATGTGCTCTCGGCTCAAGCAGCATGTGTTCGGAGAAACAATTTTGCTCGGAAATCACCTTTCAAATGGATGAAGGTGATCCTCATCAGATCACAGACACGAGAGGCATTTTAACTCTCCCTGTCCTGATACGTGTGAGGAAAAGCCCAGACAGAGAGCGCCTCAACCAACAATCAAAGGTGGAGTCCATGTGTGACGCTGTGTTTTTGTTTATTAAGTCATTTCACTCAGTCCTAGCTGTCATTCGGCTTCCTGCCACACTCTCAAAGACTCAGAGGCACAGATTTGGTAACAAACAAAGCAGCGTAAGAAGAGGGGCTTGAGCTCAGCCTCTCATACGTTTGACAGATGTGCAACGCAAACATTACTTTAAACACATTTTAATGAATATGCAACAGGCAAATTAACCACTAGAGGGAGCAACACGCAATATGTTTTAATTCAAATCATCAAATAGAAGGATTTAAGCAATGTTTTTCATTTTCATGTATTTTTACGAACTTGTCAAATAGTCAACAGTTTCCACCCGAAGACGGCTTATGGAAGTATAGCTTCACGTTAAATAGATTCGCAGCGCTGCCCTGTAAAATGAAGCTATCTCGACCGTTCAGCGTAATGTCTCCGATGAGATGTTTATGTCAATTTCCCTGTTGATTTTCTCTCACATAAAGGCCTTGATTTCAGCCTCCCAATGATCATGAAATTGAGCCAATCGACATGCATATCTCAGATGTCTGGTGGAGCTCATCTTAGACAAGGTAATTTTGTCAGAGCAATTACCATTGTAATGTATTCCAAAGTCAGGGCATTTTCTGCTGCTTAGGTGAGCCGCTGACAGCATGTTTTGATTTTTAAGCAATTGTGCTTTTCACTCGGAGATCACGCCATGGTCTGCATTTCTCCCTATGTAACAACCCGCCATGATTCCATTATTTCACATTAACATCTAATTACCTCACTCAGACCCGCAGCTATATTGAAAAGCCACTGTGAGTTCTGGGGTTTGACAAAGCTGTAAGTAAAGATGGGGTGTGGAGGGGTGTTTATGAAGAAGAAACTCCAACTGTAAGACATACCCAATTCCCAGTGGACCCGTATTACCTGTCAGGGATGATGACAATGCCCTAGAGAATGTCACTGTGCAGTGAAACTGTCATCACACAATTACTCTCGCCATTACTGGCCCTACATCTCCATGTAATGACTGTGACACACTTTACAATTCAGATTGTATTCTCAGTCATTGGCACTTAAATGCTGCACTCCGTTTTATGAAAAGATAAAGATCTCTGTAATCTGCCAGAGCTCAACCATCCCTTGAAAGCTTGTCAGGCGGCATTTTGTCGCTCACAAGAAGTTGTCATACCCCGTAGCATCTCCCTTTGTTGGGCTGGTGAAAGTGTCTTTTTGAGTGCACTATTGTGTGCTTGTTGATATGTGCTTGCCTATAGAGTCAGACTGTGTTTTGGTCCAGTTATCTACGAGTCATCACTAGAGGATCGTGCAGTGCGGCGTGTATTGTATGTGGTTCAAATGAGAATGGAGATCGGCAGAGAACAAGTGAAGATCCCTCAGTCGTGGATCATCAAATTAAGATCTGATTGATGCTCGTTTTGTTGTTATCTGACAAACAAAATGCTGCGTCTTCAGTTTGAGATTTAATCTTCACCTCCTAAAGAACACAGCTGCAGGATGTTTAAACAAAAACAAAACAAGACACGAACAAGGAGTGTATTTGTCTCAGCAACAACAATGACCAACTTCCCTCAACTGTCTGTGGCCCACTTGAATAAATAATGCCCAAGTTGTGGATTAATACAGTGGTACTCAATGCCGAGGCCCCCTGGGGGCCACCAGGGGGTCCTCAGCAAATTGGAGGGAAGATTACAACAAATGCAAGTAACAAAATCAGATCAAGTGATTGTATTTTGGGCATATATATGTTATATTATCATACAATCGAATTTATGATAATATAACATATCGCAACCTCCAACCAGAAGCTAATGCTCAGGGGGCCTTGCCATGGAAAAGTTGAGGAACCCGATTGATACACAATATATGCTCAAACACAGAAAAGAGTTCAGTTTGAATTATTATTCTGCATTAAAGGAACTCTAGAGGCAACATAGAAGCATAACAACAGGAGCACAATGAAACAAATGAAGGCCAGTACAGAGGACAGTGAAATTAATGAAGCTTTGATCAAAGCAAAGTAGAATATGGATCAGGTCAAACTGTGCACACTATGGTGATTATATACTGGACTTACTGCACATGGGATAAAGAAAAACTTCACTCTTTCTCTTGTCAGTAGTAAGTTCAGGTTTTGTGGGCAGGATTTTTCCATCCATCCATGTGATTCCCCAGCTGGAAGGAACAGGAAGTGATTTTACTCATCACCTTGACAACAGTGCCCAGTTTAAATCCATCTATCAACAAATCAGTGTTGTCTTTGTTTTGTTTAGTAGGATCACGTCATCAATAGGAAAAATGCAGAATACAACCAGACTTCTCCTTTAAGTTTCCGTCACACGCAGGTCTGGGAACAACTGCAGCACCAAGTGCAAAAAGCCAAACTGCCAGCCTGTGTGTGAGATAGCAGATTGAGTTTAACAAGCCAGATGGGTTGTAATCGTCTGATCAATCCAATGTTTGTGAGCTTTTATGCCTTTTATTATGGTTTGTTTTCCTTACGTGCTATTTCCTCTGCTGATTGGCCTTCCCTTGGGGAGGGTACTGTGTCAAAAACACTTTTGCTGCCTGACCAGTGTTACTTCTCTCAGGATGTGGAGTCCCATTGTGTGCTGCCTGAGCTGAGCAGCACCTCCCATGAAAGTGACTGGAGCAGCAGCAGCAGCAGCATTATCTCCCATGCCTGTCGGCCACGCTGCTGCAGTTTTCACTCTTCCCCTTTTCATAGCAGTTGTCTGGCACGGTGCTATGTGATTAATGCTGTCCTGCTTTCCTCTGTGCAGGGGTTAGTGAAGAGGAGTTTCTTCTTCACAGCTCTAAGGAGTAAAAAACAAACAAACCTGTTTAGACATTTTGAAATGTCGTTTGCGTCTGTTAAATTGAATTCTCATACGATATTCATGTATCGGCATTGTCAACTTGCCTCCCTTCCTACTTCGAACTTTACTTAGGCAGAGTCTCGCACTGCAGGCATTGTTATTTTCGTGCCACGTGTAACAGCAGGCCATCTCTCCAATCATAACTTAAGAGTTGGTGCCTTGTGCAGATGTGAAGAGGTTAACTCTTTGCTTTTTGGAGCCGTTACCCGCTTCTCTTGCTTCTCCTTTACTTTATCACAGTAATTGAGACTCTTTTCACGGCACTTCTGTTTCTTTTCCAAGATATTGTATAGTAGTGGATAGATCCTCAACATGCTCAATCACAGAGAACTAATTTGACTGTATTGTTTGACAAGTGTTCCTTACAGCTTGGTGTGAGTGAGATGCAATCTAAGAACAATTATGCCATTTTCTGAGAACAGTATGGGGCAGGTAACAACCATTTTAGATTTTCACAGGTTAAATGTAATGACCACACTCGGTTTGCAGAGATTTTTTTTTTCATATGTTCAAATGTGACTGCTGTGAAAGTAAAAGAAGAAGAAAAAAAAGCTCTGTAGATTTATGTACAGCATAGTTTGCTTCATCTTTACTTCTGAACTTCTGGTTCTGTGGCCTCCTGGCGCATAGAAAGAGGATCCAGTCATTTTCACATATGGTTATAACTTAATTCTCATTCTGCAGCACATCAGGTACCTAATGTTAAAAAATGGCAGGTAAAAGACCCTGAAGGTGCACTGGCATTTGAGAGGTAGTGAAGTAAAAGAGCTCAAGGTTGCGCAGGACTGAAACCCATCTGAGCCACGTCTTTGAAGCCCCTGTTGGACTTTTAAATTTTTATCACTCCCGATATTTGTTCTCCATGGCAAATTAACAGCCCTCCTTGTGCCATTCAGTTTCCTTTCTGAAGACAAGGCTTAAATTTTGTCTAACTGCCTGAATTTACTACTCTTCTATTTTTCACACGACAGAATCAATACCAGGACTGAAGAAGAGAGGATAAAAATTTATGGTATCTTGCAATTTAATGGTTGAAAAGATGCAATTTGAAAGATCATAAATTGTGAAGGAGCTTATGCTTCATTGCACTTGATTCAGTGCTTGCTGTTAGAACTTGATTTGCGAGTGTCTGCAAAGTGTGATTAACGAGGCGATCAATGTGCAGTGCAGCACACTATGGCACTCCTAATGCTCTTCATTAGAATAAATAAAATAAATTGACTGCAGCTCTGTGAAAACTCTGTAATGGTTAAAAATCAAAGAATGTCATCCCCCAAGCCACGATTTAGCTTCTCTCAGCCTGCATCCACCTTGATCACATTATCCTGACAGCCTTGTCTCTGAACCTGCAGGAGCCCTGAGACAAGCTCACGGTGAGGGAAGTAAAAGGAAGTGGTGTGTCGGCGGGGGCCACAGACTATTGCTTAGTTGACTGGTAATCATAAATCGGAGGGCTTTTGTACTGCAAGTGTTGGGAGGTGTGTGTGTGTATGTGTGGTGTGGGGAGGGAGGGGGGGTGCAGTTTGTGAAGTATTAATGCATGAAATAACATTTCAAGCTGATAAACGGTTCGCAGAATGGTCAGTCTGCGCAGATTGCTCTTCCCTCATTCTTTTTCATGAAGGCATATTGTTTGTAATAACATTTACCAGGAGAATTTATTCCACTTCATCTCATGTTTTCTCGCCAGACAGCTTGGTATTGCGGCTGCGGAGGGAGGTGGCGTGTCAGACCCAGCTGTAATATTCACTCCTCCTGCCCGTCCTCTTTGGATTATTGTCTTTTCAGATTAGCCCACGTTAGATTGGCCACAATATGAGCTGTCACGTGGTCGCTTTACTCGTGCCTGCAATTGATTTCTCGCTTTGTCTTGCAAGTGGCTGTTAAAATCAATTAACTATAAGTAACTAGGCAACAAAATGCGTTTGTAAACGAGCTGGTATTGATATTTGCATCTTTCTCCATTAAAAGCAAAGTATCCGCTCAAAGGTTTATGTTATGTGTCATGTCCTCTCTTTGTCTACACTGCTCCTGGGAAAATATGAACCACGCAGCTACAGATCCATGAGCCTGGAGCTGATGAACGCTCAGCGTGATGCACAACACCAACAGTAATACTGCATTTGTCAGCTAAAGCTAATATCACATTTATAACACCAGAGCAGCCGCTATAAATATCTGACTGCGTGTGCGCTGAATGTATTCGTTTAAATCTGTTTCTGTTTCAGGAGCCGTTTCTCCTGCGTTCCACTCTTCCATTGACCGATGTGTTTCTTTCCCAGGGAGAAGAGATTCATATTTCAGTTTGTATGCAGCTGCAGCTTTATAGCTCCACTGATGAGATGTGGCTCCGTGCAGGAAGATGATAGGGTTACCTGATGGAGTCGGCACGGCGACCAGCGACCCCACCTGCTCTCGTCTTTGCACCACCTTTGTGCTGCTACTGTAGGGTGAGTCACCTCTCCTGCCACTCAGCCCAACCTTTATTAGCTCTCTGGCCATTAAACATGACCTGAGTGCTCATTTTGCATGGAGACATTTAATTGCGTGCTGCTGAGGCACTAGTCCTAATAGGCTAAGTGCTGGCTCCTACGGTGACTACATGAACTCTATATGAACTGCAAAACTTTCCTCCCTCCTATAACCACCAGCTATTCATTATTGTAATCATCAGAGAAATCTGACGTTCTGATCTAATCATTTCATGTTTGTCGAAATTCACCAGTGAATCAAAGGTAAAGCATCTTGCAAAAAGAAATTGTTTACAAAAAAACAACTACCTTAATTGTTTTTTAATTCCGGTTGAATCTAAAATAACAGAATCTTTGAACGTGGTCTTTGGAGAAATTATTGCAATTGAAATTTGGACTTTTGTGAAATTTAAACACAGCATTTCAAGTCAGTGTGTCATAGCTTCGAGCAGAAATGCATTTAAGTGTATGTGAAGATGGCACCGTATAAAGGTGCACCCACACTGTCAAACGTGTGTTTCGTCTGCAGAAACCACCCATGTAAAAATTTGTTCTTCAGGTTCAGGTCAGATAACAGACTCAACATGTAGGTTCACAGTGATCTGTTAGAGTTTGTCAACTTTAAATATCCCATTAAACTTTGACCACACACAGGATTAAGACTAAATTAGCCTTAAGACAGTAGTAAGCAAAACATTGAACAAGCTGATTTTTCATTCTATAACTCTGCAACAAATGTTATGGAAGTTTAAATGTTTTTTTATGGAACATGATTAAAAAAACTGAAATCAGTGTTAAAACTAGAAGATATTATTTGTGTAAATTCACACTTAAGCTTATTAATAAAATCCATCCAGTCTGGTTGGTTTCTTCATTCATAAAACGAGTCAAATATCAAATATAGCAGCTGGTGCAGTCGAGAAATCATTGTTTTAATGTATTTCTGTTAACTAACTATCAGAAAAGATTATTTAGTATCCCATTCAAAGCAATGACAACAATTAAACAGTATAAACTATGGTATATTATGAACGCTAAACCTAACTCAGTTCATAACAGTTTACAGATGAATATTGCTCTCAGCATGATAGCACAAGTAATAAACTCTCAACTTATTTTACACCTGATTTCATTACAAACATGTGATGTTTTCTCTTGAAGGGAGAACAGCTGACTGTGGGTCTTGTTGACTGGATGAATGGTCATTGTCCAGGTGGTCAGTTCCTGCTCACTTGTGTCTTTTCTTATCCATGGGCTGTTTTAGTCGTCTATAATGGGACGTTCATCTCTTGTTCCTTGTTTGCTTGAGATTTCCGCTGCAACTGTGGGTCAAACCCCAGACATGGTGGCCACTGATATATTCCATGAGAGAGCACTGGATACCCCAAAGTAATTATTGCAGCATCCCCAATTTTTTTGTTTTTTTTGTTCTCTTGATGATTTCCCTGGGTATCGCTTTTCAAATGGAGGACAATGCTTGCAATCATTTCTATATTTTTGTTTTCCACCATGAGCCAGAATACCGCTAATAATCCATGAAGGCCCCCTTTTTTTTCGGAGAGGTAAACTGTAACCGAGCACAGCCAAATGGGAAGGGTCAGCGCTGAAACAAAACAGATCAAGTTTTTTTTGTTTTGAAACTGTGTTTATGGTAGGCTTCATGTTGCATGGCGTGTTTCCATGAATAATAGACGGCACAATTTATTTCCAAAAATTGCTTCAAGATCATGCTAAATTGCTCACATGAGATAAACAGATGTTGACTTGATGTGGAAATCCTTGTTTTTTTTGTGTGTTTTTTTAAGCATCTCGTAATGAAGTTTACGTTTCAAAGTTTTCATTTCACTTGAAAACAGATGCACACAGCTCAGTGTGAGGTACAACAAGCCGGAAAATATTTGGATCCACCTCTCCTCCTCGTGACTGCAGGGTGTCCAGCTTGAGGGAAATCTGATATTAGAGTAACAAGAACGCTAAACAGGAGTTTTTCTCCGTGTCTGTGAGGCACGTTTTCAGACCGAGTTATTCACATTATAATGTTTTAGAGGCCAAGTATTTTTTTTGTATGTACAAATAGTAAGAATTATAATATTTACATAGAAAAGTTGTATTATGTAGGGCTGTAATCAGCCTTGAGCACCGTCATACTCAGTTAGATCCACTGACTGCCTTTTACAGTTGTCAGTGTAATTATTACTCATATTTTAAGATCTCTTTTTTATATACAGTATATTAACTTTTAGTTAAAAACTATTGAAGAAAAGGTAAACGAGGTAAAAGGTAAAAAGGTAAAGGTAAAAAGAAATTGTATATAGATAGTATTCATATACAGTATAAATAAATATCTTTTTTTAATTTAAGATGTCCCTAAATTCAGTATAGATGCCACATTAGCATGTATCTACCTGATGAAGCGCACAACAGGTTTCAGTTCTTATACTGAGACGATCCTGTCATTGCACACTTTGTACTGCGTATGAGCCCCCACTGTCCTCCGTCGTGCTATGGACAGAAGCAGCGCTGGTCCATTACTTCCTGCTACACAACAGAGGGATGAATATCGTTGTGTAAAATCATTGCTTTGAAACTTTAACAACACACTCCTCATCACGTTGCAGCATAAGGAGCTGGGAGGGGGCACAGGGCAGCCGAGTTGTGAATAGGCCTCATCAGTGAGGGTGAGGGTTCAGATCCTTATATTAGTTATACAGGAGTCACCCTCCCCGACCTAAGGCAAATAAGCCACTTAACGCAATTATTTGCAATCACTAAAGGTGGTATTCATTATAAAAGAATTTTTCTTTCTTGCCTCGACATAATTTCCTATTGTTCGTGTGAAAATGGCAACCAAAAGAGCATTTGAAGTGTTACCGTAGAGAGAAGGCCATCTTTTTTTCTCTCTCTCTTTTTTTTAAGGACTGCTTCGAAGTCTGAATAAACTTTCAAATTGTGTGATAAAACTGAGCCCTATTGTGCGCTGACCCTCGCTGGAGCAGATTGTATTGGGCTGATTTGTAAATATAAGCCTTTGAGAAGGAGCACAATGCTCCATCATGGGTATTTCAGCTGTTATATATTTCATGCTATTGTAAAACCTGGACTGTTTTTATTCACCTTATCAGTGGGCATTGTGCTTGGAGATATTCTGCCTCTTTATCTGATTTCAGGCACCTATAGATGTTCAATCACAGAGAGGGAAGAGTCTGTAATAAGCTGATCCCTCACAGAGGAAGAAGAAGAGGGAGCAGCTTTCCGAGCAGAGAGAGCAGACGAATAATTATTCCAAACTTTCCCTCCAGTGTTTATCTGTACATCTGTCTTTGTTTGATTACAGTTTCAAGAACAGAAGCCTCACTCTCTTTAGCCTCCTATCTGTGTGGGGCGTAATGTGCTATTTGGTAATGCAAACCAAATATCCGACTAATTAGCAGTTCCCTCACGTTGCTATACGTTTTTTCGCTCTGCATATTTCTGCCTTCCAGATAGTAATGCAATTAAGCACAACATTTTTTTTTTCCCTCCACAAAATTGCTTAAGTAGATGTAATTAGGGAGTGAATGTTTTGATGAGGAGAACAGAACTTATATGTCCATAAACCTTCAGTCAAGAACATCATACAGCAGCTATAGGAAGTCTGCATTTCTAACTTTGTGTAGTGTCCATCATTTAGAGGTTTTTCTTTTTTTCTTTTACATTTATTCCGTCTTTCTTCACATGTATTCATTAAAAGTTAATTTAGTCGCTCTTATTCTGTGCAAAACACTATAAAGATCAGCTGGAGCTAATAGGAGGCTGAGTCAGTTAAATCAAGAGGTCCTCTCTTGATTTTTGTTATATTAGAGTAAAAATCCTTTTTCCATCGCTTCACTGAGCTGCTGAGAGGAAAAGTTCATCTGTGTTAAAATTGAAAGCAACTTCATAAGGTCTTATTTAACTTTGGTTAGACTTTGGGGAAATATGTTTTTTTGCATAATGTTACATAGTGATAACATTAGGATGGAGATTGTTTTAGCGTACCGATGCATATGAGCATCTAAGGTGAACATGAAAACATATGCACCTCTACCTCAAGTGTAAAACACCCAAACACAGAGAGCTCTGAAATATTTACATGAAATATTGCATTAAGCGTATTTTCATAACAGAGTTAACCATATTAATGTGTTTCTTGACATTGTTTTCCAAGGGGTTATGTGTCATTTTATATGACACTGCCTGTGAATCAGCCCCTGCAAAACGCTGTATACTGAGCCAAGAGTTTGAGAACTTGTGGTGGCATGCGCATCTGTATGAAAACTGGTGGCAGCATGATGCGTCACAATCGCCTCTGATCAGTTACAATGGAAATAAATAATTCATGCTGGAGGAAATGAGTCTAATTAGCAGGCAGTTTGGGTCCTTTGATAAAACCGAGGACTAATTCTATGAAGGGCAGGAAGCTCTGTCATCAGTCAGCCCTGAGCAGATTAGCATCTATTATGAATGAGGGATGAGCACCCTGGTGAAACCAAGTGTGTCCAAGAGACAAACTTAATAACTCCTGCGATGGGACAAACTTCCCCCGCGCCCTCCTCCTCCACCTCCTCACCCACCCCACTCCCCCACCTCCACAGCAACACACATATATCTCCCTCTCCCTCCTCTCGTCAGTCTTAACACACTCCCATCCTGCAGGTCTATTGTGTGCAGGTAGGAGCATGCCTCTGCAAAAGAGAAGAGGGAGCCTCGCCCCTCTGTCCGTCACCCTGACAGCTGTGGAAATACATTCGCTATGCTGCATTAAGGAGCCTCCACAGTATTTAACACCACACTTAAAACACAAAAGGGGGGAATCTGGGGCACCTCTTCTGTGCTCATTGTCCACGTCGTCCATTAAACTCAACCAGCAGCAGTTGGGCAGAACGTCACGTCACTTCATCTCAGTGCCTTGTTCCAGCAACTTTGGCAGAATAAAAAAAAACGAGCAGCGAGGCGATGTAGATGCCCTGTGTGATGTAGATGTGAAACTTGCAAAGCAAAAAAAAACGATGCCGCGCGTTTCTCTATCTTTCTTAACAAGAACAACACAATTGAGGCCAATTAGAACTGAGTGCAGAGCCGCTGTGACAAGCAAAGGTCCCGGTATCAAGGGGGACACGCGTGGGCGGGGTGGACCTGTCAGCGCTACACTGAGGGAGATAACAATAAATAGCTAATAATGACACTTAATGAGCTTGATTAAGTTGATTTGTTATGGAAAAAGTGCAGCGAATGGTGGATGTAGGTGATGTGATGAGAGATTGATTTTAATAGATAGGAAACTCTGTTGGGGCTCTGCAGCACAATGGAGCTGCCGAGGGAAAATAAGGTACAAAGGGATGCTGAATGGATTCTCATGAGACAGATTTGAGATAATTAGATAAATTTCACACTAACATACATCATTCACTCAAGGACATGATGAACATGTTACACTTCTCGGCATACAGAGGGTTTCATATATTCTCAAGAAATGGCTGGCCTGATTATTTTCAACTTACATGTTTCCAACAAGTGCAATATGTTCATACAGTATATGAATGTCGTTAAATGCTATTATGGGAGCAGTAATGACTGCCAGATAATTATCCCTCCCACTCAGACTTGACGGCTGCTGAATTTCTCTCATTTCACCACATAATTGTCTATGATTGAATCGGGGGGTTTTATATACTTCTCTGTTCTTTCAGGCTGAGTTGACTTTCCACAGTGATGGTGGAGGTTATCACAGGCCCTACAAGTCCCCCCGAATTGCCCTGTAAACAACATGCAATGGTGAACAAAGTTTCCCCTGGCTTTCAATATGCCTCTCCCAATTTTCCTTCGAAAGCGACAGAAAGTCAGATGAAGGGAAGTTTAATTAAGTAAGAACCTGTTGAGGAAGATTTCCAATCATGGTCTTCAGAATGAGTGCATTCAGCGTATTCATCTCCAGGCGATATGCTGTCTCTTTATCCAAGTGTGCGCTGGAGTTCTCTAGAGGGACCCCAGTTAATTGAATACATTAAAGTAGAGCGCCGGAGGCTTTATTTATTTTTCTACTTTAGTCAGGCTTGTTTAAAGGAGACCAACTGCTGATGTTTGGCCCCTTCTAGAGTTTAAATGGTCTCTACACTGGGAGTGGCATGCAGGAGTAGTGGGTTTGAGGAGAGATTTGATGTAATCCACAGCCTTATTTATTCACCATGAACCCCTGAGTGAGCCTAGTTTATGTATTTGGCAGCCATTCAAATGTGCATCTTGGCCCCCAGGCCTGTGTCCCATTATGTATCTATAGGACTCAGAATAGAAACTATGAAGGTTTTATTTTCTTCCATTTAACGTGTACTGCTGCTGCTGCTGCTGCTGCTGCTGCTGCTGCTGCTGCTGCTGCTGCTGCTGCTGCTGCTGCTGCTGCTGCTGCTGCTGCTGCTGAATTCCTTCTCCCTTATAATGTTTCATAACAAGATGGCTAAACTCTCATTACATAAGGCATCGCTATCAGCAGATTCACAAAAAAGTTTTTCTGTTTGCCGAAGAGAGAAATATGAGTTTGTATCACGTATATCACATAGACAAATATGTTGTTGTTGTCTCTGATATTGCCCTTGTCCTACAGTAGGTGACCATTTCATTTAATGAAAAAGTATTTTTTACATTTAATATTATATGCTATAAAACCTGTATGGCAACAAGGAAATGTAATTTTGAAAAGTAAAAGCTTATTTGACATCCTGTAAAACTGACAAAAGTGCATTGATCTGTTTATCTGATCCTGAATAACTGGGCCAAATACTATGGTGGGAAAAAGCTCTTGGAGCCTCATGGTCTCACCAGTTTCAGGTTAGTCCATCTGAGGTGAATGAGGAATTTGAATCTGATGGTTTCAAAGCAAATACATAAGAAGCCATGACTGCAGGACTCTATGTCACATCTTGCACAGTAAAGCCTGAACCTGAACCTGGGTGGGTCAGAGGGAGTGTAGAAATGATGGAGCTGATTCTTTAACACGCAGCTTGACTAGTGGACCTCGGGGTATTAACGTTATGTGATGTGTGAAATCCAGACGGGGGCTTTCTCCCCAGAGGACACTGAGATCAGATCCCCGGACACTACTCATTAGTCAACATGCTCTTCACCTCCATCGTCGCATTTATCACGACGACACCGAAAACTTACTTGTACAAGCACATTATATGCTCATTAATAACCCGGTACAACATTCATCTTGCTGGAGGAAAATTAATTTCCTTGCTGTGGTGCCCTTGTTCATTTAAACCAATTGTCAAAATCCCTATTCTTTGTTTTGCTGAGTAGGAGTTGCCATATCCCTTCAATCATAGTTAAAAAGGTAATGGGACAAATATTGTTTTGTATTATATTTAACTGGCTGGTCATCAAGAAGTAGAAGGTGTTTTGAAAGGTCACAATCTACTTTTTTTTTTTTTTTTTTACTCGTGACAAACAAGAATTTGCAGCATGAAAATGTCCAAAACAAAGGTGGCTGTGTTTAAAGGCGTATTTGCTGTTGGAAAGTTATTAAAATTGGCCACAGTTTAATGTGAAAATGTAAAACACTATAATTTGAATTCTGGGATGCCATTTAATAAAAAGGACTAAAGTGAGATTTAAAATGAACAAGGTGATTAAGAGCGACTGTGCTGGACATTTATATAGCAGGACTGCACATAATGAATAAAGATTCATGCTTTAGTCCCAAATTTAAATTTTTGCACAAAATGTGCCTGATGTAGGCAGCTTTTAATCACCTTACTGACAGGAGTAACTGCTTTCATTTAACCTTGACTGAAGATCATGAATTCTAAAGCATTTAATTGGATACATCATTTAACAGAATGAACAGAGCAAATTTCCACCAATTCAAAGGCTCAGATTGACAGACAGTGGCAGTAAGACCCACCACAATTAAAGCTGATCTGTATTCACTGGCCCTGTCACCCATCGCCATTAGTGATGTGACTGTTTGATCATCTCTGCAGAGAAACTTTGCTGAACTTCACCTTGTTTTGAAAGGACTCGACGTTGAATGAAAGACAAAGGTTGAGGAGGGGAAGGGGGCCCTGGAGGATAGTGACACACACACACACACACACACACACACACACACACTCAGACGTACCTACGTCTTGGACCAAAGCTCCCTCAGATGCACCTTCGGTTTAACGCCACTAACCATCCTTAAAATGGACTTGACAGCACAAAAGAAAACAGTGCAAGTCTCACACCATTATATTTATTATCTCCATCAGTGGCTTAATTGAAATGTTTCAAAATCAGAAAATAACAATGCCATCTTTTCGAGACATTGGAAGTAATGGCTTTGTCTCGTCGCTCTCTGCAGACAATTGCCCCAGTGATGTGAAAAACTGTGTCAAGTGGTACACAGTGAAATGTGCGGCAGACACTTAATTGTTTTCCTGCCTTTGACTTCAGAGAGAACAAATTCAATCTGTGTGCCAGACATTTCCTCTGTGACTAAGCCTAACCAGCCAAAGCATGTTTGGTTAAGCAACCAGCCCCAGGGTTAAATTTCACATTTTGCAATTACAGTTTTTTTTTTAATCCACAAAAATACAATGTGTTATTTAAATGAACATAGCTTTGGGATGTTTCTGGTAACCAGATCCAATATAGTGGCTCTCAAAGTGAGATCTGGGGGAGCCCTGTGGGCCCGTTACGGTGCCCTGGGGGTTCTCCAGAAAAATGAATTGTAGATTAATTTCACTCTATTTCAACTCTTTCAGACAGGGAGACGAGAGCGTCTGTTTTTGGGTCATCAACAAGACGTCTCTATATGTATCACTGAGGCTTCTCTCTGATGTCCTGTGAAAATAATTGAGGAAAAACAGAGCATATATACATAGAGGCGCTAATAAGATGCATCTTCATTTCAAGAGGATTTACTCACAAAAAACACACAAAACATTACTGATTATTGAGCCTGCAGAACATCACAGGCGACAGCTCGAAAACACGCCTCAGTCCAAATGCTTTCATTTTATCCTCTTGGGAAAAATCCTCTCAAACATTTTGCAACTGGGATGACACACACCGGCCCATTCCAGCTGGAGTTGATCAACACTGACATTTTGGAACAGAAGAAAGGCATGTTAAAGGAAATGCAGATTAGGGAGACCAAATCAAATCCACTCAAGTGTTGTTCATTCTGCCCCACCACAATACAAACCATGTGTGCTGCTTTTAAGTGGTGAAAATAATCTTAAGATTATAGAGTGGTCTCTGGTGCTAATTGTCTAAGAGCTGTTTTTCTTTTGCTCCCATTAATTCTTCCTTTAAGAGCTTTCCCCCGAAATGTTTTAACTGGATTTTGTCAACTGTTAGCTTTGGAGATATTGTTTGATGGCAAATGTAATGAGGGAATCATCATTTCAACATGTGTGGTGAAACGGATCTCGCAAATGTGTGCCGGGACAGCTGTCGTAGCAGATTTGAAATGTTAAGAAGTTTATGCTGCCTCAGAGGAAAAGCACTTAGCGCCTGCTCACTGATGTGTTGTTCTCATGCTCAGTGAGAGTCTGACAACAGGTTTTGAAGAATGAACAGCTTCCATGCAGGATTCAGCGCAGATGCACTCAGCTTCATACAAACGTTGCATTTGAAAAGCCTCAGATTCAGCATTATTGGTAATTTGGTCCTCACAATAGCATTATCTCAGAAGCAAACTTGTACTGTATGACTCACTTCTGTTGCTTAAAAGCACTTTCAAAGCGCTCAGTGATGTAGCTAGAGATGTGTGAGGTTTGACACTAGAAAGCAGGGGAAACCATGGGAAGTTTTCACCGTGCCCACATTAAGTCTGAGATTATCCTGGATGTACAATTTGGTGATGTCATAGCCACTTTGGAGCCAATCATGGTCCAATATGCAGCTTGCATGAGTGCGACGTGGAAACTCGAAACCTAACAGTACACATACACTGACAATGGACTGAGTGAAGCAGAAGAAACCAGCTCAGATTTCTCAAGGAGGAAGGTGTTGGATGTAACGTTAAGATTTTTTTCCCCCCCTGGAAATTGAATCTTGTTTTACATAGCAAAAGAAAAAACATAATAAAACACAAATTATAATTTTAATCAGAGCATTTTATATCACTCAAAGCATGCCTGGAGGGGGTCTTTAAAGTAGCCTCAAATGAATCTCACCACCAACTCAAAGCGTTCAGCTGTGGCTCGCTGCCTCAGACTCTTTCTCGCGCATAGCTCTGCTGAAAACACCCAACACACTCACACTGAGTCTCAACTTCAACAAGAGGGCAGCATCCATTGTTGATTCTTTTTTTTTTTCCTGTCGCTGTGGTGCATGTGAACGCTCCCATTCTGACTGAATAGGTCAATCAGTAAAAAAAAAAAAAAAAAACGGTCAAAACCAGTCCATCCACACCATCCATTCATCCTACTTTTCCTCCTGACACCCCCTCGTCTTGCAAACCAGCGGACGCCGTCACTTGTCTGGAGTTAATGGTGACACAGGGTAGATCACCGTGCACAGGTGCTTTCATGACTGATTGATATTGTTGGGTTTAAGGCTATAATATTAAACAAATGGCCCATTCTAAAGGGCCCAGGGGGGTATTTTGAAATTCCTTGCTGTGAAACAAAAAAGTGAGTGTTGCAGCACCTATTGGTTTGTAAGTGGTAAGCGCAGAAGTCAGTAAGGACACGGCAGTTGAAGTACAGTAGCCGTCTGAAGGTGAGGGTTTGTAATCTGTAATTATGACTATTTAACCAGTCAGTGATCCAGTCTGAAAACCATTTAAAAAAATCTGCTGTTGTCAAAAGCAGAATTTCCTATTGTTATAAAGGAGAATTTAAATTTCCAATCAACTCTTTTCATGCTTTTTATTGCTGTGACTCTAATGACTTTCTGACAGCTAAATTGATACAGCACTTGATCATATTGTGACCGGAACAAACTCTTTTATTCTTTATAAACATGTTGTGTGTTTTTTTGTATTTTATTATATAAAGCCACAAGTTTGAAAGAAGTGACCTGGTGCGTGAATGCGGATTGATGTGAGGGTATGTATAATTCATGTGTTACTGATTTGTTTGGACAGAGTTACTCGGTGTATCCACTCCACTGAAAGTCGTCCCGTGCTTGTCCATTCGCCTGCAGCCTGGATTCATGGCCGGCAATGAATTGTGTGTTGAAGGGTCTGAAGGAGAGAGTTAATGAAGTAAAAATTAATGAAGCACGTGAGCACCACCATCTCAAGGCTGTAAGCTCCTCCATGCCCCATTTATAATGTATGATCTCAATAAAATCAATCCAATGTACCAGTTCTCACTTAGGGTAAGAATAGATTTACAGATTACAGCCCTGTGTTCCCCTGGTCATAATTACCCCAGCACCCTCTGCCCCACCCCATCCACCCACCATCCCCCTCCCACAGTCAAAGTGTGAATTTCATCCAGTGTGTGTTTTTTAAAGACACATGGTGGATCAAAATCTTCTGACGTTCCTAAGACCCCCCGGCTCCTTCTGTGGTTTTCAGAGCTGCTTATTTTTGCTCAGTGTTGCTTTTATTTGATCAACGTGCGGCAAAATGTGAGGCAAAGCTCTGACAGTACTTTCTCTTTCTCCTTCACTCACTGAAGACTTGTTGAAAAGTTAAAGCAAGATAATAATAAAGAAAAAAAAGGTGCATCCCAAGTTGCCTGTATTAGAGCTCCCCCTTCAGGTGTCATGGAGCACCATGTATCAGACATAGAGCGCCATCCCAATGCTTATCAGAAGCATGATGAATAATGAACATCTACTAACCCTAAACCTTATTTCATTTAATTCTTATAAAAGTTTGTAGCAATCACTACACTGTGTTCTTTCTGACAAGCACATAGAAAATACTTTATGTCCAACACACAATGTAATTAAAATCCCCCCAATTATTCTCACTGTGTTGTTTATTATGCAAAATGTGTAGGAGCGCCCCTGAACATTTTTTTTGTATTATTATTTACAGCCTGCTGTAGACTAATTATAACCTGTACACTCACTACATATAAAGTGTGCAGGACATTATTTGCATAATTTTAATTTGTTTCTCTTTAATCTCTCCTCTGGTTTTTTGGGGGAGTTGTCCCAGAGCTGAAGTTGTAAACTACGTGAAGCCGCCGTCCGTCAGTATTTTAAAGATTAAATGTCCACAATTACAGTTTAACACATTTACGAAATGTACGAACCCCAAGTGGATAAGAAGAAGATTTTGTTTTAGATAAACCCATAGAGGCTTGAGACGTGCACATGAAAAACAGAATTGTCAAGTTCAGCTGCCTGATGTGCCTACCCCTCCACCTCCATGAACAATTCTGTATTTATAATGTCATCTTATCACGCTCCCCTTGAAGGCAGCAGCAAGTGCACTTATGCCTTCCTTTGTTAGGGTGAGTTGGCAATTTCCTGTGAGATGGAGCAACTGCAGGCAGCCCTTTTCTTTGATAATGTCCCTGACACCTGGACCAGACTGCTGTTTCCATCACTTTGCAGGCAGGAACAGGAGGAAAGGAACATGTCATAAGCCTCCTGCCACCCAGAGTCACTCACTGTGCATTTAACAGCACTCTCCTCACCACACTTTACAGGATGTAGAGGTCAGAGCCAGAGGGAGATTCATGTGTGGAAAGTTGTCTTGCTGAGCTGCCTCAAAAAAAAAAAAAAAAAAAGTAGGAACAATCAATATTTTCACCCCTAACGTTTCCTATTTTTTTCAGAATATGCACTTATTTGCCGTAATAACTTAGATTTTCAAGCTGTAGCTGCCATATTACGCTTACTACCACCATTGTAAGCTGGTTAATAAGCAACAAGCCTGAAAGGGTGTTTATTACAGAGGCCTGACAGATTGATTCTAAATTATAATTAATCAGTTGATTTTGACCCACAGATTGTGATTGTGCCCTGTGAGTTTCATTTATTCAGCTTTTCTTCTGGCTCTACTACAATCACCGTAGACCTGCAGGACTCTCGAGCAAATTAACAGTCTTCACGCTACCCTGCAGCCATAATGAAAATATCAGTCAATCAAAACCCATATTATGCTGCAAAAAAATCCTACCTCATATCTCCAGACCTGCATGCAAATAAGACCGTGCAGGATAAGCACTCAACCTGTTTTCAGCTTTATGTATCAGTGGAGGGATATTTAAAATGAGCACGTCCACCTGAAGCACCGCTGTGATGAGACCTGCTCCCGTGCTGAATGTTGACATGCAGTAAAACAGATAATCTGGACATTAAGATGCTTTGGGGGGAATCCTGCCTTGATTCCTAGAGGTGTGAGAGCGGGGCGTGCAGGGATGCAGGGCCCATCTGCGACCTGTCTGCAGGTCCGGTGATGTATTGCTGTGGGCTGGACGGCCACAGTCAGGGCTGTGTGTTGCTGCTCAGTGTGCCATGGCACTCAGGGCACTTCAACCCCCAGTCCCTCCTTACAGGTACCCCGCAGCCCGCCACCGTGCGCTACTCATTTACTGCTACACTGGTTTTCATAATTAGCGCCGCAAGGCCTCATTAAATCTGCTCTAATGAATAAATATTGTATTTCATAGCCTGATTACCAGATCAGCTCAATGCTTGAGCGTTGTAAACAATTACTTCCCTAAATATTCATCACCCCAAAGTGGATGATCATTGGTATTTAATACAGGACTAGTATTTTCAAGTGCATCTTTATTATACTAATAATAGTTTTTGAAATGTTCCTTTTGGAGGAAAAGAAGAGGAAGAAAGAGGAGATGTTTTGTTGGATGCTATATTTATGCTGACATAAACTGAAAATTGATACATTAATTGATATTGTATTGTTTCAATAATATGAAATATAAGTTTATACATGCATATGTAGTATGTTATACATATTCTTCTAGGTGCCACTTCAACTGTAATTACTGACTGTCATTAGCTTCTTGTATTTATATGTTCCTAGTTTGTTTTCCACACACATTTGAAACATTTTACAGATGTATCTAATAAAATGGTTGTTCAGTAATGTCTATGGTAAGAGGAGACCAGGTGTTTCATTTTTTTTTATTGTTGTTTATTGCTGTGTCTAATATTTCATTTTATTTTTTGTTTTATTGTGTTGTCAATAGTTGTGTAATAAACCAACACTAGATTTATAGAGTTCATTAGAAAGTTGTAGCAAAGACAAAAGACTAATTATTGGATTTGTAAATCGACACAATTATTTGATTACAAAATCGTATACGAGCCAGTGACCATTCATTCACTGTAGCTTTCATCAGTCACATCACCACAAATGTGATAAAATAAATACCAATAAATGGCTCAATCCTTTGACTTGAGTCATTTAGTGACAAATTCAAACCTCACAAACAGTGAAATTCAAAGAAGCCTGTGTCTCAAGCGAGCAGTAAATGTGCCGCTGTGTGATCACAGGTACATATTTTAAAATGTCTTCATTTGTCTGAATCATCACAGTGACTCACTTTGCATTTTCTATATGTGTGAACTTGTGTCCAATCACAGTCAGTCTGAGGCGACCAGCTGACCTGAGCTCCACATGACCAAACCTGTAGGTTGTGTGTGTATCTTCAGCTAAAGGGTAAATCATGGTTCCGGTTGGTGAATCTGGACGTCAAAGGTTCATTCGTCAAAACATGAAATTTACATCTGTACATTTGCTTTGACAAATCTGTTGTTTTTGTTCTCATAAATGGCAGATGTATTCATTTATTTATTCATTTCAGGGGATTTAACACATGTTATACCATCCTGTCCCTGATAGTGTTCACATGTGCTGCTTGTAATAGAATTTTAAAGCTAAGTGAAATGCCGGGACAGGGTTACTTTCTAGCTGTATTTTTTCCAATCATTTCCCCAGAATACGAGTTGTCAGTATGTTTTTTATTTCCATCCGTAAAATGCAGAATGCATCAAATCAAAGCACTGGTGTAGTAAAGGTAAATAAATGTTGGCGTAGCTAGCTATAGCCCCAGGTTCTTCCACCCCATTCTGCTTCTGTTTGTTTGTTTTCTGTTTGATGAACTCTGAAAGTCATTTAACAGCACTTTTTAAAGGGTTTTTTCCCCCTATAATCCTCAAAAGTTCTTCCCATCAGAGAAAATATTCTGTCTGCTACACAGTAAAATGAAGATTCAGTGGCTTTTTTCTGGGAGTTTCCCCTGTCTCATGTGAAACTGAGTTGTTTTAATCTCTTATAATAATAATAATAAAAAGGGGTTTTGAGGTTTTTGTAGGTACACAGCTTCTTCACACAGCATAAGATACCTACATTAAGTTGTATTAACTATGTGAGAATAAAATCAGTTGCACTTATGAGATCAGATTCTAAGATAATCTGATGTTTAATGAGTAAAATCTGTGTATCGTGTTTACAGAGTCAAGATTATTGGTAAATAAGAGAGGAACTTCGGTCCTAAAGTTATGAATTTAACTTTAGGACCGAAGACATTAAAATCAACCCTCTCTTTTCCTATTTCCCACTTATTGCCATAACAAACATTTGTATCCAAATGTCATCAAGGTCTCTAAAACTTTGTGGGCTGATGAAGTGCTTAATTGATTAGTTGGACTGACAGGAGAAACACATTTGAAAACCACTGAATCTCTGCTTTTCTCATGTAAAAATGTCAAATATTCGATGAATTCTTGACAGCGAAGTTTGTGATTTTCAAGTCATTATTTCAATGCTTTGATATTGCATAAGTTAGTTTCGCCTTGGTTTTAATTATTTTATCTTTTTATTTTTTTTATTTTTTCTATGTTGTTTAAGCACATCATTACATCATGTTACATAATACTGCGGTTCGTCCTGATCTTGATTTATGTTGCCTGGTTCTTCTGTTTCTGCTTTTATTTCACATCCCTTTGTAAAAACTTGTTTTAAAAGTTCTTATATTGATAAAGCACTGTATGAATTGTTATTTGACTGAGCAATTCATTACGGAAAGAACTGAGTGTTTCATGTGTTGTACCTTTCACGCAGCTTGGGGCAGACAGAAATGGCGATTATCACCCCCATAGGCAGCTGGTTGACGAGCCAACAGACTACATCAAAGTTTGAGTCTGTGAAGGAACGCAGACAAACTATAAACAGAGTGGATTTTCCTCACAGTGATAGAGAAACGTTATTAAACCTCCAGCCTTCACTGTCCTTAAGATCTTCAATCACCAGCAGCATTCAGGATCTCTCCTCCACGTTTCAATAACAGTAATTACAGCTGCCACTGTTCTGGATAGAGTGATGGTCAAGTCAAAGAAAACTGATAACATGATTGTGCAGTGATTAACGCTTTAATGAAAATGTACAGTTAACCCAATAAGCACAAAGCAAAGCATCACCATAACAGATATTCCCCCTCAACGGCTCGGCATCACTCTTCCTGTTGGCAGAGCGGAGCCTCACAAACGCAAGCAGCAGCAAGACAACCCTCCACCTGTCGTTACAGTAAGAACCAATCTCTGCCATTGATTATTTTCTAGAACAGAATCACATAACCAGAGAACGTCACGCCGCAGGTCAAACCAAGTACATTTCAAAGACGAACGACGCAGAGGTTAATTTCATGTCATTTCCTGTAGAGCGTCGCACTTCTGAGCAGAAAACGCGAGGCCATAACTCTACGGCCACTTCAACCATTCCTACTTAACAGTGGAAGGCAGAAAATGAGCCAAAGAGACTGAAGCAGAGCGAGAATGTGCTTTAACAGGATAAAATGATTTACAGGTATGAGATTCCCATTAGAGTGTGCTAATTGTTTCCACACCATTAGTGACAGTTATCTAATGAAGGATATTTAACCAGGCGCTGTAGTACATCACAGAACTCCTGGTGGTGGTGGACCCCAGTCTACTGCGCTCTCTACCTGCATGTACCACCTTAGCAGTGGAGATCCAACTCATAGCAAAAGTATTGGATTTTTTTTTTTTTTTTTACAATTTTCAATAAAAACTAGACAACTTGTAAGAACACAAGTTGGGGAAAAAATCCATTGGACACAAGTGTTTAAACTGTGTGAATACCTATACATTTAAAACAATGTAAAAAAAAAAAATAAAACAGTCTTGGATTCAAACAAGCCTGAAATATTTTTTTTGCTGCCGAACGATTCAGCTATAAAAAAGTGATTCTGGTGAATATTTACATCATGGAACAAGGCAATCACCCTAAAATATTTATGACCAAAAGGGCTTTTTGGACAAGTAAACAATTCAAAAATTTCTCCATCTTTGCTCACAGTGTTAATGTTAAGGGCTCAGCCTTTAAGAACAGGCAGTAAAACATGTGGGAGAACTAACGACAGTAAAAAGCTTTAAACTGGAGAGAAGTGGCAGCGTGTGCCTCCTCCAGATGTCAGTCAACGCTCAAAAAGTATGTGAAAATTTCACAACTGAGAACAATAAGTATTGTGTTATGATGCTTGAGGCTCTGTGAACAATATTTGAACTGAACACAATGGTCACGGAGCATGTCAGTCGGGTCTTCCTCCACACTTCACTTGTTTTCTTCTTCCAGCTCCTTTTTCAAGCTGCAGAGAGAAAAACGCAACAAACTTCAGTTTGACGTGACACAAATATAAAACACAGATTTAAGATTCCTTAACACAAACGCCCCAGTCACCTTTTCAAGTAGGCGTGCACATTGTCAAAGCCGTGGTATTTTGCCAGGTACACCAACACCCCCGTAGCACAGCGGCCTTCTCGGGCGCGGCAGAAGCTGCAGTTGCAGATCCCTCGGCATGGCGGACACTGCCACTCCTACCAGGAGCAAAGAGAAGGGGGAAGTGAGTCAGACTTGTCCCATTTTCTATGATTCATCAAACGTCTATACAACCTTGTATGTTTAAGAGGTACTCACCGGATTCAGCAGAGCATCTCGCACCTCCTCTCCGTAGCGGTTACGGAGACAGGGGCCGCAGAACTGACCCCTCACCCCCACGCACTCTGGGTTACGGCAGTTTGTTTTGGTGTCTGATGTTTTCTGGCGACACTGGTGGCAAGTGCTTCCCTGAGGGAGGGAGAGAGAGGGAAGTTTTATCATCTCAAGCTTGACAACAAAAATGAAAAATCTGTAGAAAATCTCAGCGAGATTCCAGCGAACGCGGGACCTACGTTGGAGCTATCGTATCGTTTGTCCCGCACAGTTTGGCAGATGCGCTGCAGCTCGGCCTCTGTGATGTCCTCTACAGGCCGCACCACATGAGGGATGGCCTTGCTCCAGTTGAAGTGACGGCGACGAGGCTGAACAAGAAATAAGTGCACTTAATTAGAGTGTGATTAATGCCGGCATATTATCAGAATTTACGGCGACTTGCGAGGAAGACGGACCATATGGGAGATGACTTACTGGCTCATAATCTACTTCCTCGAAGTAGCGGCTTTTGCGAACCAGGCTGTACTTGTCCTGCTCCTCTTCCTCCTCCTCTGGGGTCGGGCTGGGGGGGCCGTCCACCAGCGTGCGGGATCGTGTGTGGGGTCGTGACGTGCGCTCTGGGTTTTTCCTGAGGGTGCGCGGGATTCCCACGGATCGCCGAACTGCCTGTCGGGGCTGGAGAGTTAGACACAGAGCTCTGGTCAAGCACAGTCCACTTTACCAGTGTGTGTGTGTGTTCTTGTACATGCTACATTGTGAGGACCGGGAGTTTTTAACCAACAGACTGAGGACATTTTTGGGAAGTGAGGACATCTTGGCCGGTCCTCACTTCTTTAAGGGGCTTTTAAGGGCTAAGACTTGGGTTAAGACATTAGGTTAGAATTAGGTTTAGAGTAATGGTTAAGTTTAGGTATTTGTTTCGGATGGTTAAGGTTAGGGTAAGGGGCTAGGGAATGCATTATGTCAATGAGTGTCCTCACTAAGATAGAAGTACAAGGATATGTGTGTGTGCGTGTAAACAGCAAATTCAGTGTTTACTCTTTAAATTAAATTACCGTGGAGGGAGCCGACATCCCCATCGCCATCCTTCTTGGGAAGAGTCCAGGTACTTTGTTCAGCTCTGCCATGAGCTTGGCCAGCTATAAATACATAGGAGTGAATTAATGAACAGGTAAAGGATAAAGGGACATTTCAACAGTTCTGTCCATATTTCAGAAATAATTATATAGAGCAAATGGTACCATTTCTTTGTTCTCCTTAATATTGAGGGCCCTCTTGTCCATGAAGTTCTCCTCCTCGGAGTCGGAGTCGTGTGCTTTGGGTTGAGGGAACGGCTCAGACGCCGGCCTCTTCTTGCCCTGCTTCTTGGTGGGGAACGTCATGGCAACCTTAAGAGGGATGGACCTGCGGCCGCGTCTCTTTGGTTCAGTGTCTACTTTCTGAAGGAAAACACAATTTACACTTAGAAACTTTTGTTCTAAGTTATGAAATGTAGTTGTTTTTTTTTCTTCCCTCACTAAAAACTTACCATGGATTTCATCTGCCTGTTGATCTCGCTCTCCTCAAACCCGCTGCGTGTATCCTCCTCTGATGTGGCTTCAAACACCTTTGGTTTCTCTGCCGTCCTCCTCGTCTGTCTTAAGCTGCTCCTCTAAACACAGACACAGGCATTAGTTGCAGATGGTGCTGCAAAGATCCTACGCATCCACCATCAATTGATGGGATTATAATTATGTCCAGGCTTGGTATTTTGTCGTTACCGTATTTGCAAAGCCTCCATCTGAGCCGAAGCTATCGCAGCTGTCATCAGAGGAAGAAGAGGAGGTCTCCATGGGAACCAGCTGGACGCTGCGAAAGCTCCTCAAGCTCATCCTGGTGGATGGAGGTGGATGGACCACCAGTTTCTATAAATGATAAAACATCATGAGTCATTTTTACAACCTCCGACAGAAAGCGTTCTCCACTGCATCAGTCTTCACTGAACGACCCTCACACATGAAAGGAGGTGGTTTATAAACTACAGGTACCTGAGGACATTAATCAAGACACCAACGCTCAAGTACTCATCAGGTTGTGTAAGCACCAACTCAACTTAAATGAATGTTGATTTCTTCGGGTGATCTCAGTTGCGAAGTGTTTAGATATTGGCTGCTATTAACTATTAATAAGCAATAATCTTAAGATTTTTCCAACTGATAACTTTGGTTGATGAAATGTTAGGAAACAGGAAATAGGCTACCTGAATGCCAGGCAACATGGTCAATTTAACACCAACTTTAGTCACAAAGCTTGAAAACAGGAAATACTGAAACTAATATAACTGTTATTCTAATACAAATAAGTAAGCATCTATTTCGTTAATGGATTATTGTAATCGACCAGTAGACTGTGGTTTGAGTGTCTACTGACACACCCCTGAGACAAAACAAGCCAGATGTGGGTTAGTGTGTCGTGCATTTTCGATATAATCACTGTTGTATTTCAATGCAACTACTTGTTTCCTATCTTGATGCAAGTTAAATCAAAATAAACAAAACCGATTTAACATTAGTTCACCGATTGGAAAAGTTGAGTTCAAACTATAGACTCTTTTATTGTGGTCCTAAGTTGAGTATCTTATTGTCAAGACGACACAACATTGTCAATACAAAACGTTTGATCCTTGTTGATCTTCTTTTAAAAATAAGTAAATCATAGTTTTTCTTACCTGGGAGCGCGTTGCGGGCATTTTTCTTTTAAAAGTCTTCCTGCACACAGACCAACTCAGTGACTCAGTGCAGCAGCTCTGCAGCGAACAATGCAGGACCTGCAGCTGCAAGCAGCACGGGCTCTGTTCATTTCCCGCGCCACCGGAAAGTCCTGGAAGATGCATAAGAAATGTAAAGTAGTGTTTCATTCCTGTAGAAAATACAATTGAGCACACTAATTGCAGGAACTCAATTTGCATTTGAAATCATGCTCTGTTTATTTAAGCTAACAAACTTTGCAAATATTTAAAATAATAGCACATTTATGGAATTACGGTAATATGTATCTTCCATGTACTTACGCCGTGGCGCGAATTTTTTATTTCCCGATTTGCATACAAGGCGGGTAAAATATTGACTCCTTTCCAACTTCAACAGAGCAGATCAAACAAACTTTAACCCGGAAACTGAGTTGTATTTTTAGATTAACGTTCGTCTGTAGCTTGTTTTTAAAGGCAAACAGGACATTATCCGTGAGATATATTAAACGGATCTAAAACCTCTAAATATCAACATTTCAGCTACACTTTATCTAGGTTATAGTTTATTATGCCTGGCAACAAAAACACAAGTGGTGAGTGCTGGGGGTGGGGAAGCGTACCAGACTGAATGAAATTATTAAATTCATGTGACCATTTCTGCAGCTGATCATGTGCTATTTGTGCCAAAATACATACAAAAATAAACCAACCAAGGGGGCAAATCAGAAATAATAGATTTGAAGAAACCAGTCTTAGTAATGGCATTGTCCATAGTTTATTTGATTATTTGTAAGAATCTGATAAATGGAAAGTGCAATAAATAAATAGACATATAATTTTATGCAGCGTAATTGTTGAAGGCCATTAGCCCTTTAATGGAAAAAAAAGAGAGAAAAAAGGACTGAATTGTCCCTTTTTTTAAGAATAATTACAGAATAAACTCATTTCATATTTGAAAAATAAAACCTTATTTGGTCATGCATAAGCATCAGTGTGGTTGTCTTCAAACAAGCAGTTCATTTTCGAGCGAGTAAGTAGACATAATTCATATGCAAAACCTTTTCAGTGCACGACATGTTCAGCACACAAGAAGCTGTCAGTTCACGTGTGGCCCACATACGTTCTCCCCCCAGCGCCACGCCCTCCCCTGCCGCCTCTCCTCTGTCGACCTCTGACTTGTTTATTGTCCTGGCGTGGTAATCTTTTCTGCCGCTCCACTTTGATCCACCCTCCATCGCTGGATTTGGCACCTTCTTTATCCTCGCTGGGGTTTTCTGTCACAGACAATATACCTGGTATCATGGGTGGGCAGTTCTGTGATGTGACACTGTAACTGTTGGACCGTGGCCTCCCTGGCTGTCGCGAGGTTTTGCTGGTTTTATTATGAACATAGCCCCCTCTTGTATTGGTCCATGCTTGTCCCCTGCCCTGTTCCCTCGCCGCTGCCAATGTGTAGCTGTAGCTGTTTCTGCGGTGGTCTCGCATCGCTCCAGCACTGAGTGGCCGCTCTCGTTCCCTCTCTGAGGTGCTCTCTGATGTAGTGCTGGAGGGACTGCTGCCCTTTGACCCCAGCTGGAGCAGCGAGAGTTTGGCTGACAGGCCAGCGGTTGGCGAGGAGCTACGCGAGTCGATCCACGGCGATGTGCAGACGCGGTTTGGAGAGCGACGCACAGCTGCGGCATAAGAGAACTCCTGGCTTTCATGCGCAGACAAGAACTGAGGCAGAGTGCAGGCATCAGACTTAGTGAAGGCAGCCAGAGCAGCGGTAGGCTGCGTTTTCTGGGTCACCATCTGCTTTAACCTCACGCTGTACATCCACTGGAGGTCAATGTCTAAAACAGAAGATACAGAAAGAGTCGGTAAAGGAAGAGCACATTTTACGTTCTATTCTGATAAATATATGACATACATTTTTTGAGAATTAAAGAGCAGCAATTTTATCTGTCCTGCTTTGAAAAACATTGCACTCTTTAACTCAAGAAAGACAACAGAACTGTAAATCAAGCATACCACGGTTGGACCTGTCCTTGGCGTTCCACTCGTTGGCAACTGGTGTTTCGATGACCATCTCCACAGTCTTGATCTCGTCTTGTCCGCCACTCTGGCTCCACGTCATCATTAGGGTGTGTTTGGTCGACTTTGGTGACTTCACATCATTCTGAAGTCAAAAGGGGTTATAAGGATATTTAGGGTCAAAAATGTTTTGTATTCGTCACCGCCTACATTTCCACATTTGCATTTCAGTTGATTGACATGCAGATTTTACATCGTTTGCAGCCGAATTGACTCACCTCATAATTGACTATGTAGTCCACTGTCTGATTCTGTTGCATTCCTACGATCCATTTGTCCATCACAAAAGGTGGCTGCATTGTAATAACAATAGGTCATCAGGGAAAAAAGACTGACCACAAAAAGCACACTACGACAATCCTGAGTAAAATACAACAACTGAGACCAGTGAGCATTCAGCACTGATAGAATAGAAACACGAGCAGTAATGTGTAGGAAATGTATTTCTGACGACACCTTAGTAAACCGCAGGACTTCCCGCTGGCTGGCATTGAAGGTGACGTCTTTGATGTAGGTAACTGCAACGTCATCGCCATCGAGCTCCATGTACATTTTCCATTTGCAGTCCTTGAAAGAAAAGAGTCATAATGTATATTCTCGGGTACACTCAAAGACAAGACCTGATTAAATGGAAAAAGTTCAGAACTGCACTATTCTGGGTGGAGAACTTGGTTACTTGGTTACATAAACCAACAGCACAGCCTAGAGGTAGTTTATTGACAGTGGCAAGTTACTGGACACAGCATCATACTGTGGGGGAGGACAGAAATTGTAACATATTTATAAAATAAATTACGAGGATGAAAAATGAGTGATTATTTCAAATGTAAATTGTATGCAATATCTGTGCAGGGTAACACTTTCTTTATTCTAAAAATGGGAAAATGTGTCCCCTATCCCAATGTCCTTTACATTTTAGTGAGGACATTTTATAAAATGATTGTAGCACAGAGAAGGAACAAATGTAGTTTTACAAAGACATTCTAATATTCCTAGTTGCATATGATGTTTTTTATTTTAATTAATCTCAGTGGGGTCAGTGTGATAATTTTTTTGAAGGAGATTGGTGATGAGGGTGTAAACCTTTATTTTTTCCTTGTGAGTTGTTGCATGTGGCACACATCAAATCCTCACTAGGAGGCATAAATCTGGACAATTCCCCGTCCATGTTCTCCTGCATATCCGATGCTGACGAAGCAGTAATGATTGTGCCAATCCCCAAAAGCCGGGCCACAAAGCCACAGGTCACTGCTTAACCACACAGGGTTCACGGCACAGGCCAATCCATTGTGTAGTGATCACAGAGAAAGACATCAGAGGAGTGGCACTAACACACTCGTCTGTGGAGCCTTCGCCCTCTCCGGCATCGTCCTCGGGGACTGGAAGCGGCTCAAAGGGGAAGCTTCAGCAAGGCTCTGGCTCAGAAACACACCAGTGGCCCCCGCGCTGGCCTGGTGTCGGCCCTGGACGGTCGCACCGGGCCTCCCAGGTCCATACTAGTCTAATCACTCCAGCAGAAACAATGTCTGGTAATGATGCCTAGAAACCGAGTGCGTCTAATGACAACTCATACATAATTCAGCACCTTTCACTTGGCTGCACGGTGATATCCTCATTAGTAGGGGACCCTCAGTGGCTGTCAGATGGTGGCCGCACAATCGCAGGCCCTCATTTTGTCTTTGAGAAGTGCAGCTGCTTCCATGACATCGCCAGCAAAGAGGGGCGAAGAAAAAAATGCAGTGCGGGTTTGTTTTATTTAGTGCAAAAAACCTTCCAGTTTGTAAAAACAAGGCTGACACGGAACCTGACACCAGGCAGGGGAAAATAATTAGCTCTCATTTTCTCAGCCTCCTGTTTCCTTCTCCCTGCTGTGTTTTCTACCCACTAAACCACCACATGTCAGAAGAAATGGGAGGCAATTAGCAGGCTCGTTTCAGCCCTGCCGAACACACTGAAAGAGGACTATTTATGATGGGACAATGAACAGCTGAAAGATTAAATAACGTTTGCCTTTTAAAAAGAAAATGACTTCTGGCTAAATGGGCTATTTTTGATTAAATTCAAACAGCAAGTGAAGAGCCACCCTTTCTCCACAGTTTGAGACCCTAACAAAGGGCTGTGCACAAGTTGAGGTGGATGTGGTACATGGCTGAGAATGAGATGTTTATTTTTCTGGTTTTTATACTATGTCTAGTGACGCCTTCAGTGGCCAGTGTAGCATCCATCATCGCGAATCCTCAGAACAAAGAGCTCCAGTGCAGGGAGGCTGATTCAAATCATGGCAAAAACATGATTCAGATCTATTCACAAAGTAACTATTTCTGCAAAACTTATTGGAAATGTTAGCATTTAATACCAACGCTGATCAAAGGAGATGGCAGACTTCTTTGTGACTGTCCCTGATCTTGTCGTTGTCCTTCACAGCTTCATCACATGCTCACAGCTGCATACTATGTTGCTGCAGCGTGTGTATGTGTGAGTATGAATGCGAGTGTGTGTGTTTTGCTGCAAACTTACAGAATTCCCAGTTCCTGGTTTCCAGTGGTACCCAAACACCAGCTCCAGATTAACTGTTTTCTTACTTTCCACCTCCTGTTCCAGCTCATCCTGAGAGGGATGGGAGATATGTACTGAATATATGTATGTATGTACCAAAAAGCAGAAACAACTTTCCGACCAAAGAGAAGAAACTCCATACCTTAAATAGTGGTGGGAAGTGGAGGAACCCAAGGTAATCATTTGTGAGCCTTTCAATTTCACCCTGCAGAAGAGAACATGTAAGATTCAAGCTCAGACCTCACTCTGTGAATTATAATGTGGGTTAAAAAAAAAAAGTTGACAGTTGTGGTTAATGGTTAACTGTGTCTTGCCTTAAGGTGCATGACATGACCTTTGGACTTGACCCCCATGTCTCGCATGTCGTTTTCTGTGAGCAGCAGCAATCTCTGCCCAGTGATGTGATTTTCTTTAAACAGGTCAGCGTACCGCTGCATGTCACATGTACCTTCCCCTGAGAGAGAAAATGAAAAAAACAACCACAGGGCACAAAATAAAGTGTTTGAAGTTTCCAAAGTCAGATTTATGAGGATCTTATGGTGTAAAACTTCACAAAGTAAACAAACACACCTGCAGAGAACATCTGCTGCATCCAGAAATACTAGAGAAAACAAATTATTCACAGATTAATTTTTAACAGTGATGTCATCAATAAGGAAGTCAGTAGGTATAGTATTATAAATACTGACCACATGCTCCTCAGTCCAGGCATAGATGTCAAGGGTGGGCAGCAACTGCATGGAAACACAAGACAAATAGATGTAACAGTAATAGTATCCGGATGGATTCATTCATCATGTGTGTCTTTTGACACAAAACTTAAGTAAATGTTATTAAAATGGAAAATAGCCATGTTTTTCATGTCTTCAAGCTATTACTTTTCCGGTTATTGTGCTGCATGATTAAGAATAGTCTAATGGTCTATACCAAACCGAAATGTCCATCTGACTGATCTAACGTGATCTGTTTGAATGATAAGTCATTTATTGCTCATTAAATGCAATCAGGCAGAAACTTGTCGTCCAAAATAAAGATTTCATCATTGTGATTATGAGACTGGTGTGTAATGACAGAAATAATGCAATGGAAAATTGGAGGAAAGATGACTAAATGAATGAGTAATCCCCATTCACTGTCTTCTTCCCACGACAAACTGAGCGGCGGTCTCAACACGCAGCCGCTCACATACATTTCGATGCAGCCTCATAAAGCCACTCAGCCCTGCAGCATTTCTCACCTCCTCCAGTGCTGCAGTTTAGGGAGTGAACAGATTCACACCCCGCCACTGCCACAGTGTCACTGGAGTGACTGATCTGAACATAGTTTGTTTTGAAAATATGCTGTCATGCGTCTTCGAGACATGGGATTGACAAAAGGTTAAAAAAAAATCCCAAATTTAAATTTATAACAGGGCACCTTTTGGAGGGGGTCTGATTTTTACATGTGTGGAAACGACAGAAAAAAACATTATGACTTGGGTTTATTTCAAAGAATTCTGGCCCCATGCGCCCTCCTTAAAAATGGCCTGTGAAGAAATATATTTTTACAATCTTATCAAAATGGTGGCAGTTGAACTCTGTCAAACTCTCAGTTTATCAACAATAGTAAACAGAACAGCACAGTTTTCGGGAAACATTTGTCCTTCTCTGACTATTTCTTCACACTTGGGCGCTTATAAAATCAATTTAAACTTCAAACAGGTAAGCAGAGAGAGTTGAAAGAAACTGATTTATTGACAGAACAACGAAGGATGCAGGAAAATAAATCACATCAAGAAGCTGCAGGTCGTGTGACTTTACTGGAAGCTCAAGTGCGGAGGGATAATGTTTGAGGATGTGGCTTGATTTCACACAGGGAAATGTAAATACTGGTGAGAGTCGGTGTTAATTGTTATGTCTGGTCTAATACGTCTAGGGCCTGACAGCACATGGCCGTGCTGACAATGTTTGAATAGGAATATTAGCTTGTGGCAGGGAGCTAACAAGCAACAACACAGGAATACAGAGGATTACATCCTCATGAGACTAACTGATGATAACAATTTAATGGGTTACGCTCAAGGAAGCATGTCCCTTCAATAATACCTAACTGAACACTCATGCTAATACGATTTTCTCTACTGTAAAGTGCAGGTCTCTAAAATTCAATGCTGTTACACTGTATATAAAATGAATCTATATAGGGAAATTATTAGCCACTAGTGCAGAAACATTGATATTATTCTAAATAATTTCTTTTATATTTTTCAAAAGTCTCTTTGGCCTCAGGACGAAGTCTGTCAGGAAAAGTAAAAAGTAAAATGAGAGAATGAAACTGACAGTCGCACAGCATAGTCCCTCTCCTGCTGTTTTGAACCTGGGTCAGTCAGAGGAAAAAACATGTACTTTCTCATCCCGCGTCTCAACAACTGCACTCCACCACATCCAGAACAAATTGGCCAATCTTAATGTCAGCAAAATGTCACTTCATCATAAAAGCCTCGCCTTCTCTAAGCAACTGGCTCATGAGGCTCTTTCTTCACAGCATGGCACTATACATCCAGTACATTAGGCATACAGTAAATGACATCCATAATATCCATAGGTGGAGGGTTTCAAATATATTCTATAATATTCCTCTGTGCTACAATGATCTATTACTGAAAAAAACTGCATGAATACACCTTGAACAGCAGAAGAGATACTTTACTAAGACATGCTTTAAGCAATGATTGTTGAAATGACAAAATCGTCAGCGTGACTTTTAAGAATTTGTTAAGAAATAGTGCTTCCACAACACAAATAAAGTGAGATCACAGTATTTGACAGATGCAGTGGTGGCAACACCAAACATTGCAGGGGTTTATTCGCTGTCGTCTGACCAAGAGAAGCGTCCTGTCCCCACAGTCATGTTGATTTTGTGTCCTTCTCTGACACAGCTCGACTTGGAGGAGTTCTGCTTGGCCTGCATGTTGACCTGCATGCCAGAGTGCAGGACAGGCCGGCCGAGGTCCGCTGAAAACATGTCCCCAAAGCCTTTCATCACCGACTGCAGATTCACCTCCTCGTTACTGGAGGCTGTGATCTGACATGACATCTGCGAACTGTTTGATTCCTCCGTCTTTGACTGATAGAACGACTTAGCGCTTATCTTTTTTGCCACGGGTAAGAAGAGCTGAGAGGCAGGGAAAGGTGAAGAGCAGGGACAGAGGGGGTAAAAGAAAACACAGAGAGAGAGAAGATAGAAAAGAAAAGGAAGAAAGTAATCAGTTTCAATCCCCCAAATAAAGTGTAAATAAGAAAAGTGGACAATTTTAAAACCCAACAAGAGATGTGATTTAGAAAACAAGACGGTAAAGGGAGGTTAACGGAGCCGAGCAGTGGAGTAAAGGTTTGATAGAGCAAGAAAGGAAACACATGAAATGAGTCCAGTGTATTTGATTCAAAGCTTTTGTAGGAACTGTGTATTGTCAAGTGAAATCCTCCAACGTGACTGCACTGTGCACCACTGTGCCATGCCGCTTCAAGTAAACCATTGTGTGTCATTCACAAAAACACCAGTGAAAACAAGAATAGACAGAATTGGACTGATTGGTCAAATCAATGAAGATTAATCTGCAAATGTTTTGATAATCAACTGATTGATCTTTGCATTTTGGACTGCAGGTCAGATAAAAAAAACTGGTCTTATGTTCATAATGTGCTTTTTCCCCCCCCAACTCTTGTGATTATCAGTCATATTATCATCTGCTATGTTTTGTGTGATGTTATTGCACATCAACATTTTCTACATGCAAAAAAAAGAGAAAACACAAAAGTAAACAGCAAAACCGTGAAGAGACTGAATGCTGACAATCCACTACAAATTCTTCAACCATGCACTACACCGCATGTAAATGCCGCACTGCCAATGGTGTCTACTACCCATAATGTTCTCATAATGTGCTTCCCCCCTCCTTCTCATTCCACGCATTTTATTTTCATTTCACTGCTTTCCCATTTCCACTTCACCCCAGAGCAGGAAAAATTCTGTCCTTCTCTTAATGTGAGTGAGGAAACCAGGAAATACACGTGTGCACAGCAATGTAAAAGTGAGGCGCTGCTGCTTGTGACCACTTGACGGTGTGTGTGTGACTGCTGTCCTGCGGGGGGACAAGGTGAGACAAGGTGAAGAGGAGATAGCGAGGAACTCACCGGGCTGTTGGACTGTTCGATGAGTTTGCGCTCCCACATCTTCAGACGACGCTCTCGCTCCTTCAGCTCCTGCTCTTTAGTGCTCAGGTCCCTCTCCAGCTTCTTAAGTCTCTCAAGAGTAGCTTCAATCTCACACCTACAGTACACAACAGGAAAGACCAAAAATATAAGAGAATATAATTTTAGTCTGTCTCTCAGTATATTCCCCTCCCTGTCAATGGCACTCAGCCCCAAGCTCATATGAAACAGTTGGCAAACGGTGTAAATTTGTTGGGGACTATTTTCAGTCACAGATAAATACACATTAGATAAATACACATAGATTAGTGGGTATTTGCAGCAGCAGGATGGTGTAAGTACGACTGACTCAAAACAATTTACTCTCTCATCGTTCTGAAGGAACATACACCCACTGCAACTGTGTCAATCATTTACTGTATGTGTTTTTATAAAATATTCATATATAGTCCAATCCAACCTATTACTATTAAAACCCAGTTTTCAACACCCATGTTTATTTTTATTTTACAGCTGCATCATTCCATATTGGGTATCTTTGTAAACTTCATTGATTTACTAAATTATCGTAGTAAATAGAACTACACGCAATAAAAAAAAGTAGAGATAAAGAACATGATTGTAACATTGGTGACAGATTTACAGCATCAGAGCAGGAAGCACTAAGCAGTGACACATAATAAAAAAAATACAAATTAAACTCTTCCGTAAGCTGCCCAGTGATGCTCTGCAGGCGGAGGGTGATTAGGCTTGGAGTGTGTCTGATGCTTTCAATGCCAAGGACAGGACAATGTCTCGTGCTCAGTTCACGTTGAGGAAGTTTGTTTTGCCCAGCAGGTGGGGCTGCACAGTGTGTTTCCCACACTCTCTTTTTCATAAACGCACAATACTGGACCAGGCTGGCAGGAAGGCCCACCCTTACTCCACCGTTTCCTCCCTAACCCCTGACGCCCCCTTCCCCCTCGAACTATTTCTACTCTTACTCCACCTCCCAAACCAGCAGTTCTCTTGCTTCCCACTTGTCCCAATACATTTTCTTAGCATTTCACATCACCGTGTACCCTCCACTGACTTGCCAGTGTCACATCTTCTGCAATTTCCAATGCAGCTATGCTTAAAAGTCTAATTTCTATAACTGTTTAAGGTGCAAGATGAGAGAGGGAATGACAACTCCCTCTTAAGGGCTGTGCTTAGACTTGCTACAACCGGAGACTTCTATTGTGTATCTCCATTTAAATTAACTTTCAATCCAAGTAATTAAAAAGGGGATATTAATACAATGGTATTAAGACACAAAAACACGGAGAGCTACTGGCATCTCATTTCTATGTGGTACAATGTATTAAGACCTTGATATTATGTAATAACTTTGAAGTGTCAGCTTTAATTTGATGGTTTTTACATCCACATTAGATCAATGTTATAAAGTTTTAGTAGCTATATTTAGTCTATACACATTGTCTAATGTTAAAATAGACTATAATTTTCTCACTGTGCACTGAGTATGATCTGAACCCCCTTCAAATACGAAAGAGCACTTAAACCTGATCGCCTTCTTTCATTCTTGTTTAATTAATGAAATGAGACTTAATGACAAACAATGAAACACATGCAAATATATACACTGTCCATTTCTGTGTGTTTCAGATTGGTTTCCTGAGAACAATAGTCACAACAATAAGTCTTTTCTCTTTCAAAATAACACCTCTGTGCCACCTCTGGTAAAGCCGCTTCCTGCCATGATCAACCACACGCCTCTGCTTTCACTCTGAGCCAGTTAAGATGATAGTACCACACTTCACGGGTATAAACAGGTGTTTCTATCTGTGTAACAACTTCTTCGTTTCTGTTTTCCAGCACTGAGATTCACTCCAACCTGCTCCACCTGCAGATGTCTGCCTGGACATGTTGCAAACAGCACAACTTCTGAGGAAAAACCTCAGAGTACAGACAAGCCCCGCAGAGAGGCAGACAGAGAATAAAGTAACAGCTGAGACTCAGGCTGTGCTGAACATCACCAAACCTCCAGCTGCTCATACAGGCCAATTAAACACTTCTACTTGAAAAAGATGGTGATTATTTTTAGGGCCTTATGGGTAAAGAGAGGAAGTATATCCAGATGGATGATTCTCTGGAGGTTTTCATGCCTTTATGTAGCTATCAGTGTAATTATTAAAGATCTATATGCACAATCTCAAGTCCTTTTTGTATTTCACGGCCCCCATCAGCTACATTTCCACATCATTCTTTGAAAACAGTTGCACATTTCCTTAGGCTGAGGCGGTATATTGGTGAAAAAGAGGGTTATAAATACATTTACTGGGGCTGGAGAATGGGTGATCACATTACCTCCATTCAGCCTTGTTGTGAAGGAAAGAGTTGCACTGTTGAGGAAGTTGGCTGTCGTTAGACATGGACTCCAAAGTAGAGAGGATCTGCTTGAACATTGGCCTTTCCTAAGTAAACACAAAACCATTTGTCTCACACATGATTCAAATGAAAATATACTGTACATATGCTGCTCATTCACATGCTGAGTCTTTGGTGTATTACTCACTTTTGGCTCTGTTGCCCAGCAGCTTCTCATTAGCTCAGCAAAGCTGACAGGACAGCCACTTGGGATGGTTAATCTCTGAAACACACATGATGAGATGGCAAAATGAGCTGCTGCTTTGTAAACTGTACTGAAGTGGAGGGGTGCTGGTGTAAGGGGAGAGGTTGACATTTTAAAAATAAGCTTAGTGACTTTCTTGCAGAGAGTTAGATGAGAGTCTCTGTTATGAAGCAGTTTCTAAAGTGAGTTTAGCATTTAGGCTGGAAGCAATAAGAAGCTGCTAGCTTATCTCAGTCCTCGACTCCCCTTTGTTTTCTACATGGTGACAGCAATATAAGAATAAGTCATTGTTATTCTACTCAAATAAATGGTTGTGTTCATTATTTTTCTCCTAAATAAAAGTACATCACATTTTTGAAGGTCTAAACTGCCTAAAAGTCACAACAGTTTGCAACAAATACATGTGATAGGGGTTTTGAACATGGGTGTGGTAAAAAGGTATAATAGTGATGACACCAGCTAGAAGATTTCAGTTACCCACTTCCTCACCCCACTTTAATCTACAGGTATGGAAATCGGTATGCATATGGCATGCCATAGACAAAAGGGTGTCTTGCACCCATACCAAAAACAGGAAGTCAGCCACTTTGAATTTCATCTGCAGTGTCTGTTGCTGATACTTTATCAACCTCCTCTGCTGTAATTCATCATGTCAATGTTAATATTGGTAAAAAATCAGGAATTCAAATTTAACCCTTGAGTAACCTTTGACAGACAATCATCCTTCAATTTACAGGTGTTTTTTGTGGTTTACATTTGATGTATAAGAATATCATGCCACAACGGACCTGATCAACGCTGCTTGCAGCAAATTCCAGTCCAATTGTCTTTCTATTGACTCTGTATGCTATTGTATTGCCATTGTTTCCCCCCTATTTCCACTTTTTATGCTAAACTAACCACACCGTGTCCTGTCTCCTGCTTCATAATTAACATACAGGCATGAAAGTGGTATTGATCTTCTCATAGCTCTCTGCAACAAAAATATATAAATTCCATCATGAGACCTGATGTACCTCACATTTCTCGACCACAAGCCAGGCCACCTGTAGGCCTTCCAGGCCTTTGAAGGGTATCTCACGGGTGAGCATTTCCCAAAGCACCTGCAACAGAGGTCAACAGCCAAGATCAGGAAACAAACAAATTCATTACACTGTAAAATAGCGCACATACTGTATGTGTGTGTCTTTAAACGCAGTGCCGTCACAGCCAAGGATCTACTGTTTTGCTCCCCCACATGCTGGGATTTCACAGTTTAAATACTGCTGAGCAGGTAAGCAGGTTTTATCTGTTAATATAGCATGTATATTCATGTAGTCATACATATAAATAGACATCACAAACACTACTCTGTCGCTCTTGGAGACCAAATGCAACATACAAAACAAACAAAAACCTTCACTTGACTCATCAAAGGCTGCCATGATTTCTGAAGCACAATAACATGGCGCCCTTGAAAATATAAGTTCCTTTCAATTGGTATTCAGCAGCATCAGGAATGACAACCTGTGTTGATATCTCAAAAGAAAATGAGATCATGAAAAGGGGGAGAAGATCCATTTTCAAACACCCATAGGTTTTACTGTATGTGTGTACCTTATTTTTTTTGCATTTTTGCACTTTCCAGCTGCCTCTAATTACATGTATGTATGTTACTATAGAAATCTGTTCACCACAAACGTATAAGGTGGTAGACTACATGCTTTAATCTGCAATCATTTTTGCAGTAACCCTGGCATAATAAAGCACTCATCATCGCAATCATAAACATTGTCTGTTTAGCTTGTAAGGACTTTCACAGATCTAAGGAAACCTAATTTTTTTTTTTACATATGTATTTGTAAATGCCTTGGATAAATCGTAATGTCTTCAGACAGCAACAGCACAAGAGTTTGAAGCATGAGAAAGTCACAATAACAGTCTAAAAGGCAGTACTTCTGCAAAGGTCAAAATTTCTGCTTTTGCCCACTTAAGCACAGAAGGAAATGCAGAAATAAAGAGTGGGACTAGTTTACTTGACTTTAGTGCAATCTAAGTAGTGTAGTGTATTACACTGATTCTGAATTGTTCAACTTTCACTGTTCTTGTCGATCAGTGTGATCTTTGATGTGCCTTAATGAATACCTCACAGGATATGATGGGAGCTTCTTCAAATCATTTAAAGAAAAAATGACACAAATCTTCAGAATGAGTCTTCCTAGATAAAACGTATGTCCAATAGCAGATACAATTTGGAATATACATCATCTATCATTTAAGTTAAGTTAAAAAGGGGGCTATCTATCTCTCTATTTAGATGTATAACCTATTGTCGAGCTGTAACACAACCACCTGCTGTGACTTCTAACCGACTTAGATGTCTACATTTTCTAAAATAATCTGTAGCTGGACCCACTTTTAACATCTAAGATTGCTTGTGCAGAGCAGCTATTCTTAAGAATAAAGGGCTCATAGAATCAACATTAGTCTGATTAATCCTGGTCTTTATATTGTGTGAAAGAAAAATATGCCAAACAATAAACTGTACAATAAAAAATGAAGACAATGCATAAGAGTTTCCTTTGTGTCACTCACCACACCATAAGAGAAAGTATCACATGTCTCAGACACAGGCAGGCTCTGAATCACTTCTGGAGCCATCCAGGGAAACGTGCCAACCAAGGACATGTGTGTTGTGTGGGACAAGAACTTCGATGCCCCAAAATCACAAATCTGTGGAAGAAGGAACAGAATCGAGTCTAATTTTGCAGCTAAATCGAAATGCTTTTTTTTCTATTCATTTCCTTCTGTGATCAATGTAGTTACTTTATGTATGCAAGACTTAACATGCAGCAATCAAACCAGCAGTGCTGAGTTTTTCTTTGCTGAAAAAGAGTGCCTGCATCTGAATGTGATGCTAACGTCAGTAGATGCTATAAATATGGTTTTCTACTGTAATCACATCATTCCAACCTGCTATTTTCATCTCTGGCATAGGTGTGTGACACCGCTGGCTCAATCATACATCAGTTACATACAGAAAGTCCCTGAAGAGGTTTCATAATATGTTTGCAGTAACTGAACAGTTTATTCAAAATACACAAACTACACAAATAAATGGTTAAATATTGCTGAGATTTGTCATGATTTTTGATACATCTTTTCCTTCTTAGGAGTAAGACAGCACTAGTGCTACAGTGGTTCCTTGCACATGCGGTGACAAGTTAGTCACTGCCCTCTTGTGTCCATATAATGTAGGTAAACCACATACATGATTTAAGGTCTATATTCCATTCAAATAGGTATAGATAAAAGATTACATATCCATTTGTGACTCACAGAAAAATTACTTATCGCCAAACTCAATCATATTAAAAAAAGCCTACCTTGAGAACCTTGTCTGCAGCTAAAACAACTGGAAGAGAAATCAAGATTTTTAAGTCAATAGAAGCAGACATTTTTGACATGATCAAATAATGCTGTTTAGTCAAATGTGTTACCATTCCTGGACTTCAGGTCTCTGTGGATCACCTTAACAGGTGCTTCTGAGTGTAAATAGTGCATCCCTAAAGAGAAAAAAAAGAAAATACAGAGACATTTTTAGAGTGGGATCATTGGAAACACCTTCATGTTGTGCCTCTTTTATGGCTCTAATAGCTCTAGTTGATCATATCGAAAGTGAAGCATCTTTCAGCTACTTCTAGTGTTCAGACTCAATCATGTTTGGAATGTGGATGTGTGAGTAGGCCTTAGGTAGAAAGGTAAAAATAAAGACTGAGCAAGTCTTGCTTATGTTTCTATTTTAGTACACTACGCTGCCTACACCGGCCTGCGCACACTAAACCACACAAACTTGTTATCAGTGTAAACATCAGTAATGACAACAGTTACGACTAGTGAAGGCTGAAGCTTGAAGCACAATGTCAGGTACAACTTTTTAAATACAGAGGCAGACAGGTGGGCTTTATCTACAACTGCTGACAAGCTGGTTTCAGAAATATGACACATACGTAGACTGTTTACATAAGTTAGCATAATGCTGATGTTAATTAATCTATCACTGATATCCTATATCAGTATGTAAACATTCTTGCAAGAGCTGGCCTTAGGAGGGTTGTATGCAGCTGGTCAAGATGAGACCTACAAAACTGTCTGAAAGTGTTGTAGCTAAAGATGTGATTCTCCTCTACAGTAACAGACACTTTGGAAGCAGATGTGTCACTGAAGACCATAGAAACAGTTGTTCTTGGCCTCACTTTTTTCATCTCTTTCCATTGGTCACAGTTTTATTAAACCTGCTAGCTATGAAATAATAAACTGGTATAAACACAGGCCGGCAGCATGACATTTTCATCCATAAAGACACAAACATATCACTCCACTCCTCGGTTTTATAAAAAAGCTTGTTCTCTGTGTTTAAAAAAAACCCAAATTAACTGTTATCCACAAATATCAAAAATTTGATTAACATTAGTCACATTTACCTCTGGCAATGTCTGCAGCCCATGTCATGATCTGTCCCATGTCCATGTCCTCGCTGTTGTCGCTGGACAGGTAATCATACAACGACCCCCCGCTTGCATACTCTGTGGAGAAATGTGATTTGATTTTGAATGATATGGACTGACAATTTGTGCCCCTAAAAAGGAAGATCAATTTTCTAAAAAAGTGATTTGAGGTGCTTCATTATAGTGCACATATTAGTGTAGCATCACGTTCAATGTTTTATATACTTCTAGTTGGGCACATCTTTGACAACCATGTCTTCTTTTGCAAAATCCTCTTAACATGACTGTCACAAGAGATAAATGAGGCTTTGTAAATGAAGGCAAATCACCATTTTTCTAGGCTATCTTGTGGAGTAAAGTGCTCGAATGAAGATTAGCAAGCATTATCATACTGACTAAAACAGTGGGGAACCTCTGTTTGTGTATAATAACCCAATCATGTCCAAACACAGTAATGTAAACATGCACAGGCACCAAGACAGGAGTCTAATTAACAATCATAACGCATGCCAACCGATTTTTACTCTCATGGGTCTTAATTCTGCAAGCTTCAAGTTACTGACAGCAGATGTAGAAAGTGTGCTTTGAATATAAAAAAATGCAAATACAAAAAAAAGAGGACTTAACTTCACCTATGCACGTGTCTGAACTTTGCACTTGAATACACTCGACCACATTCCATAGATAATACGACCTGAGGCTGTGTTGTAAAGCGCGCTTTCACTTTAGTCTCTTCCACCCCCATAGAGTGAATTATCTTAATGTCACAGAGGAGTTTTAATTCACTTAAACTGTAAAACAGTCGTGCAATTAATATAACGGGTAAATGTACCTTTACTTCAAAACGATAACTAACCTTAATTCATTCAGTTTATGAGGGCGCTGAGTGACAGGAGATATTGTTTAGCTCCTGCGGGTCAACAGAGACACTCAGGCCTCAGACAGGTTGGAGATAGTGGCTGTGTGAAAGCAAGACCTGCACCAACCGGATGCTGCTCGTCAACAAGACAGGGGGGAAATTTATAACAGAGCTGATGAATGTGGACATTGCATGGTCAGGATGGCAATAAACAAATTTCCACGTATCCAGAACTAATTAGATTCTACTGTGGCAAATAAAGCCGCCAACAAATCCTTCTTCTTTCACTCCTACTGCTGCTGAGGGGGAACAACACACACGTTTTTTCTTGCCCTAAAACCACAAAGTCTGTGATCAAAACTTCAAATCCTCTCCTTAAACTATTAAGAAAGTTCTTTCCACAAAGTTGTTTACATTTCTATTTAGACAGTCCTCTTCACTTCTCACACGGCTGTTACACTGAAAGAATCTGTTCGGGTTGTGTTTGGAACGGGATTTAATGCAAAACAGACTCTATTAACAGATTTTATTTTTTTTTTTTTAATTACCACCAAATAATTCAAGGTGTTTTAAAGAATGTGTTTTTCCTTTTTACTTATTTCAGATGGCCCATTTTTTCTTCTATAAATCTAATTGAAACCAGGCATTGGATAAAAACTGAAAACTGTTTTTATACAACATACACATATAAATAAAGAGCTCACTATACGAACAGATTACATCCTGCTATTTGCACATTTTTCTACCACCTCACATCTGATACAACCCCAGTGTGTTGAGAATATTGTTATGGAAAGTGTTTTTACTGTGTGTTATAGTCTTACAGTCTCAAGTTGTTGCTGCACATCAAATTTCCTGATAAACTGAAAAAGATTAACTTGGCATGAATGTTTCCTTTATTCACCTACTACTGATATTTATATTGTAGCTTTCAATTTGCACATTTCCACTTACAGAATAACAGTCCCAACTCAGTTTCAACCCCTTTGCCAACACAATCAGAAAGCATTTCTAGGAGAAAATACACTCTTTATGAATGTATGGAGGAAAATAATGATTACATCAAGAGGCATAGCAGTGGTTAACCCAATAGACCGTGAGCCTCTGCATAAATATTTCCAAATCTTGCTGAAATATAGATTAAATTCACACAATACTCTTCTGGTAAAATGCTGAGATTTAACTGCCCAAACTGTCAATAACATCCTCACAAAGGTAAATAAAAACAATCAGAACCACAACCCGTCAGTGTTTCAGCCTCCTAATGTTGTTTACTAACATGAGATAAAAGACAAACGCAGACCAAAAGCTAATGATATGTGACACCCATAGTCAAGGGGAATAAACAATTCACAGTTTAATGTATTCAATAACATACCAGATTTAGTGAGGACAGATAGAGACCGTGCGTTTGTGTATCAGTTTCATTTCTTTTTATTTATCCAGGATGTTGTGTATTGTCCACATGATGAAAGGAGCTGATTCTCCCTGTTCAGGATGTGAGTGGGGACTGTTATGACTTTCATTCAGCGTGTTCTACTGTTTTCCTGGCAGGGGAGCGATCTTTGTAGCAGTGTGGACGAGGCATTAAAAATATATGACCTGTGGGGCAGCCAGTAGGTTTCTCAAACATGCAGTGATCCCTGAATGTCACAAACCTTTTTCTAATGGCACAGTCAAACAGAAATAACTTTGTTAGTTCGCCCCAAGAGGCTCAGAGGTTCCTCCTTTGATGTACAGTGAGTAAACATGTTAAGAGCCTACAACACAGCTTCCTATGTAGACCAAATTGTTAGAACTGAACTTCTGCTCGAGACCCGATCTGGACTTTGATGATGATTTGTTGTTGTTGTTTCAAGATACAGAGTTTGTTTTGAGTTATTGTCCAGAAACTGGGAAAAGTCCTAGGATCTACAACTGAAAGTAAACTGGTCTTAGTTTCAGTGTTGTAACTGAGATTGAGTGCAATCTTGACTTGAGAACATTTTGCAAGCAATATTGATTATTGATTGTTAATTAATCACCAAATAATGTGTTCGCTGTTTCCAGCACCTGTTTGATATAACTTTGGACACAGATGGGCATTTCCTATTGTTTTCTGACATCTTAAGAGACTAAAGATGCTCAGTTAATCAAATTAAACTCACAGATTGATTAATTAGTTTCTTCTATAATTACATATACTTGAATCTACATGTGCAGCTGATAGTAAAAGTAAGCCCAGGTGAGGATCTTTGGGCCTTATCTTTGCCACAGACGCCTCGGTTTGACTTCTTCCCTCCCTCCATCCCTCCCTCTCTTTTTCTCTCTCAAAGTTTTTAGAAAACCTACTCTCCGTTGCTAATCTCCAACTGTCCCTCCTGTCTGTGCTGAGTGAGTTGTATCATGGATCATGTAAGGCAAAGAGCATGAGATGTCCCTTAATCCTGATTGCATATACCCCTCTTAAACTCAGATTTACAGCAAACTCAGTTTAACAGATGAACAAGACAACAGACCCTGTGCATACATCATTCTGCACAGTGAAGCTCAAACATCCAAGTGAAACATACTTTTGATTAGAGGGGGGACTTTAAATGTCATTTACACAGGATAACTTCTACATTCCTGCTAGATGAAAGTTTGTGCAGAGGCATCGTGGGCCTCTTGTTTTCTACAGTTCACGTCTACACGGGCTTTAGGGGGTGCATTATTCTTCTCAGCCTCTAAATCACACAGGTACACACACAAAAACATGGGCACACAACTACTGTATCAATGTGTGCACTTCCTGAACCCTCTGGCATTCAGTAATGCTCCCATAGAAACCTCTGCAGCCTTCACTGTTAAGCAAACTGTGCAACTGGTGCAAACAGATTCAGCTGCTGCGTTTTCTAACATGATGCAGTCCAGGGTCGACCCCCATATACTGTACTGTTTATGGGGTGTATCAGTATCAGTGTGAATGTAAAATAACTTACCAGTGACGATTCCATAGTTGGGAGCCTCAACGATTGCGCCATAAAACTGAATGATATTACGGTGGCTGAGGACACTGAGGATTTCAGCCTGAGCAATGAGCACACAAGGACAAAACATAATTAGACATTTTTCATCATGTGTAAATCATTATAAAAGTATGTGAAGAAACAATGAACAACAGTGTAATAGTCAACAGCCATTGAGCTAGCATGCTGATGTTCAGGATGTATGTTTATTATGGTCTCCATCTCATTACTATTTGTTCATTAGCATAAAACAAAGTACAGTCGAGGCTGGTGGGCATGTTAGTTTTGCACATATTCGGTTATAAAATAAAGTTATAAAGTTCAAATTAGGATGAAAGAGTTGAGGGACTGCCATCATGTTTGTACCAACTGTCACGACTATACATCCAATAGTTGCTGAGACATTTCAATTCAAAGGAGAGTGCGTATAAAGACATATTAATATAATATACTGACCCAGAAAGCCTTACATGTCACCACTCAAAGAATGAACCGAAACCTGACAAAACCAATTCATTTAACTGTAGTCAAACACTACAATTAACGGAACAATTGGTTCAGTGTGAAAGGATTACGTTATTATTTTCACTGAACAATCATCTCTCCAACACTTGAGTGAAGTTGAATGGATATCTGTGATCTTTTACCATTTCATAAAAGAAACGATGAATAATTTTCTGAATATCCTATCACCAGCCTATACATGTAATACAATTTCCCTGAAAAGATCTCAAAGATAATTCTTTTTTGTCTTTAAGACAAAGAGCCTGAGCTTTCAAAGGGATTTCAAGAACAGTCTCTTCTGTAATTGGGCCAAATACATGCTTTCATTTGGCAATAATGTTTCTCTTGCAGCACGTGTCTAAAAGTGGGGGAGTATAATGACCATGAGTGATAGGTACAGAAGTCACCACATCCCACTAAGTGGGGTAGCAATTAAAATGATTACTATACTGACAATTAAAAAGTATATGAAAAGCCCAGGCAATTATGACTCCTACCTCGTTTTCAATCTTCAGCAGTTTTTTCACAGCCACCTCTTTGTCCTGGGAGATCCACCTGGCTCGGTACACACTTCCAAAGCTGCCACCGCCACAGTTCTCGTAGAAGAGAACATCGTCGAACTTGATTTGCACGAAGGAGGCGCTTGGAGACGACATCTCATAATGACCCTCAGCACCAACTCAGCTTCTGGGGGGATCACAGGAAGGGAAGGAAGTCCGGCTCATTCAACAGAGTCCTCTAAAGCAAACTTGTTCCTGTGCTTCAAAGAACAACACCACAGAAGTTGTGGGTGTGACTGCAGGTTAGACAGGACTCCGACATGACCCAAAAGAGGCTGCTTATGCAATTGGCTGATTTTGCATGTAGTGTCAGTATCCTGCTTTTAGCTTACTGAACATCCTCAGTCTTGTTCTCTTTTCCACACACAAGCCTCAGTACCAGTAAGCAATGAGCTCAGGGTCCAGACTCTGTTTGTATAAGGACGATGGCATGCACGGTATGCTGTGATCACGCAGCCAAAGTCACTCACAGACTATTCCAGCACAGTCTACTGTGTTCGGTACAAGTAAGGCCAGAAGCAGTGAGAGCCAAAAATTAAAAAAAAAAACCTGGAGAACCCCTCATATTCTCTTTATCTTTTCAACTATAAAATGAGCTCTCCCTGCCTATGAAAAGGCCATACATGCAGTATTTGTGTAAGCCAGGGTTAGGAGGAGCATAATGCTCCCAAACTGGAGTCCACACAGATTGATTATCACTTCCTTTTGTTTGTGCGTAACAGCATAAAAGCATCTTGTAAAGAAATAATTCCATCATTACAGGAAATTGTAGAGCTCTGTTATTGTTCATAGGTTTCCCATTTACAGCTGAGCAATTATAGCCTTTAAAAGCCTGTTACCTGGGTCTCCATTGGGATTGCTATCCATCCCAGCGGGAAATGCCTCCATTGTCACAGAGGGGAGCCATCGCTTTCTGCTGATTTACTTCTATTCATGTTATACTTAGCCTCACAGCAATCTGCTCAGTGGACCAGCCCTCCAGTATTGTCCATCCACTCAAGAAGCCGGGGTTACTGGGATATGGTAACACTTCTGCACTCGCTCCTGCCAGTTTCTCACTGAATAGCAAACACTGTTTTACGCACTGCAACAATAAGGGCCTGATAGCCATATGTCAAACTGCAGGCAGTTACTGTAATCAAAACTAAATGAAAAATTAAATCTCACAAATCCAACAGAGACACAACAGAAAGGTTACACTTCATCACAGATATCAATACTCATCAATTAGGCCTGTTGCACAGTGGATGTCTCCGAACAGTACCGAGCCCCGAGCAGCTGCTGTTGCCATGGCCACAGCTTGTCTGTTTACCCCACATATTAGCATCACGAGTTAGCAACTGGTAAATAACGATGGAAAAGCTCAGTTTTAGGTGCTGGAGGAAGCCGTTTTAACACTACACACTTGCACCACGCAGTGACGACACAAGGTCTCCCACTTAGCTTACTTTCACTTACAGGACTTTTACTTGACGCATCGTGTAAAGTGGAGCAAACCCATCCCAAACATCTGGCTAGCGTAAAAGTCCAACGCCCCTCTTGTTCTTCAGCGGACGTGCCCGAACCAGACCCGAACTAGACCCGAACCAGACCCGCGCGCCGACGTCGTTAAGTATTTGTCCGAACTTGACCTGAGCCGAGTCGGATGGATAGGCTACACACCCTCCCGCCTATGTTATTTTGATTCTTGCATCATTGATAAGGTTTCATTACCTGAAAACAATTAAGACAAAAGGAAAAGAATGCGAAGAATTAATAACGGTCTCGTTATTGTGACAGGACCGGTTATCATAATACTATATAATAAACATAAACACTAACATAAACGCCTGCGCAAATGTCGCACGGACTGTATAATAAACAACTTTCGGTGTTTATTTTACAGCCTGGATGTCAGGGATGCCTGTCAGACACCAGTATGATCATGATACTAACTCCTGCGCTCTCTGTCTGTCAGACTGTACAGTACAAACATACGTACCGACATTAAAGTTCAAGGAGTTTTCGGCTTCGAGCTGCTCGTCCTCCTCGGTGCAGTAACTTCAGGTTGGAGTTTCCGGGGAAAGCTCATGTGACGTTTTTTTTTTTTTTATGATTTCTCCACTCACTTCGCGGTGGTTTCACCGGTTGCACAACTTCTCCCAAAGACAGCCAGTACCAACTGAGCTGGGTCCTTCCCAGTAGTTTTCTTATGACAACAGCGCCGCCCGCTGGAGGAAAGTGGGACAACCTCCCATCTACTGCAACTGTCCTGGGACACTGGTGGTGTTCAATGTGTGGTCGGTGGACCAGTGCAGGTCCCCGCTTCATCCAGTTGGTATGTTTCTTTTTGCAACTCTGAACAGATTCCTATTTCTAGTCTGAAAATGACGCTGCAAATGTATCATGTGTTTTTATTATGCTGTTTGTTCTTATTGATAAACTATCGTTTGGTTTACTTCGACTTGTCACTGAATTTAATGCTAGGGATTTCTTTTGTTAAGCATGTTCAAAGTTGTTTTTGAAAGAGTATGGTACGCTTATACCAAAATATTATGCCCTATAATGGTGAGAGGGAATATTTATAATGAATTGGTACCTGGTAACTGCATGCTTTAATGTACAGATCCATGTTTACTGTATGATGAATTATAGACTACTACTAGCACAAATACATCTAAAATATTTAATATTTACAGCACACAAAAGGTTTCCGGACATTCAGACAAAGATAAATGTGTTTACGTAAATAGAAAGTCAAACAATCATAATCTTTTGCATGCTGATGTCAGAATAAATACATAACAAACACATAGGAATCTCACAAACTTAAATATGTATAAATATTGTTTGATACAAAAGCTATGAAACAACTGAATATCAGGAATATAATTGAGACTTTGCATTTTTAAAGCATCAGCATCACATAGTGTTTACATCTGAAATGTTACACAATAATCTGATGAATGAGACCCCCCCACAGAAAAAAAAAAAAACATCTTTCAAATGTCTCTCGTTTAAGTTGGAGATTATGATATCTGCAGCACAGTGATATGAGAGGTACTTCACCCGCCAACAATTACTGTTGTCAAAATATCACAAATTACTGTAATAAAAGGCTTCACAAGTCAGGCAATGGCATCTGAGACAATGTCTCATTACATGATACGTCATTAGTGCCTCCATGTGATTGTAATGGAGTAGATTCATCAATGTAAGAACACATCATGTAGTGAAGCAGCATCCGAGTGTAACACTTCTGTCCCTGAGTGGGTTCAAGACCTGCGAGGCTCAAGTCTGTGCGAGAGCTGGGTTAGCGTCCTTTGGTTGTCGATCACGTTCAGCTGGCGAACGTAAGCCTGAACTTCTGGATGGTTCTTGCTGGTCAGAGATGCATCTGGACCTAATTACACAGGGATGGAAAGTGTTGCAGAAAAATCGGGTCAAATCATGAGGAAAAATGTCTTGTCTTTATCGGAAGATCAATTGGGAACTTACTGAACGGCTGGCTCCTACAGAATCTCACTATCTTCACTGTGTTGGCTATCATTCGCTGAAAGATAAAGGGCTATAATCAGCAATCGATATCAGGGATAAGGATAAAAGATCTGCACCTTTAGAGCCTCACCATTTTTTCAAAATTGACCAAACTATCGATAAACGTCTTGTTGCCCTCGTGAGTGAATGTCATATCTGGAAAAAAGACAAAAAGAACCAGTAAAGTTAGAGCAAAAGGCAAATCAGTTTTTAAGAAAAGCACAAAACAATGATGTCACATTAAAAATAAATGCTCATCAAATAAATGGCTCTGACCCTTGATCAGCAGCGGCATGAAGGGAATGATGGGAGGCTCCAGCTTGGCAACTGTCAGTCGGTATGCTCTGTGGTTCCTGGACGGGTCCTGTGGAAAAGGTCACACTGTTCTGAGATCTGTCATTGCTGCTATGTTAAACGCATCCATCACAGTCCCCCTGGCCAAAGTGGATGCTGCTAAATCCACACTCAACTGTAGTGACCAGCTGACAGCGCAATAATCCTGATGATTTCTTACTTGGTGTTTGTTTGGACTAAAATGAAAACCAATAGCAGATGGAGATGAAAAAGTATGACTTGAAGTAGAAAATTAGTCATTTCTGCTCACCATCAAGTTTTCAAATTCACTGTAAAACTTCTTAAATTTGCTGGGAAGTTTCTGTGGACACAAATAACAGGGGAGGTTAACACATTACTCTCTAATAAAGACTTAGAGGAGACAGAGTGGACGTATACCTACCTCCCAGGTCTGACTCAGCCTGCTCACTGCTGGGTTACTCAGGCCCATTATCACGGCAAAGAAGGTGTTTAGATTCCTGTACTCCTTACAGCTTTGACAGTAAACATGAAAAAGTAAGAGAGGGGAGCAAATAAACAAAAGTGCAATCAGGGTCAAATTAAATATAGACGAGAGTGGACAGTGGAAACGAGGTGCACTCACTGGGCTGCGATCTTGATGAACTTCTTGAGAAGCTGCACCCGCTTGCTCAGCTGGGAACACATACACATCTCAGTGATAACCCAAAACTGAATTTCATTGAACCTTCTCAGGAACAGGTCCAGGTTCACGGTGGTTTTCTTGAGGTTTTGCCTCCCAAATGTGTGATAGATGAGTTCAAGCTGTAAAATACCAAAGAAAAACACAACTGATCTTCTTGTGAATGGAAAAGCAGATTAACCAAACACAGCCAAACTAATTAAACTTTTATGTGTGTTACATCAGTGCAACAAGTCTTTAATTACTTGTAAAGCTTGACAACCTTATGGGAGACAAGGAATTAGTGAATAAGTTGTGCTGAAAACACCCGGTCTCTCACTTATACCTCATGTACACAGTGGAAAAGCTCCCAGTCATAGGCGGTCATATGGTAAGCCACATCCTTGGAGCTCATCAGTTCAAAGGTTGCCAGTGAACCTGTAGAGGGACCTTCCTGCTCAGGTAAAGGGGTCTAAAAACAGAGAAAACACTGTTGTTAATTGTTGTTTATATTTTACAGTTATGTAATTTACTATTTTGGGAATTCTTGTTTTAAAATGTAAAAAAAACAAATCAACAGAAACACGTGTCAGTGAGTCAAAATAGAGCAAATGTTGAACAGAAGTTAATAAAACATCATAGAGACAGGGGGGGATTCATTTAAAATGTTAATTTACATGGCTGCCACAACCTCTGCATTCACTGGATTGCTCAAAAGGTAGGTGGCTGGGAAAAGACTTTAACACACCAGAGAATCCAGCTGGTCCCTTCTGCAGGCAAACAGTCGACCATTTATGCTGAGAGTGGAAAACACGGAAACATCGTTTGGCTTGAAGATCACTTTCTCTGCAAGAAGAAAACAACATAACACATCAGAGTTGCAAAATTATTAATATTCGTTATTGCTGTTTTCTGGAAAGTGCTGCACACCATTCATCTAATGCTAAATCCTTCATGGCTCAGCCTGACATTATTTTTTCATAATCCACAGTGGAGAAAGTCGACTGACTTCAGTGGTCATGTGACTTTTCTTTGATTTGTGGTTTTCAATAAAATGTCTTCACAACTACTGCTGGGAGCTGCCGTAACATTTGGTCGTCATTTGGTCTTGTGCCAGTATCAGGTTATTGCATTACTATGTCTTTGTCTGAAACTGCTTTTTCACCTCGAGAAATACTCAGAGTCTCAGCGTGGAAAAATCTTTCTACAGAATACGCTTCAAGCCTTTGCAGAGCTGAGGGAGGATGACAGTATGGGACAATACCAATTTTCATTGAAGCTGCCTTGCAGCAATGCTCTGGCCTTGAACTCATAACCTCTGACACTAAGAGCCATCCCCCAAACACATGGAGCTAATTGGCCAGAGGTACTGTAAGTACTTGCATGTGGCTTCACAAATGGATTTCAAAAATTGTCAAAATGTCAAAGATTTTGTTACCGAGAGAAAAATCTGGTATAAATTTTATCTTGACAGCATGGAAATGTTGGTCACTTGCTTTTTCTTTTAACAATAAGTGTTTTGCTCCATAAGTGAAAATCTGATGTTTAAAAATGCCACTCTTACATTGACTCCAATTGTTCACACGAGGGCAAGAATTCAAAACAAGTAAGGAAGATTGAAAATGTTTCTAGCAAGAATTTGCTGGTACAAGTTTACAGTACTGTTTACAGTCAAATGTTTTCATGCACTGCTGGCTCAATTTTTCAAATATCAAAATCCCAGGTGGTATTTTTGTGGAGGGCAGTCTGAAGATCCAGTGCAGTAAATTTGGTGTCAATTGAGTAAAAATTGTGGGAGGTAAATTGTTTAATAAGTTTTACAATTTATGAAAAAAACAGAGTGATGGACTTAATCATTTTTTTACTGGATTTAATCGTACAAAAGTTTCTAAAGTATAGGGGCTACATTTTTGTAAAAGAAAACAATCAGAGCAGCAGAGAGCAGCTTCTGCTCTGTTTTTGTTTACTTGCAGGTGGTATGTGAATGATGAGTGCAGGTCCAGTGTGGACAAGAGCTGCAATAGTGCAGAGACAAAGGAAAATCTCTGCAGTAAGGAGAAGCCAACAGCCACATGTTGAATGTTATGGGGAAAACTGAGCTCAGTTTTTTTTCTCTCAAGCTGTTTTAAAGGCCATTCTTTAGCACCTACTGTTCACAGTCAGCAAACCCACAGCAACGGGCAGTTTGATCCCCACTAAATCAATCTGGGATTAATTAGTTTAACACCATGCTTTGGCTCTCTCTCATGCCGTCTTGGTTAACATGTAGCTGCCGCTGATCTCACCTCCTGCCGAACTGAGGCTGACCAGGAGCAGGTCCTCTGCTGACCCCAGTTTGTCAGCCACAGCACCGATGACCTCCCTGACTGAGGTGGCCACTGGGGCTCGGATTGTGGTGTAGGTATGGTCGCAGCAGTAGACTTTGAACAGAACTGGAGTCAGGATTCGGAACAAAAATAGAGATCGTCAGTGGTGTGTCAAGCTCCACATGTTAATTCAGTATGTGTCACCAGGAACCGATTGGAAAACAAAAAATATTCAATCAGTACGTGTCACCATTGCCAAATCAAGTTTGTTACACCAAGTCTCTGAGTCAAGGAGTGCCGTTTGAGCTGAAAATATCTGTGCTGATACATCCACTACATAGCAGTGGTCATTTCTGCTGCTGCTTCAAATGTACAGACACACTACCCACTCCAACAAAAGTGTTTGATATGGTTTGATATGGCAACATTCAACTTCTGGGAGACGCGTCCTTTACTTACTTTCATCATTACTCTTAATGGGCTGACGTTTCTGAAGCTTGTCATCTCCCATACTGAACTGCCTCAGCAGGATTTTGTGCTGTGACAAAGTACAAAGAGTTCAGAAGTGTGAACATAACAATAAAAAATGTCCATCATATTTTATCTGAAAGTAAAAGCACTGGCCTCATACCTTTTTCTGTGAGACTCTGGCATCCTCAGAGCTGCAACATGAGAAAAATAAGCCAAACTTAAACCAAGGTTCTATTGAACCAACCATGTTAGAATAACATGAGGAGGGAAAACAATCACAAATATTGAGGGTTCAAGGGGATCATGCCGAGTACAAAATATTAGGAATGCAAATTGGGATTAAGGTGATTTTCATCCAACTTAATCCTCCACCATGAAAAAAGAAGAAAAGAAAAAACAAAGTCATAACTTACTTGCGCTTTACAATTCTCTCGAGCTCCGTTACCTGATCCCTGAGGGCTGGAATCGCTTTGGCATCGTTAGATACCGCCATGAGAAACTCCTGCAAAAGAGAACCGTTTAAGACGTTTCAGAAGTAGTAAAAACTGCTTTGATGTATCTATGTGTATGTGTATGTGTAACCTTGTATTTACCTTTACTGATGTTAAGTAAAACTATCACCTGTCACAAAATGACCAATCTTCAAAATGTATTGTATAAATCCCTAATTTATCAGGCAGCACATAGACATTCAGGAGTCAGATTGGAGACAAAAACAGCAGTCAATATTCATCACATGGTCTAATTGCCAAGGAAGTATAATTTTTAGTCTCCAAACGAAAGGAACAGGAAAAGTAACATAATAGCCAGACCTGTAGCTCTGCTCTTTATTTTCATGAGATAAATGTAAAACTAGTGTCCATTTACTTCTAATAACTGACAATATAATATATGTTGTCCTGATCAAAATGCATTTGTATTTATTTACATGACTCTTTTAACATGCTTGAAATTAAGTGACATAATTGTGTAATTAAAAGTACATCAATGTGTGTGAATTCTGACTATTTTTGGGTTTGTCTCACTTTCAGTTGTACTTCTTGTTGTCTAAAACACATATGTCACAGCTTTTATATTAAAATAATTTCACTCACTGGCCTTTTTTACCCATATGTCACTTCACCTTACAACTATCTGATTTCCTAGAGATGACACACCTTCTGACTTTGTGCATTGTTACTGTACATGTTGCTGGTCTGTAACTGTCATGCAACAACCTAAAATACAAATAAATATGTATAATTTACTTCACATTGATTATCAAACATGGCTGCTGTTGCTACTGGTGTCATATGTCGTATCTAAAAGCTGACCTCCAGGAAGGTAACCAAATCACCCTCCTCCTGCAGGTCATCTGCGTGCATTGCGGCCCACTGCTTCGCCAGGCGGATCACCCTCCGCTTGTTGTTTAGCATGTAATCCAGCTTTTCCTGTTCAGAGCCCTGCAAGGCCTGGGCATGGTAAGTACACAGCAGTTAAGGATCAAACAATGTAGTTGAACTAGTTGTCATTGTTTTGGTTTTCTTATGACAGTTTTTTAAATAAAACATTAGTAAGCAGCCTGCTGAAAGGATATTGGGCCATCAAGACTGGACACAGTTGACTGTTTGGGATGAAGACACAGTGCATGAGGACAAAGTCGTCTAAGGCTGAGTCTGTGACAATAAAAGAGAGAGAGGGGGCTCATGTCAAACCCCTGTGATGCCAGAGTAAGGGCAGATCAAAGAGTGTCCAGAGCCCTAAACCACATGGCCCTGTTTCTGTCACCTCTGCAGGCAAAGGAAAAACATATGTATCCACACAAGCGGGAGTAATTAGATCAGCTCTGTGATGTGTGGCTAATTAAAGATGAGAACAAACAGGTCAGTGCAGAGCAGCAGGGCAGAGGACAGAGGCTGAACCGGGGAGAGCAGAGGAGACAGTAAAAACACCACATGGAAGGAAACCCTTCATAGCAAATGATTGTCATATTGATAGATTATATTAGATGGCACTAATATTGCTGTGCTGAATCTTTTATACTGAATAGTACCTGACTCTGTGAATTGAGAATCCAATCGCATCATTTCGAGGAGGTGCTCCAAAATCTTCTCCGGCGTCCCCGACATTACCTTGTATCTGGAGCAACACAGAATAAAACACACCCTTCACTAATCAAGAAACACTGGCTCTTAATGCTTAATGACACGGCTATGGCCCTCGACCGATTTGTGTTACTTGAACATGTGTCTGTGATTGCTTCATTTGATAACAATCCTATTTACAATCACAGAGTTCTTGGACGGCGTGAAGATTGAGGGGAGACCGGGCTAAGAGCTGTCAGAGAAGCCACGAAAAAAGAAAAAAAAAATGTGGGTGGCATCTTCTTTGTGAAGGAGAATCAACACAATCCAGCCTCAGCTGTTTTCATTACTTGATAGCAGCAACACAAGAGCGAGCTACACAAGCAGCGTTGTGCCTTCCCCACTTGTGGGGGAGAGCGCGGTCTTGACACTCTCATGTGTGAGGAGCGGAGCTGATTAGAGGGTGACCCCGGACGAGTAATTGTGACTTGCCAGGCCTTCTTGTCCCCTTAAGAGCTAGACCATCATTACCATTAATGTGTTTCTCCATATTACTGCAACTGTTGAGCAGTGACAGATGCCTCTATTGAGATAACACTTGTTGGCTGCAGTTCACAGGATTGCTCTGTGCGTCTGCTGTCTGGGCCATCAGGAAACATTTTCATTTGCTTCCAGTGTCCTCCAGGGAGTTCCACTGGTTTTAGGGATTATATTCTGTTTTGTTTTTTCTTGTTCACATAAAAAGACTAAAACCTACAATCTGAAAATAAATCAAAGAAAAACAAGAGACTAAAGCACTTCTAAATCTAATCCGTTTAACTTGAGATCAATCCATCCATCCACTTATCTGTGATTCAACCCCAAACCGTCATCACTGCTCCACTGCGCCGTCCTTATCCTCAGCTAACTAAGCTTATTTTCTCAAGCCAACAGGTTGATCAAGATTAATATATATAAACTTCTCAGAATAAATTTATCATGTTTTCAAAAGGTCACAGGATGATTAACTTGGTGAAGATAAACTTGGATGAGAGTCTGGTTCACTTGATCACACCTGAATTTAGCCCTCAAGATCAAGATCAACAACAGCAACAACGACACTTTTGGACAAAGAAATTATTGTTTCTGTTTTAACTATGACTCCATTTGGTTCAATAAATAACTGCCAGGTGAATATACGTTGTGATGTACACCTTTTCTGTGAACTAATGCAGCCCTGTTCTGCAGAGAGCAGCACAGTGGTGGGAACATTTACTTGTAATGTGAGGACGAGGTTCCCTGGGCAGAAGTTCGACTGCTGCTGAGACTCTTCTCTAGCACCAGAACGTCCTGACCGTGCTCCTTCAGACGCACCGTGTTGGCCTCAACGTCCTAAACACATACACAAACACAAATACACAGAAATCATGCAATTTCACATGAAGACTCCAGGACTGTGTAGATGATGATTGTGTTGATTGTGACAGTTAAACAATATGATATAGCCATGATAATCATAATATTTACAATTAACTGGAGGGTTGTGTGTAAGTTCTATATGAGTGTGTGTAGTGGACATAAGCTGTCTCTTTGGCAGCCAAGTGAAAATGGCATGTCAGACTGAACGCAGAGTTTACTCCATTACGCTATCACCAATCATCTTTAAATTGCAGAGATTTGACCCTCGCCGCTCTGAATCAGAACTAGCTGTAATTGTTCCTATTGCAGAAATAGTGGCATAACACTGGGCCGATCTCTCAGTAATTCCTTCAATTATAACAATTGACAGTTAATTTTCTAGCAGGTAATTTGTGATGATGTTAAAGCTCCCACATGAAGGTTTTTGACAGATCAAGTTTCTATCCACAGCTAAATCAGCCTATCATTTCTTATTTTAAGTGACATGCATCGTTGTAAAAAAAAAAAAAAAAAAGTATTTATTGCAATGACAAAGCTGCAGTGGGTGCAGAGGACTGGTCCAGTTACTCAAAGGCTGCTTTATTGAGTTTTCACCAACAGAGGGCAGTAGTGCTTTTTTGCTGTTTCTGCAATAATATCAGTTGATGTTGAACAGAAACTCACTCTCAAAATCCTGTTGAAGTCCTCCTTGTCTACTCTCAGGAAGTGACAGTTGTCCTCTCGCAGGACAATGGAAGCAGCACGGGGGGCGTCGTTGACAAGTGCCAGCTTCCCAAAGTCGTCTCCTTCATGGAGCGTGCAGACAACACCCTGAGGAGAACAGCATGTTCATCCGTTACAACCACACATCAACATACTTATCTTGAAGCACCGACACATTTTTAGGATGTTTATTTTAAACAAACACCTACTTTCCCATAGATGACGACGTTGACTGAGCCCTTCAGAATAATGTACCACGATGTGCCCTCCTCCCCTTGATTGAACACTGACAAAATAAATATAATAATAACATAATGTAATCTGGTATTTGTTGGCCTACTATTGACTCTGTTATGCATCTATGAGTTAATTACACACAACATTTTTTTTTAAATTGAAATACTTACACACTGTCCCTGCCTTTGCATGAGACTCAAAGATGAGCACTCCTGCCAGCTCTCTCTTTACCTGGGCAAGCAGGGGAGAAGATAAAAGACAGGAAGAGCCATATTAAAACACATTTGTTTTATTTACTGGCACAACAGGGAGCAACCAAAGAGTGCAAGTGCAAATAGAAAGTTTTACTTTTCTGCTACTCAGTACCCACTTGTGTAAAATAGATTTTCCTAAATCAAATGTGAGTAATATTATGCATAAAAAGGGACACAGTTTCCAGAAATTGACTTTTTCTGCAAAACATTTCCCCAAACATTTATAAAGACTGTACATGACGAAAAACATAGACACAAAGTGTGTTTGTATTCTGGTATCTTTTCTTTGATTTGTCACCACCACTCTGCTCGGAAATCTTACAAAAAAGGAGTGAGGGGCTGAGCATTTCTACTCACAGTGGTGGACAGATGAGATAAGGCCTTTATGTGGAGCAGCTCTTCATAAATGATCTCTAAATCATCTGCTGTTCTTTCGGATGGACTGGAAAACGGAAAAACACATAAACAAACTCATACCAGCATCTCACTGATTCACTTTATTAAATGATGCTCTGGAGGGTTCTGCTTTTAAAAGCCTTACTGTTTCCTCAGGATCATCCTCATGTGGGCGTCAGGTCCAATCTGTGAGAGGAGGAGCAGGGTGTCCTGCAGCTCCTCTTGGCTCTCCTGTCTCTCCTCCTCACTGGGCAAAGGGGCGTCCTCCTGTTCATCGTCCAGGAAGCGGTAGAACAGGTACTTGTCCTGGAAGCTGAGCTCCTGGTCCACTGCGTCACGACAACAACACGGCACAGGCAGCAAGGCTTAGATTTAAAATCTCTGGCTCACACACGTGGCCGACATGTGCACAGACGCAGGCACCACACTGTGTCTCACCATGGTTGAGAACACCTTCCTCCAGCAGCGCCTGCCACATGCCCACAGCCTGAACGCGAGAGTGGACGCATGAGCTCTGCTGCATTTGCCAGTCGACCAACTCTGTCCCGACACAACACTGCCTAGGAGAGAAACACGTTATTATTAGTTATGTATTATCGAATATTGGTTAATTCTCTGTTTGGGACTCAGTTAATCAGTTCCATTCTTGTGTTTTCCTGTATGTTTCTCTCAGTATAAACTGTGTATACGGAATTAATCTAATCAAAAATAATGCACAAAAAATAAAAGGATTTGATTACGCAATGAGATATTATTAAGTAGCCCACCCAAATATGAGTAAACAACAAAGGAATATGCACTTGGCAGCAACCCCAAACATATCCTGCAGGCATGAACTGATGTTTGGGCACTGAGGTTTTACAATAAGCTGTAAACACAACACTGACATGTAGTATGATAACTTAGGGATGTTGATTTGGGGAACATGTTGGCAAATAGTTGGCTGCTCACAAAACAACACTATCATTTATTTGGAGGCATATTTGTGTCTATCTGAGGAGTGTAAGTCAGATATTCACTCTTCTTCAGCTCTGTTTTGTGAAAAATGACTGTGGCAGGTAGCAAACAGTGGGTTTTGATAAACGTTTTGAAAGCTGCCAGCTGTGTCTGAAAACGATGCAGATGAGAAGTGAGAGATTCAACCAAAACAGTACATTCGTGAGACCAAAACCGTAAGCTGGAAGAGGGACTGTGGAGCTGGAAGGAGGTCAGGTGGTGATTCTCTAGGTGGTGTGAAATGTTTAAGAATAATCAATAAGAAAATAAAAGAGTTGAAGTAAAATAAATATGTAATATTTTCATTAAACAAATATTAATTTATAAAAGGGATGGGAGGACCAAATGCTAAATGCAATCTCTCCCAAATCATTTGCATTAAAATGTCTACCAACCTGTATGTTTTCAGGTGGTACTTCCTGTCTCTGATCATGTGAGGCGCCCTGGACAGGATGACGTCACGGATAATCTTCCCAGCTCGCAAGATCTTCTCCGAGGGCACCTGCACAGTAGGACTGGAGTCAAATCACAGCACAAAAGAGTCCTACTGAGCACATGCACCACCTTAAAGAGCAATGATTGATGCCGATCTACATACAGAAGGTCACTGGGTTTACTACCTGAGAAATGCATTTGGGGTGGGGTTTGGCTGGACTTTCAATGAATGACTTCTGCAAAATAAAATAAAACACAAATAAGTCGAACTAAAATAAAACACTTCATGGATGACAATGACATTGACAGAAAACTTAACATCACGGGAACTGGGTGAAATTAACGGGTTGTTGATGCCTAACACAGCAGTCCAGTAATTGGAAAATAAAGACATCAGGGAAACAACATGTCAGGCAAGTCAAGGTAAATAACGGGTGTTTTTCCCCTCACTGTGGGCCACAGGATGTCTTCCTCAGCTCTCGGTTTACATTATGTGTTTATTACCATGTCAATTTTAATTGAACTCACGGCTTTCTATAATGCTCCCGAGTTAAAATAATAGTATGTTCCCAGAGTCTTGACTGATGCATTCAAGTGCTTAAATGGGACACAGATATTGTGTTGTACGTGCTTTTTCCCCCACTGGGACCACAGGGTGGGCTGCAGGGTTGTGACATTTAAAATGCATTCTGCATGCCTAGGTGAGCAGCGTTAACTCATGCATTTATGTGAAGGCTTTAAAGCCTCATCATTTATTCACAAAAATATTAGTCCACTCAGTAGCCAAAGACGCTGGGCTTTCATAGTTATAATTTATATGTTGAAAGTAAATTCAAGCTGTTTGTTACATAACAGAACAATCTGGTAGCCATGCTGTGACCTTAGGAACAAAACAGGGAGCACCATAAATCTACTGTAGTGCCACGTTATCAACCCAGTGGCCAGGAAACAAAAACAGGAGAAAGGTGGGGCAGGAACTTCTGGATGGAGACAAGCACTCCAGCCACCTTGTTATATTTAGACCAACTTTAAGCAAACTTCACATCCCGCGCTTATTTCCAAACTCTGCTGAAGAGGCCACGAACACTAAAGGATGCTGTTACGTCACGTAAAATAGAAGCAATGACAAAATGAGTTAGAGCAGAGATTTAATCTCTAAAATTTCCAATGACACCCTTCAAGATAGGAACCAGGCCAACAGTCTTTCATAACATGTGGTAACACTACATTAGATAAAGTTAGCCTGTAATAAATAATCCGTGTGTGTCAAGTTGTTGAGTGTCGGAGGAATTACCTTATTCTGGTGTTTGGAGACCGAAACAATCGAGTTGTTGCTTATGTTCTCTTTGTCCGGCGTTTCTGGATGGGAGAAAACAGAGGAGAAAACATTACTATCAATGAGAAGTGTGTCAGCAGCTTGTCCCATTTTTATTCAAACCTCCTCTATATAACTCTAAGAAATAGTCCAACAGATCCCCTGCAGGGCCGCGTGATGAAGGGGAGAAAAAGTTCAACTCTCACTTTTTAAACTGAGAAGAAGATTCAGCAGTTTCATACAGAGAAATAAAGGTCACCAGAGCAAATAAATAAGCAAGTTGCATATAACCTGCCATAAAAAGCTGGTTTAATCCTTGAAAATGATTTCAGGAAGACCCATCTTGAAGAACAGCTCCTCTCTTTAACACCTCCAACACACCAACATGTCTCAGTAGGGTTTTCTCATTGCATCATTGCACTTCTTTACCTCATTTCCCTGCACATTGAATAGATGAAGTACTTGTCTGTCTCCCACTGTGCTCAAGCCTCGGTGCTGTGCTCACTTGTAAGACGTTTTGGATAAAAGCTTCTGCCATATTAATCGATGTAATGTAAATTCAAATAGATGTAAATAGACAACAAAAAAATCATGTTTTACTGTACATTTAAATATATTCTAGATAACTTTAAAGCAATGAAGTTGATGCAAAACACATTAAGTTAGCCACTTCTACATTTCCTGGTCAGTGTCAGTTTTCCTTGTTGTTTAATTCTCCTTTTTTTACCGCTGGTTTGAACGCCAAGTTATGTGATCGTGCATTTAAAAAAAACAAGAAATGTTTAATGTCACTCTTTTCTGTCACCAGGAAAGATCTGCATACTTAACCAGAGGTCACTGTTTATTTATCCAACTTATTTTCCCTCCTTTGAGTAACTATCCACTTTTATTTTATCTTATAGTCTTAAAAAGTTACAAATAACAATGGCCTCTGTTACCCTTTGCAGAACATGACCCACAAATGTACTGAAAAATGAAATGTTCTTTTTGTTTATTAATTAAATGTGTTATTATACTCAAGTGCTTAACCTGGGGGTATGAGTGTTTCTGTACAACGGCAGCAAAGTGATGGAAAAAGAAGGGAACTACTGGGGGAATACTTTTACCAGAGTTTATATTCTACATGAAAATCCTGCAGAGGAATTGTTGAAAGGGTTGTGGTTATTTCTAAGTATTCAGAGCTTTAAGCTTGTACTGTACCACTCCCCTCCAGGACAAATACTCAGGCAGGGCTGCTCTGTCACAACTGTATCTGCAGGGGGAAAAAAACTCAGCTATTCTTAGATGTGCCTCAGACTGCTGATACCACAAGACACATACACGAGGCGCACAATACAGAGAAACTGGAGCATAGCTAGAAATGTAACATAACACTTGCGGTAATCCTTCCAGGAACAAAAGCCAAGCATCAGTATCTTGATATCAGTCTGTTGACAGTTCTCTGTGTAATTTCTGGTCATATTAGTAAATATTCATGCCCTGAGAGATTTTTCTGATGTTACTATTTAGACCACGTGACCACTAGATAAACTAGGTCTGTCAGCGGAAACATTAATAAAGAAATATATTACATGATTCAAATGTAAAAGCTGTCAAATTGAAAAACAGGTTTTCTTTTATTATTATTATTATAAATTATTATTATTATCTAATTATTTAGTTTATTAATATCAGAAATATTTTTGATCACTGGAGGAAGGTCAGACATACAGTACTAAGCATAAACTTAAACCATCCTAAACCAAGATGACACACTATAAGTAGCTTTAGTTAACTACATAGACTAAACAACTGACCGGGCATCAGGAAACACTCTAATCATTTACTATTACACTTATCACTTACTATTTAGTGGGTACTAGCAAATAGGGCTGTTGTTCTAATGCAGGCAGAGGCAGATCATAAAATACTAAAGGGTCAGCTTGAAAACCACTGCCAAGCAACCTATGTAACAGAAGAACCATATGTTTGAAGATTTTCACTGGAGGGCATGTTTTTCTTTGGATCCTGGGTTATATTTACATTTTTATTTTGCTGTTGGCCATCTTCTTGAACATTTCTTGGAATGTATGATGTGTTGTCCGTCTGTATACGTTTTGTGCTGCTTTGGCAAGTTAACACAGCTGCCCATCATTTTGTATGTGAAGCCGTCATGCTGGACCGTGTGGCATCATTGCATTCATTCAAATGTCACATCACGTCCGTCACATCAGTGGGGGGTGTAGTGTACACAATGCACGTGAGAGGTTACGATTAAATTACGTAAAACCTTGGTTGTATGCCTCTGCCAATCAGACAAGTTGCTGGACAAAATCAGTTATAATAGTTATAGTGAGTTGCTGCTGTTTTTGCAGAACATTATGATGTCACGGTGAAGTTGACCTTTGACCAATTGGACATTAAATCTCAACATTATCCTGTTGGACATTTCAACTTGTCACTTGAGGCCAAAAATGTGTGTCAAGTGAATGTTTGTGTCAGGGGCTAATGAAATTCCTTCTGGGTTTTCTTTATACTTCACCTTCACATGGATGTGAGGTCACATTGACTTTAAACTTTAATCTAAGCCATCAAAATATGATCACGCGATCCAAGTGAATGTTTGTTACAAGTGTGAAGAAATTGGACAGACCGACAGAGGGATGGACCACCCAAACACATACTGCCTCCAGCCCTGGATAAGTTTAATTTCCTGAGGAAGAAAAGCATGTTTCATCCGAACACTTCAGGGCTGACAAATAACTCGCTCAGTGCAGCTGATAACATGTGACAAAACAAGTATTAAAAGGTGGTATTAAAAGGCCCAGGAAGAGTTGTGCTGAATGTAGTGAATGAAACAATGCCGACTTTAAAAGCATCCACCTGTTAACACCAAAGTGCCGTAAAAGCACAATGTGTTGTAACCAAGAAAACTATATAAAACATGTTTAATTCATGTGACTCGACCACTGCAGTTACAAAAACCACAGAGCAGCTGTGCATGTTCTGTACAGGAGAGTGCATCAGCCTCCAGCTGCTTGATGCTTGTGTGATTTCTGTCTTAGTGAATTCATGCATTGAGCGCAGTACTGTAAATCCCCTAAGTATTGTACTGCATGTTAGAAAAACACTCAGAGCCGTGCTGCTGCAGCGCTGCTCCGAAACACATAACAGTGAATATTAAAGCAGACACATCCACTTTTAAAAAGTAGAACAGGCACTACAATGGTTAATGCAAATCCATGTTTTTGATGAGTGTGGGCCCAGATTGTCACTTTAAGAAGCCATATTTGTTTGGAACATAAAATAGAGAAACATTTTCTTTCAAAATCCATCTATCATTTATGAACTTTCCTTAAAAATGCAAAAACACACAGTTAACCCCAATGCCAGGAAGCCATCAGGCTCTGGACTCTGCTGTTCGTCATGTTTATGGCACATGAATCTGAAGCAAGTTTAGTGCTCTGGCAGAGATAATATACAATAAGTTACCTAGCAACAGAAAAAAATGAAAATATTATTATATTGCACGAAATAAGAAACTATTTATGTTACATAAAAACTGTTTGAGAAACACAAAATTATGCAAAAGAAGTGCTGCAATCTACCAGTATTGACAATAATCATGATATTTTAAAAGGGAAATATTAATACAGTGTTGTAACACATTTGTCTGCCATTACATAACATGTGATGGCAGTGATTAAGCTTCATGGATTTTTAATTAGTTTATCTTGCTGACTTTTCAATATCCATTCAGTGTCACTGTCTTCCCCTCACTACACTCATCTTTAGAGTCAAACTGAACAAAACACACAAACAAATGCAAGACGACTTTATGAGTCAACATTAAGGCGTCTACACAGTGGACAGTTGAATGATGCTTTTAAGTCCGGCTAGAATCAAACTGAATTTAATTAAGTATTTTAAATCAACAACAGCCTGTCCTGTGTTACACCATAACTGTGATGTGAGACTAAACTACTAAAAGTGAGCAGCACACTCCTAAAAGTCTCAAGTTCAGATATACTGTAGGTGCACAGCGACTAAGAAAAGAACACAGACAGTTAGCACTCATAATTTTCAGTTTCTCCTTTTAATCTGTTTGTCTGTCGTGTTTCAGCCTACTGCTAGTGCTTTCTTCAGCCCCTGCTTTAAAAAGGAGAGACTAAAGCACTCAGAAATGTAAACAGCGATGTAAAGCTACTTACTGTCAGCACTGCAGCCACTTTCCATCACACCATAGGGTGGGGCGAGGAGTCCTGCCATGCACTGATGATATTTCTGTAAAAATAAAGAAAATACCAGAATTAATCAATCACAGCCAGAAACAGGCTGCAAGAGAACATCGATCATACAAATTCTGTGACGTAAACCACCATATAAACAGAGTGATTATTTACTTATAGCTGCGGCTGACATTAAAGTTACTACTGTAGTAAATCAGCGATTTGCTTCAACATTATGCCCCGATATGGGACATGCCAAGATAAAAACAAATGTAATCCTGGTTTGCGGCTGGGGAATCACAGAAGTCAACAGGATACATAATATTTTACAATATTTAATTTCATCCCATCCTTAAAACCATACCGCTAGCAAAAAAAAAAAAGCTTGCTAAAATGCAACATATGCAACATGTTACTTGTCATGTCATAAGATAACAGCAGTATGCATCATTAAAGAGACCATCCACCTGCAAAAAAACAAGCCTATAGTTTGTTTGTGCAGGTTTTTATAATCCATAGTTATATTTTGTTGTTAGGCAGCATCTAGTGGCCATAGTAATTATGATGGGAGCAAAGGGGGAAATTCAGTACAGATTAATCCATCAGTTAGGTTGTCTTTTTTATTTGTTAAGCATGTCATTCATTATGGTAAAAATGAAAACAGAGATTGTAAATGATAAGGAAATACTTATTTTAACCGAAACCATAACATAACATCATTTTCCTAAATCTAACCATATAGTAGCGTGTTAGAGTGGCATTTTTGTTATGATTAACACCATACATGTGCTGCTGTAGCTACTGTAGCTACGATGACACTGTGGATTGTATCAGAGGGTTGAAAATGACCTACAACATCTGTAGTTGTTTTTTTAAAATTATGTAAACAGACTTGCATCTCAGTAAAGAAAGACCCTGATATCATTATGTTAATCCTTACAGTACAAGATTATCTCTGCCAACAAGAGGTAAACTTAACTGGAAAAGCAGATAAATCTGTCAACTTGAATGATACACAAACTATGGAAAGCGAAACATCTGTGGTTTGTTTCTGGCTGGAAGTCGTTGCATATTATTTCCCTTCTGTCTCTTCCAACGAGAGGAACAAGAACCCTTCTGTCAGCGTTTGCCTCTGGGATGTGAGGACAAGGAGAAAGTCATTGAGAGTTTGGGGTGTTTGCTGATATTTCATTTTCATCCTCATTAGTCCAGACACGCAAATGTAAGTAGGGTTCACTGAGACTTAATCACAAGCTGAGGAAAAGACCAGAGGAGTGTTTTTTTTATGATTCACTGTGAAAACTGAAAATGTGAAGATAAGATAATGTAGCTTAGTTATTAAAAAAACATTGCTGCACATTATATACAACTCTGGCCCTGTTATTTTCAGTTTTGAATACTTGTTTGAAAATGTTTATTGTCTTTCTTTTTCCCAGTCATGCAAATTACATATTTAAACTTGTCAAAAAGCAGTGACTCCTTCATGCAATGTGCAAGCCGCAGAGAGCCACAGAGCTAACAGAGCATGTCAGTACAACTGTTACGTGTCTTATGCTATCACTGTGCCCCGCAGCATCACAGATGTTATGTAATGGACATCATGCAACCGTATAAATGTCAGGTTTTTGTTCATGACACCGGTGCGCAAAGAGGTCGATCCAACCGTAGCCATAAGGAAATGTCACATCATGCACCTTTGACAATGTGGAGCCAACAAGTAAAAAAACAACAGGTAGTGTCTTACACTGGTAATTCAACATCATCTAAATCATTTAATATTCCCTCTTATCTGCTTTTTGAAATGGGATTTACCTGCTAGCACTGTATTCTCAACGCTGCCTCACTCTACTAATACAGTGGCAATATGTGAATGTAGCTAAGTACCTGATAAGGGGATATAGGAGCCATATACAAATGGGAACCACATGTGGCTATAGTCGTTATTGTTGTTTTTTCCTTTCGCCACTCTCTTTGTCATGTTTAAAACCTAAAAACTGTCTGATCTTTAAGTTCTTTTAGGTCCTTTACCACAACATAATCTTGAGCCAGGCTTACACGACAAATTGTTTAAGACCTAACCTAAACCGATTATGTGCGACAGAAGCTGTGTTCTGGGTCAATAAGAAACTGATTGAGGACCACTTAGTGAGTGGCCGGTTCTCTCTGCTTTCATATCTCCTGGTCAGAGGAGACTGAATGAAAGCTAGAACTCCTGAGCCATTTGTTCCTGGATGGTAATGTACTCTCAGAGGTCATGTTTTAAATTCAATTCTACCCTCTGAAGTCAGTTAATCACTTTAGCAACCCTCCTGGGGCACACAGCTTTTCCCCCTTAATTATGTAGTAGTTTGGAAATGTCTCGGTGACCTCAGCTTTTAAAAACATTTCCATGTGCCTACCCCAAAATTAGAGATGACTTCCATCCTAGATTAAAGTCAACACCATATTCATATCATGAAAATTATGCAGAGTGTATTTGGACACACAAAAAAGAAATTAATTAATTTTTCAAATTTAATCAGCGCAGGCGACATGAAGCCTTCAGAGCCACTTCAACCAGCCTATCTGTATTTATCAACACTTAAAGGATTTAGGATTAGGGAGGAGCACTTAAACTGAACCACACATGAACAAATGAACCTAAACCCACTGAGCTAATAAAGCCCGGCTCCCTGAGGGGTTGGATCTACTCTGCAGGGTGGGGATGTTGTTTTAGAGGAAGATTAGGACTGTTGTCAGGTGTGTTAAAAGCACTCAGTTTCTATCTTGTCATGTGATGACGTCTTTGCCTCTTAAGGTGCACGATACACCTGTTCTACGTCCCCCAGTTCCCTGTTGGCAAGTTATTACAGGTGTCAATTTTACCCCTGCTTGTCAATTAGCTTTCTTTTTCTCTTTGACATAATATTTTTTGTTCTTCTTTGTCTAGACTTAAAAAGCATTAATTGATTAATTGATTGGTCAGTTGACAGAAAATCAACCAGTAATTGATCATTGATGGAGTGATTTAAGTCATTTGTATATATGCTCTGATATCTTGCAATTTAATCTGATCATGTTTACGATGTTTGTGTTATGTTTGTTTTTCGTTTTTATGTGCTGGACTCGAGGAAGATTAGTTGATGCCAAGGCAACTAATGGGAATCCAGAAACAATAAACAATGTGTCAAGCAGCATGCTGTATGAGCTTTTCGACTATACTCGAAACTATCAATATTTATCATTTTATATTAAAAAATATCATGACATGTGGCATTGCGTGGCGCAGTGGCTAGAGCGGCCACCCCATGTAGAGCCCGCATCGGGCAGCCCTTTCCTGCATGTCATGCCCCCTCTCTCTGCCTCCCCCTTTCCTGTTTATCTCTACTGTATACTATCAATAAAGGCAAAAAAGCCAAAAAGAATATACTTTAAATAAATATCACGACAAGAGGCTGTATTGTGAGCAATGTAAAATATTATGAATTTGCTGTTTTGAAATATTTAGAAGGAAACTTATTTCTGCTACTGTAGATCCCTGTAATATGCAATAAAACAAATGAGTTTGTTGTATTTATCAAATATTACACTTCCCAACCTTAAATGAATGGATTTAAAGAATGTGCTTTAACTTCATTGTAATTAACCAATAATAAATTGGAAGTACACGTGCACCTAAACCCCTGGAATTAAAATGATGCTGTGCTCAATTGACTTAATAGATCTAAGCCTCTCATCAAATTAAAAGGAAGACAGCAAATGAACATAAATTTCACAAATGTGAAACCCAAACTCCTTTAAATCAGTCCTATTATCCATTGCCCTTTATCATTTAACTCCAACAGATTATTTGAGGATTAAAATCAGTTCAGATATAGAGATAGCACTGCAGATTCACTCCAATTATAGTAAATACATAGAGGCATCAAAGATTAAATGCACTTGCAGCAGAAAAGAAGATAGCAATACTTCATGTCACAATAAAACAGCCACTGTGTGTGATTTGTGCAGCTACTTCCCTATTGTTTGTCACTTTATGTCCATAACACTGACAGAGCTTTCCTTATCATCTTTTATCTCCAGTTGTAGCAGGAAGGCAGAGCAGTACATTGCTTTTTAGGAGCTTTTTGGCATCACTAAATTGAAACGACATGTCAGCATTTATTGGCAAAGGGACAGTCAAGAGTCAGAAACAAGCACCAGTGGGACTCACTGACATCTCAGCACAAAATTTCTAGTGCAAATGTTTACTGAGATAGACCTTAAGGGGTTTTCTACTCAGAGGTTACAGTCTCTGAATATACCTCCAACATATTATTACAAATACATTATCATTGTTATAATCAGGATTCAAGTGACTTTACAAGACAGCTGTCTGACAAGACAGGTGGAATGGTATGAAGTCACTAGGAATAAAAACTCACGTTCAACAGATCTATGATGATAATTTCATTCTAATATAAAATCAACCATCAAGCAGACAACAGCATTAACAAAATGCCAACGTACGCTATTTGACGACAGATTACTTCCTCACTTGTAATGAATTATGTTTTCGAAACTGATGCAAAATCTGCATTTGTTTATTTATATGCGACTTTATGATATAAAAAGATGAAGAGTTTCACTTGTGCCTCAGAGTCTCCTTAAAGCAGATTAATAACTGTTGTAGTGTGGAGGAGAGATTTTGAATCTTTTTTTTTTTAAGTTCACAATCACAGGGATCAGGAACCCACAGATGAACTCAGTCTTATCTCTGTCATAACACCAGAGTGAAGACATTAACCATCTCTTATCAGTGCATTTTCAGCGCAAGCTCATCCTCAGTCTTTCATGCTTGAGCACATTATGGTATTGTGAGCATCAATGTGCATGAATGCACCCCTGTGTTCAACCCAGATTACATAAGCAACATGGTGCAAACTGTCCTCAAAGCATTCCATAATTATTTTAAACAGTGACACAAAAATAACCAAAGGAGGGAAATTCATCTTCTTAAATATTAGAATTCCTCCAAAAACAGTAAGTTATATAGTATAAATTTCCCTTTTTTTTTATTGTTGTGGTTGCTAAAACTAAACCTCTTAACATTTTGAAATTCTGATTGCAAAGCCTAAATCCAGGTACTTTTACATCAAAGTAATATTCCGCAGGAATTTAAATCCAGCAATGTTTTACCTACCCCAAATCTTAGAAAGTATTTCTGGTGAATCAAATTAAAATTTCCAAAAGTTTGAGAACGATTACCTAAAGATGCTAGCAGGGTCCCATGCAGCTTTCTATGGCTGTTAATCACGTAGGTCCTCCACGCTCACTTAATCCAGGCATGTGAAATCCACTCTTAAGATTCCCAGAGTGTCACACTAGTCATACGTAGCATGGTCCAACATGGTCCAGTAGTGCACTCGTAGCCTGCGCACACCGCTGTGAGAGCTGAGCGAGCGCTGCCTCAGACCAGCAGAGTGCCAGTCAGCTGCTCACTTCTTCTGAGCAGCAGTTGCTAGGTGATTACTCAACTCCAGTCAGTGAGCACACAGGAGAGCATGCTCAATCTCTCCCTCTCCCTCTCTTTCTCTCTCTCCATGTATCTCTCTCATTTTCTGTATTGATTGATCAATAAGCAGAAATGTTTGGTTTAAAAAAAATAAAAATATTACATTTCTGCTGCTTTCATCATCTTACAACTCTTTGGGGAGACTCTGTCCTCAGTGGACGTAACAGAACTGTCCGGTCCCGACCCTCAGATGTACAGACAGTATGATCTGGTATCCTGCTCCCATCACTGAGCCACTGACTCTCAAGGACAGAGACAGAGACCAGATGGTGTCATATTGATAACCTTGTCACTTCGCAAAGACACAAGACAGCTGCATCAACATCCCTGAGGATTTTTTGTTTTTTTGCAAAAGTGTAATATCAATCTAATTCCTGCATTATCTTATACATCAAACCTTGGTATAGCTTTAAAACTTAAATTTATATAATATTGGTTATTATTTCTAATCATCATCATAATTATCTGATATAATCAAACATTGCATTTGCCTCTTTTTTTTTTATTAAACTGTCCTCTTCATTCTTTCCTTCATCCTCATGTTTTAAATTAAAGATGAAATACGCATCTCTCCAAACAAGATGGGGCAGAAACAAAGACAGTGAAAGCCAAGGGTAAATGTGTGTCACTGAATCACTGTGTCAAGTTTTTGAGTTACTCTTGCTTTTTGATTTTATGTTTCTTTGTTCTGTTTACTGCTGTGGACTTTTCACTATCGTTCTTCAGTATGATTCCCTTTTTTTAAAATCTCACCTATGCAACCTGTTTATTGTATTTTAATTGTTTTGGTTTCTTGTTTATCCAATTGTGCAAATAGAATAAAATAAAATAAAAACGCTTTTGTCACTTTACTCTCCCAACTGACAGATCACACCAAAACAGATTAACTTTTACAATCCCAGGAAAAAAACATGAGATGGAAAAAATCTCTTGTTTTGTATTTGGCTTATGTCATCATCCTGAATATGCAGGGTTTGTACTGAACAGGTACTGGTTTAAGACTCAGATAAATTATATTTTGAATGTCCTCATGAGGGACAGCAGCAACCTGCAGTACTGGACAGAAGAACATATTTCATCTTCCTTACTTTCTCCTCATGTCACAAATTTGATTTGAAATTTGAAACCAATGCGGTTAAACTGGAAGATTCAGGTTCAAACAAAGTCTTTGATAGATTTTTTTCCCGACATAAAAGCGCTGCTCTTTTTTGAGTCAGACTAAACTGTTAAATAAATCCTGTGAAAGCAGTTTGGCTTAAAGGTCTTGATACAAAAATCAAACAAGACTTTGAGTCTCTCACCAGGCAAACAGCCTTGTGAGGCTGTGATGCTCATTTTAAACACTCAAATTGTTGAGCAGATGAAAGTGAAGTAGATACATGGCTAACAAAAACATTGGACAGGACTAAAAGACTGATTATCAGCCCCAATCTACCAACAAAGGAATCTCTATTTAATCCTCCTTTCATTTGGGATTGTTATCAATTTACCAGCCATTGAAGATTTTCACTCTGAATCACAAATGTAAACCTCATGGTGGCGCTAGAGGACAGGCTGTTGGATCATCAAACAGTAGACTCCATCCTCTGTGGACCATGAATGTGAGCAACATTTCATGTCAATCTACAGTAGAGATGCTGAGATCAACATTAGAGCCATGTAATAACCAGCAATGCCCACTGCTGTTTTTATCCTAGTAAAATGTACTTCTGTTATTTCACAGGTTACAGTTCAGATTGCAGGCTTTTGATGATGTAACGACTGTGTGAACAGAGATAAGGGAATAAAACACAAATGTTTTTGATACAATCTTCCTGTTCTTTGCGTGCACGTATCCGCTGTGCACTTGGAGGGACTCTGGCTCTGGATGTGACATTGTACTTGGATGTTAAACAGCCAGAGAATTCATGTGGCCTTGTTTTTCCAACCTCCTCCACCCAATCCTCAGACACCAGAGGGCATGCTGCGTCCCTGCCACTTCCTGTTCATCAGCTTCCCAGGCTGCTTCTATGAACTGATAATAGTGACACACCAATCCCCCCCTCCCACACTCCCTGCTCAGCCCCCCACAGATATGCTGCGAGGGTTAACGCACATGCAGAATACATACAGCCTCAAAAAAAGGTGTAATGCATTGTTTCTTCAAGCATGTGCAGTGCAGATGCCAACCGTCCTCCTGTGATGTGTAACAAAGCTTTCTGTCCACGACACATTCATGCTCACGTGACTTACAACCTAAAAATCACAAATACAGTTGTGTTTTTTCAATCACAGCGGCCATCGGAAGCAGGAAACAAAGTGAAGAGCAAATTGATGATCAAGCCATCTAAGCTCCAGTCAGCGTGCCTGTGTGTGTGTGTGCTGAGCTTGGCTCATGTCAGCTATATTAAACAAACAAGCACACTGCCGCTCATTCCCAGTAACAAAACGCAGCCTCTGTCACGTGCATGGCTGCATGAAAGCCCTTCACATTGTGACTGTAGCAGTCAGCAGCCTAAGAAAATACATATTAAAGTTGCATGCATGAGTGGTGTCCATGGGCCACTCATGCAGGCACAGAGTCTCTGTATGTGCACTTGTCATATGCCACAGTCACATGCAAGAAAAACTGAAAGAAAAATATGCATTAGATCTACATGTACAGCAGAAAAACATACTTACAAACAGATTTACTTTAGGAGAAGACTGGAGAAAGATATACGTTGAATAATTGACACAGGCAGCCATGAATAAAAAATATTATCCTTTGGTTCATTAGGGCGAAGCTGTGCTCACTCTGGCATAGTTTTGTAAAAGTCTTAGGCCACGGGCAGGAGGACAGATCTGCGTGGGAGGAGGTGGTGCACAAGTTTGTTTCCTCAGGCTTACTCTTCCGCAAAGCAGGGTAAGTGGTACCTTCCCCTTAGCATCACTCCTTTACTGTCTCTCGCTTAATATCAGCTGGCCAAAAGAAATGTGTCTCTGTTAAGCCTGGTTTTCTGAGCCGTGAGAGATGAGACACAGCTAAATGGTTCTGTGCATAACAAAATGTACTTCAACTTTAATAAAGCATGTGTGAAGTGGCTGAATTTAATTTATTTACATAACCAGAAAACCATGCAAGGGAAGGGCAGGGCCCCGGGAAGTTGGTGGCAGTTAACAGTCTTTCATCGGATGCCACCACTAACAAGAAAGAACAGATTTTTTCTGCATTGCTGTAAAACCGAGAGGAATAAATAAGCAAAGACGGCAGAATGGGAGAATAATTTGCCAAAAGTGTTGCAAGAAAAACAAATTGCAAAATACCAGAAGCGAGTGTAAAGATTATCCATCCATGTGCTGAGTTTTTACTCAAAAGAAAGGCAGCTCAGCACATCTAACAACAGAGGATCCATGTATTGATGCTAATGCTGTAAACTGTTGCCATGGTTTTTGGCTGAAGTACATATGGAAACACAACTGAGAGCAAAAATGGTGAGTATGTCATTTGGACAACCCGTAAGTCAACCTGAACTGAATGAGTGTCTGAAGTGCTGCGAACATTTTGAAAGAGGAAACATTAAAGGTCCCCTCCAGACTTGTTTAAAGACATAATAAAAGCTCTGAACTTGGAATGATGAATTGCTTATGTTGTTTATGACATTTTTCCTGCCACACATACAAAATTACATGGTTTTGAAAATTACATAATTTAAAATTACATATAGGCTTTCTCTTAAGAATAGATGATTTGCACTGGATGCTACACATCCAAATAAACAATAAATGATACATATTTTAAGGGAATCTGGGCTTTAAGACAAAGGAGCAGTGATAACACCTTCAGAAAAATGAATCTCCAGTTTAACTTTGTTCCTAAAGCGAGTGAGTTAGAATAGATGTCAATGATGTCAATAAATTAACCAGTGCACTCCAGTCAAACTGAAAAAAAGACCATGTTGAGGCAACATATGAGTACTTGACCTGTTTAAATTTGCCATTCAGAGCTTACTTTTCTCCTTCATACCTTCACTGCATCTACATCTCAAAACAGTCACTTCACATGGTATCATTATATTACATAACAAGCAAATCCACAGAGATCTGAGGACAACATACAACAATCCGGGCACCAGAATCAGAAGCCATAAAATCTCAGTTGGAACAAACCTTGGAGAAGAGGTTGCCCCGGGGCAGAGGTGAAATGTGTAGCACGGTAGTATTTCCACGTGATCCTGAACACACATCCAGCCAGCGGGATTAAGTATCTCGTCACACTGCAGCTGGCCAGTGCACGGACACAGACACACAGATCATAATTTAACACGCTTGTGCGGTGCCCTTCAGTCCCAGAGGAAATGGGCTGTGTCTCTCAGGAAACCAGCCCAGTACACAGGGGGGGAGCTGGGAGAGGAGAGGGGACTCTGCACAGTATGACATCTCATCTGCTCACCAGTATGAGCAGTAGAGGCATAAAGGAATGATGCATTGGGAATTTGGGACCTACTTTAATTTATCCATGCACAATGATGCTGCTCTACATCTTGAGACAATTAATCAATACTCCTGCATACAGTGGGGTATACTTTATATTTGGCCTGGCACAGTAAGATTTACCTCAAAAGTATGCGTTATGTTGTGAAAGTAACGGTTCTGTAACTTCTGAAATAATGAGAGCAGTACATGGTACAAACCCAGGGAGACTCTCTGTTTCACCTCGGCACTCTGCTTCCATCTAGTGGTCAAACACTGTAAATCTCCTACACCCCAATAAAAGCAGTATTTTTGGACGGCTTCCATACAAACTTGGGAGCAGAAGATTACAATATAATAAGTGTGCAGCTCACATTATTCCTGCAGGGAGGACAAACAATAAATTCACAACCCTCAGTCTACTAAACAACACCCCACCTTGACTCTACACCACCTACGCTCTGGCTTGTGCTCATCTCAATTCGTCACAGTTTTCACATTCAGCGTGTCATTTTCAAGACTAAGACAGGTGGCTGTTGCCTGGCTTACAACAGACTCCTCCACGGTAGATGATAATATTAAAGGATAAATGTATATTAATCTGTGTGGCCTTTATTAAGCAACCCACTCTGCTGCCTAGAATGCACTGAAAAGAAATGTGCTCATGGATTTTTCTACAGATTTTCAGATTTCTGCTTCTTTATGGCCTCATAAAAAAGCTAAATTTTGGTCCCTCATGATAAATTGAAACAATAAAAAAAAGGACGAGCCAGTGGGGACTCAGACGTCTGGAGCCAGTTTCATTTCAGAAAATGTAGTTAGATTCATCTTTCATTTTCTGTGTTAAAGATTTATGTAAGGTCTCTAAGCTTAATCTTCATGGTAAAAAAGAAACAAAACAAAACACAGTATATGGCTCATTACCTTTTCAGATACCTTGAGTTCATCTCCCAAATGTGTCACCATCTGTAATGTAGCCAAAGACTTCCTGTGGTCTGACACATTTACATATGAAGCAGACAGTGGTACTCACCTCCCACAGAGTCTTGAACTCCCTCTGTTCAATGCGTAGGAGCTCACTGATCTCCCGTGTAACAATGGTGGCATGTCGGGGGGTGTTATCAAGGATCGACTCTCCAAACGCTGTACCAGCCCCCAGTGTGCATATAGTAACAGCATCCTATAACAGAAACAGATATGGAGAGATGGTGCCCTTGGTGAATCATCCCTTTGTTAGAATAAAATATCGACAAAATGAACACAGTGCTAATGGAATGTCCTTATTCTTCAAGTAATAATGCTATTGTGCACTGTACTTCAGAAGCAGTGCTCTGCATTGATCAGATCACTCTTGATGCTTAGAGGCAATCACCTGAACACTTAAGGTGCATAGACGCACACACTTCAGTCTGCAAAGAAATTACTCCAATCAGCTCCCAGACAAACTGAGACACATAAAGATGCTGCATTAAGAAATATTCAGCAATGTCCCTGAGTACAACCCACACTCCAAACCAGCTTGGATAAGGATTCTTTTGCAATGGATTGCATTGCAGGAATTTCAAGTGGGGGTAGGTTTACTATTAAAATAAATTAAAGTGTGCAGAGAAATATGGGAGGGAGATGCATATTTAAAGCCTTCAAAAAAAGATAAATGTGAGAACATGTCCGTATGTGATATGGTAATAGGATAGGCAGAAGAAGAAAACCTTTACATCTAATTTGTTTTGCCATATTTCAGTTAAAATTGGGGCATCATAAATCACATGAGAAGTACCTGATAACTTGATGTCTCAGATACTTTAACATCCAGTGAACCAGAGAGGACGGCATACCAGCTGGTGCCAATGTCTCCTTGGCGATACACTGAAAAACACAGCACAGTTTGAATAAATCAGTAGCTGATTCAAGAGGAGCATTGTTATTTATTCTTTTTGATGGACCATTTTGCACTCATACATGAGACAATTTTCAGAGTTTGCGCTTTGACCTACAGGTGATGCCTTTCTCCAAGCATTCATAAAATCCACACAGGCAAATCTGCTGCAGCAACCTTGGGTGAAATCTCTCGAAGGCCTTCACATTTTTCAGACGGGCAAGAATTATGTCAACATCTTCTCCAGAGCGCTCTGTTGGTCTGGGGAGATAGGAAGAAAAAATAATAATGTGGGTAAATGACAAAGTGCATATGAATGAGTCATTCTTGTCACCTCTAAGTAGGCTACCAGACTCCCAGGGCTGAAAAGTGAGACATTACAGAAGTGCAGAAAATGTCATAAAATGCAGTCATGCAAAAAAAAAAAAAAAAGAAGTTTGCAACAGGAATACATATGTAGCCTACAATACAAAAACTACACTTTCTGTCTGTGTATCCGATTACCCCAAAATTTCCTGAAAACAGGGTCATTTGAGTTTTTATTTGTCACGCAATGCCACTTTAAAGGGTTAACAGTTGACTGGCAGCTCGTTAATTTGTGTGGAGGAGTTTTTCACGCACATATCATAGCGATAATCTGTTATTGACTGACCGAGATGAGTTTTCATGTTTTTGAGGTGCCCGAAATCTTACCGTATCTGGCGTGTTGCTTGTTAGCTCAGCTCGTCAACTACCTGGTTAGCCTAAGGAAGACGCACACCTGTGCTAACGATGCTAACAGAGGCGTTAGCCTACTTGCCTAAATTACTAAACTGGCCAAAGTTACCATTACTACCGGAGTTCAACCCCCCCAAAAAAACAGCCCCGGGGGCGTCGTCCATCGGTCTGGTTTATCAGAGGTGCAGATCCAATGTCAGAAGTTGACTCTTTACATGTCTATGGTAACCGTTACGCCAAGGTGGTGCTCATTCTTGATAGGAAGTGTTCCCCCTGACTGCGGAAGCGCGCGTGCATCCAGAGAAGGTGGAACTGACACTGGGCTTGATTTCATCTAGCCTACTGTAGGCTAGCTAAATAAAGGAAACTGCGCACATTTGCATTGTTTGATTCCCTGTCATTTTATTATTTATCAGCGAGATTTTGCATAGTGGCTCGTCTATCAAAATAAATGATATAATCTGTAGGCTAGTGTTATTCAATGCACCATTGACAACACTGAATTGAGAACGTAGCCCACTGAAAAAAACCGAGACAAGCACATTTGTGTTCTAACTTGACATAATGCTTTTATTGCCTTCTTTAATTGATAGTGCAAGTCGAGAGAGAGACAGAGAGTGGGGGAATGACACGCAGGAAAGGGCCGTCCGACACGGGACTCGAACCGGGGCCGCCTGCACCGAGGACTGAGCCATGATTTGTTTCCTCTTTTCCATCCAAAGTTAAAAGGGTTCTGACCATCAAATAATTTGTTCTGTGTATTACTCAGACCATTTTAAGTAGGCTAACCTTGGTGAATATGAGCAAGTTTCCTCTTTCACAGCCAAAGTTGGGAAAACAAATTATTTCAGACTTTTCACCTGCCATGTATCCCCCCTTATGCTGGACTGATGAAGTCTGACCACCAAGTCATTTATTCTGTGTAGCCTATAACTCAGACCATTTTAAGTAGGCCTAACCATGGTGAATATTAGTGTCAAATACCAGAGGCATGAATCAATTTTTGGCAGGCAAAATAGCCTGATTTTTATATTGTTATGTCCCTTTACTCATTTTTCAAGTGGCTAAAAGTACTGGTTGAGGTCAAATCATGTAAATCTTGCTCTGCTGAGTGATAAAGTCATTTTGGGGCAGAAAAAAAGAAACCCCCTCGATGCCAAATACCTTTATTAGCCTAAATACAAGCCAGATATAAATCACCAACTCTAACAACGATATAGGCTACTGCCTACTGGACATACAGGAGGTTATCAAACACAGATAAAAAATATCATTTGATGATCAACACACTAGAACTATCATCAATATCGGATCATTATATTGATGCATTCAATGATTGCTTCAATACCGCTTAATTGGCCCTTGACATAGGCCAATCATATTGATATGGCAGTATTATTTACAAGTCTGACATTGCACAAACAAATTCTCTCACAAATGAGTGCAGCTTTGGAAGGTCTGATGATGGAAATAAAACTAGATCAAGTGTCTTAAGTTGTTCTACTAAATTGAAAAAAAAATTGATTTAGCAACAAACAATTTCAATTCAGTGTTTGTTTCCATTGGCTCATGCACAAAAAAAAAGATTATATGTAACAAAGCATAGAATTGCTTTTAGTTAAATGATTAAGTGAAGCGCTGTCACTATTCACTGTTCTTTATTACTTAGTTTGAGCTCTAACAGTGTCTGTGACTTACATAGTAGCAGAAAGTGCTGATCACATTCACATCATCACAGTGTGTGCTTTATCCCTCTGCCCCCTCCAGTGCCACCTGTATTAAACTGCCCCACATTAGTTACACTGAATTCAGGCCCTCTGATGTAACATGTGGGTGGTTGCACTGTAGCTTACATCAACTTTGAATCCACATCCAGCCTTTAAAAAAGCGAAGCCAAACAGTATTAATAATTCAAAAAGGGAAACAAAGTTTTGATTCACCACTGGCAGGAAGGCTAAATTGGTGAAATCAATATATTGTTGTATATTATCTGCTCTGTCTCAGTACAATAAAAGTGTTTAGACTGAGTAACAGCTTGCAAGCGTGACTCTTCATCATGAATTCCCTGGAAAGCTTTTAACTTACTGTATAGTCACACAGCGTTATCGCCATACTGTGCACTTCCTGATAAGACTGTATTATCACACCTGCACATGTAATGTATGAGAGCTCCTTGCCTACTGCCAAATTGTTTTTGAAGTGAAGGGTCAAATCTACTCTATTATTTCAGCGCCGGTGTACTTTATCAAACACACACTGCACAGTGAGGACAGGGAGGCAGGAGAGAGAGAGAGAGAGATGTGTGTGGGAGCTTGAGTTTCAAATATGAAGCCAAGGTGTCTATTTGGAAGCAAGCCAAGTCAACAACAACAAAAAACCTTTCAAAAACTGCTGATGTAGAAACCGAACGAGGACAGACTGTTTTCATCCTTAGGAAGCTCGATAAAACAAACAATGATGAATATATACATTTATATCAAAGATATAAGAAGAGGTATTTTAGAAGAGGCCTTTTATAATATAAACAGTTTTAATTAATTAATTAATTAATTAAGACACTCACAGTCTTTGTGTTCACTCATTTTACTGAGAAAGTGCTGTTCACCAAGTTTTCAGAGAACGTGTTTCATATACATATTCATACGCTATATTTCATTGCAAAATTAGCGACATATTGATAAAGTTAAGCACAAATGTAATCTTTTAGGAAACCAGAAACCTGCAATTGCCCAGAGGATATTGCTGTGTAAACACATCTGGCACACACTGCGTCACTTTGCTGTTTGTAGATGATGGACTTTGGACGTCAGTATGTGATGCACCCCTCGTTCTCTCCCTCTTCATCCTGTGAGTCTAAAGTGGTCCATTTACATTTGAGTTACATACAGTATCCCGCTCGTCTGACACACACCACAGTCTGAATGTGTGGATTCACAGTATGAAACTTACACAGAATGTAGCACTTATGTAGGCCTACAGTACATAACCCCTAACAAGTGAATATTATTTAATCTGAACATTTTGTGCTAAATTACATGCACTCTAGTTCTTCGCCCATATGATAGACCTCTGCATCTGTCAGTGGTGACTCAAAGGGATGATGATTCATAAATGTCTGAAATTAAATGTTCCCTTTTCAGTTTCTGAGGCTGGACATGTCAGAATCTGCTTGTTGGTTTAATGGATCTTAAGACAGGTGTGCATACATTAGTGTCCACTATTTAACAACTGCTCTATACAGTGATTCATGGCCGGATTTAGTCTGAATATAAATTATAAATCAACAGGTCAAGGTTGTAAGACAAGTCAAAATAGCATTATGCTTTAATGATGAATTTCACCTAGCTAAATCTTTTGAATGTTGAATTATAGATAATCAGTGTAGCCACTTGCACAGATCTTAATTTCAGGGAAAATGTTTCTACAAGTCATATTGAAACTTTCTTTTAATGTCCATGTTTTTTAATCTGCATGAACAGCTTTGGGAATAAATCATCATCTAACAATCACTATGAATATAATAATATCTGGAGGTTAGATTTTATTGACAAAGTGATGAATGCAGTCAAATAAATGCGTCTAAATATGCAACCTGCGTGGTTGAGGTGATATAGCCTTGTTGTAAACGTTGCTCCAACATTGAGTTTGCCCAGCCCTGAGCTACAGTTGTGCAAACTAATATTGTTTTAAACCCCCAGGTAGCAGCAACAGCAGCAATAAGGTAACGCTGCTCAAAACACTGGTATGAAACCAAGGCTATAATCTCACACATGACGCCCTCGGGAAGTATTGAGTCTCAATCCAGTTGGGAAATCAAAAGTATGAAGTCGACATCAATGTTTTTGTACAGGTGTTGGATCACAACGCCCGAGCGCTGGTGCGTGTGGGGGAAAAAAACGTCAATATGCCCTCAATCCGTCGCTCACACAATCGCATCAACACAGTGACATTTGACGTGATGTGTACATGCATTAGCCTACCTCTTATCAAGACAAATAATCCACTCGGCAGATTCCGACGAATGTGAAGAAGTGTGCGCTGCTACCATCTTGCGATCCCGCTGCTGCTGCTGCTGCTTCTGCGGAGGAGAGGAGGAGGAGGTGGAGGTGGAGGTGGTGGAGAGAGGAGGAGGAGGAGGATGGGCTGGACCAACACTTTATCTGCCTTCACTCACAAACTGTCGCCTCTGCTGCTGCCGTCGCCGCTGCTGCTGCTGCTCACCTGGCCAGCATGGGGGTTTCGCCGCAGATAATAGGCTCTAAACAAATAAATAAATAGCTATTGTGGCCAGTGAAAACCTCTAGTTCAGTTTTAACATCACATTCATTTGAAGACATTTGATTTGGGTCATGTTTGCCCAATGAATAAGTATAAATCTGTCACAAGTGATTTGTCTCTCATGTGTATTACAAATACATTTCATCTTAAAAATGATATTGCAGCAGCTCATGTCTTCACTCTGCTGTCAACACCCGAGACTTTCAGCTCTCTCATCATAGATCTGCAGAAGTCACATTAACAGGATTTAATTTGTCAAAATCCTACAAAATCAGATAAGGACAGATGTAGGAATCTGAACCATATGAGGAATACTGCAATGTGAAAGAACCATCAAAGAAAAACAATCATGTGATTGAAAATGTTAACCACTTGAAGACACAATCTCAGGGAACACATCACGTGTTTAACAGCCTAATGCCATAGTTACTTTTATCTTTAAATCAATCTCCTTGCCGTTACTGAGCAGATGTTCAAGGCTACGGCTATGTGGACTGCAGTACAGGGTGACCTGTCAGCACAGTGAGTGACTTCTCTGCAGGATGTCAGCATCATGTTTCAAAAGAGAAACAGAGGGCATGGTGGTGAGTAACCTTATGGGTTGGCTCTACACCAGAACATCCATATTATCATATTGACTCCTCAAATGAGAGCCCATTAGGAATATACTGTACAGGGACAAGAAGCAAACAACACAAACTAACTGCATAAATCCATGCCTAATTAAACGGTGCTTGTATAACTGACTCTAGCTGCCTCCTGCAGCACATTATACAGGGACTGATGGCTTGTCTCCTATCAAAGCGGCAGCCTTTCTATAATGGCCCTGTGAAAATGGTGCTTTATAATACGCGGCTGCATAATAATAGGGTCATTGGTTTCTCTCAGCTACCGTGGCAACAAAACTGCAACTGTGATGGAACGATCAGTGGTGCAGATGTTTGTGCTTCTCTTGTTACATTTCCTTTTGTGTCACTTTATACAGAGTTTTTTGTTTGTTTAGTTTTTTCATTTTCTTTTTCCCTTTTACCCTTTTTTGTTTGTGGAGGCCTAATGACCATCTGAACTACAACCACATTTATCTGGTGAAAGCTGAAAGAATTATTGCAATTTTTCTGTTTACAAACGTTGCAAATGAATTTTGTCACTGTGTAATATGAGGCCTCAATAAGTATATTTTGGGGGCTTTTTTGCCTTTAATTGATGGGATAGTTGAAAGAGACATGAAATGGACAGGCAGAGAGAGGGGGAATGACATGCAGCAAAGGGCCACCAGATTCGAGATTCGAACCGGGGCCGGCTGCAGCGAGGACTGTAGCCTCTGTAGATGGGGCACCTGCTCTGCTCACTCTTCTTGTTCCATGATCAGGATTGTGAATATAGAAATGATGAAATTATTTATTTCTGTTTATTCACTAATTCTGTTTATTTTATTTTATGTTAGGTATGTTGCGGGTTTGGGTGCAAGTTAACTGCTCTTGGTTCATATCCCACTTTTAGAGCCAATGTTTAAGATTCTATGCTTCTATCTGCCACATGATGGCAGCATTTACTGTGTTCAAGGAAAAAAAAGTTTTCAGGCATCACGCCAGAAGGTGATGCATTTACCTTTTCAGGAAGCAAGAGGAAGAACTTAACCTTGTCTGGGGTAAAGTTGGAGACAAAAAAATAATTGGGTTTTGACTAAATATATGAAGTGAAGGTCCACTGACAAGCTTTTCCTTTTTAATAAGTGACCCTTGACCCTGTCTCTTTGTCTGGCCAAGGTAAATAGTGGAGATGCAAGACTAGCTCAGGTTGGGGCATGCATAAAACAAAACACGCATTCCTGTTACGCTGCATACCACCAACACACAGCAGACCAACACATAACAATGTGTGCAGATGTCAACATGTCAGTATGCACTGCAGCTCTTTACTACTACTCTTTTGTTCCGACTTCACTTGCACTACCAGGTCACAGACAATCACAACCTGACAATTTGAGAATTCATGTCATCTGCAGAAAGTCATTTTGCAAATATCTTGTAAAAACCATTTAATTGCCCTGCATCCTGAAAAGTAAAAGCCATATGGCAGTGTTTTAACTTAACACACATTTCTGCAAGGATAGAAAAAAACTCAGGAAGAGTTTTGTATTAGTTGTGCCACATGCCTGGACTGAATCTGAGACATTGTCTCAAAGGTTCCACTGGCCACACAGACCAGATATCTCCACCTGCTCCCGTTTCCATGTGGTTTGTCTTGTTCACTCAATGTTGTTTAAAGTGTTGCTATAGGGACCACTGGTTTGGTTGCAGTGTGCCATGTAACTCCTGGGAGAAAGCCCACTTACTGAGTATATATGGCTTTTTAGGCCCACAGTTGCTAGGAGATGATCCAGCGAGCTGGAAGTGGCAAACACCCGGACACATGCAACCCTTATATGCACACACAGCAGGATTTCAGGTGCATTTGGAGAGATTTTTGTTAATGCTGCATGTAAGAAGACATGAACTCTATTCAGTTATAAGACACTAGATGTGCTCATGGTCAGACTTCTTTCCAAGTATATTTCTGTCCTCTTGTCACATGATCATTTTGAGATCATTTTGTTTTGTGAGGCATGAGTCTTACTTTTTAAAGCCAGGTTTAAATTAAATAAATGCTGTTAAAAAACAGTGCACTCCTTCACTGACATTAAAAATGTTCGACTCCCAGTCTGAGAACTGAGAAAATTTAATCTAGAGTAATGACAACAAAGTCATAATGTAAAGGGTAAGCAAACAAGAACTTCCATAAATTATGCACATTTGAGCCATATAAAACTTCATATATCAGATAACCACATCTCAGATGGAATGTGAGGTCAGATAACTCAAGAGGAAATGCCAGAGGACTGGACTTTTTCCAGAGACGTCTTTGAATGTTTTAAAATGCTAATTTACAATTCTGATATGACAGGCTACAGTAGCCCACAAATACAATAAAATGACCATAAAATGTAAATTTATGAGACTGGTAATCGAGGAGAAAAGGGGATGCCCCTCTAAGACAAAAGACTAAGAAATGCAGGTTCAATATTTCATGTTTTTTACAATTAAAAATGTAGATGGGATTACACTTTAGGCAACTTACAAAATGCCTGATAAATAGATCACCATCTGCTTAAGCTACTTGCTACAGTCTGGTTCATATGTATCAATTATTACTACCCACTTTGCATTTGTTACATAATGCTCATATTTAGTTGCATGCATAATCATTGATATTGAATGTGTGAACATAATGATCAAACATAACAACACACATGTACAGTAAGTCAAAACATGTCCAAATACAAAATCTTTAATACCATGACCCAATAAACATGCAAACTTGGATTTGAAGCAATGCAATAGAATGCTGAACTGTTGAGTGGATGTCCACACAGGTGGAATTTAAAGTATATCTTCTCTCACTTGAGCTGGCTTCTGTTTCCTAGGTCAGTTTGATTGGATGGTATTTTTGCAATGTAGGTTTTCAGCCACCAAGGAAATCTGACTACGCTCTCATTCAGTATCTTTGCAGCTGATCTCAATGAAATCAGCATCTCTTTATTTTCTGAATCAAAGCAGCAGGCACATAATGTAATAGCAAATACAAACTTTGGAACAGAGGAGTTCAATTGCACAGTAGGGAAGCAGTATGGGAGCTGAGGCACATCTATATTCAGTCTGTTTAATAGTTCCAATCCTATAGGCATTTGTTTAACCTCAAATATGAGCAAAACTGTCCTGCCATCTTCTCATTTGACAGCACAAATCAGCATAATATGAGAAATCAAGTAGCTTGTTGAAAATAGAAAATAAGACAATGTACGACACACAGAAGGAGCAAATGTATGTAGAATATAGGATTCCTGCATCCTGACCTATTTTTATTCAGGCCATGCATACTCTTAGATAAACTTTACCCACTGTGTTATGTGAAGAAAATATTGAGCCACAGTCAGTGCCAGGACACATGTGACACATCTGCTGTAATTTCAGAAGCAATTGTGGAATAACCTTAGTGAGGCTCCCAGTAGGAAAACTGTCTTATTAAATACATTGAGGTGGAATAACTTTCCATCAGTCCATCTCTTTGTGTGAACCTGAGGTTGGTTCCTGGGGTCTAGGTACAGTTTCCTACTTTTTCTAACTGAGCCTGGGGCAATCCTCCTGCAGTGTTACATCTTTTAAAGGGAAGTGCTTGTATAAGCAAAATATAAATAGGAACCCAGTAATTTGGTATTGGACTTCCATTAAATTGGGAGATTTTGAACAAGAGTAAAATCAAAGCAGGCCAACATATAAAGCTTAAAGCTAATGCAATCCAAATAGCAACTTTTATTAGAGCCCTTTTGCCCTCTCACTGTCAATGTCTTTCAAACCGTACACTTTCAGTCCCAAGACAAAGCCAAATAGACATCAGCACGTCTCCATTCAGAGCCAAAACATTATACAACCTCTTAATTTTTTACAGGCTGAGCAGTAGGCCTACTTTCCCAGACAAGCAAACTGAACATGTATAAAATCTGTGTAGCATGCTTTTAATGCTAAGATACATCAGCAATGGCTCAGTGAAGACATTGTAAAGGCTTATGGAAATGTGGTAAGGAAAACCCCCTTTTTCCATGTCAACTGGAAACAGTGGGTCCTACAGCATGGGAGTAGTAGACGGCTGCTGGGTTGTTTGTGTAACCTAGGTGTGGTGGACTTTTGCCTGTGCAGAGGTCTAGGTGAGCTCTAATGTACAGTGAGCTCGCTCTTTTCCCACGCCTTTGTCCTACAGCTCCTTGTGTCTCAAGCAGCAGTGTGCAGTGGAGAAAGAAAGAGGAGGAGGGAGTGGAGTGGTGGGTTACACTTCTGGAATGTGAGCGCGCTCCCGTCTCTCTCTCTCTCGCTGTGTGTTCTCGTCGGTCGGGAGCGCGCCGCACCGAGTACTGACTTTGAGTGCGCGCGCAGCCCCGCGACAGGTCTGGAAGTAGAAGGAGGAGGCAGGAAAGCGCTGCTGCTGGAGCGGGGGGAATGATGGCGGTGAGCTAGAAGAAGGGACGAGTTTGATACTGTAAAAACCGGGACGTTGTGGGCGAGGGGGCGAGCTTTCGGCGCCTAAACACGATGAAGCAAGTACGTGGTGAGTTGTTTACAAAGTTGTTTACCTTTGCCCCGGTGTTGCGTGTTGGACTACTGTTAACATTCCCAACGGCTCGTAACTGAAATGCCACAATGAATTCAGACGGAGGCTCCAACGTTCGAGCTGTTGGCTCGCAAAGTTTAACTTTGTCTGGTCTGTTTGTCTGAGCCGTAGCGTCAACAACACTTACGCTTACGTTATTCACCCAGTCATCCAGTGCAGGAAGTTCATAGCAAGTTAAAGTTAAGTTTCTGTGTTAATAGTTTTCTCCCAGCTAAGGCCAGAAGTCAGATAAGCATCGAAATGCATACAAACGGCTGCACGCGCTAACCTTCCAACTTTTAGCATAACTGACGTTTTTATTTGAATGTTGAGAGAGATATCCAATTATAAACCAGTTTCAAATGACTGTCTTCAGGGGGAATAAGATAATGATGTCCGCTGAGAGTTAATAGTTCTTTGCTGTGTGCTTCTCTGTGTAGGCGATTTGGCTGTGGCTGCTTAGTTGAGACAACAGCGCTCCACAGAAGCTCCGTTGGACCATGGCACCGCTTGCGTAAAGTGGAGGGATAAAAGCTTCTGTCTCTCACCGAAACCGACTTCTTCTTCTCTAATCGGGCTGCACTCATAATCAAGAAAAATGATCAAAGCGGAGGGCAAAGGAGGCGAGAGGAACCTGAGGAGTGCGTCGCCTCACAGAAACGCATACAAGTCTGACTTCCACGCCATTAAATGCTCCTTTGATGGGCCGAAATCGGAGGGTGCTGCCAGATCATATACAAATGGCTCCAGTGACACCCGGGAAGACTCGAGGGGTAGGCCTTTTGGGACAAGGGTCAACAAGATCAAGAACATATTCCTTCAAATGGATGGTCAACAGCAAGAGTGCCAAGAACCAAAATTGACTATAAAGGCTGAAGCGTCCCAGGTGTCCCCACCAAAGCCGCAGTTCCCAGTCAACCCACACAGAGTTAACTTGAACACGGCCACCACCCCTGACTCACACACTTTAGATAAAACACCCAAGGGAGAAGATGTTGAGATTGACAAAGTGGCTTTGGCTGAGAAGTTTTCTGTCACCAGAAAGCTCTTTGAACGGGGCATCAAAGAGCAGCCTGCAGCTGAAAAGCAGTCTCCAAATCGAGTAGTGAACCGTTTGTCTCTAGGAAGTTCCTCTGACGAGGGGAAAAGCACAAGGAGGGTATCGGGATCCTCTGAAACCACTATCAATTCAGAGCAAACTCCTACAGCTAAATGTAGAACAGACGAGAAACCTGACAGTGAGAAAAAGCATGCGTCTAGAGTTTCACTGAATGCAGGACCCATTTCTAAGAGGTTGGAGAATTACATGGCTGACAATGACTCAGAAGACAACAACACAGCTGCTGCAAAGGGGGATGTGATGTCTGCTAAACATCACAGTGCCACTGACCACCTATTGCCTACCTCTCCAACAAGGGACATCGTATACAAACCTACTTCTCCTGTCAAAGAAGCCACTAACTCTTCGCCTTTTACAAACACCACTCATAAAAATGCATCCCCGGCAGCTTGTTTCGTCAACAAATCGCCATCCTCTGGGTCTAATGTGGGACTCAAACCAACAAGCCCAGTTACTAATGCAGCTTACAAGTCTGTTTCTCCAGCTGATGCCACTCACAAACCCATTTCACCAGAGCAAACAAGCCCAATTAGCCATGACTACAAGCGTTCCTCGTCATCTGGTGATGGATTTAGCAGGACATCTGTTGGTGGGGATGAGGGCAAGCCACATAGTCCCCCCCCAAGGGACGTAAAGCAGCCTTTTCCATCAGCTGGCACCTCTCAGAACACCAACAGGGCCAAATACCCTGAAAAAGCCAAGAGTAATGACAACAGTGTGGTTCACAGTCCTACCAGGGATAAGCCCTCCAGCCAGACCTCATCAGTGGACCCCAGAGGGGTGGGCATGGTCCGGGCAGAACTGGTAGTTGTTCAGAATGAATCTTCAGAGAGTGAGGAGAACGAAGATGAAAGTGTCGCTGATGATGTGTTTAAGGAGGAGAAGGTGCAAAGGTCAAAAGACCCAGCGATAGACCTGAAAAGAACTGTCCCAGATGAGAAACAAAACTGTAGCACATCTCTGCTCAAAGTTACAGACGGTGCAACAAAAGAGACACAGAAGTTAGTAGAGACCGCAGGCGAAGGTAGGATATTAGATGACACAGAGCAGTTTAAGTTGAAAGAGCAGAAACGTCAGGACAGTTTAGTTGCGAGTCAAGATGGAGATGAGAATCATGAGGAAGATGATGAGGTATTAGAGGAGGAGGCCGAAGTGGAGGAACAGTTAGGTCACAACATCCTGGATCGAGCCTCCCCTGTGGTGTATGGTATTGAAAACGCAGCCTTTGTGGATGACAGGGATGTAGACCAGGTCCTTAGGGAGGAGGAGGAAGAAGAAGAAGAAGAGGAGGAGGAGGAGGATCAAATGTATGGGGATTATGATGACTGTTATGAAGTCGAGGGTCTGTCGGATGAGGAGACGCCTCCCGCTAGGAGGAAAATCCAGTTCTCTACGGATCCAATTCTGGTGAGTAGTACGTGTTGCGTTGTTTACATCTCAACTACTGGTGCTCACCTTAAAAACACACATTACAGGCCTGTCATTTCAATCCCTGTGTCATTGACTCAGCAGTGGTGTGTGTGTGTGTGAGTGAGCTAGGTGTTTCCTCGCAGACACAACAAATTAGTGTGGGCTGCAACCAGTGCACTGTATCATCTGACAAGCTCTGAAACGGTTAAGAAAATCTAATCTGTGGTTTATTTAATCTTTGTGACCAAGGAGGTGTGTAGACAACCTTATTTACTCAGTGTTGCAGAAGATCAGCAGAGATGGGAAAAGATTTTTTTGCGGGGGGGGGTGGGGGGTGGGGCGGGGGGTAGAAGGGGGGTAGGTAGCAGAGTCATTTGGGATATTTTTGGAAATATTGTTGACTTTGCATAAAGGCATGTGAGAGCGGGGCGGCTGGGGCCACAGCTGAACGAGGGCAGGAGGGAGACGGAGACATGTGAAACATAAGACTGTAGAGTTAGAAGTAAGAAATCGTGGTCACCCTTGAGTCATTGCACTGCATTGGTATTTTTACTTGTTCAGAGTGGTTCCTCTCTGTTCATGAATCATGTCTTGCACCAGTGGGGGACTTCTTCTTTATGTCTAGCCTATAACATGGGTATGAGGAATTCAGGGGTTTTATCCATCCATATGATTTCTTATGCAGACCGTGGAGAAGTTATCTCATTAACACCGTAGGAGTTCCTGACTTTTATTATCCATTAATTTATGAAGAGTGTAAATCTTTAATGAAAAACAGAGAGGCACATTCTGTATTTTTCCTTTTCTCTGAATTTCCTCATGCTTATCATTGAGTGGTTTAGTATGTCTTTACACAGAATAGATATTGTGTTTGTAGAGGTAAGTGAAACAAAATAACTAATATTACAATAGTTTTGATTTATCATAACCAGCGATATAATATGATGATTAATTCTACCTTCCCAGAATAATTGGCTGAGTTTGAAGAAATATGCAACAGTTAAGTCTGTGGAAGATGGCGTTACACTGCAGATTTTACAGCTGGTGTAGTCTCTTTTGGTATTGCCACACATCCTGCGCTGTAAACATGGCCAGTGGGTATTTTATGGGGTGTGTTGGAAGTGCCGGTAGTATCTTCCACCATGTATACTCCTCTATCACCATATCTAATCAACATTTTTCTGTAGCAGGGGAAAACAAATCACTCCAGTGCATTCCACAATGCTTGTGAACAGCTCAGTGTTTATCCAGGCATTAAAATGTGCTGTTATCTCAGGGTGTGGATCCCCCTCCCCATCCCAGTCATCCTGGCAGGGGGTCCTGGGAGAGGGGACCAGAAGCTGACCTGGAGTGGAGGGGCCACAAACAACAGTGTGCTTCCTCCACCCTAAATGGAGCTGTGACAGAGATAGCCACAGTTTTTTAGTCCACAACAATATGCTTGACTGCTCTCTGTATCAGCTCACACATGCTTTATTTATGCAAAAACATAGTGAAGCAAAGGTGTTGATTTTGTATGCATGTCGGTGTACGTCCTCACAATTGATTGCTGGGAGCCTTAGTGATTGACCGAGTTAGTGTTTTGACCATAAGATGCTGCATGGGTCAGGTTTTTATTGTTTATGTTAATGTTTATGTTTATTTGAGGACAGTGCACATTAATGAACAGTGACACCATGGCGTTCTGTAAATGAGCCGGATTCTAGCTTGGAGCTAATTTCCATCCGTAGTCCTCACATAGACAGACATAGACATACAGTATCCCTTATCTTACCTTTTATAACCAGCTGGACTGGTCAGTATTTTATTTGGGGTGGTGCTGAATGTAATCTACATGTAAAATTCAAATCGATAGTGAATTGTCTGAACTAAAAGTATGTAGTATTGAGTATATGTACAATTTTCAAAATAATTTAGAGACAGTTTTTTGGTCCTTATCTCTGTGCTTTATGATCCTCTGCAGAGAAATAGTGATAGATGTGAAAAAGGAGCAAACATAGGTGCAGATGAGTCCAAAATGCACACTTATTCTTTTCATTTAACTGGTATATGATGTGCTATGATTAAGCCATTGGGTCAAAGTTATGTTGAATTGTTTATTAGCCAATTAAGTCATGCAAATGTCTCTCAGCCCCACATTTCTACCTGTGGTCTGGCTGATAAAAGCCTCCCGCTAGCACCGGAGGATTCTTCAGTCTGCCAGTCTGAGCTGGCATTGTGATCGAGCGCACTTGAGTCATGGCTAACTAGATGAGAGAGGAAGTGCTTTGTGTTTCTGGCTCACTGCGGGATTAGGTCCCCAGTCCCCTACGTAACCTGAGTCTTCAGAACAGAGGAGCTGTCCTGTGTAGAAGAAAGGTCCTTTTTATGAAGGAGATGAGATGTCCAGCTTCAGCAGCACACATCACCCTTATCATGGTTGAAAGAGAAACTTGGATGAAGGGGCTTCTTAGGCCGTCAGGACTAAAGCACACTGCTGCTCACTGTTAATAATGATTTGTCTCAAGCCAGATCTGGGACAATATTGAGTGCTGTTGAATACTTATTGTTGCATCATGTATGCACTGTTGGGAGTAAAATGTAACTGCATAGATCAATGGGGAAAATAAACATTGATTGTTCTATACCTTGTGTTTTGAGAAATGTTCCTCTGCATAAGAGAGTCACACTTTAGTAAGACATTGAAATGCTGCATTCCCATTGCTGCTGCATTGGTATATTAGTTGTTTTACACTCTGGCTGCATGGACAGTATGAATATTGCACCACCGCTTTACATCATATATTTCATCCTTTACAGTGAGGAGGTTGTTTGCTCTGTCACTGCAAATAAAAACTGGGCCTGTAACATTTGATTTGTGACTCCAGTATACAGTATACAGATCTGTTGTAAAATCCACTCTGAAGTAAATGGCAGAGTTATTGAGTGAATAATGATCTCAGCTGGAGTTGTGTTGTGTGTTATCTTAAAGTCTCAGGGTAGTTATCTGGGATCTTTTTTTGTTTTATGTGTCATGTACGAACGTTCAGTCAGACAGGTTACCAAACTGAAAACAATGTGTGAAAGCATGACCTGCACCTGTTGCTTTGCCCCACCCCCACTGAACCACAGGAAGTAACATTGGCAGTTACTGGTCAAGTGAACAACACTTCTCGTGCACAGGGTGTGGTGAAGATTTAACAGGTCATTGTAAATGACACAGAATCCAACATTTCTTTCTTTGTTTGCATTATGGATATTGTACTGTGTCCACATAAGTCCCTTGGTCACTCCAAGTATACACACTCTTATCACTGTGGTGATAGCCTGCAGTAACACTTGTGGTCTTTGTTCCAGTATCTGTAGACTTTTCACCAGGTGTCAGAGAGGCAATGTCGTACACATGAATGGGAACCAAATAAGCATGTCATCATGTCATGTGTTCCTAGTGGTGTTGTGGTGTTGAAAAATTCAGAAAGTTCAGTGTTTCCCACAGAAATGGATTCTATTTCTGGAGGCAGCTGACTGAGAGGGGGGCGGGGGTGGGAGGGCATATGCACACAACACACTGTTATGCTCACCCTGAAATATTGAGGGCCAATGAAGAGACAAAGAGGGACAGTTTTGTTTCTTCATATTCACCAGCCATTGATGTGGTGGGATTTCCAGGTGTTCTTGATGCCCAGTCTGTGTATGACAGGGTTCATAGACGATGTGAAAGAGGAGGAACAAGGTCAATCAACATACTGCCCACTGACGGTGGACTACATTTGAAAGAGAACAGACAATAGAAAATAAATATGTGGGAGCGAGTGTTGATTTTGTGGCAGGCTACCGCAAATAAATAAAGGTATTAGTTTGGCAACTGGATATTTAATCTGTGTTTTATGTGATTAGTGAAAAGTGAAATGGGCATACTCCATGTTTGGACTGAGGCCTATTTGGCCAGCCCATCCCATAGTGTTATGCTTTCCACTTCCTATCTGAAATGTGTCTTCTGCTCGCCAGAGGAATGTGTCTGGCAAGACTCCACCCTCATCCAACCAGCAGAGAGGGCCTCCCCTTGTAGGGATCCCAGTTCCCTCCAGCCACCTGGGCTGGCGGGTGACTAGATGGGTCTGAATACTAATGCTCTCCGCTCAATGCTGTTCATTAAACAGCTTGGCTTGGGATGAGTCTTGGGCTGATTGTGATTGCCTTTAAAAAGGTTCATTATGTGATTACAGACAGACACATTTGCGAGTGCTGTGTGTTTTTTAATTGAAAGTTGGCAGTAATTGTGTATCAAACTTTTCAGCAGCTCTTGCAGGACAAACGTAGCTTTTGTGAGCGATTTATAAACAAACCTGTTCAACCTGTTTATATTCGCTCCTGGAAATCTGATTCCATTATAGCGCTCTGCTGCACTCAGGTCCCACCTCCTCCTGCTGCCAGTCACACATAAACACTTTGAAGATCTAAACTAAAGCTAAACCTAAACATAGTTGTTTCAGTTTGAGTCAATCAATGATCAGTCTACAAAGCGTTAATAAGTCAGAGGGCATGCTCACAGGAAGTACGAGGTGTATATTTTATTCTTTTTCCTGGTGTGTTTACACAGGATCTAAAAACCGGGCCCCATGCCTTCTTTCCTAATTACTCTATGATGTGTGCCAGGCCAACACCCCTGCCCCAACTCACTCTTCACAGCATGTTTTGATTTGTTGTCTTTTTGTAGGCCTGCTTACATGAAGAGCCCCCCAATTCAGTGGTCAGCCCTCATTTTGCACTGGCAAGAGATTTCTCTGGTTTGCTTTTCCTCGCAGCTGCTGACTCATTTCCCACATTGGTATTCTGTTGTGGGGAGGGGAATGTGGGAAAGATGGAAAGGGTTTCAGTTTGGGTGTGGGTGTGTGGGCATGTGTGCATCTGTGTGTGTGTGCGAGCCGAGCAGCACACATAGGAGAAGGCAGACGAGTGCAGTTGTTGAAGATGGATGAAAAGACCACACAGAACTGCTAAAGGCTAATGCTTTTTGGATCAAATATGCCATAACAGTCTGATCCACAACACAACCCCACAGACCAAAATAATAATTTAAAGGGAGACATTGGCATAAAAACAGAGAAAATGCCTTGTTCTGTATTAACTTGAAGATAATATTTCCCTTTGGTCTTAATAATAATTGTACGTCTAAGTAATTGTTAGAGTCAGCCTGATCAACAGTTGTTTGTGTGTTTTGGTTTCAGCCAATTGCTGCACCTTACATTTACAGAAAATGTGTTTAGTCTGATAACTGGAGACGGTAAGAATTGTGGTAAGGCTTTTTTGTGAGGGAAAGGTTAATAAAAAGATGGATGTCTGTCTTTCTCGTGAAGAAGACAGTGGTTGAGTGATTAGGTTTCAGCAACCGAACATTGTTTGAAATAGACCCGGGAGTCCATGGCAACAGAGGAGTCAGACATTTGGGATGTGGGGGAGCTTCTACTGCTCAGCTACCGCCGGGGCTCAGGATGTGATGCAGTGGTGCTCCCTATATTCCATTAACCTACATTTCCATCCCTTAATTACTAAAGTCTCCACAGTCTAAACTAAGAGGCAGCTTTCATCCTTAATGAATTTTCTGCCTGCTCTAGTTCTGTGAATCCATTTTAACTATCTAAATTAGAAGTTGATAAGCTTTGTCAGTCCTATTTTTAGAAGTGCTTTCAAGCTTGTTGTTGAGAGACATGCAAAATTGGTTTTAAGATGAAAAGATCGAAAGTAGCTCGTTTGATATTTGGGATTTTTAATCACCTCTGTTAAAAGTTAAAATCCATTAACCATTGGAGGAAAAGTACAATATGGGTCATAGAGTATAAACATTATGCGACTAAGCATTTTCAGAAAGGAGGATCCTGAAGGTTGATTCACATGAGTTAATGGAGGTGTGAGGCTCCATCATGAATAACTATCATGTCTATACTACAATTTGCACATAGGGATAACACTGTATGACTGTTGATATGATTGAAACAAGAATACATAATTCACAAAGCAAATTGAAAGAGTTTACTTTAGACAGCATAGTGAGTCTGCAGTGGAAACTTGCCATTACACTGTTTTGGACTTCATCCAAAGGTAGTGAGGAGACAGAAAGAGAGGGGGACAGGGAGATTACCTTGTGGTTGACTCCTCCTGTCTTGACATGCTACAGGAACTAGACTTCAGAGTCTGTTGCCTGAAGTGAAAATGTCTATTTGATGACATCATACATCCTCATACCAAATGCCATGATTAGTCGAGTCATTCCATTGTGCAGACTGTCTCAACCCTCACATATGACTTTGTTGAGCCTGGTTTGTTCGTATCAAATCCTGGTTCCTGCTCTTGAAAGAAATGCTTTGTACAAGCTTACTCTCCAAGTTATCTTGATGACTTCATCCACAGAAAATAATGTCTTTGAAATAAATGAAATCGAACCCCAACTTCTGTTCCCAGAAAAACATTTAAAAAGTTTTACTGACAAAATTTGCTCAGAGTGAACACACTCCTTGAGGCACTAAGTTATGGTTGACAAAGAGTTCATGCTCTATTTTTTTTTGCCACTCTGAGCACTTAAAGTAGTCTTATTTATGTATTCCTGTTTAAAGAAACTCTGGAAACGAAAATGAAGCTCAGCAAAATTTCAATATAAAGAATTGTACACTTTCTCTTTGTCTATATTCTACCTGCAGCTCATGTACTTCCTCTATAGTTACTTTCCTCTGTTTTACTTCATCTTATCAGCAAGTTTATTCAGTAAAATTACCATCCTCCTCTTCTGCACAGTGAAACCACATTATCAGTTTGATCATGATCAATTTAGTCAGCTACAACTTTTGATATTCACTCCACCAGATTACAAGTCATCAACTCATAATCAAACAGAAGGAATCTGCTGAATGAATCTTCTTTTTTTTTAATCAACATTGCTCCAATCCATTTTATTCTCAATAATAGTTCTCACTTTAACTTCACCCTGGAGTTTAATAAAGACTGGAAGATACAATCCCTTCTTGATGCTATCAGTGATATCCAACGTGACTTGCAGACAGTCTTGCACAGAATGCAGCTGTATGCTGTTACCCTTAAGGCTGGTATTAATGAGCTGGTTGCTTGTTGACTGAAGGTTAAGGGATTTATTATTTTGTAACATTCTTATTTTCACAACTTTTTACCGGCCGAAGACATCACTTTGTCTCGTCCAAACATTGATCTTTGCTACATCCACTGCTTAGTTCTTCCCAGCTGTGTCCTACTTTCCACGCTGCTCATGTTCTGCCGTATTGCGTGTGTGCACTTTATAATTCCAACCAGAAAACAGTCTCTGGGACACATCCAGTGCTTTGTGAGGCCTGCTTGCAAAGTTCACAGAACTTTAAAACTCATAAAGTCTTCTGGAGTGTGTCTTGGAAATGCATCTTCTGCTTCGTATCACTGGCATTTGATTTTGCCCCGTTTTCAAAATATGATGTTATTAAATTAATAAGGTATTATTTAGTTAATAAGTTCAAGCATTAGGCTGTAAGTGGTGAGAATTATCAACAAAAAGGCTAAGCTGTCTGTCCTTAAGCAGCTTTTGATTTGTACTACAGTGGTGTAAGGAGAGACTCGCAGAGTAGTGTAATTCTCCTTGTTCATGCAATTTCTGCCAGCCAAGGAATGTGTCCTTGTTAATTTTGTCTAGATAAAAAAGTGAAATAGATACAACTGTATCTGTGCAGTTACTGCAAACGCCCATGGACATAAATCTGATGCCTTTACCTCTTGCTAAGGATGTAGAAAGTTGTGTATTGAAGCCATGCCCTTGATGTTACAGGTCTTCAGTACCTTCTCCAATGAGGATTATGATCGTCGAAATGATGATGTGGACCCAGTGGCAGCATCTGCAGAGTATGAGCTGGAGAAGAGAGTGGAGAAGATGGATGTGTTCCCTGTGGAGATTGAGAAAGGTGAGTTTAGTAAGGCTGACAATTAATTCCTTCATTTCTATATGTCTTAAAAACTAGTGAGTAGTGACTTGATATGACTGTCAGTCAGTGCTATCAAATGTTGTGGTCTGTAGTAACATGAAGGTTCTTTCACAGATAGTGATCTTCATCTAGTTACGTTGCAGTCACTCATGGTATTAAATGTTATAATCTCCACAATTTCCCTCTATTTAGGAGACAATGGGCTTGGCATCAGTATCATAGGAATGGGAGTGGGAGCTGACCAGGGTCTGGAAAAGCTTGGTATTTTTGTGAAAACCATCACAGAGCGAGGAGCAGCTGAGAAAGATGGACGGTGAGTTACAGTAAAAGCCCCCTTTTTTGCTTTGCTTAACCCTACACTTACATTCATGTTACAAGAGACACTTTAGTAATTTTTGTGTATTACCAGAAACATGACACACTCTGCACACTGCACTACAATGATTTGTAATGTCACATGGTATGAATTCCTCCTTCCACAGAAGACAAATGATCACATTTATTTATAACCTCATTAGGAACCTATACTGTAGAAAACGGTGTCTCTACTGTTTCCCAGGCATCCCAGTTGCATTGAGGCTGCTGTGTGTTTAGGGGTCTTAGCCCAAAGGGGCTGTGTGTTGGAGGGGAGTCACACTTACATGCATGGCCCCCTCCCTGTACCATGATAATACTGTTTTCACCTGTGACCTGCACATCTCACTTGTGGTTTGTGTTGCCTCGATGGGCAGCCAGGCAGTGGTCACTCACTGAGTTAAGACCCCATTGACACCTACTTGCAGATCTATTTTAGCTATACTTTTATGCGTGATGGTGGTGCATAACTCTCAGCCAGAAATGCTTCAGATTATATCACTTTAATCACTGTCTTCTGTCTTTCCAGCATACAGGTGAATGACCAGATAGTGGAGGTAGATGGGATCAGTCTGGTGGGTGTCACCCAACTGTTTGCTGCTACAGTCCTGAAGAACACAAAAGGCACCGTCAGGTCAGCTCAAATTCCATCTCCTCCCCGACCTAGAAAGAAACAGATTTCACTGTTGACATGAACGATACACTGTTGTGTCACAGTGACTGATAAACAGTTGAGTCTGTCTGTTTCCTCATAATCCAGAGGCAACAAATGAATAGTTTTTTTTACTCTTTCAGGTGAAAGAGAATTTAAACAAACCCAAAGTTTGGGTTAATATTTTTTGTTTGGGAAAATATATTTTTCATAGGCAAATTAAATGTACACACGTGACACGGCCGGGTTTAAACTGCATCCTAAAATTTGCATTATTCAGTGATGTGAGGAAAACATGACAAACGCTGCTGTGTGGCATTTCCTGGTAACATGTAAAGTATTCTATTAAACTGGGCACTAACATGTTGCACTCTGTTTAAAAAAAACAAAAAAACAAAGGTTCCTGATTGGACGAGAGAAGCCAGGGACACAAAGTGAGGTGGCTCGCCTCATAAGCGAAACACTGGAACAGGAAAAGAACCAGCAGCAGCAACAACACATGGACGATCCCTATGAACACTCCACAGAGGAGGTGAGTTTACTGGACAGTTTCTACTCAGCTGTAACACATAGACACATGTTAAATGGGATGGGTGAGGGAGATGGTTGTGATTTCCTTGTGCATGACTTCCAGAGCTGGTTATGGTGTCTATACCTTTAATCAATTAACTTTCTGTGATGATTTGGCACATCTTGATGATTTCTCCAGCGATAATTACCACTACTGCTGGATAATCAAATGCTATGTACGATTATCCAGCAGTAGCCTTTTTGCTGTGCCCAGTCCACTCTCACCTAGGACAATTAGGAAATGGGCAGCAGGATGTGAGTAAGTCATGTATCACCATGTGCCACCATTTTGCCTTTTTAAAAGGTGCTCACTTAACTGCTGCCTGTGTGCAAGAGTTGTGAAATGTTTGCTTTCTGAAGTCCAATCAGCCACAAGCTGTCATCATTATGATAGAGAGACTGAGCAGAGAGTAATATACTGTACGTATATGTGAGTCACTCACTGGCAAACTAATATGAAAAGTTGAAACCCTCTGAGGAAGTGGACACAGTTTCTATTGGTAGTGTGCTATTATTAGAAAAATGCATGTTTGCACTGCAGGTGTGTTGTACTTGTTAGTGTGTGTCTGTGACTCAGGTATGGTACAGACAGGTATTGCCAAATTAGTGCCAGCCCATGGTTATTTGCTTATGATGTAACTTAAATGTTCCCTCCAGAGGGTGGCGGACTGTGCCACTGGGCTTGTTGTTGGGTGTGTTCATGTTTGCAGTAGGTGATGCCATGTGCGGTATCCTATTTCAGGAGGAGCACTACGAGGACCAGGATGACGAGAGGATTCTGGGCTCCAACTTCTCTCCAGGGAGAAATGTCGAGGTGTTTGAGCTGCCTGACTCGGAGGCCTTCTTCCTGCCTTCCAACATGGACAGCTCTCAGATGGCCTTCAAGTTCAAAGAGGTATCAAACGCCCCATGACCTTATGTCTTATTTGTTTTAAAGTCAAAATCAGAATTTTAGTATTTTGTTCACACAAGTTTTATTTTTTGATTATACAAGATTCAATGACATTAACAATAATGCATGTGACCAATTTCTTTCCCCTGTTTTCAGCTGCAGCTCAAACACAGCATTGCTACAGCTGAGATAAATCAACTAAACGAGAAGGTATGATGGAAATGGACTCGTTTTTTTCATTGTCAGGATATTCAGTACATGTAAGAAGTGTAGAGTATTTTCCCCACTGTTTTTTGCTTGGATAAAAGTGTTTTGATAGCATCTTGGCAGGTAGTACCCTTGATAAGAAGATATTTATTTAAGGCAGTGAAGAGTACACGGCTTTGATTTAACTGCCTGCTAAAAAAGAATCCATTTAATATGTTACTGAACATGTGAACCATCTCCGTACAGCTAAAGGCATCAGAGGAGGACAAATCGTTATGGGAAACCAGGGAGTCTGCACTGGAGCAAAAGATTGAAGAAAGCAATGATAAAATCCTGAAGTTGGAGAATTACTGGCTGGAGGCCCAGGCTCTGTGCAAGGCTGTGAATGAACAATTAGCTGAGACTCAGGCCCAGTATGAGACCCTGGATAAGAAGTACAACAAGGCCAAGAAGCTGCTCAAGGACTACCAGCAGAAGTGAGTCCGTCTGGAGTTACACAACACTTTCCTGTTGCTATTGGATTTAGTGGTTTTAGCAAATTTGTGATATTGAGAGGGATAGTGGTTATAAATTATGCGTTGGTATTAAATCATCTGGTGCTTTAGAAGCATTAGGAAGTTGGCAAAGGAAAGTCGGTGCCACATTTTTTCATATGTTCATTTACATGTAATTATTCATGTCTATGGGGAATTTGGGAAAATAATTGAAAAATATATTTTGCTTTCCCTGTTTTCACACTTTACCAATATACCATGTGTTTTCTCTATAGTTCCTTTGTATAATTAAACCAATGCTAGACTCTGGTAATTTAGTCAGGAGGATATGTGCTAGTGGGATTGTGTACTATGAAATAGTTTGATGATAATCACATTAAATGGAGCATGTTTACAAGTTACAGTACTGATGGGAAACCACATTTCCTTGTTTCCTCCCCAGAGAGATAGACTTTGTGAAGAAAGAGGAGGAGCTGAAGAAAACTTTAGATGAAAAAGACAAGTGGTACAAGGAGCAGCTGGACAGCCTGCAGAACAGGGTAAGACTCCGGCTCATGGAAAAAAGTGCTTATACTGTACACAACAGACTTACTAGAGACACTGTAATGAGCCTTGGTGTTTGTTTATTCACAGATAGCTGTTCTGGAGTCCAGAGGAGACTCAGGTGCTCAACACCAGAGCACTCAGGACTCAGAGGAAAGACTGAGCAGCCCAGGCCCAGCCACCAACACACAGTCTGATGACTCACTGCTGGATACAAAGGGTTATTTGTTTTAAATTAACTTCACACTGGAAGTACACGTCACATTTTTATTGTGTGATCTGTAAAACATTCACAAATGCACATGATTAACTCCAGTGAGTCCAGCCAGGTGAATGATTGAAACTGTAATAATGTAACTTTCTACTTACTTGGTGGGGATTTGTTTTCTTTTTTTTCTCTCTGCTGTAGACCAAACCTGGATCGAGTTAGTCCCCGAGACTGAGCGATTGGACACCAGCGCTCACAAAGAGAAAGGCTTGCTGGCCCAGAAAGCCAAACGTCAACCTCCATCTCGGACTAAACTCAAGGAGAGCCTCACTGTAGCTTCGAGTCACTCTCAGGTCAGCCAAGAGCAGCTGATTCTGTTACTTAATCTACATACACAAGCTGATACCCACAGCTGTTCTACATTACAACAGGGAACATCCTTGAATGCCTTTTAGTGTTGGCAGAACAACATACCTTTGAAATGAAACAGAATATATGATAGATTGAATGTATTTACGTATATGGTAATAATATAATGTCGTTCTTTTATTTGCAGCCTAATTTTGGTAAGAGTAGGGTCACAGGTGTTCAATGTAGTATGTGAATATACAGCTCAGCTAATTAGAATTGAAAAGCAGGGCTTTCTGTTATATAAATATCTCTTATCCCTTCTTCCGTGTATTGTCCTTGTAAATAATTAGCTTTGTCTCTACAGGAAACTGAAGACGAGGATGAGCAGGAGGAGCAAGAATCTCCCAGAAGGAGGAGGTCCATTCAGGAGAGCCTGGCCCTCCCAGTGCCTGTCTGCTATCCTGGCAATGGGCAGAAAGATAATCCTGGTGAAGCCAGGGAGGTATCCAGGAGTAGGCTGGAGCTCTGCAGCAGCCCATCTCTGTCACCGTCTCAGGGAGACAGCGTCGAAAGCATCGGAAGTCCTTCTCTGTCTCCTCACAGAGACAGTTCCTCACCGCAGTCCCCCTCGGGATTGATGCGCAATGTCAAGAAGAGAGAGTCCAAAGGCAAGAACAAAGAGCTCAAAGGTACACAACACTCACATTTGATGGTTGCAATAGCAAGGTTTTCCCTTTCATTGCTACTGAGACTGATAGTTGTGGTTTTATTCCAGACGAGTTAAATGAGCATTCAGGAGGAAAAACTAAAAGACGGTTTCCAGACTTTGGGTAGGTCTCTACACAATAAAGAATGTAGTTGTTTGTCTGGAGGTTCTCGCCATCTGATACTAACTGAACAAATGTTACCAATGATCAAAACAGTGGCCTCCGGAAGTCAGGTGGCAAAGGGAAAAAACATGACAAGGAGGCAATGAGAGCATCTTTGGACAGCAGGTACAGTATAACTAATATCAGATATAACCAATTAAAAAAAAAACTTGTTGGATTTGATGTAAAGTTTTCACATATTGTATGTAAGATATGCTTACGTATCTTCTGACTCTCTTTTTTTCATAATTGCAGGGGGTCGGCAGAGTTACTGGAGGAGTCTGGAGGGAACCTGTCTCCCGCAGACTCAATGACCTCCATCCCTACCTGCATGCCCTTCACCTGGTTTGGAGACAAAGAGAGGGACAGGGACAGAGACAGGGAGCCCTCCTCTTCCAGCAGCAGTCTGCCATACACTACGACTGAGACCAGCAGTGAGCAAAGCCACGAACGCAAGAATAAGGTACGTAACCTTCTCTTAATTTAGTGTGAAAGTAAGTGTGCGTCATGGGGTTAAAGTGTTAACTACGTAGTGTTTTGCTCTTTATGAGTGAGATGTAACATCAGTTGGGTAATAAGCTATTGTCTATTCTTCATCATCGCAGTGTATTTTTGGCTACACTGAAAGGGCAAAACTTGTTGACACATAACGGGAGGCCGTTTACAGATGTCTGTCGTCAAAAATAAGCAACACCATGCAGAGGCTAAAATAACTGGATCCATATGTTCGCCATCAGACAGAGCAAGCAGGGGAAGGATCCAGTGGCTTTTCAATGAGTTTGCAAATAGTGACACATCAAATGCATCTGCTGAAATGCTTGGCGAACTGTCATGCAGGCTGCGGTCGGGCCGATGTTCCCATGAATCTGTTTTAATGAGTTCAAGACATGAGGTGAACCAAAGAGAAATTATGACCAAGAGAAAGGCTTTGGTTCTTTTGCTGTTTACATAATGGCTATTTTGTCAGTGCTCTGCTCCCCTGGACATTTATCTCACTCAACCGTGTTTCCTTTAAACAGACAAATCTCTCCTGGTCTTCTTTATTCAGTCGCTCATTAGATTTGGTACAGTATATACACTTTTGTTTTACCTTTTGATCCTAGATGACACATTAGAGCATCACTAACAAATGCAGAGCTGTGATTTATAATTTCTCACCTCGCCGCATCCAATCAATCACTCACCGTTGCTTTTGTAGTGGGTATGTGGTAGTGTCATAGGAAACTGATATGAACTGAATTCCCATTTATTTACATTCAGAAAGTCTTGTGGCTTGTATTAGAGGAAGCTTATGAAGCCAAAAATAAGTGGTTTCTAGGCCTTGTTGCATCAGCTAATCGATGTTTGAACCAAGGTTTGTGTTTCTAACTGCTCTGGTGTAACTAACTTTTTTTGTGTGCAGTCTCTGTTTTTATAGTCAGATTCTCACAATGTGTTGAAATTAAACTGCACATAGCTGGTGCAACAGCCTGCAGATCTTACCCCAAATTAAACCCACATTGGTCTGGAAAAACAAGCCATGATTTAACTCAAAGAATCTTGTTACATTAACATATCACTCACCAAATCAGTCAATCAATCTATTAGAATCGACTTGATTAAATTAAAAACATTACCCCATACCTGAAGTGTGTGTGTGTGTTCTTTTATTAGAAGTACGTAGTGTTAGTTGTAGTTTTTAGAAGATGACGGGGCAGTTGGTGGTGGATTGGCTTGAGTTTTTATTCACCTTGAATAGTAGATACTCAATCTTCTCCCTTCCTTCCACATGTCGAAGATCCACGGTCACTGATTGCACTTAATCAGAGACCTGGATTATTGCCACTGTAATCAGTTTAATTCATTTATCATAGTTTCAGTCCCTAATAAGAAACACAACTCCCCCTCCCCACAGCTGAAGTGTGATATCTGTTTGCCTCTCTTAGCAAAGAACTGTTGTTTGGTCTTGTGTGACTTTAGTAAATGCGTTCCTTGTTTCCACTTGTTCCAGAGTTTTTCAGTCATAGATGATTCTAACGCTGCCAGTCCCAGTTCAGACATCTCTGGGTTAGTTGCTGAACCCAATCTGTCTGGGCGCTCACACACTTTAATCTTCTCTTCCAGCGAGGTGAGTGCTCTCCTTGTTGCACAGTCACAAAAGCTGTGTGGGACGCCTTGATGCAGCTGAAAGGGGACATTCTCAAGCATGCTCTTTGAGCCTCCCCCCCTTTCATAGCTGAGATTAAACCGTGAATGGAGAGCGACTAGAAGAGAGCTGCATGTGTTAGAGCTGTTTTGTTTTGTCTCACAAGTCTTGTGGCTTAGCTTCTCTTAAGTCAGCTGTGATGTTAATAGTTTGTACTTTTGCCTCTGTTAGAGCTGTCAACCAGCGCTTCATGTTCTTTACAAGCTTTGACAGACCACAGAACAATGTCGACTGCTCTGCTGCCTGCTCAGTGGCGTTTTTGTTCATTTATTTATTTACTTTCTATATTAAGTCATTTCTTTTCAGTCTCTCAGTGAAACATTTGAAGGCATAGATTGATATGTTTTTGGGAATGTTGATATTTTTGCTGTTATTGCACGCTTGTTTTCTCAGCTATAGCTTGGTGAATTTGTGCACTGCACGCAGGTTTGCTCATCAGCTGGAAAACATGTGTTGTAACAATGTTAATGATTGGTTAACCATATATATTTCTCCTTTGTAGACTTTATGATGTATTTTTCATGCACTAGACAGAAGTAGTGCTCTTTGTCCTTTACTGCACAACATACCACACACAAATAAAAGCCACACAGTCTTGAACAGACTTTTAACAAAATCCTCCCCCTAAAGCAATGGTGTACTTACTTTTATACTTATATGTGTTTGTATTATCTCTGTCCTGTGTAGACATTGGATGATGAGCCAGTGGCCACAGGGAAAGAGTATCAGTGGCAGAACCGCCCTGTCTCTGAATGGACCAATCAACAGGTGTGTCACTGGTTGATGGGCATGAACATGGACCAATACACACCTGAATTCACGGCTAAAGGAGTCGACGGCCAGCAGCTCTTGCACCTGGATAGTGACAAACTGAAGGTAAAATAAGTTGTAATGTAGTCAAGGTGTTGTTGGACTGTGACTGCCCCCTAATGGCCAGAAGCAGACATATCATAGTTATCTTTTTTTTTTTTAAGTTTTTTTTTTTGTGTGTGGCTTTTTTGCCTTTATTTGATAGTACATAGTGAGATAGATAGGAAAGGGGGAGGCAGAGAGGGGGAATGACATGCAGGAAAGGTCTGCCCGAACCGGGGACGCCTGCATTGAGGACTGTAGCCTCTACATGGGGCGGCTGCTTTAACCACTGCGCCACGCACCGCCCCAGCTTTCATCATAGTTGTTCAGGATTGCTATTTAATGCTTCACACCTTTGATCAAATGTATTTGCTCCAACCTATAACCTATGTGAATATTCCCCACTGACAAGAACACTGAAAATACAGATAAAAAGTCATGAAAAACATTAGCCTCAGCCTAACTTTACCTCCTACTTACCTGCTTTTCCTAAATGTGTGCACTTGTTCCTTCAGGCACTTGGTGTGTCGAGTCAGAGCGACCGTTCAACGATCAAGAAAAAGCTGAAGGATATGCGCAAGGCCCAGGAGAAACTGGAGAAGCAGAGAGAGAAGAAGGAGAAGGAGGTCCGACGCAGTGGGAAGCTGCCACTCAACAGCGACTCTGTCTGCTGAGGTAGCAGCTCTGTACGCTGAAACTATGTAGCATAAAGTTCATCATCATCACAGAACTCTGAAACCTTTTTTATACTGACAGTGCAACGCTCTTCATGTCACATGGTGTTAATGCCAACCTCCGCTGAATGTGACCTCGAGTGAATCGATGCTGACTGAGGTGCCAATCATGATCTATGTTCAAAGTGTACATCCCATTTCTTTTTTTTGGTTCCTCACAAACATATTAACAAACTTCAGCTTAAACCTTTTTAACTGAAAGATGAGGAATGTCAAACAAACCACAAGCTGGGTATGTGACCAAAAAGGTTTCCTAACATTTTCTACCACTAAAAAGCAAGAAGCTATAATTATATAAATATTAAAAAAAGTCTGATATCAAATGATTTGTAGCTGGTTAGTTGTTGCAGACCATGCACACATTTACCTAAGTCAAATGTATAGTGCTTTTTCAGCATTTTATATTTTTACTAGTATAACTTGCCTGTTTCCATGTACAACTATTTTGCAGGAATGATTATTGTACAGTTCAGATAAAAGCACTATATTTGTCTTTTAAGCTTCAGTGGGCGACAAGGTTTTAAGTGTATAAATAAGTTTTATACATGTGCCTATTAACTGCATATCTTTTTTTTTTTTTTACTTAAAACGTTTGTTCATTTTATACTATCAAAATTTTCTACTAAGTAGAATAGCCAGGCAGTTGTCTTTTGTTGTTGTTGAATGGAAAGCAACAAACAAATCAAGTAGGGACAAGGTGAATGCTGCTTCTGCTGTTCCTGACTCTGACTGTGTGTTGCTGGTACCAGGATGCTCCATGTAAATACACACAGGCTGCAGGTCTGCTACACACACGTACACACACACACACACACACATACACCTCTGCTCCATCGGATGGTTTAAGAGGAGCCTATGACAAGGACTTGTGTGAGTCGGGACCACAGCGTCTTGTATGAATGTGAGGCTGAACGACGAGTGTTGGCAGCCAAGCTGAAGTGCTTCCTCTCTTCTTAAGCATGACTCCATGTTCTGTAGGATACAACATGATGAACTGCAAGAAAATTATATTTTCCACCTATTTCTGAATCAGAGAAACATTTCTTGGTACATAAAGCATCAATAAACTAATTTTCACTTCACGTCATGTGTTTTTCTTGGCGGTCCTGGCAGCTTCCTCATGACGTGAGTTGTTTTGGTTTTACGGGGAGTAACAGGTATAACCACAGGGTGTGTTTGTTGCAGGATTACCCTGTAATACATTGTTTACATTGCACAGGTGGCTGTTCTCAGGTTGCTCAATGTAATCTACACTGGATCAGACGAGGCTGCCGTCAGCTGCAGTTCCACAAAATACATTTTCCATCAGATAAAGACCAACATTTTTTTCCCTTAGCTCTGGAGTCATTCTGTGCAAATGTCCACTTCTGGAAAAGCAGCCTGTCTTAAATATTTTTCCTTAACATTTAAACTAAAACCAGAGCTCATAGATGTTATGAATACACATAAATAACAGTTAAAGCATTTTATATTTTTCATGTATTTAAAACGTTGGCCGAAGGAGAATATTTTTATTTTGTTTGTGACGTCTTTACATGAGCTGCCCTCTAACTATTTTGACACAAATGTTCTCAGCATCAGTGACCTGATGTAAACTGTAACTCTAACTGACTTGTGTTAAGTCTTGTATCAATAGAAGACTCTCAATCATTTGCAGTAATTTATTCAAACACTTTAAGAACACAGTAGTTTCCACAAAAATCAATGTTTTTGTTTTAATGCCCTCAAACCTCCAAATGATGTTAGGACTCATTTTACCAACATTGTCACTGAACTGCTCCCTTTAGTCAAGTCAAGAAAAACAAATCGACTGTCCTGATGGATACTAAGAAAATAATAATTTAGTAGCACATGCACATCCGATTAGCTTCTTCTCTTTCATTCACCTCCAGCAAAAATAAGAAACTATAGTATTTCTTTGTTACTGAGCCTTATCAATGGTGCAACTGACCTCATAATACAACCACAGAAAGCCAAATTTTTATTTTGTAACAACACTGAGTGATACAACTTTGAAAGGAAAAATAAGACTCATCTAGCTCAAGCGTTGCTACATCTTATTTGCAAATTGATAAAAAGAAAAGTAATTGCAAAAATATTTTGCGAGCCCACTCATTCCCACCAGCATGCACATTGTTCTCCTCTGTTGGCCTCAAATGATCTTTTTCCATTTGCAGTAAAAACAGGTGCAAAATTGTCTTTACAAATGGCATTTTGATCTTTTTTGCTTTAACAAAAAACATCAAACTGAAGGAAATGCCCGAAATGAAAACATTTAGACAAAACAAGACTTACCTGCAGAAATCTCCAGCACAAAAAATAAATCAAAAACAAGCAGCAAAACATGTTTTCCTTTCAAAGTACACAGAGGAAAATGGATGGACAGACGGTTCACCTTTCACCACAATAAGAAGCAGCAAAGAAAACAAGGAGAAGCCGTAAACTAGTAAACTCTATAAATTAAATGTTAAGTTTTACAGCTCAAACTTTAAAAGATGAGCTGAACCAAATTACAGAAATATACCGTTTCAGGAAGTGGTGTTTTCTGCTGATTTTTCTGCCGTCACTGCAGCCCAAGACAGATGAATTTATTTTGTTTTTGATCAAGTTTCATCTCTAAAGTCGTATTAAAAAACGACCAGTACATTGACAAGATGTATGTAGCTTATCACAGATACATTATTATTGTTCATGATGAGTAACACTAGAAAGTGTTGCAGTTCCATAGTTTGTCCACCAGAGGGAACTGTTGGAGTTTCACACTGAAATGTCCTGTTCAGTCCTCGTCAGGGAGGATTTAAGGGCTCCAAATAAAAAAGTATGTTTCTTTTGTATGTTCCATACTTTTCTAAAAAGGTATGGTTCAAGCATCCATATTATTAAGACTCAAATACTGCTGGACATTTGAATTTCCCCTGGGGGATAAATAAAGTATACATCTATCTAATAGCAATAAAAAAAGTATTGACCTCTGAAATGTAGCATTGATTGGGCTTTACTTTGAACAGCTGTGTGTGTCTGTCTAGGAAGGAGGATTGTTTTTTACTGACGGTTGCTGAACTGTTCTATATCAAATATACAGTATGGCACTAAAACTTTGTTTTGATTCTTTCTATGAATTTTCTGGACAAAGAGGTTTTAACTGATGGACTAGACAGATACACACACAACAACTTGCACTCCTCCCTATAGGCCCATTTGATGTTTGAATCTAGAAACTACGAAACTTTGTCATGTCCTTGGGCTCTTTGCTCGGGACGCACCAGTCGTCGGCCTCGTGGATCGTCTTGTAGTGTTTCCACGCCGACTTGTTGTAGACGGGAAGCCTCTCGATGGACTCTGTGGAGAGTGCCTGGGAGAAAATGGAGAATGAAATGGAAGATGAAAACTTGTTCATTCATCCTTCTTTTCTTTGAGAGAGAAGCAAAAATTAATAAATTTATTAATTAATTTAAAAAAAACAACTAATTTACCCGAATATAGATCACAGCATCGGTTCCATAACCCTCCAGAGAATACAACTTCAGGTCCCCTTGAAAGTAACGTGCATACAGTCGAGAAATGGGCAGGCCATACCCATAACCAGCCTGGACAAAACACAACTCAACATGTAAGACCCACAATTTACAACAACATCAGTCAGCTGCTTATGGAAAAGATTCAGTGGATGTTTATGGTACATTCAGTGAACAGGAGGCAGAATGACAGGTGCTTCTTTGTTCCATCTGCTTTTGTAAAGCCATGTTAGTGTGATATGATTAAAGGCTCATGAGTTTTCTACTCTGACCTGCTGTGTTGGTTCTGCTTAGCACAGTCATTTCAGTACAGGGATACACGAATAGTAATAATAATTTTTTTAAGTAATTTTTTTGGCAAAGGCCTTATCACACACATTAGCAATAGGTAAAGTTGCTGAAATCAGTATAACTATGACTATAACTATAAATATGGGTTACTAATAAGATTGTGACGTTACATACGATTTTACATTTTGTGTCATTTCATTATGTCAGCTCAGTGTTGATGGAGAGATTCTATCACAGTTCAACGGCCCAAAAAACAACGTAATGTTCTGTACTCCCTGCTGTTGACTGGGCTTGTTAAACTAAACACTACAATGACCAAAATGAAACACAGAACCTAGAACAAGCTACATTTGACAGTTTAAGGACCTTTGCTACATATTGTATGACTGATTCCCCATCTGCAGCTACAGAGTGTTTCACTGCTCACATCTGGCCACATCAGGAATACTGACCAGAGGAGCTGCATGTGAGCCACCGATGCTGGGCCGTGGAGCTGTGGAGTACGTGTAGGTGAACAGCCTGTCAATCTTTCGCAGGGGCACGCCTCCTCCACGATCGCACACCTGATGACGAACATACAATACGAACACAACAGAGGGAGACAGTTTCATCTACAGATCCGTCTGTATAACTCAGAAATAATGAGGTGAAGAGTTTGAAGGAATTTAATAAAAGGGGACAAAATGCATGACATTTTAAATTAAATTTATAGTATCAAATTAAGTTAAAAACTGTCTGAAAAATCATTTAATCTGTTTGTTTGTTTGTTTTTACAGCCAGTTGAACAAAATTAATTTAGGAAATGATGTAAAATAGAATTGAGTTAATTGCTGAGATTATCCAGCATAGACATTCAGTCAGTGAACTGAGTGTAATTCAGTTAAATGATGACTGTATGAATTCTTCAGTTGGGACAAAACAACACATTGTTGTGAGGTCACGATCGTCTCTGTGATTGAGTTCATGAGATCACAACGACCTTGACCTTTGACCTTTGACCAACATGATGTACTGTAATCAGTTCATTGTTGAGTTCAAGTGAACATTTGTGCCAAATTAGAACACATTCCTTCGAGGTGTTCCTGGGATTTCACGGTCACAATAATGGGGGGATGGAATGACCACCTGAAAATAGAACAACTGTTGGTCACAGCTGTCGCCAAATGCATGATGAGGGAAAGACAGACAGTAAATCAGAGGTGGATCCAGAAGATCAGTGCATGTTCACCTTGACTGTCAGATCTTCCGTTCCCAGAGCAATCTGTGCGTGGACAGGAGGATAATCCATGGAATCACCATACAACTCCATGGTGGCACGCATGGCATTCTGCAATAAAGAAAAACACCAGGAAATTTTCAATCTGTATCTTTATAGTGAGGAAGTCATTATGTCTACAAATACAGAAAAGTCCAGAAGGCTAATCTCACCTTAAAAAGTTCAAACACCATGTGATACAGATGAGACGGAACGTAGACCATAGTGATGGGCTTTTCCTTCTCTTTGGCTGTCAGGATATATGGATCAATTCATTTCCATCAGACGTTTATCAGTATGAATCAAGCAATTCATACTTATCTACAGTATGTTTATTTGTTTATTCCTTCACAATGCAGTTTGAAGCACTTGAAGTCACAAGCAAAACAGAAAGTGTGACATGGAAACAAACATGTTCCAATTAAATGTGCCTGTGTGACTGTGTGTATTGTTTATGTGTAATAACCAAACAGTTACCGTTGAATTCCTCCAGGATCAGCTCAGGAGAGTTCATGTAATACCGGTCACAAAGATTTCGTGCATTTTCGTAGGCGTCTACAAGAAAGACACTTGGTTCAGGGACGAACAAACAAGACATACTTGAATAGTGACATGTTTGAACCGTGTCATGGTTTGTGTTCTTAAGAAAATATATTACATTACCTCTGATCACATCACTGACACGACAGTGTGGATCAATACTGCCGATCTGTTTAGGATGTGCTGGGTTCACCTTCACCTTCCCACCAAACAGCAGAGCTGGGAGGAAACGCAGGGATATCAACATGCAGAACAGTATAACGTGATCATTGATTCAGAGGAAACCATGGATAACTCAGACTTTTCATTTCCACTATTTGCACATGAGAATCAATACAACTGATATAATGATTTATTTATTATCAGTTTAATTGCACATTAAACTTTATATACAAGGAAGACTAATACAACACAATGTAATATGATGTCAGTATGTAAAAACAACTCACTCAGTCTCGTTTCATAATAATTTCACAGTCATACTATTTGTTGCATTTTTTTCATCCACCTATATATTTTATATCAACCCTGAAATAATAATAGTTATTATTCATATAAATTATTTAAAACAGACAGTAAAAACATGCAAATTTTAAATGGATGCTTCTCAAACAAAATATCTGTGCTACAGCCTTTTCTAACTTGTAGGTTCATGCTGGTTCATAGTCTCTTTGTTTTTTGTCTCTGGCTTGTATCAACCTTTATACAATCTATGGTATCAACACGTTGCTTCATTCAACAGAACAAGACCAACAACACAGAGTTGTGTGTTGATTCCTAATTTAACAGTAAAATACAGACATTCAACCTAATGCAAAATCAGGGTGACTACCAGGGCTGTGCTCAGAAAACAGAGCTTTGATCCGGTGATAATGCAAGGCGGCTCCAGGCTCTCTGGGGCAAATCTGCACTGAAATGTAACATTACCATCATAATCTTCTGCTGTTGAGGGCTTCAACCCCCAAACTAAAGAATATGGTGACACACTGGTGACAGTTTCATGAGAAAGAAGAGAATATACTCACTGTGCTGGTTGAGCAACATCCTGATTCCTATTCTACTCATGTAGAAACGATCCAGGAAATACTGAACGTTCTGGCTGACAACTGGGTCTGTGCCGTACGCCTCTTTGTACTCCACCACTCCCTGAGCCATGGTGGGAATGACATCATTGTGTCGATTTCTGATATTTATCACAGCATCTGTGAAACTAAAGGAAGATATGAGAGTTATATGAAAACACAGATCAACTCCTGGCACAGAATAAAACATTGTAAGAAGGAAAACACATCTGCATAGTCTGTGCTTTTATTTAGGCCTACTTACTCATAAGAGACTTTTTCATCATCTGCGTTTTTGTCCTTGAACTCAAGAATCTCCTCCAGACTTTGCAAGTACCTGTGTAGGGAAATAAATGTCATTTAAATGAAAACCATGGGATCAGTGTAATTTGAGAGAGAGATGACTGAGAAAAAGCAGAGCCTACACATACCAGCTCTGCACCAGCCGGACTGATGGAGTCCTCAGCAAGTTGTCTGGTAGTAAGTTGATCTCTTTCATGATGTTTGCCAACCTCACAGGGAGCTCCTGTCTGAGGAAGGCGAAGGATGTTTTCTCACATGCATTTTCTGAGCCTGGAGAGAGGAAATAAAAAGAGAAAACTCTCCTGTTGCAATCACAAATATTAATGTAGGAGGCAAACTCACAAAAATGACAAATGTGACATTTTAAAATAGAAAAACAGGCAGCAGTGTGCACCACTTCTTACCAAAATCCAAGAACTGCTTCATTGAAAGAGGGGAGGGTGAAAATTTAGAGTAGTAGTCTATGTCCTTTCCTATGGACGCGCTGCTCCTCAGGACACGTAAAATCCTCATGTTGCCCGGTGCTGTGTCCGCTCACCCCGCCGACGGTGTTGTTCAGACGGTGACACCAACTGAAATAGTACCGATCCAAGTTTAATGACAGCTGGTCGGTACAAATCCGTGTTGTTATTAGCTTGTCTGCTAACTAAAGCAGCTAGAAAACACACTTAACATGCGGGCTGTTTATTAAATGGTTCTTTTTAAACCCGTGCATCCATATTCACCTCTTCCGTGTAATGTTTCCAAATGGTCCCCTACTTCAGTTTGCTTGTTGTTGCCAAATATTTGGAGGTAGGAGCGTCAACATGTCAAGACGGTCAACTCTGTGAGCAGCTAGCTAACCCAAAGACTCACAACGATGTCGAGATGACTCCCTGCCTGCCGACCCCGTGAAAAAAGAAAAGAAAAAAAGAATGAAATGGAAATCAATTTTATTTGTTCAGTATAAAACGGAGGCGAGTCAAAGCCTATCGCCGGTATCGCGTTTTAACAGTTACGTTTGTTTGTTTGTTTTTACTTGCCACAGTTTTTTTTCACTTCCTTATCGAATTTTGAACGCCACATTCAGGACACACTAGAAAATCGGAAATCACAAACCAAAAAAGTTAAAATGCACGAACAAGTCGAATATTTCTCCCGGAAACAACTTCATTCATGAATTCCAGTTTGACTGCTTATGACATCACAAGTTAACTTTAACAAACGATGTAGGCTACTATAATTTGAATTTGGACGGTTTCCGATGAGTTGCCAGTTACATTTTTACCCAAACGTTTGTCATGATATGGTCTCTTCAAGCTTAGTTTATGTATGCTTCCATGTTGTTTTCTGCGATTATTATGAAAGTTTTTCGTAACTTTCCGAAATTTCCGAATTTACCTTAGTTCTGAATGGAGCAAAGTAGTCCAAGTGGTCCGTTTTCCTCTTTTTGTGCGCATTAAGGGATAGTTATTTTGTCCACTGTTTACTCTTTGGTAACGTGGTTTGTTGATTTTCCATCCCTGAGACTTGTTTGTCAGGTTTCATGGCCAACCAATTAAATGTGTGGTTGGCTCCAGACGGGGTTACGATAGGACATTATATCTGTCAGTCTTAACAACAGAGGCGGGACTTGAGCCGTGACAGACCGCACTCTGGGCGAAACTGTGACCCATGCGCCCTGGTCCTGGTAAACGTCATTTCCTGTAGTCGGCAACAGAAATGGCTGCATGACGAAGCTATGCGACTGCTAGCCACGTTTTTGTCAACGATGTGTTGCTAGTGTGTGATCCCTGTCTCGGTCGAGGTAACGCCAACAAACATCTGATCAACTTAATCAACGGCCGACGTCCGGATATTGTTGGTAGGAAGAAACGTTTCCCCGTTAACGTCCGTTGGAGCAGCTCGTGTTGTTGTGACCCGCCAAAAGCCACAGGTCCAGACAGGAAGTGCCCATTTTGAGCTGTTCAACTTCCCTGGACAACGTTGTTGTACTTTTGACAGAGAGAAATGAGTGGTGGGTTTAACTTCGGGCAGCCCTCTGGGGGCGGCTTCACCTTCGGGACCCAGAAGCCCACCGCCGCAGCACCCGCCACGGGCTTCGGGCTGACAGGCTCCACACCGGCAGCGCCCGGAGGAGGAGGAGGCGGCTTCAGCTTCGGCACCGCCACCGCTCAGGCACCGGGCAACGCCAACTCCACCGGTGGTTTCAGCTTCGGTACCCCGGCGAAAAGCACCGCAGCCGGCGGAGGATTCTCCTTCGGTACTCCCACCACCACCTTCGGTCTGGGCGCTGCTGCTCAGCCCGCTCCAGCAGCGGCACCAGCGGGGTTGACACTCGGCACCGCTCAAGCTCCGGCTCCAGCTGCGGGGACGGGGTTCACCCTGGGTGGAGGGCTGTCCGCGCAGACCACCGCAGCCGCCCCTGCAGCAGGAGGAGGAGGGGGCTTCAGCTTTGGGACCGCTGCTCAGATTCAACCCCAACTTAATGCAGCACCAGCAGCCGCCGCACCTCAAGCAGCAGCCGCGGCGGCAGCAGCAACATCAGCAGCAGCAGCGGCGGCAGCAGCAGGTGGCCTCGGGTTTGGAGGCTTCAACTTCGGGGCTACAAAGGTCCAGGCGACCTCAGCTGCAGCCTCCACCGCTGCTCCCACCGGAGGCTTCAGCTTTGGCACCAGTGCTCCATCCACCCTCACCCTGGGCACCCAGCCGCAGCCGGTCTCCACCGCTGCAGCCACAGCAGCTCCAGCAGCTGGTGGAGGGTTTGCCTTTGGGATTAAACCTTCATCCACCCCTGCTCCTCCTGCAGCCACCCAGCCAGCCCCAGCTACAGGCCCCACTCTCTTTGCAACTCCCATCACTACAGCTGCTGCCCCTGCCGCTGCCCCTGCCACAGGTACGGGCTTTACTCTGGGTGTAGCTCCAACCGCAGCAGCGAGCATTGCCCCCGCTGCAACAACCACAGCAGCTGCTGGAGGCCTGGCCTTTATGCTCAAACCTCTGGGGGCAGCTACTGCCACCACCGCCACCTCTGCCCCTGCCTCTACAGCCGCAGCCGCAGTCGCTGCTGCAGCTGCAGCGGCCACAACAGGTGCTGCCACAGGCTTCACACTGGGACTCAAACCTGTGTCCGGCATCGGTATCACAACAACGGCCACAGCCACATCGGTCACTACAACCACTGCTCCTCCAGTGATGACCTACGCCCAGCTAGAGGGTCTCATCAACAAGTGGAGTCTTGAGCTTGAAGACCAAGAGAGACATTTCCTGCAGCAGGCCACTCAGGTGAACGCCTGGGACCGCATGCTGGTGGAGAACGGAGAGAAGATCACATCCCTGCACAAAGAGATGGAGAAGGTGAAGCTGGACCAGAGGAGGCTGAACCAGGAGCTGGACTTCATCCTGTCGCAACAGAAGGAGCTGGAGGACTTACTCTGTCCTCTCGAGGACTCGGTGAAGGAGCAGAGCGGAACCATCTACATGCAGAACGCCGACGAGGAGCGTGAAAGAACGTACAAGCTGGCGGAGAACGTGGATGCACAGCTGAAGAGGATGTCACAAGACCTGAAGGAGATCATTGAGCACCTCAACACATCCAGCGGCCCAGCAGACACCAGTGATCCAGTAAGATGAGATTAACCTGGGTTTGATCAGTTTTGATGCTTTGACATTTATTGTTGCAAATGAATTAACATTTACCCTTCTTTTCTCTCTCAGCTTCAGCAGATCTGTAAAATCCTCAACGCCCACATGGATTCTCTTCAGTGGATCGATCAGAATTCAGTTCTTCTGCAGAGACGGGTGGAGGAGGTGTCCAAGTTGTGCGACAACCAGCGCAAGGAGCAAGAGAAAACCTTTCGTTTAACATTTGACTGATCTGAAATCAACATATTTGGCCTGTATATTGACATTGTTCTAATTTGACAGTAGTCATGAATGGGGATGCTTTTCTCAGCATCGAAATGTGTCGGATTTGCTTTGATCACAAGTCCTTTTCAACTGCTTTCTCCTCAACTGTTTGGAGTCGTTTGTGTTGCATACAGATTGATATTTTCAATGCAATAGTTTTTATATAGATCAGTGAAAATGAACATTTCCTCCCATGTAAATGCTTTGCTTGTTCGAAAGAGTATCATTAAATAAACCTTTGGATTAAGACTCTGTGTTATTGGGTAGTAGATAAAATACAAACGCTGTTGCCATTCATTATAGTGGCTTTAGTAGTAAAGGTCTATAGAGGTAGACCTTTATGCTTTTTTTCAATGTACCTGTAATATAATATTACAGTATATATTTATGTATATGTATGACATTGTAAGAGCCACAGGCTAATAGGATTAATAATAGTTTTTACATGAGCAAATTTACAGGAGATTAGATATAATTGATTGTTTCTTACAAAGCTGAACATAAGCCAAGCAATATTTTTCCCTTTTCACAAACAAAACTATTGATCTATTGTATCAATCAGTAGATTACTAAGTTACAGCCCTACACTATATCAAGTATGTAAATGTAAAGGGATTCAAAAACAGGTGGAATTGGTTTGAAAACATTTAATCATATTTAACATCAATAAGTGAGACACTGATCTTGAATTAAATCTATAAAAGATACTTTTCAATTGCTTTTTTTTCCCATCTTCCCTTTGGATTCCTCACATGACATGAAAACCTCAGTGATGACCTACAGTAATACAGTGGATGCTACCTGAACGTCACAACAGTGAGAAGATGTGTGAAAAACAACCTGCACTTGTATTTAGACTCAGCCGTGGTCGTTTGTACAGTGACATGATAATGTACCTAAACGTCTTTCTAAGGAGGACTGAAGTATTTCATTTAGAAAATATTGAAGCTAGAAGCAGTAAAAATGTAAAATACTCCTGTACATTCATATTACACCGAGAAAGCTGTACCTTCCTTGCATAGAGTTTAAAGACAGTACAACTTCACAACAGTAGTAAACTTTGCCCTTCACTCTCCAACTCTAGGGCAGACTTACGACTAAAAAAAACTCTTTGGCTCCATGACATTATCAAAAAAATAAATATACAGTGTGCATTAAGTATTTAAATATATACAAAACTTACAAAACAAGGTCATCGACTGTACAGTAAAAAATTCAAAGGTGTGAACTCAGCTGGTTCAGAGTCAAATCACTAAGCATCATGTTCACAAAAAGGAACAACAAACAAAGTTCAGTGTATTTCTGCCTCGACGCTTGAAGGAAAAACATCTCAACACATCATGAGTAGCTCTCATTGTCGATCCAAGTCGTCATCCATTGCTTTTTTTCAAAAGGATCAAGCTTGACTTTTCCATCTTTGTACTCGGGAGTTTCCTTTCTTATCCGCACTGCGTGGTAGCGAGGGACGCTGCTGTCCTGTTTGGAGCGTTTGAAGAAGCCACACTGAGAAGAATAAAATAAAAAAAATAAAAAAAATACAATGTTTAAAAAAGAACTGATAAATGTCAGCAACATTTATGCACATTGTAAACAACAGGGGGAGGGAGAGAGCTGTGCAGGAATGTTTAAGCATGCTTTGCAGTTTTTAAGAAGATGCTTCATAACAGCCAAGCAGTAAAAGTCATATCAGCAAAAGCACCTGCAAAGCACAATTAAAAAAAAAGAAGAAAAAAAAAGAGAAACATTCAGCCTGCTCATAAGAAAATGCATTAATATTATATATGCAAAATTCAGAGACACATATTGTAACAAACACCTGAAGACTTATGATCAAGTGTACTTTTCTGCTAATACTATCTATTCCATATTTATTCAATGTTAAACTTTCAAAAGTGTGTGATGTAAATTTTCCCAAATAACATGCAAAGTCATCAGCTTCGCACAATATGTGTCTGATTGAATTTTTCCGCCTCAAATCAGCTGATTTGGTTGCAAAGTGAGTTCATTAGTGACTGCAGTAATCACACTCCATGCTGACAGCTCATTTTTACCCCTGTTCAGAGTATAAATCAGGCCTCAGCAGAGAGTTTGTCTTTGTCAGAGGGCTGAACATGGATCTCTGCCTTGTGATATGCAGCATCATATTCGTCTTTGGTTGCTCTCTTGAAGAAACCACACTGAGGGGGGAGTAAGGGTGATGAATGGTTAAGAGTGACAAACCGAAGAAGTGGATCACATCAATTTCTTCCAGAAAAACACCAGAGAAATATATTTTGTTAAGGAAACAGCTTTATCTGGATTCATCTTTCCGGTGTCACCAGATAACAACCAGATGTTTCTTAAGTTCAAACAAAACCTGGACCTATTTGTTCTCAAAGATTAATTTAAAAAAAAAGATAATTTCCAATACATTGTATAATACTCACTTGTTAAATCTAACCACTACTGAATTCTTTTCCTACTGTGTTGAAATTTTAAGGACTATAGTTTGATATTTTTTGGAATTACATGTTTTCAATTAGAGTTGGACAGTGAGATTGATGCCACTTTTAAACAAGAGCCAGGAAGTAGGTTAAACAAAGTTGGGTTAAACAAACAAGATATAATGACTTCATGTTCCTCCTGTTTCCAGTCAGCCAAGACAAGCTAACTTGAGTTGTAGACTCATCAATCTCTCATCTAACTCTCAACATGAAAAGAAAATTATCTCCTAAAAAATTTTTATTCTGACAACCATTACTTCAAACTGATAACGCTGTTTGTTTGTTTTTACCTTTAAGATCTGAATATCTATTTTCAGTCATAGTAAAACTGCAATTGATTACCTATATTGTTGTTTAATGTCTTTTTTCTTAGAACAAGTATTTAGTCTAAAAAATGTCCTACAGTAATCTATTGACAAGTTCGTGCTGTATCTCACTTTTTTTTTCTCTGTTGTTTCAAATTTTAACTGTGATGGCATGATGATGTAGCGTCCATGAACTTACCTTCCAGAGCAGAAACACCAACAAGGCCAGAATCAGGATTCCTGCAAGAACAGCCACCAGTATGATCCACCAGGGAACTCCTCCATACTGTGCCACTGCACTCTCTGGGGACACCGCCACTGTCACCTGCAATACAACAAAGAGAGGGGAAAACCAAGTGATAGTGAGAGTCAGGATGACGGTTTATGACGTGTTGTGGTTGTCGAGCCACTTACTTCCGTGTCGGGAGTTGTCAGGATCATGTTTGCAGCCTGAGCACGAAGCACGAGTGAGGCCTTCGTAACAATGTGCAAAGTGGGAACCGAGGCAAAATCCTGTGTAAAAAAAAACAGAAACATCCGCACACAGGTGAGACGGTCATACCTCATCAGGCGGTTCAGTGCGATGAGAAAAATTCAATAAGTCACCTCAATAAAGGTCGAGTTCCACAGACGAGACCTCAGCTCAATTGTTGTACCGTCCAGCCCCTGCAGGGGGCACTGGAGCACCACACATTTAATCCCATTCTCACAGGACTGGCAGAAAGAAAGGTCCTGTTACACTCAAATCCACATATTTGTCAAAAAAAAAAAAACAATGTGAATACATCGGAAACAAAAGACTCACCAGAACTTTATTTTTGTCTGACAGAGACGACATTTTTCTCATTGGCTTTCTCTCTTTTCTCTCAATTTCCCGTTTTGTACGGGACACAGTGGACTCCTGGAAGAGCATTCATCCTCATTACTACAAAGCAGAACTAAGCAGTGACAGGAAGTTTCACCATGAGCACATGAAAACAAACATCTTTATGTATCCTACCTTGATGTGTTTGAGAGAGTTGATCTCAGACTCTGGAGAGCACTGGATCTTCTCACGTCCTGTCGCTGTGACCTTCACCAGGTACAAAAGCCATTTCCCATTTCTGTTGAATTTAGGCCACTGAATGCGAAGCGAGGCTTTAACAGGAGGCTCCAAAGCCTTCCACACGTTGTGTATCTGCAGGAATAATCAATGCAGTACTCCTGAGTCATGTCATAAACTATCATTTTTTAATAGTAATACTTGAGTGCATAATATAGAGAGGTAGGCAAGATGAATAACCTACTCTGAATGTGTAGGTAATCAAGCTTCCTATCTCTTCTTCTGTCTCCATGGCACTTTCTCCTTTCACAACTCCTCCAAAAGTAACCTGGTTCGGGCTGGCCTCCCTGAGGAACACAAGCAAATATTTTTATTTCACATGCTGTTGTAGAGACTGAACATTTACTGTGTGTGTGTGTGTGTACAGGCAGCAGCATCACACAGCAAGGAAACACACTCACCCACTGACTGTCAGTGGTAATTCAATGATCACTTGAACCTTTACTTTCACATGGGCAATGTTTTCTTGCACACTGGTCCTGAAAAAACAAACAAAAACCATATATTAATCTAGTGAAATGCAGTTTCACAGTAATTCAGATGTTCCTCAGCTCATCATCCGCAGCAGCAGTACTTACGTTTGGAGCTGTAGGTCAATGTCAACCTCTGTCGTGCGGGGAGTCATACCCACCGTGCTCAGGATGACGTTAAACGTAGTCTTGTCGGAAAAAAGGAGGAATAAAAAAGTGTCTCACAATTGAACAACTAAATGTCGAAGTAAGATTTAACGTGAATGTGACAGGCTTGTACCTTCGAGTCTCTCTTAAAGGGATTTCCCAGCTCGCACTCTGCTTGAGAGCCGTTCTGGTTGGCACTGCAGATCACTGGCTTTTCCACCTGGGGAGAGCAAATTATAAGATTTAATCACTGTAAAAACTGTAAATCAGAATGTCAGAAAGTAATTAGAGTGTTGTTTCTGCAAAATTATAAACTTTGTTAATGTCACTTTTCAGCAGATATGACTAGGACTGATCTATGCTCACAGCTACTGGATGAATCCCAATGACGGTGATACCATAATATTTCATCTTGCCCGTTACAACCGACTAATGTTTCTGGCGTGTGAGCACTATGCTTGTATGAGGGAGTGTAGACTTACTTGATGTGAGCGGACTCCAGAATATGACAGTGCATCTGAAAAGGTCCCGACCAGCTTCGCTTCATAAGCGTCGTCTCCATTCATGTTGCTCACTGTCACCTGCAGAACCAGGTTCTTCCTCTCATAGTTCAGATGAAACACAGGAACGTTGTTCTTGCTGCAGAAACACAAAGATGTCCATTCCAACTTCCTGCTTGTTGTGTGTTTTCATATTTTAAAACTGACTCACTGAGCTGTTAAAGTAAGCGTTTTGAACTACTGCCTATTGTCACATTGACAGCGGCTACACAGGGCAACATACATGTAGATAAAGCAGCACTGGAGTCATTGTTTGACTCCAGTTTGACATTGTTGAGTCTAAGTAAATTATTTAACCTGATTTGTATAATCAGGTTCTCTGAGGTTATGTGTTGGTCGACCTGTGTGTGTGGTGACTATAATTTAACATCAGGGATTATTGGAGCTTATGTATAGACTTAAATTTCAGCACAAGGACCTACACTACTAGATGTAGGTGTGGACTTTCACTGAGAAGTAAAAGCAATGTGTAAAAATATTGTTGACTAATAATGTATAAATAACTTTACCTTTTCTTACAATAATTTTAAAATCATAATATAACGCACTGTTGAAAGGAGCAGAAACAGAAGAGCTTACATGGGCAGAGGGGATTGCGCATTGTTTTGTTTGTAATATAATTTGTACTCCATCCTCAGGTTGCTCCGACAAACATGGTCACTTCCACATCCCTCTTTTACAAAGTTGACCTGCAATGACAACAAAGCCAAAACTAAACACCAGGGGAAATATTTTTGCATCAACATAATGATGAAAAATAAATGCAGTTGACATGTTTACCTCCATGACTTCTTTGCTGGGTTGAGAGGAGTCTAATATCGGCATAAGCTGAGGGAGGCCGTTCTTTGTCCTCTGACGCTTTGTACCCGAAATTTCGGCAGACACCACGATGGGAATGCTGCGCATCTTGTCCTTAATATTGTCCTGTGGAAATCAAAAACATAAAAACTGCTTTCTACCTGCCTTAAGCCAAACAAAATAAACATTACATTTTTTTTATACACTAAACACACTTAATTTCTTATCATGTTATTAATAAAAGCAGCAATTTCTGCCATGTCAGAAGCAGACAGAAATCATTCATGAACACACAGGCTGAGTATTTATCAGTTGACTAACAAATTGGTTGATAAATAGATCGTTTCAGCTTTAAAATGCTTGTAGGATAGGATTTAGAAAATATCCTCAATGGCATCAAATTCATTGATGACAGCAAATATATAAACTTTTCAGTTTTACAGTATTGGCTGAGTCTCACTATATCTTTCAGGATATTTACCCGATTGTCCTCTGTGAGGATTATTATACCCTGTCACTGTCAACACATTCATGTCTTACCCTAAGTCTGGCTTTTATCATGACGCATGTTGCCTGCTTTTGGCCACGGAGCTCTAATGTGCTGTTAAACTGGTAGTCTGCGTCGTTGCGGGACGTGTTCAGAAACCTCACTCTGGAGGGCAGCCCCTGTTTCCTGAGCTCTCCGTCTGCCTCGACAGAGTAGCTGATAGCTGCAGGGTGGAGGAGAAGCATGTGTAAGAAGAACTGGCACAGAGTTGATGTCTCACAGATCCTAAATCTTGTTTTACTTACTTAGTTTAGGGCTGTAAGACGCCGGATTTGCTGTGTAGGAGAAGCATGCATCCACAGTGAAGCTATGGATGAGAAAACGTTTTTTTTTTTAAATAACTCAAACAGTGAATGTTTTGACTAAGTTCTGTTTAAATATAAGAATATTAGAGCACCTACCAAATGCTGTTACCGCAGGTTTTGATTGTAAGGTCAATTTCCTGTGGAGATATTTTGACATCTCTCCTGATTCTAATGACGGGCCGTGCCCTGAGAGAAAGGTTGTTAAATGATGCTGGGATTGAAATGAGTCGGGTTTAATTTCACTTACAATGTATTAGGAAATAATTACCTGTAAATCAGAGCTGTGTCTGACAGAGAGCCTACAGCCAGGTCTGGATAAGAGTTAATGTCCAGGTCCATGCCTCCTGCCAGGGAATAACCGAAGAATTGGAGGTTGTGCTTCTTCCCCAAAAGGATCTGTGAAAAAAGAGGAAACATTTTACAAGGAAGTTTAAAAAGCCACAACATGGCCAGGAAGTTAAGAAAATAATAAATAATATATTACTGATATTTGGTTCTTTAGTATCACGAGCTAGAATGATTTGCAGACATTTGACAAGCTAGCACTTAAACTTCACAGTCTGGAGTCCAGACCATGACACACTTTACTTATCATCAAAGGTAAAAGCTTGCACAGGAGAGTGTCTGGAGAGATCAATGATTTGTGACCATTTGAAAAAAATTCCTATAACCCAGAAAAGGCTGACCTGTGCAGGACTGGTGTTGATCCCTTTTACAGATCCATGATAAATGTAGACTTTTCCTGCCCCGCTGTCATCATAAGGAGCTCCGATGGCAATGTCTGAATGGAAAAATAAATAATTGAGTATAATGTGACAGCAAACGATAGAGAGAGCATAAACAAGATACAAACAGACAGCTAAATTACCTTTATAGAGGTCTTGATTGACATCTCCAATGTTTTCCACTGCTAGTCCGAACATCGAGTCCTTGGTCCCGTTCAGACGGATCGGAGTGATCTTTTCCCACCGTCCTGCCTTGTTGATGTAGACATAAACAGCTCCTCCTATGTCTCTGTCCTTCATGTAGAACTGCGGGGCTCCTACAACTATGTCCTGCCAGCTAGATTAAAGAAAGGAGGTGAATGTTTATCAGTACCAGATAGAATGAAGCCTAGAAGATAAATAAAGTCCAATTAAAACCTTGAAATTGTACATCAGTAACAAAGTGGACAGATTATAATATATATAAGAAGGTACTTTGATTAACACGTCTTATTAATTAAAACATGATTAAATTATATGTATACAGAATAGGTGAGAAATACTACCCACCCGTCATCATTCAGGTCAACCACAGCCACGTCGTATCCGAAGGAGGATCCCAGTCCCGGTCCGTACAGGATGTGCTCCACGGAGAGTCTGGACGAGGAGTCCCTCTGTTTACTCAACAGGACCACGGCTCCACTGTGATTGGCTCTCGGCGCTCCAGCCACCACTGTCAGGCCCCGACCTCTGGTGATGTTGTGTCCCGAATCAAGGGAGAATCCTAAATTGTGGGACATTAATAGAAGAGGAGGTTTCTAATTATCTGTTTTTTTTCCCCCTGATTTTGTAATATCACCGTCCCAGTCTTGGCTCATTTCAGTTGTCAGGCTGGGGATTGTTTTGATAGATATTTCTTTTTATCCATAAGTTCTGGGTTTAAGTGAGACAGCACAACATGTACATGACTCATAATATCATCCTATCTTGTCATACACGTGACAGTTCAGAGTCACTAGCGCAGCAACAAGAGCACAGTCTATACAGTAAATGCTAAATCTGTTCATTGCATCAGTTCCTAACCTCAAATATTCACGCCCATCCAGTTCAGAAACTAATTACATTTCTGTTGGCTGCTTAAAACACTGTGGAGACTAATAACAAAGCCTGATTAGCATCCGAGTACCACTTCCTGCCAAATGAATCAGCTCCAAAGACCCTTTTCACTGCAGACGCAACAGAAAAAACAACTGGTGCAACTTTTTCCAGCAGTAGTTATGTTAATCACGTTATTACAGTAGTTACTGTACACCTGCGTCTTAAAAGTCAAAATATCTAAAGCTTAATTTCTAACGTTGATTCAACTTTTGTTCAACTCCATTAACAACTACTGTAACAGCTACAAAGTACGAACTTTCACTTGTGACAATGAAAGTGTGGTCAGGTCATCCTCGAGTACCAGTGGACATGGGTGGAAAAATTTGAAGGGGTTCATCTAAGAAGTTCTGCAGATGTTGAATTCAAAAGAGCTCAATGTGACCTTGACGTTTGACCCCTGAGCCACCAAAATCAGATCAGATTGTGAAAGTGACAATTTGTAGCACCACGCCCTTCCGAAGTTCCTTCAAGGCGTTATTGTGATATCCTGTCCACAACAATGGGATCGACCAAAAGACACTGCGACAATGTGAGCAACGCAAACCAACGTGCTGTGCCACAGATGTGTAGGCATAAAAACCATCACAATATAAATTGCCAACAAAAATAGCTACTGGACTGGATGTGTGTTGCGGGTAGATATACTGACCGAGGTAGCTGTTGGCAGGAACAGGCACCAGCTCAGGGTTCAAGAGGTGTTCATCTCCAACTTCATATGGGCCGTCATCATACACTCCCATCTCCAACAAAGTGTTATTCTTTTGCTCCAGTCGCACAATGCCTGCACAGGACGCAACAATGTCGATGTTAACAGGTGTAAACAAGAAATCTTTATGTGAGGATTGAAAAAAAAAGTGTGTTTGTGGTTTCACCTTTCCAGTTGTAAGCTCCTGGTGCTCCAAACACTACATAATGGTAGTCCTTGGTGAAGGTGGCGGCCAAGCCCTGCTGGCACGACCCGAACATCTCGTGTCCTCTGGATCTGCCCTCACAGAAGTTCCAGTTACCTCCGTCCTCGTCGGAGGACGAGTCGATGGTCAAGTCCTGACTCAGCACATAGCAGCGCCCGGTGATGTCGCGGGACTCCTGAGCGGTGTTCACAAACAAGCGCCTCTGATAGCGGTGAGCACATGTCTGGAATTACAAAACAAGGCAGTGTTATAGTTTGTGCTTTGATAACAGATAAGACCTCAGCACAACTCAAGGTTACTGGGAACGACAGTTTTACTCACCACAATCTTTCCCCCAGGACCCTGGCTCTGCACCGTCACCCCCATCCACTGATTCTCCTTGTTCTCAATACGTACGTCCTCTTTCAAAATGTAGCAACACAAGACAAGGATATGAGCAATGATATTCAGTTGATGATGGTACACATTAATGTTTTGGGTATGCGTTTGAGACCAAAATGGAAATGAGTCTTCGACTTTGTTTCTGTCTCCAAGTCAAATAAACTAAAATCAACTCTTTGAAACAATATTTTAAAGGTAGAGCTATTTTCTCACCGTCATTATCAAACTCGATGCGATCACAACCACTGGACTGAGAGATGTCACATTTATACAGCCCTCCTGTGATGCTGGCTTTCTGATTTCCGAGGGCTTTGGCTTTGGGAGCACCGATCAGCAGCCTGAAAGAAAGAAAAAGTGAACAACGTTATTTGAAAGTACTATTTTTGGTGCTAAATACCAATATTAGCTTTCTTTTTGGCTGTAGTCAGCTGTCATCACTCTGAGCTGCTACAGTTTCTACACTGTAAAGAGACCTTTCAACAAGCACCAGGGCAGCAGCTTGTTGAATTTAGTACATGTATGTGAAAAGATCAACAGTCGGAGTGACAGTGATGGCAAAGCAACAGCAAGAACGCAGGAGTTTTACTGTCAAGAAAAAGAACTAACCATTGCTGCTTTCATACCTTAAAAATATTGATTAACCAGAGAAAATACAACAGACTCATATGAAAAGGTGCAGCAAATGTCACCATTTGAAGTCTAATAGATAATAATTGTCATTATTTGAGAACAAATGAGGCATAATTTAAACCACATACCACATAACCTTTTTAGTTGTAAGGTTTCTGTCCCTTCATATGGTTTCCTGCCATCATCTGCCCTCTGAGCAGCTCTATGACTCATAAGTTAACAGCTGTTGGTGATGCCAACACTGGGTGAGTAGCTATGGCAAAAATGTACAGCACCTCCTTGTATAAGTCACATCAGGTTCAATGGTGTAAAAGGCCCTGAGACCTTTTCACTAGAATGTGATCCAGGAATATCAACACAAGATGGAGAAACAGCTACACAAGGGACTCTGGCTAAAAGCTAATGCCAGCGTGCTCACAGGCCGACAGTGTCAAAGCTGTCATGTTTATATTCAGCAAGTTTAATGTTTACCAGGTAAACTAACTTAAAGAAAGTTAAGTTGCACATTCATAGCTACGATGTTGGTTGGTTATGTTTGAACCTAAAGCCCATTTGGACATCGTAGCTATGAGTGTGCGACTTCATTTCAGTCAGTTTTGCTTCAGCACCTCATCAAGGCTAATGTGCGCTCCCTCTCCGTGTTACCAGGTAAACTAATTGATTAGTAGCCATATGTTAAAATTTCTTAGCAAGCACAAAAATCTAAAGTAAAGCTACAGAGGAAAGGACAGGGCAAACAAACCCTTTGACCTGATGGTTGCACGAGATGAAAGTTTAAGGCATCACCAAAGTTATTACAGTTCACTCCGTGGGAGACATGAATCAATATGTGCAACAAATTTCCTGAGCAAAACATTTCCTGGCAATCCAAGTAACAGTTGTCAAGACCTTTCATTCAAAACCACAAACGTCCACCTCGTAGTGAGCGTATCAAAATAGTTTGAATACTTCGCCTCAATGTCACAAACCACATGAATGTCTGACTGCCATCGACACCTCGGTCGTCAATTTAACTAAACTTTTTTTTTTTTTTTTTAATGTTTTTTTATTTTACATATAGTACAACAGAAAAAAACAGAGACAACATTAATGAAAAACAGAACATAAAACATAAAAACAAGACATGAATGAAAGTTCATCATTCATAAAACATCCCATCTACACACATATAGGACAAAGGGAGTGGTCGTTCTAAGACTGGTGGGACTGAGACATGTGCAGAGAGCCTTTCTTCAATAGTCAGGCCATTCAGGATAAATAGAAAAATAAAAAAATAAAAAAAATACAAATGAAAGATAAGAAAAATAAAATATAAATGGAGTTAAATCATAACAGTAGCATCTGTGTCATACTGTAGGTGAGGGAATACAAAACAAAGCAATAATATTACAGGTACCACCAGAAAAAATAATAACAACAACAATAATAGTGATTATGGGAAAACTAAATAGAGTTCAGTAAACGAGAGTGAACAAAATAGCTCGTCATTGCCAGTGTTATATCAGAATATATCCTCGTCAATTTAATTTTCATTCATTCATTTTCATTTGAATGAAAATTTAACTAAACTTAAATAGATTAGGACAATCTCCTTGATGAGTGTGTTACAGGCTACATGATGGACCACCGTGTGCACATTATGAATGTCACAGGAAGAATGATTTGCTTTTAGTCTGTGAAAAGCTGGCAGTGTTCAATCAGTTTATCAAAGAGCTTCTGTATTTTGAGGCAGAAAATAATCTATGTCTACGTGACAGTGGTCTACTGTCCTGACATTCTTCAGAGGGCAAAGGAGAACTCAAGCAGACAATCTAATTTGGAGCTCGTTCAATAATGTAGTTGTTCTGCCCAACTTTCGCTCGCTGGCCAAAGCCTCTCTCTCTCTCCAAAACCCACATTCTCACAGGCATGAGGAGAGGATGTGTTTCAAGGGCCACTCATGTCAGCAGCAGCTGGGACGGGACAATCAGCAACACTTACAGTGAAGAGTTCATCAGCCTTTCTTTTACACATTAATTTGATTGACTGAAGTGTACTAGAAACAGACCAAAAAAGTCAAAGAAATCTATTGGGTTATGTGATTTCCTGTCGGAAAATTTGTAAAATTGGACTTTGAAGTGAAATATTTGAAATTTGACTTAGATCTGTGGGTTATGAGGAGGAAGAAAAAAATAGTAATGTAATTTTATGGACAACTATTTCTGTCTACGGTCAGTATTAATAGATTGGAATGGACGACAAGCATCTTGTTGTGTCAATGTAGTTTTGTTTTAAAAGTCAGGATTATGTTTTCAGTGTGATTCCAATTTGAACTTTGTGTTGAGACAAACTTGCAGTATGTGGGTGGAAGTTCTGCAGATCTGAGGTCTGCACCACCAGCTTCCTTTACATTTATATTAAATATGAATATGAAGGAAGTTGGTGGTGGTGTGTACTGTGCAACATACTGTATCTCTACCATGACAACAGCTCGCTGCATTTGTAACTTAACTCAATAAACACGTGCACGCTACACAGGCCAGTATACTGCAAGACTTCAGAGTCAAAAGGGGTAAAACGAAAACTTGTCATTTCCTGTTAGTGTCTGTTACAACCTTTGTTCCTCCTTTGTGAAAAAGGAAAAAGGAAAAAGAGAAAAAAAAGAAAAGAATTCTTAGAGGGACAATAGTTTGTCGATGACACAGTTTCCATCTGAGTTTTAAAGACTTGTTGTAATAAAGTGTAAGACAAGTCAAGGTCAAATTAAACTTTATTGTCCCACCAGGTTGGAAATTTGTATTTATATGATTCTGCTGCTCAAAAAAGGCATTTAGGGGCTCAGTGACATAACTGTTTATGAATTATTTAATGCTAAATAAGATCACTAACCCTATCTCAGATGTTATCACAACATGTTGGAATGTGTGAGTGAGGAGAGGAGACCTTAAAGGTAGATCACAGTTGATCTTCTGAGTTTCTACTAAAGGATCAGATTACTGGATGTGTTCGCAGTGAATCCATCCCTCAGGCCATTAAAGCAATTAGGCAACATGAGATTGAATAATCCAGGTTAACATCTGTCCATCTGTTTCTCACACCAAAGTAAAAAAGATTACGAATAAAACACTCCACAAAGTGAGTCACTCTACCGTTTGTGATATGGTGACCAGCCCACTTGCATTGTAGGAATTTTCTCAAAGGACTTAGAGGAAATCCTCCCCACCCCTTTCTCCTCAACATGACTCTGCAGTCCCCTCTGTTCCTCACCTATTGATCTATGGGATAGCTCCCGTGGCTCGTCATTTGCAAAGCAAGGACTCCCCAGAGGAGGTGCAATGTATGACTGAAGACCAAACTGTAAACCCTCTCCTCAAACAAAGCCCAATGAAATGCAAATAAAAACAAGAGTCTTTACAGTGTGAGCTTCAATTCAACATTCAACTTCCAGCTGGCTCAGCCTAATAAGCTTAAACTGATGCTGAATGCCTCAAGAAAGGCCCAAAATCTGTAAACTGTAATTCTCTGACACATGACTGGCAACAAGAACGAAGATTACTGCATATTGTAAATACACAATAATATAATGCAATCCATTTTATTGTAATATAATGCAATCCATCCCAAAACACCATGATGTACTAGTCACAGAGCTGAAACAGCACATGGAACCTATTCCCACAGATGAGGAGCCAACAAAGAATTTGTGAAATATATTGAAAGAAATAATTTAATAATGCAAATGGAGGCTACATTAGGATCCAAATCTTAAGCATTTGTCCTTTAAATACTAGATAAGATACGAAGCTAATGCTCCGAAATGTGCCTTATGTCAGTGTTGAGATACGTCCTCTGCTGTTGAGTCTGTCAGCTCAAGAGAAGCCAAATCCACGGGGGAGACACGCAGGAAAACGTGTTGCACCACCCCCTCAACAGAAGAGCAGCTCAGGAAAGTGACAGTTGTAGAATTTAGCGAGTAGCTGAAATGCAGCACACCTAGTGGAGCAGACACGTGAATTTGTTTTTCAAACAGGAGAAAAAGGAAATATTTTGTGTCGTTAGAATTTGAACTGTTAAAAACGCTAATAGACATAGTGTAGGATGCAACTCATGCAAATACCGCATTCAAGTTAAAAAACAGGACTTTGGTTATGTTCTGTCACCACCACGGATGTGTCTGTGTTATTTGTGACATATTTCTCAGTAAATTCTGAGAAATTGACAAAAACCTGACCTCATTTCTGACCACAGTCCTAACTCTGACTGCACAATATACACTGGCCGGGCATAACATTATGAGCCCTGACAGGTGAAGTGAATAACACTGAATAACACTTCATAATGGCACTTGTGAGTTGGTGGGATATGTTAGGCAGCAAAATTTATGCTAGATGCAGGAAAAACAGGCAAGCGAAAGGATTCGAGCCAGTTTGACAACAACGACTGGGTCATAACGTTAGTGTAAGGTCTACCTACTAGATTTTAGGAAAAGTAAACTGTAAAGTCAACAACTCAGGACACACTGTGTTCACATACTACTGTATACTGTGACACAATGAAAAATATTTTCAAATCTACATTTAATCTGCGTTCGTATATTCTTGTCGGACATTTCTCACTTCTCGAATATCAGTAACCTACAACATCTTGTGAAACCATGTCCCATCATGCAACATGTCTGTCACGGCAGTGTAAAGGGGAATATGTGGTGACTGGTGTGGGTTTACACAGTGATCTCACTGATCTTTGTTAACAGATGTGGTCCAGCGCTCCACAGCTGTGCACTCAAACACACAAGAAGTGCTGCAGCTGTTCTAACTGTTTCAGTTTAGACACACACACACACAAAGAGAGAGAGATAGATCGGTGCTGACCTGTGATTAGATACACATCACAGACAAAACTTAAAGTAAAGAATAAAGAATAAAGTTTTTAACACACACACAATCTATTTCATGCTTTCCAGACTTGAGTATAAAGTTGGACTGAAATGTCTCCACCGTTGATTCACTTATGCTCTATCAGGTTACATGTGCACAGATGGCTGTGCGTGTCCTGTCCAATGGCCTTTTCCTCTGGTTTCATTTCGAGGATGTTATATCCACATCATTAACCCAACACATTATTCATGTTAGAGGCATCCAGTTGCCTCTTTGCAAGATGCCACATTATGACCAGTGTCACGCTGAAGCCAGGACCTCCACTTAACACAAGTCTAAACAGTAAGAGGCATAAACATAGTGATGGTCCAAGTTGTGCTTTCAATGAACCCATTATTGAAATACAGTGGATAGAGTTGCACAAAAGGGTTTCATGCATCATAAAGAAAACAACCTTTTCATCACGTGATTTCTTTTTTTTTTCAATTGCAGCAAAGAGGCGAAGATTTTTCAGCTGTGAAACACAGAGATTCATTCCATTTGTCTTGTTAGCTACACATGTGTTTCACCGACTGGATTTATAAAGGACCCCGTAGAGGGTCGAGGGCTCCTCTCTTCACACATGATTTATAATAATCAGATTAATGTAAGCAGTGATGGTCAGTAGAATTTCACAGCTGCCTGTCATCATCATCCAACATGTGTTCGAATAAGAGCAGAAGAGACAGATGCAGAGTGTGTGACACACCACTGACTGGTGGTTTCTTGGGCTCAGAGTGTCAGTGTGTGTGTGTGTGTACGTGTCTGAGCTTTAAGTCATGCAGAGCTGTTCATTACCTACTTGTGTGTGTGCTGTGCTCTACTGAGCTTTCACTTGACTCGTCTGGCTCCTGATTATCTCTGCGTCACATGAGCAGAGATCATGGCTGAGCTGAGAAAGCTGCTGTTTACTCCATACTTTCTTTAAAATCTATTTTCTGGATCTAATGTATTAGATTATCCTGGATCTAATAATTCTGACATTGACCAATAAAAATCACAGCTTTACTATAGCTATGATTGGTTGGTAAAAAATATATATCATGTTTGCTGACAGGATATTTTCCCATTTTAGACACTTCAAACAGTTTGTCTGTTAAAAAACAATAGTTGATGATCATAATTGTTTGCAGATGGATTTTCTGTCCATCCACTAATTAACGATGACTCGGACCGCTGCTGAATTTTAAGACAGATTCATGCAAACATTCAAAACAACAAATTGACTGAAATATTGTTCAGGTTTTGCACACATTAGCTGAAGCTGCTGTAGAGTGGTTGCATTAAGCGAGTCAGCTTTCACAGAGATCATGCTTGTTAACGGGGCAGATCTTCACTCTCCTCTCACTTTTATTGGCTGAAAAACAAACTCTCAGCCCGGCGTCACATTTCGAACCTCTGTTTGCACAACAAAATGACTTTCACTGAATTTACACAGTCTTTGGTTTGTTTGGGAACGAAGCAACCCGAATGTGTTTCAAACACACAGTTTCAAACACATTTCCGTAGCTGGTGTGTCTGGTGTGTCATGAGCCGCCTTTGCACGGGAGCCAAAACAGCAGTCAGATAAAATTCCACAACTTCGGTCTAATCTGTGGGATCTTTGGGAAATCTGCCCCCTCACCCCCTCCCTCCTCTGTTATCAGGGCCCTCCATCCCTGCGCCGTGCTTCTCAACATGCTGCTGCAGGATCCTATGGCCCATAACCAGCGTACAATGCAGTGGCTTCAGCAGCGATACAGCCTCACCCTGTTCACAGGCTATGACATGCCACCCTCTCCCCTCACTTAACCCCCCCCCCCTCGCAATCACTCTTTGTGTGGCAGGATGCTCAGGCTCTCCACACAGACATTTTTCTGCACCCTCAGGGCTAAAGCCACAGGCCGTGGTTTACTGTCGTGTGTGTGCACATGGTGGCGTTCGTGAAATGTTGTTGCACTGAGGAAACGTTGAATTGAACTGCTGTTGACTTTTATTCTGGGAGAAGCTGAACCTCTCTTTGACATGGATCATTTGACCGATTGTGAATGAATGAATGGAATGCCTGAAATATGTGACAGATGAGGTCAGGATGACACCAGTCAACTGGACATTAACTTTAATACACTGTTCACTCAGTGCTGATTATAAACCTATATCAAAGTAAGTGAAAAAGCACCTGCCAAGTCATTAAAAGAACAATATCCTGTTTAAAATGTTATAAAACGGCAACAAAGCTTTGATCCGTGTATTTTGACAATATTCCTGGGTAATTGTTTAAACGGCTGATTATCAGTGTTCTTACTATAGCAGCTTCAGCTTTACCCCTCTCTGACTTTAGAGCCACATTTGCATAACAGTTATAACCATTGTTTATTGGCTTGTTGTCCTCAGGGCTGCTACTCATTTCACATTCAAAGCATCACAGGGAAGGAGTAGAAATGTTAAATTAGAACAAAGACTCAACTGACCAGAAACACTGTGGGCATTAAAAGATTGTCAAGAAAACTGAAAGTCTTGCAGGTATAATGTTGGACATCACCACATAGGATTCTGCTTGCACAAGACAGAATCCTTCACTTCAAATCACTAAGTTTTACTGTGTTGTACGAGGTCATCATATATTTTTTAGGCTTTTATGACTCAGTAACCATGTTATCCTTTTAACATGCTTCATGACTCCATCTGTGTTTTATTCTTTTGCCTGCCTGAAGCACTGTGCACTGTGACCCTTGCTCTTAAAGGTGCTATTAAATCAAGTTACTTGCTTATGATTAAGAAATCACATCAAGTTCAGGTGCCAGTAATTCTAATGAACCTGCGCTATCAGGTGTCTCATACAGGGGCTGCACGACGACAATGAAAACAAACAGCAGTGTGTATAACAACTGAAGGCATCACTTACATTCTCTTGTCCGGGTTTAGTTGCCGGTGCACAGCGAGAGAGAACCCGAACAGCGAGCCCGGCTCTCCGCTTTTCTTGATGACATGAGCTGTGTCCAGGTTGAAGGCGAGCACCAGGTTCGGCTCCAGGAGACAGAGGAGAGGGAAAAGTGCAGCGCACACGGCGCAGTTTGAGCCCTGCAGCAGCATCGCAGCTCTGGAGCTCCGGAGCTTCTTCAGTAGTCCACAAGTTGAGAGCCCGCTGACCCCGGTGCTCCTCACCGCTCAGCCCGGTGCAGAGTGACTGAAGGCTGCCGCCCGCTCAGTCCTGGCCTGGATCCCCGCTGCGCTCCACAGCGCCGCCTCTGGTCAGTGGTCACCGCTGCAGGACGCCACCTGCTCCAGTGGGCGGTCACAGATTTTTTTTTTGGCCATATAAATCTCAATAAGATCATCTATATTTAATAAGTCTTCCAACTGATTTTAATTCAAAAGGTGACTCCAATGGAAATGTCTACTGAGAAATAAATATAGCCTACCTTGTATTCAGGAAGTCTTCAGTCATTTTGAGCGTTCAAACAATGAGATTTTTGATGGTTGGATTTTTTTTTTTCTTTTTCTTTTGCTGTGGATGGGACAACAGGACTGTGAATTAAACAACATGCATCCGGATTTAAACATGGAAGAGAAAAAACTGAAAACTGTAACCATTATGTTGATGTCTGATGCTCCAGTGATAAATATAGCCTTAATATAATCAAATCAATTCTAGGACAAATTAGCAGAATGCCATCTGATCATCCCATCCAAGCTAGATGACTTACAGCTCCTCCTGAACATTCTTCCATGATAAATACCATTAACAGGTGCGTACTATCAAAACAAACCATTGCAACCTTACATAACCTGGTCGACCCCTTTGTTTTGGATCATTGACTTCTCATTGATGTTCACACACAGGTGAACTGAACACAACAACAAACAATGATGCTACAGTTTAATAGAATAACAATGGCTGAGGTTTTATTCTGTTGGATGAGCATTGAACTCCCATTTTTCTGTTGGTTAATTATTAACAGATACTAATTTTATGAGTAATAGCATGAAAAACAAATGGAGCGCCCAAGTCGATACTAGACAAAGTAGTTTTGCTATTTTAGTTGGGTGGAAGCAGATAAACATCAAGTCAGACGTCAGACGTCAGTCAGCTGGACAAATACTGTAAACCTCCCAAATTCAGACCGACAAGAGGACAAGCTGCAGCAAGTCACTGACTGGCTGCAGGAGCTTTAAAATACTTGCAATTTCAGAATCTATTGTTTAATCTGATTTGAAATCAAACAAAACAATCACCCATTTGTTCAGGAGTAACATATTCCAGCTTTGAGGTTGACTGTCTTTCCATGAAGAAAATGAATTAAATATTCATGTGTGCTGTCATTAATAACACCTGCTCAGGACTGGGTTCATCAATAAGTAATCAGTATAGAAACACATGAGAGATACACAGTCACATCAGGATGGACCAGCATTTATTTCATATCAGAAGCTTGGTTATCTTTCCACTTTAATTGTCCATGTTTTAACCAGCTGCAGCATCACACTCTCTGGAGAAATTAACAAGTGTTAATGATTTTCCAAGTCTAGCAAAGTTTGTCACTGAACAGCTGAACAAACTGCTCACAGCTTGTCTTCTTCAGCTTCTGGAAATCTGGTAAGAGTCTTTCATCCACCACCAGCATGATATGAGTCAGTGTGTGTCATGTTCCAGATCTGCAAAAAAACATTAAACGGCCTCATTGTGTCGCCCTCTCACTTCTACTGGTGTTTGATGGTAGTGTGAAGTTTGAGCCAGCCTGAACCACAATCACACAACAGAACGTGACAACAATGTGGGCTCTGTTGAAGTTAGAGAGCCCTCTGTGAGTCCGTGTGTGTGCGTCCGTACTCGTGTGAGTGTGTCAGCAAGCGAGGGGCTGGTGGGGTGCAGGAGGGTCTTAACCACATTCCTAATTGCAGCAAATGATTTGGGAGGTTCTGGTGTGAGATATGTGAATGGCATCTCTGTTGTGGTGGGTTTAGTGACAGATGCATCCAAAGCCTCTTTGCTGATGTCACCCAGATTCCCCATTGAAAGACAGCGTAAGGTCCCCGACATCCACCGCCTGCTGACAGGAACATGACTGGCTGTTGGTCATCATGCATCAGTTTTGGCCTCTCAAGCACTGACTCTGTCTTTCATCCTTATTATACTCCACCTTCATGTTCTTTGCATTTCCCCAGATCCTTCAGTCCTGCCAGCTCTGTGATTTAATCTACGGTACTCTGTCCTAATTTGCTTGATGCAGCCAGAGATACACTTGAATCTTCTGGGTGTATATATAGATTGTATACAACATATTCTAATCACCTAATTAACCTGACGAAGAGCTTCATGCTTGAAACGTCGTCTCGTTTTTATGTAGTCCTCTAATAAATTTCTGTGGCGAGTCCCCTTCTTTTTGTCGTTTACCTCCCTGGACTCAGCACCTGACTACACTCTGGATGTGCGTGAGCCTTTTTCTTTGTTCATATACATACACCATATTCACCTGAAATACAGAAACATATTTTTCAAATCATATAGGGTTAGGTCAATCTATTAGATATTAATTTGACACTGATTGTCACTGCATTATTACTATTAAACAATCTGGAGTGCTGTGGCACAATTATTAGGAGTGTGTCTACATTACCTTGTATAGGATCAAATGTGATTTTACCCATATCGGTTCAGTGACGATGATTCACTGATAAGTCATTTATGCGATTACGTTTTTATAAATCCTGTCCTGCCAATAAAAGAAAAAGGGTGGACTGGTCTCCAGTCGCTTGCTTGGTATTGATTGTGTGTGTCCTTGTGAGTTAAAAGGTGTGTAACGGCTTTTACCTGAGTTCAGCCGACCACATAAACAGCACTTTCATGTCCACTCCTTGCCCTGGGTGGCTGTGTAACGTGATCTCCGAGAGGAGGCGAACCTGCCCGGCTTCGTATTGTCTCAGGTCAGTGGGAACAGGGGAAACTGGAGAGATGGTGCAGGTCAAACAGGTGGACCCCTGCAGCTGACGCAGGCTTTCTTCACAGATTAGCTGCACCTTTGTACAAACAAAATGAACACTGGCTTGAGAATGGTCTGTTTGGCCCTCTGGGCAAATCAGTGGTGAAGATATTAAGTTTCAGTTGTGGGTAAAGAATTGGAGCTCTTTTCTGGTATATAGTATATATATATATATATTCAATTTGTTGGAATAAATGAGAGATAGATGAGCAAAAGATTAAACTATTGTTTTTTTATTCCGACTTTCAAAAAAGGTATAATAACTCTTTAAATACATTATGATTGAATTTGTTGTTGCTCTCTAAAAAAAAAACATAAAACAAAAATGTAGCTGTTACACTCTCCAATCTTTCCATTTTAAATCTTTCCAATCACTTTGCTCAGAGAGGCCTGTGTCCAGTAATTGTTAAATGTCGGATTACTCAGATTTACCACCTTCATGATGGCATTGTTTGGTTGTAGAGACTCCGGGAGTCAAATCCTGTTGAGACAGAAGGGCCAGCTCCTTAAGTTTCACAGGCGCAAGAGACGTAACAGAGACTGGTGGTGACGGAAACCAAACCCAAAAGTTATCAGAGACGCAAGCAAGCATGCTCAAAATGCACAGTTGGCATAGGCAATCTGCCGGTGTGCCAAGGCATAAATCCATAGTAATGACTATAATGCAGCACAAACAGAGGGATGCTGTTTACTTTCACTTCAAGACTTCTGTAATAACTAAATCAGGGTCGAGTGTGAATGAGTGGGTTTCACTGATTTAACACCTTCACGCTGACTTCAGGTTTTAGAGGCTTACATAGACCCTGGTGAAACAGACGGCTCAGTGCCTTCTGTTTCAGCGTAATTAAGTCAACATTACGGCACTGGTGGAGGAAACCAAGCCCTCAAGTTATCAGGGAGGCAAGAAACATACCCAAAATACAGTTGGCATTGGCAGTTTTCCTGCTGGTGTTCCCAGGAATTAATGTCTTAAGAATACAAACACAGCAACGTGCAGACCATAATCTCCACTCCCATTCATCAAAATTAAAACAATTTTGGTGGCCAGGAAATAGGCCTGAGATAGAACTAATGTCTGTGTTGAAATGTGGGCGATGGAGCTCTCACTGTTTCAGCACGGAGCTGCACGGATGCTGAGCGCAGAGGCTGTGTCTACATCAGTGGGTGCGTGAAGCTCGGCATTAAATCATACTGTGTGAAAAGGGAGCAGCTGATCCTGGTCCTGTTGTGATAGTGGCATGGTCCTTTGTAGAAGCACCATCCACAATAAATCTGCTCCACTCCCCTCGCACAAAGGGTCGCTTCCATTTATGGCTCCTGGGTGGGGGTATGCTGCTGAATCAACAATGTGGGGAGCAGGACCTCTCAGACCTCTCTGAATTCTTTCACAGGGAATTATGGGAATGCCGTCATTAGGCCTGCAAAGTGCAAAATCATTTCTGTGTAAAAGAATGGGCTCTGTGATGTCATGACAATCATGTCATAGCCTATGGTAGACAGGCATTTTAGCCAAATTGGGACTTTCTTATTTGGTGAAAATCACATCTTTCAAGATCCAATCTAAAGAAGCTTTAAAAATGTTCCTGCTAAAAAAAAAAACCCCGAAAGGTTAAGGTGAAAAAATGAAACGCTCTCTGGTCTAATCTTAAAAAGCATTAAAATAAGTTAAATGGGACAGATCAATTCTCTGTTTTCCAAGCACATTAAAGATTATTGTCTAAAAAGTATTTCATTGGTGGACTGTTGTTAAAATAAAGCCTACCAGTGATCTTAACACAGACTGCCCCATTGTGGAACATCAAACATGACAAACATTACCTTACATCTGCTACAAGTGCCAAACTGAAAACTTCCTTCCAATTGTTATTGTCTCGCGGCGCTCGTCATTAAAGCCTTTGTTGTTAAAAATAACTTCTCGTCAAGGGAAAAGCAACCATGACTAATTCTTAGGAAACACATGCTCAACCATGAACACCCTGCCTTAAGGTTTCTAACTCACTTGTGTCCGGAGCCACGCAGAACAGGCTCAACCTTTTAAATGGAGAGGTCAAGAAACAGTTGGTAGATCATTTCCATGTTTGCACGAGGCACACGAGGCCAACGTATACACAGACGCGGTATACGTTCTTTTTCGCTGACTCGGCGTCTTGAACTCAAAAACATTTGGGAACAATGGTATAACGAGTAAACCACCCTCTATTGCACTGGTTTGTCTGACAGCATTTCATAGAGGTATTTAAACATTTTAAGCCAAAGCTGGAGAAAAAAAAAGGGGGCTTAATGTGATTTGACTAAAAGGGTGAGTTGCCTAGGTGATGAATGCTCCAGTAGACCCAGCAGGAGGTCAGTGCGGAGAATCCACCAAGAGCCAAATCACTCTACTGAGCCAGAAACCTGCCTGCATTAAACACAACAGGACCATTACTGCGCCTGTTGACCCTCAGTACAGTACATCATGAAAAACAAATCAGATCTGGTCTTCATTCACAATTACGTTAATCTGTCATCAATTGAAACCACTTAAGTTGCATTTAATATAAATATAATATGATGTATTTCTACATATTAAATAAAAAAATCAATAGTACACTTTTAACTGGTATAATGTATGGGTTATAGAGGTTGAATGTTACTTAACTACTATATATATTATACTTAAACTAAATTTACATTATTGGATTAAAAGCATAACAGATGTGTATAGAGATGGTGCATTTGAATGTGGATTCCCTACTCAACTCAAATATTTTACTCCCATTGTGTCATTAGTACTTGATTTGTTTCACTCTCTCTCACAAAGCAAAGCAAATTTCAAGACTATGTCAAATTTGCTCAAAGTACCAACGACAGCATCCTCAGACTGAGAAACCGTGTTAGCCTCTATTCATTCAGGTCCAGTGACCCCCCCCCACCTGGCCACTCATATAGTGAACAAGTGTAAACAATACTTTCTTCCTGAAATCAAAGCAGATGCACAACAATATTTACTGTAAGACTTTATGGGAGGTGACTATATGCTGTTCACAATGTCAGTATCTTATGAATCACTGTCAATTTTCCAGCAGAGATTATGAAAACACACCGTCATATTGTTCTGCTCATAATGGATTATCCAGAACACACTATAATGAACATCTCTCCTGCTATTTAGGATTTTCACGTCCAGAAACCAGGAACAATAGGTTAATATTCAGGCCTCCCCCTCTGCCTTTCCTCTTGTATTGTCAACTGCACCATGTATTTTGCACTGGGTCATTTCCAATAAAAACAGACAGTAGGCACTGTGTGGTCATCGGTTGCTGTGTTTGATTTCCTGTGCTCAATTATAGCTCACATTGTGATGTGTCATTTAAAAAAAATCTGAGCTGTTGTTTTCCCTTTGAGACAGTGCAACAACAGCAACAACAAAAGATACAAGATACTCAAGATCAATAACTCTTCAAAATGTCAAGGTAGTTATTTTCCACAGAGACTTCCTGTTTTGTGGACTTTGATTCCTCGTGACAAAATGTCAATATCAGTCAATGTTGCTCTATCTGTTAACATAACTGTGAGGAAGGTTATGTTTTAACCTTCAGTGTGTTGTCTTCAGAAAAAGACCGGTCGAAGTCACAGCTGCGCCACGCCAAAGGTGTGTCCAGGCGCGTTTTGCAAGAATGAGCCGCGAAGTTACCCACGTCTTGTCCCTTCCAAGCGCAAATGCCGAGGAGGGAGGAGTCGGGGGCGTGAGGCAGGCAGGAGGAGGAGAGAAAGGCTGAAGTGGGATTAACACAGCCGATTCCGATTTTCACCAATCAAATGAGCCCCTCTCCTCACCTTTAACTGAGCCGCGGTGATGTCATTTCCTACTTTGACATGGACGGAGGAGAGGAGGAGACAGCGACGCCACAGGCCGAACCTCTCCCAGGAGGAAACAGCTGTTTTGGTCCGGAGGTCCGAGCTCAGAGTGGCTGAATAATGAGTTTAATATCCATAAACAGGTTTGATCTGATACACTGAGAACCGCTGGCCAGTGTAAAAAAAACAACTAATAAACTAATAAAGAAACTCACATTTATTCAAACCCTGTGTATGAGAGGTGAATTGAGTTAACCTTATATTCCTGTGAATGTTAATGTAAACCCAGCGCGAGGCATCAGTTAAAAGAAAAACATGACGTAGAGGGAGACCCCCCAGGAAAGAGACTTACAAAAACGTTACAGTGTGTCAGTTGTTTTGTTTTCCTGCCCGTTATTTTGTTGTTGGGCTTTTCCGCTGGTAAATAAACTTTTTTTATAAACTACACAAGATCCGCGTAAAGGACGCTCTCGCTCTCACCCCCCCCCCCCCCCTCTCTCTGTCTGTCTGTCCTTTTCCTTTTTTCTGTGATGAGACATACTGACTGACACCGAGGCTGTTGAGAGATGTAATAAGTAAAATAAGTAAATACATGAATAAATAAACGCGGATCATCACATCTCAACACGGTAGTGACATGCAGTCCCTCAGTCCGCAATCCACAGCTCCAGTGCCAGTTCGTCCCTGCTGAGTTAATTCAGGTGGAGTTTACATTACGCTGCCAACAGCCTTTGATCTGACGTCAGATGTGACGGGACAATCTTTATAGATATAAATTCACGTGTTGATTCCATTACTTGCATTAAATAGCGGTTATTGTGGTTATTTATTGCATCTAAATGCGTCTGGAACAGTGGAAACCTGTCTGTGAGGTTTTGCTGACGTGTGTGGACTGTTCGCCGGTCAACCAATCTCCCTCTCCGCCAGCTCCGCTTCGCCCTGCGCTGAAAGCTGACCTGCTTTGAGGTGGTCTGCTTTCGGCGCAGAGTCGGCGGGACATTTTCTCACGAAACTTCCGCTTCACCAAGCTGGATCTGTGACACCGCCTCCTGCTGCGCCGCCACACCCATATTGGCGGAGCGCGATCTGCCAATCTCCCGACTAGACGTTGCGCCAGTCTGCACTGCTTCAAACTTGCAATAGACCGGCTGCACTTCTGTTCGCTGCCTGCGCTGCGCCACCAAACTAGGGCTCCACGTTAGTCTTGTTTAGAGGGAGGGAGTACATATGTAAGTTGGAAGCATATTCAATTTTATATGATCACATCCAGACTGATCAATACCTTGTTATAATTCTTATTATATATAAAAATATGAGGCCAAGTGCATCCAAGAAACATTAAATAACGGTTGGATATCTGAATGAGCCTCTGGCTTAATTATTCAAAGCAAAAGACGAGGAGAATCCCGTCCTTCATGTACATTTCAGTGTAGAGCTGTTGTTTTTTTTCATACCAAACAAATAAATCTGAGCCAACTGGAACTGGGAAGGGTGATACTAAATATACTTAATATTTCCTTTTCAAGTTGTTTGAATGGTGCACTATGGGTGAAGTCAGGAGAGGTTTGGATAAGGGTTAGGGTAATTTGGAATGCATGGTAAAATCTGTAGCCTGTCATTCGGCATCATTTCCACGTCGCTGCACACTGGGATGCTGCAATACCAGCTATTGTGGAAGTGTAACAGAGGAGGACTAACATTAAAATTATAATCAACTACATGGACATGACTGCCAAAGCAACAGGAACATTATTTGATGGCACTGAATGAAATTAGCAGCTGAGAGAAAAGATTTGATGTCAGATGTTGCCCAGGTGTTACTGTACGTTCTGTGCCGCCTGCGAATGTTTTGGCACGGCCCTCATGTCGACCCTAAATTCTGAGATTGCAAAACCATGTTGTGAAATCCTCCCTGACTGCTGTCTAAAAAAATGATTACTTGTGCATTCCTCTGAGGAAGTGGGAAGATGTTTGCATAAAAACAATATAAATGTTTTGTTTTTCAAGAAACTAATAAAATACATTTTCACAATTTCACAATTTACAAGCCATTAAAAAAAAATCAATTCAACATTTAATGATAAGAATCCTGATTAGAAAAAATAATTACTCGCATGACTTTCACTGTTAACTTCCCTGAATCTGACTGGAGAATTTGTGCTTGTTCTGGTTCGGGTGGCAGACGGCTGAACACAGAGACAATGCTCCACTAATGAGCAGTGACATAGAAGCCCCATTGGCCCGGGGTGGGAGAGGATTGCTCACTATTCATTAAAACAATGGGCAGGCAAAAGAGTCTCCCGGAGCTAGAGAGAACTTATCATGCCCTCACTGATAAAGTGAGCAAAATATAAGAAGTGATGACTTGTGAAACAGGAAATACATCAAAGTGAATGATGAGGGTCCAATAGACAGACACGATTACTGGAATTCTAACTCTCAACTATTTAATCTCAACTATTGCAGTGTTAATCTTGACCACATTGAGTGTTTCTCATGGGAGTACCTTAACTTGTGTTTGTGTTTGTAATCAAAACTAACACTAAAATGTATTTGCTTAAAAGGGCTGAAGTCTGATTGCACAAAATGCGGAATTAGTTTTGGGAAGACTTTTGGTTGCATAAATTAATGAAATCTCTTAACTGCTGGATTATCACTTAAACATTTATTTAGTGTGATCATTTTAAAAAACAAAATGCCAAGCAAGGCAGGGCTGTTGTTCACTCACTGAGGAGGAAACACATCATCAACATCACTTGGACAGTATAATGTAATGCAGAACTGCAGGCTGCCAATGCATTGTGTGCTATTCATTGAACCATAGGGAAAACTATAAAGTATAATCTAATTCTTGTCATGTTTGCAGGAAAACTGGACCCAAAGATAAATAAATATTGGTGGGAATAGGACACTTAGCAAACAAACTGATGACGACAACAATAAACTAAACAAGTTCGAGAAGGGTAGACAATCACTGCAGTAGGAAAACAGACAAAGCATGACAGCTCTGGGTATCAGTTTCAGAATCATTATAAAATTACTGTAGAAAGTTATTTTGTAAAGGGGAAATACAGGGGACAATAAACCACTCAAGAGTTCACTACAATCTCACAGATTGACTTTATAAAGATGCAGTTTTTTCTCACATATATTTGTGACGATGCAAGAGTTCTTTGCGTTTGGTCCTAATGAGCAAAATGCAGAGGCTTAAGATGCAGTGCCATGAAAACAAGGAACCTCCTACCAGTTGAGTTAATAAAAGGATCTATGCTGCCATCTTGTGGCGAAGGACACGTCTCTGTCACTCCATCAACTTTTTCTCTCCGAGGTAATAACGATGTGAAACGACCAGAACTCTTGACTACGTGCAAAGTTGCATAAATAAAACAGATACCCGTGGAACAATGTACAACCGAAGGAGGTTGGTTTCTATGGCTCCATCTGTTCCTTTCTTCAGCACCTAATGCAGACAAAGGAGACTAATGGGAGAGAGGCTGTGAGTCCTATTGCGGACACGTGGGGGTGCTGTAGTTTTCTACTTCAGTCACCTAACACAACCTTCCGCCTCATCCACAGGATTTTAAATCTGCATCAACGCCTCGAGATCCCCCTTTGACCGAAACAACGTGTGTGTGGTTCTTCTGCTTCAATCTGGTCCCTGTCGCACAGTTTTCAGAGAGTTTGAGACCACTTTTTTTTAATCACATGTGCAACACAAAGGCCCGCGAGTCCACCAAAGCTCGCACTGAAAACCGATATAAATCTGCCATAGGTTACTAACAAGCGTGAAATTCAAATGTAGATGGCTAACCCCAAACCGCAGAGCCACAGAAAAGTAATTTGTCTCGCCAACTTAACGCTGCCTTTTCCTGACATGCAAATACACCCTATCCATATGTGAAATCATACTTTCATAGTCTCTTTCACGCCGGTTGTGATTATATGCACAGGGAGTGTTATTACCGGGACCAGGACTGTGTGGCCTGCAGGTTTTGGTCACGGTATCTCTCTTCTCTCTTTCTCTCTGGTTCTTTTGAGATGGCTTTGATGGAAAACTGTGTGCAGACGACCGGGCCAGACAGACCTCAGCAAATAATGGAGGGTGGACGCGGTGGGGAGTAGTCAGCGGTGCAGCCCTTACTCATTGGTTGCCTCAGACACAGTAGCTCTCTCCCTCTCACTCTCTCATAAATGCGCTCCCACCACCGACCGTAGCAGATAATCACAGGCCACTGTGAGAGGGGACACACCTTCCGCTGATTTTGCCACAGTTTACACTGGGATGCGTTTTGATTCGCGAGAACGGGGTCATCAGTCCATGATTTGAGTTGTGTTTTCAGCTCGCGGTTTCGCAAATTTTTTTTTTGCGTGTTCTTTTTTTTTTTTTTTGCGCACAGGTTACGACACTGCTCCGCTCCGAGCCCGAAGATGACTGGGGTTTTTGAGAACTTAAATACTGATATGCATTCCAACCAGATTACCTCAAGCAATTACCACAGCTTGCACAAATCGCAGGAGTCCCCGACTTTGCCGGTGTCCACGGCGACGGACAGCAGCTATTACAACAGCCAGCAGCCTGGCCACTGCGCAGGGTCTCCGTTTGGCCAGCTCGGCTCCTACCAGTACCACGGCAGCGCCACGAGCACTGTGCCATACAACACAAAATCTTACGACCTTGGCTTCAACTCATCTTATGGTGCATACAGCTCCTACGGCTCCAACTCCTCTCCCACTCCTGTAGATGCAGGTAAGGAAGCTCTTTAAAACCTCCAATGCAATTAAAAACCTGTTTATGGCGTTTAATATGAAATGTAATTATCACCAGGCCCTGATTAGACAATTACCACTCTTATAAAAATGGAGTTTGGTTAATTTCCTTTGACACGACTCAAGCACATTTCGCCTGGTTTTACCTTTTGCACAATATGTTAAAATCTGGTTAAATCAAAGATATAAGGCGTACACATCTGCATAACGCAGACTGACTTCCATGAAAAACGCGTAACAGGTCTGTAATAGGCTACTGAAAATTTGCAAAAACCTATCATGCATTTAACATCAATTGCATTTGAATGTTCCTTCAGAGAAAGAAGAGAGCGAGCCAGAAATCCGGATGGTTAATGGAAAACCAAAGAAGGTCAGGAAACCTCGAACCATTTATTCCAGTTTTCAACTGGCTGCACTTCAACGGAGGTTTCAAAAGACACAGTATTTGGCTCTACCAGAACGGGCCGAGCTGGCAGCCTCGCTGGGCCTTACGCAAACACAGGTGGGTACATTTAAGACATGTGGTCATACGCTGTCAAATATCCATTTTATGTCTATTATGAAAACCAATTAAAACTGTCAAATGGGATTTCAAGCCGAAAAAATACATTGGTCAATTTTAATGCCTATATCCATTTCTTTTTCAGGTCAAAATCTGGTTCCAAAACCGTCGCTCCAAGTTTAAGAAGTTGTGGAAAAGTGGAGAAATCCCCCCAGAGCAACACGTTGCTTCCAGTGAATCTCCCCCCTGCACCTCTCCGCCAACTACTGCCTGGGACTTTCCACAGACTCAAAGAATGAACAGTGTCAACTCCAGTTTACCTCAGAGCAGCAGCCCTCCCAACACGACTGCGCCCTCGTCGTTTTTGGCAAACTACTCCTGGTACTCAACCACGAACTCTACCACGCATCTGCAGCCTCCTCTGCTCCAGCACCACCACAACTCCGCCATAAGCGCTGGGACGATATTCTGAAAAGAAAGAAAGAAAAAAAAAAGAATAAAGATCGGGTTTAAATCGGACAATACTGGTGAAAAAGAAAAGAAAAATGCCAATACCTTCATTTTACAGACCTCGTATATGCGCCTTGCGAACTTTACGCGCAAGCATCTATAGGAGAAGTTAATGGAGCCGGACAGGTTCATGGACCTTGCCAGATTTTATGCTGGCAAAATGGTAGATACAGATTTCTACAGTTATTTTTGTATTTATTTATTTTGTTTATGTCGAGGGATGAATGAACCACTATTACCCAAAGCAATCACAGACTTTTACGCGGACGTCACTTTTTTGCCATTGCTGCAAAATACAACCATTCATCGCAGGACATCCTGTCACAAATGTAGCACAAGTTAACTGTATCGTGCCTTTTTCAATATGACCTCATTTTGTTGTGCGATAAAACAGCTTACCTTTATTCATTCCTCATGTCATTAGCTGATTTGAATATATTGAGGGGTAAGTGTATGGATCCACGTTTGTAAATATTTTCCACAGCTTTTTGATAGCCCCATGACGCTTTGACTTTATTTTTTATTTAGGCTATTGGTGCAAATCCATTAACCACCGTAAGCTACTGATTGTCCTACCCTCTGATTTAGGCTACTTGTATCACACTTAATTGTATTTTTGTCTTATTTATTTTAGCAGTGTTTCATACCTATATGGCCAAGCGTTATTTAAATAAAAATGTTTTCTGTGCATAGCCCATGAATCCCTTTTTCTTCCCAGAAAAAAAATTCTCTGTGCAATCAATGCATTTCTCCTTTTCTTCTCAGACACTGTAGCCTGTAGGAGAATTTGTGTTATGCTGTCTTCTTCTGCAACAAATTGCCTTGATTCCTGCATGGGGACAATGTAGCCTATTTTATTTCATTTCAGTCTACTTCGTCTACTACGCACATTTGGTATATTTCTATTTTATTTTTATTCTACTCTATTCTATGCTAATTTTAGGTAGGGTTGGGTTATGTAATTTTAATTTGAAAAGCATAAACTGAATGCATAGCGAGTGCTGCACGATTTTCCAACTTTGTTTCGTAAAGTTGGAATTCAAATAGGCTAGGCTATGTCATATAGGCTAATAACAATGTTAGCATAATATTGTAGTGGGCCTATTTAATGTCTATATATTAGCCTATATCTATATAGCCTATATATTAGACAACATGCCTGTGTTTTGGCGATGGTTACCTGAAAATGGTCTAAACAATCAAACAAAAAAACAAACACATAAAATCCACACCTGTAGCTGCTAATTAATAGCCTAGCTGTTATGCTAACAGCCGGTTACTTGGCAACAGCCGAGAGCTAGCTGGTGTACTTTAAGCTACGATACTTTAAGGGTTACACTGATTAAAGGGGGTATTTCTTATTTGCACTAATTCCCTAATAACACAAGTGTGTTGTTGGGGGTGCTGTCAAAAGCGTGGACAGGCTTCCCCCGTGTCAGCTTACGTTACTTTACCCGGTTCCCTCAGTCAGACGATGATTAGCCGAGCCGGGGATTAGCCGAGGCCTGGGGCCGGGGCACAGGCCGAGCTGAGGGGGGAGGCAGCACAACAACACGTCCTGGCTGGCACGCTGGGTGTGTGTGTGTGGAGGGGGTGGGGGTGAGGAGGGTGGGTATGAAGGAGGCACAGGATCCTCAGACTCTCTGGAGTCAGAGAGTCGCTTTCCAGACGTTTTATGAAGTCAGCCTAACAAGAGAAAAGGAGAGAGAGAGAGCGAGAGGGACTCGGTCCAAGACGGCCCGGAGCTACAACATCATGGAAACATTTCTCACGTCTGAAAAAGTAAAGTCTCTGATCTCTGAAGACGAGCAAATTGACCTACATTAGGTTACTATTAATGTGGCGCTTGTAGGGCCTGTAGGGTAGATAGATAGATAGATAGATAGATAGATAGATAGATAGATAGATAGATAGATAGATAGATAGATAGATAGATAGATAGATAGATAGATAGATAGATAGATAGATAGATAGATAGATAGATAGATAGATAGAAGGGGCGGGCATCATCAAGTTTTCATTCATGATGATCTCTGCCTGTCCCACGCTTCTCTTCAAACGACCACGGGCCATAAAGTGGGATCGTTTCCTTGTAGGACACAGAGCTAATTAGGACTGTAGCTTGTCAGCGGTTGCTATATCTCGATGATGGTGGCCTCCTTCCTCCCTCCCTGGGGCTGACAGGATCAGATCCTGGGCATGCAGCAGGTCTGTGCTGTGCATCAACACAACATTGAATCCACATATACAATATACAGGCCTATACCCTATACATCGTTGATGGGATCTCTGTAGAGTTAAATTGTCTATCATTATTGTGCATGCTTGTCCTGCAGTTGCCTATCATAATATAGCCTACTGACTGAAATGATAATATTAACTGGTTTTCTGCTATCATTTACTTCCTTTACTTATACACCAGTGGTGAAGTGATAAGCACAGATTCCTCAGTAAATACAGTAAATTATTTTTACAATATTATCGATTGACACCTAGAAAATAAAAGTGGTTTTTTTTCGATGCTCTATCATGTGACTTCATTCATGGATTATAGCTGCTGTGGTTTATACTTCTGCATTTCTCTAGGCAACTTGTAAATGCCATACCCTCCTAATTTATACCCTGATCTGTAATTTCATCCACATTTGCTCTGGTTTGAGCATTCTGGCTTTCAAATCTGAAAGCCTGCAATTACTATATAATTCTTCGCAATTTTAGATGTCCTAATATGGGGTGTAATTTTTACACAAGACAATTTCCCGCTATTTCAAGCATCAACATTGTCAAAGTTGTATGTACATAATAAATGGGAATATCAATGCATAGTTTTTAGCCTAACATCTTGACTCAACGATAATTATATCCGTGTGGAGCCTACGCAGAATTAGCCTGAATTGCATGGTAACTGCTGCTTTAAATTTTAAAAAATTACTCATAATTTCCCCCAAAGATTACCAAGATCTCGAGTGCACAATGTCATCAGCGTAATGAGGAGTAAACATTTATGCTAATAATCTACATTTTTTTCCCCATCAGCTATAAAGAGGGGAAATAAAGCAGACATTTTCAGTCATATTCTGAACTCTGCTGCTATAGCTCAGACCAACACATGGGACACATTTTGTTGGATTTAAGCGCTCATCGTGTGCCTTGTGCTGCAGGATGCTGCTTGCTTTGCTCATCTGCCTCCATGCTGGTTTCGGAAATCCCCTCAGAGGGAGCTGGCCTCTTCAATATCAAGCTGAAAGGTGTGTATTAAATGCTTATTTCTTACTTTTTAATTGAAAGTAGCGTGGCGACTGAATGCAATCCGAGATCTTTGAAAACAGGAACCAGGCTTGATGCTCGTCACAGGCATAATTCATCCATTCCTCTGCTCTTGCCATAAGAATTAGCTCTTTTTTTCCTTCTTCTTTTTCTACTCTTATTCATATCAGTGAATGTTGCTGATTCTTTGATGATCCAAAACAATTTCAAATGCTAGTTCCTTAATAGTGAAATCTTTGATCTATTTTATAACTTTGGTTTAAGACAGACTATACAGTGTATTTAAGGTGCAACCAGGGAGCTTCTTTTGTGGAAAAACTCGTATAGCTCAGCAAGCTGCGCACACCGAGAGGAAATGTAGTCTAAGGAAGGAGGGACACAGAAGTTGTGTGTTCATGTGTGTGTATGTGCGCGTGTGTGTGTGTGTGTGTGTTTTTTTTTTTTTAATTTGGTCGCTGCTTTCATTACTCTTGCATTGTGCTTTGCTAATTTTGAAGCCTCTTCGCATTGACAACTCCGTGATGTACACCTGCAAGCAATTTGCCAGCCTTATACATAGGGGCTAAGTCTAAGGGAACAGTGACGAAATGGCAGCTCACCTATTTCGCTACGGCTTTTTTTTTCTCTTTCTTTCTATGCAGCAGCAAATTTCTTTCAGAGCACTATCTCTTTTGTCAACGCAAAAAGATCCTCCGTGCGAAAAAAATTGCTCATAATTACCTTAGAGATAGGAAACTGCATTAGAATAAATAAGGGCGAAATTACTGTAATTATGCTGGGTTTGATGGGCTCAGCTCGTATAATCAAGAGGAGAATACAGCGAAATAACACTGACCCTCTTGGATGTGCAGCTGCGCCTTTCTAGGGGCTAGGTAGGCAGATTTATCTTCCCTTCAGCAGCAACAGCACAGTTCGTATTCTTTCAAAATAGTATTGGAATATAGCAGTGGCCTACTCCTATATGTGGGCCTGCTCACGAAGGTCTCTATTTGTTCTCCGCTTTGAATTAAAGATAACAATGGGAGAGTGCAGGATTGAAGAAGAGGATGTTCCACAAAGAAGAAACTTCATAAACTATAACATCTTATTTCTTTTTAGTTTCTCTTAAGGTTAGTAGGCCTATGTTGTAACAATGATAATAGCCTAATAGTAGCTAACAATAATAATAATAAAAATATAGGCTTTAAATAATTCTGAGATGATAAATTAATGACTTCGTGTGATTTCTTGTAATTTTCTTGAATTATTTGAGGGATAGAAAATTGAATGGTGACTATTTAAAAATGTGGTGGTGGTGGTGGTGGTGGCGGCGGCTGTGACCCGTCTGCCCTCAGTGTTGGCTTCGGTCGGTTTTTATAGGGAGGCAGTGCAGACCAGACCGCAGGCCTTGCATCAAATGTGTCATTATAATTGCAAAACATTCATATATTCATGGAGATATGGCAGCAGGAGGAGAGCGCGCACAAGCCGCGCGTTTTGCAATGCGTTTCTTTCTGTCATTCTTTGTTTCCTCTCAGACAAACAGTAAGAATACATTTGGTTTATATTGTGAATATTTTTGCTTTGTTAATATGATGTTTCAGTTTTCTTAGTTTTAATCATATGCCCTCATGAACTATTATTTTTGCAATGTATAGTTCCATCAATGTAGTTTGAATGGACTGCTTCAGTATTTTTAAATTATAGGCTATAAAATAAAATAAAAACCCATATTTATTTATTTTTTTCCCCACGTTTTTTAAAATTTATATTTGCTGGTATGACTTTTGCGTTAAAAACGAACCAGATCCTCAGTGCAAAACCGTGTAATGGAGAAAATGAATGAAGTGTGTGAATAAAAGTTCAAAGAAAGGCCTTTGAACTTTTCACTTTCACCGATCTCTATCTGATCCGCCCCGTGTCCCACTTGCGCATCTATAGTCTTTTTTGCAGCACCTGCCTCTTGCGCAATTATTCACTTAACACACTCAATTGATCTGTCCCATTCATGGCAGAAAATGGGGATTGTCAAAGACAAGTAGAGAGAAGATTATCTGTAGGAAAAGTTGAAAAGAAATAAGCGATGTTGTTGAATGAATCCAGGTCTCCCGCACCGCGACGGTTAAACCTCACATACAGAAGCGACGCAGTTTATGGGCTCCTCTGTGATTTCTAAGATATTTAACATAGCACGTCACTATTTATATATTTTACATTCAACATTTAAACCATAGCTCAACCACATTTAAGCACAATTTCACAGGGTTGCATAAATGATTTTTTTTCTTTTTTCTGTCTTTCTTTGCAACATCAGATTTATAATTATTTCCCTCCAGAGGTTTGACAACATCTGTAGCCAGTGAGCAGCAGCACCAGCAGCAGCACCAGCAGCAGAAACCCATGCAGGGTGAACGACCATAAATCTAAACGACGAGCCTTAAAACGCACTCACATGCTGCCTGCTACAATAACCAACACGATACTGCTTTGTGTCAGCTCACATTAAACCTGCACCACGCTGAAGCCTTTTCTTTCCACGCGAGAGGAGGGAGGGTGGTGGTGGAGAGGGGGAATTTGAATTAAACACCTTTCTTGACATAATTTAAATCATTATTTTACTGCTTTTGAAACTTTGCACATTATGTACATAAACTTCAGAAACAGATCAATAAATTAAAGTGATCAATACAAAACTAAATATTTTCTATGTTGACTAAAACACATCTCGACAAATACAGAAAGCCTAAAACCCTGTTTCACAGCGTATCCAGTACAGCACAAAACAAATCTGAAAATTATGTACAAAATACAGTGACATGAGCTGCTTACCCTCAGGATTTTTTTTTCTATAAAGCAGCAAATCGTCAGGCCTTTTACATTTTTCACATAACATCGGGGCACGGCATAGAAAAGCTTTGCTTGCATTAGTGCAGCATTAACAACACAGTGTTGTTATTTCAAACACACTTACAAAAAATGAACACAGACCGACCTCAACAGAAAAACTAGTCTGAATAATTTAACTTAAATAACAAACACATATAAACAACATAGTAGCAATTTGAGGCTTTGCACAATATGCTCCGTGGTTGAATGTGCTGTAAGCATAATGGCCGGATGGTTACAGGTGGAATTTATAAACTGTTATTATTTGGTCAGAGAGACGCCCCCGTGGCCTAATTAACCTTTAACTGTTGATGAATGCAGATTGACTTTTAGGTCGTCATCACCCTGGGCCCGACATCTGGCGTAAACAAACACGTGCTTTCTCATAAACATGTAGCCTACAGCTCAACAACAGAATAACTCACACAAATATGATTTTTTAAAATAGAAACTGACACAAAAGTGATAAACAGCAGCCAAAAAATGATCCATTTGTCTTCGATTTCCGCTGACTGTCACGGACTTGTTGCCCTTAGGCGCACTGCGTGCCTTTTCAGTCTCCCAGCTCCCTCCTCCTTGTCTTCCTTCTTCTGCTTCTTCTTCGCTGCTTGCCGTCATCCGGTATGAGGAGGCCACTGTGTCAGCTAGCGGCATGCGGCAACAAACTCCGGGGTTGGTGTTGTGCATTATCAGTGCTGGGCCGCGCTGCAGCGGCTGTGAGCCCCTTCACCGTCCTGACACACGAGCCACGAGCAAAGTCGAGGGCTCTGAGGTCTCTGTTCACATGAGCTGTGACTGTTGCATAGACTCTTGGTGCGTGGTTGGATACCATGAGGTGTAGCTGGGAATGTAAGATCCGGTTGTGCCCACTGAAGTCTTCACGGTGGTCGGCGAGCTCCAAACAGGTGCCACGGAGGGAGAGCCGCTAGAAAGTCCACGGCCAGTGGCTAAAGCGTTGGTGTCAACCGTGCCACCGCCTTGCTTCATCAGTTTCTTGAATTTAGACCGTTTATTCTGAAACCAGATTTTCACCTGGAAAGACAAAATGAAATAAAATGAAGCTGAAGCTTAAAGGGAAAAGACTAAAAATCGTGTAAACAGAAATACGCACGCTTTACGCATGCTTTACGCACGATGCAGATTTTACGAAATTAGGTCAAGATCAATAAAATGTATATAATCGAATTTACTGTTTAATATATATATATGGTAAAAACAACAACAACAATACATGAACAACATATCAACAACATGCTGATAATAATAACAAAGATGCTGTGAGTAGTGTTTCTGGACGTCGCTGCAGAGTGAAGCTATTCGTGAGTCTGTTTCATGGACTTGCCTGTGTCTGAGTGAGACCCAACGACGCTGCCAGTTCAGCCCTCTCCGGTAATGCCAAATACTGAGTTTGTTGAAATCTCCTGTTCAACGCTTGTAGCTGTAAACTCGAATAGATAGTCCTTGGTTTTCTGATCTTTTTCCCCTTCCCGTTGAATCGCACCTCTCCGCCTTCGACCACTGTGTTTTTTTCTGTTTCTGGCGCTGAGGGAGACAGAAGAGAGCAAAGAAGGGGAAAAATGAGGAGGCAGTTGTGGCCAACAGCGTCGCGCAGCAATGAATACTCCAGTGCTGTACTTTAGGTATAATTATCCTTAATTGCATACATTGTTTATAGCGTTACGCAATAAATAATTACCAAGCCTAATTCCAACGTCTGGGTCCTCTTTTCAAAGCAGCGAGGTTTCTATTAAGCAGACAGTCGTGCCTACAGAGAAAGTTAATATTTGTTGCACACTTACCTGTATCCTCTAACCGCGTCTGTGTGAGTGCCGAGCTGTTTTGGTAGGTCTGTACTGTGCTGAGATATGGACTGGTGGAATGGCTGCCGACTGAGTTTACGTATGGATAACCCAAAGATCTGGGGAACGATGAGCCTGGACTGTAGCTGTCGTGCTGGGTATGACCTGCAGAATGTAAACAGTGCATGGGATAGTGTCCGTGAGACATGGAGGAAGGCGACATTTGTTGACTCGGGGGTCCAAACTCCATGAAAACGGTTTTTCCTGAGGCAGGGCTATTAAGACTTTCTGGAATTGTAGTCATTGTCATCTCTTCTGGCGGTTCCGCTTGTCTTGCTTTTGTTGTTTTCCTTCTATGATCTCAGTGAAGGATGGGTCCCAATTTAAGCCGAACTGATTTTTTCTCTTTCCATTCATAAGAAAATGTAGTTTGTGCCTGTGAAAAGTCCTAGGTATGATGCTGTGGACGAAGACAAACTCGCTCAAAGGTTTGAATCTCGGACTCATGAATATTCATCAAAGACTGTCGCTGATTGGTCCACCCTCTCCAAGAGGGAAGCCGATTGGCGACGCTGGGGCTGGGTCCGAAGAAGCTGATAAAGTCAAGGAAAAACCACAAAACCTCAGTTTTCCTCTTGACATGTCAAGATTCACCATTATTATTATTAAATTATTATGATTATTATGATTATTATTATTATTATTATTGTTATTATTATTCACCGTGGGAAACAAATAATAATAATATTTTATATTATATTATGTTTATGCATCTAAACTTTGTAATGTTAAATCAAATGTTGTCATTTGCATCAGTGCAGCTCATTAAAATCAAGTCAGTCACATTTTATTCAGAAGTGCCGCTTGTCTTAGATCCGTCTAAATGTCATTTAATAAAGTTAAATAATATTTCCAGCCTCGTTAGAGCTGCTCTGTCTGCTGGCCAGTTCAGTTTGATTAAAGCTTTTTTGATTAAAGCTCCTAATGCCCTATCAGGAGGAAGGTGTATTTGCATAACACTGGCGTTCAATTTTCATAAGTAGGTCTGTAATTAGTCATGTATTTAACACTTACAGTGGCTCGAGGTCTCAGTTACACCTGGCAGCAGTGGGATATTAAAACACTTTGGTCTGATGTCAAATGAGAAGCGTTATTGGTTCAGGTAGAGATGTAATGATAACAGCTGAAAACGTAGAGCATCATGGATACCAAAGTAAGAAATACTGTACCTTTATTTTAAATTAACTACCTGGACATTTAGCTGTGGCGTGTAATTGGATATAAAATATGTATATATATAAACAAACCGTGTTAATATTTCAACGAACCTACCTTCGTATTAAGTTGGAATCATTTTCTAAGAAGATGACAGAGCTACGGTATAATCATGGGAAAATAGTTTATTTCCTTGGTCGGATAGATTTTTCCCTCCCAAGCTCTCGCCTGTTTTACAACACAGCCATGCATGGATGCACACAGGCCCATTTTCTTATCACTTTGAAATGGTGTCCTAGCGACTTTACGCGCCTTCTATCTCAATCAATTAATGTTCAGAGTTTTGTTAAACACTGGCACCTTTGATTAGCGTGAATCTAAGTGAGGTTGGGGGGATGCGGCCAGCCTCCCACAGCCTCACAAGAACAATTATCCATGGACATTTGATTTAATTGAACTGACGACTGACAAAACAGGAGACATTTTTCTTGAGCTTGCATTGCTCAGACCTGCACACCTCAGAGCTCAAACAGGATCACTGCTGCAGCAGTTTAACCAGGCCACATTAAAAACAACAACAATATCTCATTGTCAACCATGCAGCAGCTTAAAAATAGAGAGAGCAGTGTTTGTCTACTTACTTACCAAAAATAAAAATAAAAAATCACGTGATGGAAAAGGAGCAGATAAATCCGGGGTCATAGAGCGTCCATGGGATGCATACGGTGAAAGAAAACGAAGAAGAAGCAGAAAAAGAAAGTATCCAGCAGCTCTTCATATTATTAGGATTCATTTGCAGGCTGCAGCTCTTCTTCTGGTGTCTGTGCAGAGCAGGAACACAGCCTCGCTGCTCCATCCGCAATCCCTCCAACTCCACCTGAATAACAAATTAAAGGCAGTTAAATTCCGTCACTGTGATTATCAGTGTAATTACATAATTGATCTCAAAACAGAACTAGCAAGTTGCAAAATGTGTTATCAAAATGCAGGCTCTGACATCACGGCGCGTGTGCCACAGTGTGCCAGGCGGCTGTGGATGCCTGAATTTAAAGATTTCTGTGAAATATTAGGCTATAACGAAAGCTGGTCCCTTGTCCCCTAAAATAGGCCAATTTGAAGTGATTTCTCTGGAATTACTTTCGAAAAATGCTTCAAGATTTCCTCTATCAACAACGACAGTGATAATGGTAGTACAACCAATAATTATCATCTTCCAGAACAGAGGACAGATTTTTATGGGTACTTGGTGGGTGCGACTGATAACTGTCATTATTTTCCCACGATTATAGTATCTGCAAACTGAAACGCGCCTGCGAGCAAAACCATTAACAGAATAGAGGCAGAATTTGCAGAAAAATGTAAAATAATACCACGAGAACACTGCTAATAATAGCAATAATAATTAGAGCTTCTTTTTTTTTTGTTGAAGTGAATATAATTTAGGGCTGAAGAGGCACGCGGGATATAGTGCTGCATATATTAGCTATAGTCATTTTTATTGATTTGCAGAACCAATCCATGTGTAAAGTTCCCATTTGCTTGAGGATTAACTCTTTGCTTTAAGGGGTTTTCTCAGGGCCATCCTCGGTGTCATTAGGATGAGCAGGCGTGTGGTAATATCAGCACTTTAATTTATAATTTGACTCCTGCGCTGGTTGGCAGGGGGGGCAGCACAGGCCACAGCAGCCCCTTCCTGTGCCATGGCAGCAGCAGCAGCAGCAGCAGCAGCAGCAGCAGCAGCAGCAGCATGGACTCTAACTAGCCACACTAAAAATAAAGTCCTCCATGCATGGATGGAGCACGGAGGCAGGACTCATTAGGAGTGAGTAGCTCTGTGGCTGAGGGTGTTTTAACACCTGCTGCTCTTCACCTGAGGGTTAGTAGTGTAGAGGTGGAGAGACAGAGGGGTGGGAATGGGGGGGTGGGGATGGTGGTGGTGGGGGGGTAAACGGGCCAAGATGTCACAGACTTCATTTCAGTCCGGTGATAGAAAGCCCTCCTCAACTACCGTGCCAACCCACATTTTAACAGCCACCAAATATTATCCCGACCGCGGTGCATTGGTAAAGTGTGTGTCCATGCTGTGTGGAGGCTCAGCTCCCTGTGCTCCCTGCAGACTCTGCATGTGAGCACTGATTAATTATTGTCATTGGAGGTGCAGACAACTGTGAGCTTTTTTTCCCCCCCTTTCTTCTTCTTCTTCTTTTCCTTCCTCGCGAAGGAGACTTGAACGTGTATTTATGTTTTCATATTTGTGTGATCTGTTTTTTGTTTTTTGTTTTTTCCAGGTTCAGTTTAATCATGTCTGAAGGTATTTGGTCATTTCAACCAGTTCCAATTAAAACAGGCCTGCTCTATCTGTAAATTATTATTATTTTTTAATAAGAACATTGTGATCAATTTGCACACCCTGTATTTGTTGTCACACTCAGTCAATCTCAAATGTACTAATTCATAAAATAAATTGTTCTCTCACCTGTGTTGCTTTTAGAAACATTAATACAGTAGCTCAACCTATCTCCAACTGCCCATTATAGACGTTATTACTACATCACCTCAGCCACAAATGCAAATATAATTTGGTGAGTGACTGGCAGCAGAAATGCCACACTATATGAAGGATGAATTTCTCATTTTAAAGGCAGTGGATCAAACAAGTGAAATTGCCTTTTGTTCTGCTTCCTGTCTGGTTTTTGCTGCTCGCTGCCATCCTGTAATTTGCGGCATCAATGAACGCAAACTAGATGCACTACAATTAACTCGATTCAGTGTCTATTTTCATGTTCACTGTGGCATCAAAATGTGAATTGATTTTGTTTACTGAGTTATATGTAAACAAAAAATGAATCATAATATCTGAGAAACAAGATTGTTATACCAGTTAATTGATTACATTATCATAAGGGCCAGGGGAGACACAGGGAGAACTGGGTAAAGTTTTTTTATGTATTGTTTTTAGAAGAAAAAAAAACGGCCTAAACCAAATTTACTGCCTCCTAATAATTTTATGCATTTTGGCTACAAGTTTATTTCTGTGTGATTTTCTCTCTTTCCAGTCTCTGAAATTAAATTACTGTTAGAAACAGGTGCATTATTTATTTCTTAGGAGCCCAGTGTGTCTTTTTTCCCATATAAATCAAAGTTTATTAGGATAATTTGAATTTTTAAAAGAAAAACAACAACAACAACAAACAATTAAAACATCACCAACCTGTGATTCATTTAATTAGACGACCTGCCAGTTTGGGGGTGATAAGCAGCTACAAATCTTGTTTTAAATATTTGTTTTGAGGCTAATATTTACATTAGATTATGATTATACTATTTATAAATATTAAAAAGTAGATCAAGTCCTGGTCCAAACAGCCAAATTATATTTTTCTATAGCTAATAAATAATGAAAAAGAAAAAAAAATCAAATATGCTGATTTGTGCTATGAAGTAATGTCTGTTCTGTTTGTTTGTTTTTAGACACTGATGACCCGACTGCATCACATCCGCTGAGGATGTAAACGCTCCTGGGACTCCAAACAGGACTTGTTGCTCAGAAGATTCCTCTTTTCCTTTCTTTTTTTTTTTTTTGTAAAACATTGCCTTTTTCTTCATGGAGAAACAGAACATTTATGAAAAATCACGACGCCTGATGAAGTACACCTCTCTCATTCTCAGCTGGATCAAAGGAAGGAAACTATAATTAACATGTGTATAATAGGACTTAAAGCTGGTCATTGCAGAGTTGAAAAGTCACGTTTCAACTCCTTTCCCCCCTTTCAGTCTTTAGAGCAGCTCTCTCCTCAGAAAGCTGGGGTCACAGTGTGGAAAAGCCCCCAGCGAACTGGTAGAAATGCTGTCCCCATTACAGCAGCAGCAGGGGTCAGGCCATGGCAGCAAGCATCCAACCTGCCCAAAATTGGCTGCAAAATGACCAATTACCTGAGTGAAGGCTGGGGAGAAAGGACTTGGAAAAATATGGCTTTTACTTAATTCAGCTAAACTGTAAAAGAAACTAGTGTCACATTGACGTTTCATACCTGCCACATGTAACAGGATGAAATCGTCAACTTATCAGAAAATCAATTTTAAAGAAAATCTAAATTTAATGAACTCTCGGTTTGATGTGAGATGGCAGGATTTTGGAGGATAAAATCAATATATCGTGGCTACAAACTGGGGAATTATTTCACCAACACTAACAACGATTGATTAAACTTGGGTCTAATTGAATTTATTTCCCTGCAAATGGAAAACATGCTAATTTGGAGAGCCGGGCTGCTTGACGTTCAGCTGCCACCGCGCCTTTAGTCTGAAACCCCTTTTTAGTTTTTGTTAAGAGTTAAGTCTCCAACAAAGACAGGAAGGAGGTCAGCACTCAGCCAACACCTGAATGCGCCTCTTTTTTTGTGCTCCCCTTGATCCCCACAGTCTGTGCCTGTCATTAGTCTTAATGATGGAAAATTGTCATGTTGATACAAGTCTTGCTCTCCCCCTCTCTTCTTTGTATAAGTAGAAGGTGGAAGCTCCATTTGTAACAAAGTTCTTTGTGACTAAAAGCCGTGGACATTGCATTTGTGCCGGGGGAGAAAAAAGGCTGTAGATGCTCTTTCCATAGCTGGGATAATTATTCCTACTGTGACCTTAATGATTCGCTCTGCTCATCCTGCATCTCATCCACGCGCCAGGCCCTCAGCAGAGCCCTGTGTCAGGGAATATGAAAAACCCATATAATGAAACCATTTTGGCTGATGGAAAAAAAGGGCTACTGAAGCTGCACTTGCTACAAAGACGGCTCAATTATATGAGTAATTGTGATAATTTTCCCTCCATTCACTGCTTTCTCTGAAAGGTAAAAAACACAGATGCTGAAAGGGAAATTACTTGGACAATATATAATCTGTGAAATGGTCACAACAGAAAAAAAGGTGACTGTAAGAAAGTGTAGGACTATAAATAGGTATGTTAATGCAGGGCACATAAATACACCCTCAGAGGCTCAGAGACATAAACAAACAGCGCTACCCTGTGCAAGCTCATGTGAAAAGAAAGAAAACATGGAACAAATGACCATTGAAAAAAAACATGATAAAAGTAGATATGCAGCTGCCAGAAAATTAAACCTCCTTCTCTTTCCTATTGACAAAATTCAGCTCCTAAAAATGCACCCCCATAGTTGGCTATCATTTGTTGTTCTCTGACAGGAAAAGGATAATTACCTCTCTCAGAGGCAGGAGGACTGACATGCCCTTTAGACTTTGCCATGAATGCAGAAGCTTGATAGAAAGCTTGAGGAATAATTTTGTTCTTTGCCTTCCCTTTATGTTCAAGAGCATGTTTTGTTCCAGAGAACTTGGAGATGGCAGTATTGTAGAGTGCATTAAACCATGGGTGTTCATACTGTAAATATGACATCCCCGTGTCTATCAGCTTCTCCATTCGAGGGAAAAACTCTAAAATGCATTAAAATTTCAATTTCATCTCGCTGGGAGACAGACGAGATAGTGAGATATGCATTACTTTTTCCTTTCGCAGTGGGTGATGGATTAAACATTTCTTCCCTCTCACTGGGGGAAAAAAAGAAGCTCCTTTCTGTCAGGCAGGGCCGGTGCCGTGAATTCAAGTTTTGCGGGGGCAGAAATTCATTGTATTTTGGTAGGAGTTCAAAAATATGCACATCATGCATGAAAGCAAATACTAAATCAACTCTTAAACATGACCTGCAAGAGATATGTATGCTCTGATTTCCTGTGTTTTAGCAGAAATATCAGTATCACTTGAGCGCTGGTGTATAAACACAGATAGTGAGGATATATACACTGATTGTTCTTTTGCATGTTGCTTCTTAATGTCCACAACCTCTTTTACTAAAAAAAAAGAAGTGCATAAGTGCTCAAACCTCCCACAAGTATGGCCGCTGACCCCTCAGGCGCTGCAATCTGGAATAAATCTTTCCAGACAAGCCGAGCAACATTACAGCCTTGCAGCTCAAATACTTGTATCACACTCAAATGATGAGTCTCTGTCACACACCATGTCATCAGTTTCGCCCCAACCCCCCAATAACGTCCGTCCCATTGAGCAGCCTCGCGTGTTACAGGGGCCAAGGCAGCCGGAGACCCCCTGGTCCTACCTGATTGTGCCTCCTGCAACATGGAGAAGCAGCTTGGTCCCACCAAGCCGTGCCTATACTCAGCATCGCTTTTGTGTAGCACGCAAACACGAATGCACGCACACATACACACGCGCCCACAAACCACCAATCTCAATTCAGTGCACCCCACTGTGCACTTCCTGACAGCCTCAGAAATGTTTTCAAGTTGTCAAGACCCTACAGTAATAGTCCGGGAGCAGGAAATACAACAAAACAATAATCATGTGATCACAAATTTAGGTTATGTAAGCACTGTAAGAACAAAATTGTTTGGGTTGCTTCATACGAGACATTTCATTTACTGTTTTCATTTTGTTTCACATTGAAATCTGGCACAATATTTAAGCTGTTTGCTCCTTTTGACACAGAACCAAAAATAAAAGACTTTCCAGATCTGTCTCTAAGAAGTTGCAGCTGTTTGGATATTTGTGCATGACTTCATTTAATAAACAGGTTTTTTGAAATGATTGTATTGCATTTATTCTCATATGTATTCGTGACAATTTAGAGAGTTTTGTTTTGAAAGACAGTGATGTTCAGGTAACAGGTGACAAAGTCCACCTGACTGGTCAGTGCTGAGAAAGTTACTGCTCCAGGTTTACACAGAACTAGAGCATCTTTCATTATTTACCTGCTTTTAATTACTAATGGAGAAACAAATACCAGTTCAATTATGTATTACTTCAAGTTGTTTGCAAAGTCAAGGTGAAAATACAAAGTAGTGAATCATGCACTGAAGTGCAAAAACTCTGCAGAAATACAACGTGTTGATGTGAAAACCTTAAAGACCTAACCCTAACCCTAACCCTATTTATCACAGGCGTTTTACCTTTATATGATCCTCTGTTTTGGCTCTAACATTTGAGAAATTCTCTCCCTGGCCCCATGAAACTCATTTAAATCCTTTGGTTAAAGCCAAAATATACAGAAGTCTGTTTTACTTCAGGACATTATGAAAATTATTGGGGGGTAGAAGGGCGGCTGTATAACAAAGAACCACCCAAGCATCATTAATATTTTGTTGACTCAGAACATCTTCCCCTCAATATCTCAAAAACCACCATTACAACTCCCTCTGCCAATAATAACTAAAAAAACTGGACAAAGAGTTTGCGATGGTGTTCTTGAGTTTACACCTAATAATTTTCACGCATCAAGCAAATCAAACACTACGAGTGGAATTAGCACTTTGAAGAAATGTTGGCAAACATAACAAAATGATGGAATATTCTGAGTATTATTCAATTGTGAACCAAGAGTTGTCACTGTCGCTTAATCGTGAACATGTTTGACTTTGTCATTGTTCTGTTTTCTGTGTTAGATTAAAGTGAAGGTAGTGCCTCCTGTAACATTTCTAATACTCATCAGAATAGATTCCTGATTTGGATGAGGCGAGCAAATACACAATATCACAGCTATAGACATAGCCGTACACAAACAATCTTTTAGATCTATTATCTTTTGCATTTTTATAGAACAAAATTAAATTTAAGTTACGCTCTAAGAAACATAAACTCTCTGTCTTTTTCAACTCCCCTGTTCCTTAATTTTCATACAGTCCCTTACCTCACATTCTGAAAAATATGGCAGTGCGAAGACTGATCATACACATGTGATTCACAGATGCGGGTATAAATGTAGGGTCTATACCATTGCCCCTAGGAGCACACACTACACTGACCCTCAGACAGAGGTGGTCTGACTTTGTTCTTCATAGCCAGCAGTCTGATATAAACCAGTCTGACCTACAGCTGTACCTCACAGATATTACTAGCCGGGGACGGAGAGCCTCATGTTCCAATTACACTGCTGCACCGCTGCCTGAAGCGCAGCCATCTATGGAGAAAGCTAAGACAAGGCTGTCACAGATTTTAATAAATGTAGGGAACGCTGCATGGGAAAAGTGTTGCTGTCTCAATAGAGTGACACAGACAGGCCAAGGCTGTCAATGGAGCCCCTAATGACAGAGTAAGATAATGACAGACCCCAGTTAGAATCAGCAGGAAGAGGAAGATCAATCTGCAGCCAGAGAGGGAGGGATGAAAGGAGGGGGACAAAACTGTGGGCTCTTTCTTTTCTATTTTCTCAGTTTTAGCTCATCTCATACATATATCTTTCTGCTGCAGCTGGCTCGCATTGTGGCGGGGCAGCTCTGCATTAAGCGCACAGTGGATCAATAGCCATTACAACTCCCTCACAGCCTGACACATCGCAGGGCCACAGTTGACATTTCACTCAGGGCCGCATTGATCCCGAGTGCACTATATTCCAGCCCCCAGTTAGTAGCCAAGCCTGGGGTCTGGCTGGAATTGAAAAGCAAGGGAGGGGGGTGTAAAATGGCAGAGGGATGGCTAACCAGCTGCCCGTGCTACAAGTAAACAGCACACCCCTTGATGCATTCCTCGTTTTCAATCTACTGGTTTTCCTGCCTCTACTGGCAATCCAAGAGGCTCTATCAGAGGATCAAAGCTTGACCTATGTGAATTATTTATACATGCACCACATCCTTGTATATGTCTGTGTATAAGAAGGCAGAAATAGCCACAGTGAAATCACTGTTGATTGTATCTGTAGGATTGTGCAGGCCAGTGCAGACTGGTAAAAAATAAATAAATAAATATATAAAAAAAGAAAGAGTCTAAAATAAGCATTTGGTGCAATTAAAAAGAGGGAGTTTCCAAGAGAGCTTGTTCAAAATAAACACGGAAAAATAGTAGACAACACAAAATTAGCCACAATTTGAGTTAATTTCTTTTTAATTGCCTTCTGAGACCTGAGATGTTATCTCTGCGGTCAGTTGGACTCTGCAGCGTGATCACTAAAGCTGGTACAAAGTGCTGAATTCATAGTCAAACAGAAGCTGCAAACGGGTGGGAGCTAAATATGATTTTTGTTTTTTTTCTTCAAAATATAGACAAACATATAACTAACAATAAATTGTGAAGACATTTTGACAGAGTCCTCTTGGATGACATGTATTTCTCATTAGGGCACTTTGTATGTAAACCCACATATAACCTGCCTGTCTGCAATTTGTATTGTTTTTCATTGCAGCGTATGAGACACCAATCACCTTTCTTGAAGAGAAAACATCATCCCTGTGTGTGTGGAAGTGCTCCAGGACTTATCTTGTCGTGCACGGTGTGCTGTGTGTTCACTGTGTGAGTTCTCAAAGCATTTTAGTTAAATGAAGAAAAAGAAAAAGGGAGGGGGGAAAAAAAGGATCTTCTTATAACTCCTCTGCCAGCGATCACTGCAGCTGGGTTTGATTTCTAAATTGCTCTTCATATTTGGAAAATAAGGGGGATTCCCAGATAAAATGACTACAAGAGATTAAATACCTGCCAGGTGTCATGTGACCGCATTGTTCGCTGCAAAGACTGATGGAGGGGAAATTGTGTGGAGGGAAAAGAAGAAAAATGTTTAAATGGAATTTTTTTTTTTTTACTGAACATCTCATGTGAAACATCTGAGACTAGAAATAAAGGATGCTTCCTCCCTGCTGTCTCTAGTGTCTTTAATGTATGAGTAACCATGCACCTGTTGAGAAAATGCATATTGAAACCACATTGGACTTCTAATATTGTAATGCCTTCACATGCATTATAAATGCAGCAACATGTTAGAAGTGATATAAATAAGTTAAATTACAGGTACTCAAATTATGGTTATACTTTCATAATGACAATTTCCAGAGTTCCTCTGAACAAAGGAATGCATCAGATTACAGGTCTAATGTCATAATTGAATTCTTGCTCTGGGCAGAAATTTGATTTAATCAATTGTTACCACTTGGCCCGACACAGTGAGGGAGGACATGAAAGGTGATTTGATAAATATTCCAACGACACACATGCACACACCTCTACCCACACACCTTAAATATCTCTGGAACCGGTGACACCACGCAGCAGCAGAAAAAAAAAAAAAGACCCGCAGCTGCCTCTGAATCTTTAATTTCTATGTGGTCGCCCACTCGGATACAATGCCTGTCGTCACATAGTCTGGGGACATTATGTACTGCGAAAAGGAGAAGAAAAAAGAAAGTGTACATGAAGATGAGAGCAGGTCTGCAGTCACAATGCTCCCATTTAACATGGAGGGAAAGGGGTGGGCGGGTGGGGGACTGGGATTGTGGCGCAGCGTCTTGCCCTCTCTGTCCAATTGTGCGACCCAGGACAGCCCAGCGCAGAGACACCAGAGCCCCCGCGGGCTGACAGAGGACTCTCCCCATCAACACTCATATAATGCTGCTCTGGCAGAGACTCACAAGTAAGACAAGACTTTTACTGCAAGAGCTGCTGGCATGTGTCCAAGTGTCTTATGGATGTATGCCAGGGCATGGGATAGATCTAATGTTTATGGTGAGCATATTGTTTGAATTGTTGACTGTCATATAGAATTAAATCCAACTATAAACTCTAATAAATCCCAAAAGCATAGATGGTATTTTTAGATAGAGAAAATCTATCTGCAGTTTCATTGTCAAAGAACATTTTCTACCAGATACAAGTTTCAGATCCCCTTTGTTATTGTTTTTTTCTTTTTTTAATTTGCTAAACCTTAAGGCAAGTCCTCATTCTGATTACTGTCTCCTTCACAATCCACCTCTCATCCTGCTGCTAAGTCACTTGTTCCACTGGTCAATAACTATGTTTTCCTCCCTCACAGCCTCACAAAGTCAAATAGATGTTTTGGGAGCTCGATTTTTCTGAAGATAATTCAACTTTTATCAAATAACAATGACTCAAAATTCCCTAAATGCAGAAATAGCAGGTCAGGGAAATACACAAACTACACACAAATGACACCAAGGCGTGAATATTAAAAAAAAACTCAAATCAAGCCATTCCCCTTGGTTACTCTTGGTGGATGGAAACACACAAAGCTTTGATATACAGTAGCTCTTGATACTGTAGGTATGTTTTATATTAACAGCTTAAGGATTGAGTTTCACATTGAGGATGACGGTCAAGAGTCACCCCTCGGACGGCGATGGCAGAACTCGGCCCTGGGTTAGCTCACAGGAAACACCTGCAGAGCGCAACACATGCTGGTCGGCAGAGAAATCTCTCGCTGTCTGTTTTGCACTGATTAACTTTTTCCAAGTACAGAGGACTGTGACCTTCTTCTGAGCATTTGTAGCTCTGGATATTGTTTAAACAGTCCACTGGGGGAAAACCTGATGGAAAGGCATGTAGTGTTAGCAGCGTGGCTCTTTTTGTAGTGAGTGGCAGCAGTGGTTGATGGAGGTTTCTGCAGAGGGCAACAAGCTGAAGCCTGGGAGGAGCTTTGCTGTGCAACAGCTCGGCTTCTCCGGGTCTGTGTGAATACGTTTTCTCCCTCCATGCAGCCTGGTTAAATTAGCCCCAGAGCCACAGTGTGGACAGCAGCTGGAGTGCAAGAGTCAGCTCTGGCAGTGGTGATAATCAGCAGGGAGGATGTGGAGAGAGAAACCCTCAGGGAGGAGGGGGTTGGCAGAGATCTTACAGGCCCAATCAGAATCCAAGTGGAGCCGAGGCCTCATGCAGTGTAACAGCACACCATCGCTCTGCGGCACTCAACATCCTGGACACAGAGCAGGTCTCCTCCCTAACCGGCAGCTTAACCCTTTCAGAGTGTGTGTGCGTGGCTCCCCTGGCCCTCATTCGCTCATCACCACACTAATCAGCCTCAGAGACAGCAGCTGCAGGGAGCCCCTCTCCTAACCTGGGCTGGAGAGGCTGTTATCCTCAGCAAGAGGAGCGCAAATACAGACCTTAGTGTTCTCAACAGGGACCACCGAGCATCCACATGCCTGACACTGGCTGCTTCTTCTGTGGTGCCACATTCAGCCCAGAGCGTCACATAAACAAAGTCAGCAGATAATGTGGTTCTTCAGCAGAGAGCTGTGCTGGGACAAGGACTCCGACGCCTCACACGAAGAGGAAAAAGTAGCAATATTTCAACATGAAAGTAGCTACTTTGTAAAAATTATGAATCAGACTTATTTCAGTTGAAAAAAAAAAAGAAGAAGACCAAAACAGCACGAAAATGTACTTTAAGTATAAAATACAGACTAGCCGACTCTTTATCCAGACTGGGTCATCCTAAAACATTAATTGCAATTTATCATGACAAATGTAACGTGATCAAAAAAAAGGAAAAAGAAAAAAGGCTAGCAGAAAGAAAGATATCAGATAAAATTAAATGTTTGTTTCTATGTCTCCTGTTCTTAAAGTATTGTTAATGCTAATCGTCCAAACTGTACGGCCATACAAAGTCAAGACAGAAAACTGGTTCAAACTAGGTTAAAGACCAGAGTCACCATTAAAACATCTACCGTAGCTATTAGCAACGAAGATATCCGACCAAGAAGTTATAGAGTCCAAGCTATGGTTAAATAGTTCATTTTCACTCATTGTTATCTACAAGAAAAACATCTGGCAAACTAACTTCTGGCTTTGGCTAATTCAGTTACTCTGCATGGTTTTATTAAGTCTGTTGTTAAATCAAGTGAAAAGGGAAAGAAAAAGTCAAACTAAACTCCTGCTAGCTCCTTGTAGCACTGGCCTACAATTAATGTTGCATTGATGTAATTTCACTTCAATAACTGTTATTTGTTTTTTTATTATAATTCTCCAGTTATTCCTATCGGGTAAGGGTAAGGCTAAATAGCCTAACTATAGCCTATAGGCCTACTTCTATTGAATCATATCTATGTTTTGTGTTATGTTTGATCCAAATTTATATAAAGTGCGAGTATCTCTCAGATAAATGTAATGGATAATAACTAGTCAATGGCATACGATGTAAAACCCCTCCAAGAGTTGTATTTATGATGATGTCGTTGTCTGTGTTAAGCTTGAGTGGGCAGAAGTCAACAGCGAATCACTGGGAGTTTAAATAAAGACATAATGGATGTGAGGGGAAAAGAATAATGTACTGTATTCACCAGCACTTCCTCCACTGCCGGCAGTTAAATATGCTCACTAAATCACACTGCAGGTCAGAGCTGAGAGGTTGCACGCGACCAGCACCGGTTCATCAGCGACTGCGTGACACGTGAACATGATGGAGGATGCGGAGGAACGTCCGGACAGGTAGGGTCAGAGCCAGGTTTGATTACACAGCTGCTGATCCTCCACCTCAAAAACCTAGAGAGACAAACCAGCACCAGACTCCTGCACCCGACCCCTCGAATCCATCCATCCACCGCCCGACTGATGAAACACACCCCGGCCTCTATACTGTACCACACACTCCCTTGTGGCATTAAGTCACAAAACTAATTTGAGGTTGACTCTCTGTGGAACAGGTTTTTCTCTTTCTGTATGTGCCACTGTGTAAAGGCAACAAACATATTCTGAGCTCACACAAACACATTACTCACAGTCAACATCGCCTCACGATGCCTTGTCCAAGAAACGTTTCTACCAAAGAATTGAGTGATACTGGAAGAGCCGATGCGATCTCCGAGGCCCAGCTTGACATGACATGAAGCAACGATTTTATGTTGTCTGTCAAATATACAGGGGGAAAAAAATCAATGCAACTTGACAGCATTACATAAAGAGCTTTTGTGCCTTGATATTTCTTTTCTGCCTGTGTACTTTTGTCTGGGGTGTACAGAGACTCGTTCTCAAGGCCCAGGGGGAGCAGAGCTGGCGAGAACAATGTGGGAATCCGGGGAGGAAACTACGCATGTTGTCTTTTCTCTAGTTTCTGCTGTGACTCCGAAAGAGGCTGCATCTTTACAGACCATTTCATACAGCTACATCATCCATCACAGCAGACAGGTTAGATTTCACCCTCTGTGCAAAATCCCCGGCTTGACCCCTCAGCACCACAGAGACGAAGACATTCAAAACAAACAGTGTCGTGTATGCGAAATCCAACAAAATACAAAATTAATGTGCAGAATTAAGATCAAATCAATTTATCATGACATTATTTTTGGCTGCGTTTGAATACCGGACATTTATTTTCATAATCTCTATCTCTCTTCATTGTTTTCAGAGCTGACAAATGTATTTTGCAGCTTGGTAATGAGCCTTTTTCTAAAGTAGGATTGATACACTGTATTGATAAATTGACATTAAAGGGCATATTGCATCAAACACTCATCCAGTATAACCAAACTAAGTGCATCCATCTGCATATAATTAACGACAGGAGCAGCACGTATTTATAGTTTCATGGGAATATGCATTAAAAGGTTTTTGGGGAGCTGATCGTCCATGCACTGGAGCAGCCTTCGTATAATCAGATTATGGTTTGAAAGCAGAGTTTAGTGCTGGTGCTCTCTTGCAGAGGTGACAAAGCTTAAGAGTGCTACTGACTGTCCAGGTGCAAGCAGGCAGCCTGGGGTTGGCGTGTCTGTGTGAGTCTGTAGCACTCCAGGCTTCACCCTGCAGAGCTCAGCCCCGGCTGAATGCAGCAGCCTCCCACTCTCCCTCTCTCTCTCGTCCAGAAGAGGATCGGCAGCGGCTTAGAGCTGCCCAGGCTGCGAGGTGAACAAGTGGGGCTTTGAGGAGCCCTCTGCCAGTCAGACGGAGAGCTTCGGGCCTCAAGCCCTCAGGGGTTAACCTCTCAGACTGCCAAGCAAAATACTGCAAGAGGCTTGCAATTACACAGACAGTCAAAGGCCACACGCAATTTCCAGAGCTATTTACACAGTTAGAAGGCCCCCCTCCAGAACTGCCAAGAATAGGCAGAATTAAGACAGCAGAGAGAGGTAAGGTAGGCTTTTAAATACCCTTTGCCCTCCTGTGGTTATAATTCTTTCATAAAGCTACCAAAGTCTGCAACATATGCATCATGGGAGAAACGCATACGTTCACAAATAAATCTATAAATTCAGCATGTTCACACATGGACAGGAGCACCTGTTACTACATGAGATGTCATACGGCACATCTTTAATCTGAAGGTAGTTTTAGGAGTATGGCTCTCTATAGTGCCATAATTTGCAAGTATTGCATTATATTACAAGCCTGCTGACAATGTGCCTGCTCTCTGTACATTAGACAGTCAGTGTATCCTGTAAACGCGCCTCGGTCCTGCTGTGCAGCAGTGTACCAGAGGGTTGTATAAAAAACAGCTGTACCTCCTGGCGGGCTGGTGCAGCGGTGATCTCAGGGGACAGCGGGGGCCCCCGCAGCCTCTAACCCACACAGCTGTTCTCCAGGTCCAGAGCCTCTCCAGAGCCCGGCAGTTCCTCCTGCTTTTGGGACCGCCTGCCCGGGGGGTGGGGGGTGGTGGGGGGTGAGAGGGGGCATGGAGCGCTAATAATAACAAAATCCAACATGCAGGCCCGAGGTCAGACACAAACCGTGACCCTCCCATCACAGCACCAGAACCTGGACAGGAGCCAGGACACAGAGCCATGTTGCAGCCTGGGAGAGCAAGGTGAACAGGGGGGAGGTGGGGGGAGGGGAGGGGGTCTGTGGGTGGCTGGAGCTCCTTTCACTTCCTGCTTAGTGCGCCACCACCAAGGATTTTTTTTTGGGGTGGGGGGGGGGGAGAACTGTTGGCAAAGTGGGCGATGATGCAGGAGGGAGGGACAGTGTAGATTATATATCTGGAGGCTTGGAGGTGGCAACGTGGAGTCTGGATGATAAATGATGAATACCACACCTGAAGAAGGATCATGTGTCAGTGGTGAACTGGGAGAAAATAGCAACATGGCTCTGAGCACCTGTGTCCCATCCCCCTACACACACACACACAAGCAGCTCCGACCCACAAGAATCTCAGTATCTTCAATGACAAAGTCAAGACTCGAAGTAAAACCTGTTCCTGCATTTAACTTGCAGCTTCTGGGAAACCCTCGGCGATACCAGACTTTAATGCCCACACTATTTGGATTCCTGATTAACAAAGATCTCAGTCAGAAATGAACATCAAAGAAAACCATGCGCACCTCCTTGTGCAAGAACTGAAACAACAAATTTCTGCTCGGGATAACAATCCTGAGTTTGTTATGAGCCGAGCACAAACAGGGAACTCCGCCCCGCTCAGGTCTTACAGGTCGGCCAGCGGTGCACTTATGGTTTCTCACACACTCTGTACGAGGGGGAATACTTGGCCCTAATTAGCACCAAGCATCTGGCAAATGTCAGTGTGTGTCTGCGTGCAGCATTCCTATTTACTTAGTAAGCTTTGGGTTCAGCGGGAAAAAAACACTGTGAGAGCTTTTGCAGTGTTTCAGACCGAGGTCCTGGGAGTGTTTTGTTATCCTATTGTGAGTGACATGTGTGTAATGTAATAGCAGTCTTCTCACTATCCCTTGATTCTTGTGTACAGTTAAGGTTTACTGAGCATTTCTCATTCTGCTCTACATTGCATGCGCCCCCACCGACATATCCATTTACTGTGTTAGTGTAGTAAAAACACACTTCATATGGACTTGTTTAATTCCACTGAGAGAGGACTTTGCTACTGATTGTGTGAGTTTGTCATCAGTGGACTCAAGAACAAAATCGCTCCTCCTTTGAGGTCTTCATACCACTGTTGTCTACATCTATTACTACTTCAATCATTCAGTATTAAAAGGATTGTGTTTCCTGTCTGTTTGCCCCACAGCCAAATAACAATTTAATAACGTCTTATGATCCTGGTTTACAGTTGAAATGTGTTTTAAAACAGCTACATAATCTGCCAGGACTGGTTTTTTCCCCCTCACAAACTCAGCCTGTCTTCACATGTTTAGCTTCTGCTGGTGTTATTCTACAAAAACCACCGTTCCCTTGTTGCAGTGAGTTCTTATTTTTGACATGAACTTGTCACCGATCCCCTCTGATAACTCAATGTATACACCGATCCTAACACTGTGCTCACTTTGTGTACAAAGTTGAAAAGGATCCAACGTGTAAACACCCAGGTGAGACTGTGGCTCCTGTGCAAACAGCACAGATAAGCTCAGCTCGCTGCAGTTCAGTGCACTCCCTGTGAAGCTACAGTAACAGCAGCAGACAAGCACAGTTCAGTCCAGTCGGCTTGATCGCAGCTCCGATCTCCAACCTGACAAGATTACACAGAGGCTTCCTGTCTCCTCGGCCCCCACCGATACCATCTCAGTCTGACTTCTCGCTCCTACCCCTCCCCCCTCCCCCCCTTACCCGCAACGGCTCCGTCCCGGCCTCAGATAGCACTAATTACAGCCTAATGGGACGGTTTTAATAAGGAAACTACATCGAGAAAAGCACATGTTCATCCAGCTCCACACAGCATGGCTCATTTAAGAGATTAATACGCAGGCAGGCCCTGCACTACAAGAAACGTCAGTCTTGAGAAATAACAGCTTAGTCAAGAAGGTCATTGATGTGCAGATCAAAACGTAAAGCCCACTGTCAATGTTTTCTGTTGATTTATTTTGCAGAAATAACTTCACAATTAAATCCTCCGTGCTGTGCAGAACATTGACGTATGAATGTTTCCCATTCTTTCCACCCGGTAATTACTCACAACTCATTTTTTATTTAAAGCGCACAGTAAAAAATGAGCCCTCTACAGATTTCCAACAAACAGCCGTACTCCCCGGTAGATGTTATGTCATATTTTAGCACTGCATGTGGAATAAATGAAAATCAAACGTCACAGCAGGTTCCCGTCATCGATGATTAGGATGTAGTATGGTGACTCAAGAGGCACGGGGTCATTTGCATTTGTTCAAATCAATTAAAAAGAAAGAAACAAAGAAAGAAAGAGGAACGTTTTCCACTGTGAGCTACATCATCCTAATCGGGCTGTAGTGAAGGAAAGGACCGTTTCCACAAACATGCATCACTTGTGTTGTGACAAAAATAACACATGTCGTCAAGTGGCTGTTCCCTGACTGTCAATCACAGTAACAAAGTCCAGCGCTTTACGTTCACTAGCCGATCTATTTTCATGCCATCTGAATGGAGATCCTAAATACACGCACGATACGAAGTGCACCATGATCCCAAATGATTTAGCCGACAGATGTAATCACAACCACAAGCTCTCATCGTGCACAGATGGAAATCAATTACCATGAATATTGGAAGAAGAAAAAGAACTTGCACTAGCAGAACTTATTCATTACATGCACATCTGTCATTTGTCCTAAACCAGAGTGATCACTTGTGTGTTTATTGAGGGAGACTAAAGGTTTCCTGTGTGAAAACATATTCTGTGGTAACTGAGACCTTTTCCATTGTTGCTGCTGTTTTTTTTATTTTTGCTGACTCCAAAAGGTGATTTGTCCAAACAAACCCTGCTTAGATATGCATGCACTTCTAGGGAAATCATGTCATGTTCAAGGAGGGAGAGGGGAACCAGCAGACTGGACTCCAGGGACTTCTACTGCTAAACTATCAACACCAGCACTTTCATCACATCCTTCACTTGAGCAAATTACCATATCAGCAGCATGATCTGAAAGCAGTCCAAGAAACCACAATCTCTGCTTTCTGACGCACAATTAAAAGATGTCAAACTCGGTTTCTTTTACACTGTTTTGGCTCGGCCTGTCAGCGCATCAAACATTATCTTAAAGAGGAGCCATTTAGCAGAGAAAAGGGACTGGCCAGGTTCACTGACGGTGAAGAGGGGGCTCGCAAGGGCTCAGCCCCAGGGTATGTGGGTAACCAAGGAGCACAAAAGAAATGGGAACACGATAAGAAAAGCAGCGGCGGTGGGAGGGTGTGGTGTGGTGTGGTGGGGACGGGGAGGAGAGGGGAGAGGAGGGTGGGGAGTCCAACTTTCCTCTGCCTGGCTCTCTCCTGGGAACCTGGAGGCTAAGACGCTGGAGCTCCTCCACACAGGTATCATGTTCATCAGGTCCCTCAGTCCGGCTGGGCTCCCGTCCAAAACCCCCTGACTGTCTGCCTCAGCGGGGAGAGAGGTGGAGGCGCCATAAGGTAACAGTAGCAGAAATGCCAACAGGTGAAACCAAATAGTTCAAGACAAGCTTGATACTGTTGTTGTCATTTCACAGGATAATGGCATTAAGCCTTTCTGCCTGCTTTAATGCACGCTCAATTATTTGCATGATTAAACATGTTAAAACGTGAAGAGGGGAAAGTGAGCATTAATGGATGTTCCTCCCTTCTTCTTTTTTTTTTTTTACTCCTTTCTTTTAAAATATGAAAAGTGAGAGAGGGGAGACTGAAACCCATGAGAGTTTCAGACATAAATCAACCTCCCACATCTCCACTCTGTGACACAACATAATGGACAGACTGTGTCCCCCTCACAAAAGCACAGCGACTGAGGCCCCACTGCTGGATCCACTGTAATAGCCTCGACTCCGAGAGAAAGTGCCCTGCCTTCTTAAGATTTTCAATTCCCTGCACTTGAATGGCTGATCAACTGTACAGGGGGAATAAGCTGAGATAGACAAGTTGAATATTGCACTTCACAGTCTTGATGCGGCTTTGTTTTATATATAGGCCTAAAAAGATGACATCTTACATAACTTAGAGTCTTTAGATGTACTACTGTGATGGCTTAATCGCGAGAAGAAGAGACCAATATAGAGATGAACTCTACGTCACAATCACGATGCCACAGCTTTGTCATCCGTTTTGGATTGATTGGCAATAAAAAGAAAAAGACAAGAAACTTTCTTTCTGCAAGTTAGTTAGATGAGAAGGTTGATAACCTCTCATGTGTCTGTGAAGCAGGCATTTTTCATAGCACAAATGAAGCAGCTTCCAGCTAAAACTAAACCCTCCACAGCTGATTATTTAACATAAAATCCCACAAAAAAATCACCAACTGAACTTCCAATAGCTAGGGCTGGTTGTTTTGAGACTGGTTTACTTCTTGGCAATTGGCATTTTCCCAAAATGTCTAATTTCTCCTTTAAATAAAAAGGATATCCTTTATACTTGGGAGTTTTTTTTTTCCCCTACAGGTGCATTGGGACTCGAGGGCCCAGGATATACTCAGTGTGTGAACTGTTTGGGAGGATAATTAAGCTTCTGTAAACTCCACTGTGTGGTCTGAAGGAGCGAAAGGACTTCCACAACCTCCTGACAACTGTTCGGAGGCCTGCAGATCGTCCACACGAGCCTCATCCATCCAGATATGGGAAGAGAGGAGTAGCTGCGTCAACGTTGCTGCATGAAAACCTGTCGATGGCTCTATTTAGCAGCCACGTACTGCCGGTGGAATTAATGAGGCAGCACATAAACTCGCGAGCGTACCAAACAATAATGCCACTTCCCACTAGCGGGTCAGTCGGCTGAGTCTGTGCAGTGCAAACGCGAAATGTGCTCTCACAGCAGAAAAAACTACAGTGAGATGAGGCCCCTTGTGGCCACGAGTGGATTCAATCAATCTGAATTAGAGATGTGAAGGGTTCCAAGGTTTTGTCTTGTTTCAAGTGGAGAGGGAAAAAATTGAAAATTGACCCGGCAGCCTTCATTTAGTGACGATGTGCTAAAGTATCATAAAGTATGATGGGTATTCATCATAGTGATCTGCACAAGCGGGGGCAATACAGTGGCATAAAGGTTTTCAATTGAAAACCATAATACTCATTAGTGTAACACTCAACATCAGTGGCAATCAGAAGTTGCATTAGCTGCGTAAGAGGGAGCCTGGACAGTATTACAGCCCTATAATGGCTAAAATACATACACCACAATGTGGGGAATGCATAAATGAGGTCAACAGGACCACTTAAAACATTTTAAATTCTACATCACTATCCGTGTATTGTCTCCCTTACATATAGGCTGCATGTACAGGGACATGTAAGTGATGAAATGTTTAGTTTCTACAATTTTCTTTGCATTTTCTCATCATTTATCAGTTTGAGAGTTAGGCTCAGGGAGAAATGCTAAAGGAAACATACCCCAAGCATTTTGTGTAACGCAATAATTCAGATTTATTGATTTGATTCTGGATCAGAGAGAATAAACTGATAAATGTTATAACTTTAGAAAATACTAACAGTTCCCATGATGGTCTGGTTTTGGACTAAAGACAGCGACATGGTTCAAGTCTTCAATTCTCCTAGTGTGTTGATTTCTTTATCAGCGTTTTATCTATTAAACAAAACATCTTTTATTCTCAAACTAGATTATAGAGCAGCCTGGGGTTTATTCTAGCATCTAGATAGTGTTCATCCATAATAACATTATACATAGAAAGATTTAAATGGGTTATGGGTTTAAGTTAAGATAAGAAATGTTGGAAAATGTATCAAGAACATTTTAATCTTGTAGGAAATGTCCCTCGGTGCTGGAAGAGAACAGATAAAACGACCACGACCAGAGTCTCCACATGTGTGTCTGTTGGTGGGTGAATCCGTCATGTCACCAGGAAGTGCAGGAAATGGTCAACAGACATTTCATGGCACTTTTCTAGTGTTATGGACCACTCAAAGTGCTTTACACTACAAGCCTCATTCACCCTCTCTGTCACACACGTCTGCAATTTGAGCTCAGTTATCTTGACTGAGAACACTTTGACTGGACGAGTCAAGAATCAAACCGACAACCTCCCAATTAGTAGTGGGTCAAACATACAAGTAAAAGTATTCCAGTATTTCCATCAAAAGATACTTAAAGTAACAATAGAACAACATATTCTAGTTATAATAACAGATGCACTAATTCATCACTAATACGGCATCCATATATCATTTGAATTTAAGAAATGAAAGCACTAAAAGCAAATCTTGAGTCAAGCTTATAAAAAACTAGTACTACATATATTTTTACATACACAATTACACGTCTCTTGAGGTGCAAAAATGCAACAACTGAAATTAAAGCACTTGTACCTCAAGACTGCACTGCAGTAAAAGTTGCTGTTACTTACCTCAGGTCGGGTTTTCTTCAAACTGTTGTGTTGCTGAGGTGAATCATGGGTTGAGAAAGAACATGTGGAATAAAAAACAAAAACATTGGTGTCTGTTTTATTTTGCCACCCTGAGAAAGACTTTGTAATCTGGATTTTGAAAAGTGCTCTATAAAGACAAAATATGACTTTTAACTATCATCATAAAAAACTGACACACAGAAGAACCTCGGGGAATTATCTTCATCATCATCATTAGGGCTGACGATTACATTAGTGTAGTCGGGTCCATAAAACGCCATAAAGAAACAGACAATATGTCCATCATTACTCCAAGAAGAGAATAAATCACTCTTCACATTTACAATCACATATGTTGCCTCTTCTATTACTCGAGTGTCTATTTTGCCTTATAAAACTATAACTAGAACAGGTTCTAGGTTAAACTACCAAGTAAAAAGCTAAATTTGACCCTTATGGTTTGGCCGCACGGCTCTGTTGGTCCGTCCACTGATATACATACCGTACTATAAACTAACATCTCAAAAACTGCTTGATTGTTGTGAAATTTGTTTGGGCTCCCAGAGAATAATGTTGGAGATCATCTGACGTCTGGCATGGAGGTTGATCTTTGTGATTATTGAGAAAGATGTTATTTGGTAGAAACCCAAAGAATGAAGCGCAAAAACTGTGAACACTGATTTTGTTTTTTTACTCTTTTTTTTCCCAGTTGAACTTGTTTGTGTGTCTCATCTTTTCTCAGAATTATTTTCAGTGCTGTGTCCAAATTAGAAGAAGGTATGATCTCAAAATATTAAAGTGAATGAAAACCTTAATGTGAAAAAACAAGAATTTCTCAGTTTTATTTTCTTCTCTACAATAAGAATCACTCCAATTGAGCAATATACAAAACCAGTTTTTAATTTTCAATATGAAGTGCTTCAAAACACATTGGGAACTGACAAAAGATCTTTAAAAAATGTCTATGATGGAGAAGAAGCAGGGTTTCTCTGCAGTGGTAGTGGACCTCCTATCACCTGTGAAATATTACATGTCATTTAATCTCACACAATGTGATTAAACACGTCGAGACAAACAGGAAGTCTCACCCTCCAGCTGCACTATTCTCCTCCTCTACTGTATCAACATCAGCTGGGAAACAGACAGGCATTTTCCGTTGCAACCTATCACTGCTACACCAGTTACTATACATTTGTAACACTCTTGAATTAAAACAGTGACTTTGTCAAATCAGGAGAGATTCGTCTCGGTTGCAGCTAAAGTCTGTGATGATGTGGGCTTTGTACAGACAGGGTAAGAACACCTGTATGTTGAGAGGGTGGGCTCCGGGCCGGCAGTGTCTCCCAGTCTGATCAGGCCTGCGTGGCCAGCCTCTCAATGATCCTCCTGTAGTCCTCCACCACAACCTGATAACTCTTCTCCAGCTCCTCGTGCTGCGTCTGAGTGTCCATCTGACCCATGTGGGACACCAGCTCCTCCGGCCGCAGGCACTTCCTCATCTTTGCCAGCTCCCTCTGATTTTTCTGCGCAACATAAAGAAAACAAACACACACAGTTTTATCATCTACTAAAATATGATCAAGGGTATATAGGCACTACAAGAAAGAAACGCCTTGTCCTCATTAGATTGGTGTGGGTGTGGGAAAAAAATAAATTAAACAAACTGGACACTGTTTTTTATAAATGTTGCAAATAGATTTTCAAAAGATTTTAAACAGACATCTGATGCTCTTCTGGGCGGCAGAAGAATGTGCGATCGACTCAAAATAAACTACAGGGCCCATGTAAATTGTGATGTAGGAATCTGCCAGACAGTGATGGGTTTCTAAATTGTTTTTGGACAATCAAGGACTACAGCAACCAATATTAAGCTACACGATGTGGGTTTGGCTACACAGGCGAGACCACTTAGTATCACTAGACCGTTGGTTATGGGCCAGTCCATTAAGGAGTCTTCATGATGAGTGAAAGAGCAAATTGAAAAAGGGCGAAACAAATCCTGTATCCAAGATGAGGCTCTAGACCAGGCAATGGAGTTGACACACTTATGACCTATTAATGACCTTTGAATAAATTAGTAACTTATTTGTTGACAATGAATAATAACTGAATGTATTATAATTGATATACCTTAAGTACCTTAAGTGCTAACTTCCTACAGTTTGGCATAAACTTTTGTGGTCAAACCAGAGAGCTTAGAAGTTCCACTCATGGAAAGACAAGCACACATTCACATTTAGTCCAATGCAGTCTGCTGGTTGCATGCATATGCATGCAGACGTGGTCAGTGGGGAATTGGGGGAAAGAGCAGAAATGTATAATCTCTCTCACATTCACAGAGCAGCGGCCTCTGCCATTCAACTAACTACATGCTAAATCTCCTCGGGGAAGGAAAACCGGTCTGCATCTGGCCACCAGATCTTTCCCTGCCACTCTCCCAAAGAATTCCTACTTCCCTCTTCACCACACAGGTCTTTTCTGTGTCAGATTCGGCCTTTTTTGAGACGTGTGGTTACCCCGCTGTCAGCAAATTCTCTAATGGCTGGCATGCAAAGTCTCAGCGAGCTGCTAAAATATAAAATGTCACAAGCAAACAGGATGGAGAGTCTTATTCTGGTGCACACAGATCTAGATAGTGTTTCTCACTGTCCACCTTGGTGGAACCGAATCACAGAGGCTCATGATATTCTGTTCACCGGGCTTAAGTTACACTACATCTCGGAAACTTGCCCAGAAAAACATGGGAAAATAACACAAAGCAATTTGATAAAATTGCACAGTTTTTCCGATGAAGTTCAAAAAGCTCTGCTGTAGCAAAAGCTACAGAACTATGAATAGCAGCAGCTTTTTGTAATAATTCTTCACACTTTCATGAAAATTATTTCTCTCAAAGAAATGCAAATCCTGACTAATGACTCGTGCCTGAAAGGAAAAAAAGCCCCAGCAGCAGCAAAAGCACTGCTGCCTGGTGCGCCCTATTGTGGCTGTGACAATATGGCACTAATAATCTATCAATTTTCATGGGACTAAAGATCAATTTTTTCTCCTGTTTTATAAAGGTAACATAATAAACAGTGACAATGCAGCGCTGTAAGCCAATCAAACGTGTGCTCCACCTGAGCCGTCTTGCTTCCGACACTGAACAGCTATAATGTTACGCCGATACCAAAGGTACAAGACAGCACCCTGGATTCTTGTTTGACGGCAGCAAAGACAAGTTGACGTTTGGATTCGAGTTCATTAGATAAAAACTTGACTCACTTTCTCAGCCTGCATGCTGCATGCTCTCCACACTGACCCAAACTGTACAAAACCAAAGCCGTGGCAACTGAAATCTCACCCTGTACGGTCCAAACAGCCTCTTCTTCACCTCCAGACGGTACTCTCTCGCTTTGTCTTCGTCGCTCATGTCTGTTGCTCTCAGACGTAGGATTTCGTACACTCGCCTCGCATGTTTCTGTGGAAGAAAGGGAGAAATGCAATCGTTATGTGATATGCAAAAGAACGCAACATGCTTCCCAGTAAAATGACTTACAGGAAGTCAAACTATTTGGAACATATAATAAATCAAGGCCTGTGTGTCTCTGAACCAAAGAAAAGTCACCACATTGTCCATTTACGTCAGAGAATCCACGCTAAATGACCCAATACAGAATCTAAAAGTATTAAGCACAAGTAGCAAACAGAGTTGTGACGCACAGGAAAACTCAACGTTCTTACACACACTAAAGCTTCAATGCTGGGACTGTGACCAACAATAATTTCAACAATGAGTTATTAACAATTTATTTATCAAGCAAAAATGCTACAGATTAGCTTCTTCCAACTTGTTATATGTGGCTATCTGTTGCTTTTCTGTTCTGGGGGTTTTGGACTGATGGCCAAACAAGACAAAAACAGATTAAGATGCCACCTTCAGCTATTTTTCCCCCTCCCGACATACTCCGAGCAGATTAATTCATGAGAAACAATTATCAGCCTCAGCCTCGTGCAGCACCTTGTTGATTTTCAGCTTGTCTTGCGCCTCTTTGATCATGTCCGCTGAGAAGCCGAGGTGCAGCTTGTCGACAGCGAAGGACGGGAGGCCTTGACAAAGTTTGACCAACACGTAGTCTCTCAGCTTCACATAGTTCTCAGAGGGGTCTTCAGCTGGAAACAATCAAAATACAATTACAGTTAGTTTATGGTGTTGCTCGCTGCTACATGACACAATGTAGTGCTGTTATTGTTAGTACTGCGGTCAGAGTGTAAATGTGTGTGTGCTGGGGGGAAGATTTTTAAACCTACAACAACAACAACAACAACAACAACAACAACAACAACAACAAAACATATTTTATTTCTTTTCAAAACATTTTTGAAGAAGTTAGTTGAGCAGTTGTTGTAGACAACAGTGAACAAAATATCACTCCAGTCGAACCGTGAACCTTCTGCCTATTCAGCTGCTAAATTTTAAAGTTCTTTCTTGAAAAGGATTCCTCTCTGAAAGGAAAAGAGCTGGGATGCCTCTTTGGTATTCATCCTCTGTCTCTGTGAAAGGCAACTGCTTCGATCCAACTAGTTTCAATAGAGCCTCAGCACATTCTGGTGTACACGCCAGCCCTGCAAATTAACTCACCCCCTGGATCCACCAACTTTACAGAAAAATCATTTAATCTGTTCATAGGTGACGCAAGGATTTTAGATTAAAGTTTATCCACGCCTTCTTTAACACAATAAACCTTTTTTTTTTTTAATCATATGCTTACCTGTGATGTCTTGTACTTTGGGCAGACTGCAATAAAATCTGTGAACCGCCTCCAGAAGCTGAGCCCCGTGACCCTCTCCTTGAAACGGAGGCAGGATCAACATTTGGCTGTTTAGTTAAAGGGCAGAAAAAGATGCAAACATGAAACCAGTGAGGAAACAGGTTTGTTGAACACCACTCACTCAGAAAAAAAACAAATTTAAGGGAACTCGGTAGTTATTCTGAGCATTAACAGAAAGTCGGATTGAAAGCAGGAAATAATATACTGATCCATCAATGCAACAAATCAAATCACATCAAAAGCTTATCTATAAAGTTGTTTTCACATACAAATCACCCTGGTTTGGTAATGAAACAAAAACTGGTTGAATAGTTGGCTATATAAGCCAGTAATTTGGGCTCTTTGGGAAGAGGATAAAGAAATGTATAATTTTCCACTCCTTTTTCATACAAAAGAATAGGAAGGCACGTGCTGCCCCAGCAATTACCTTACACGTGGTCGGGTTTTGTCTGGGTACACGTAGTAATTATAAACTGTCATGTAACCAACAGTTGCGTAGAGAGTCTCCCCATCTTTATTGTACTTTTCAAATCTGCAGATAAAACACAAAGGCAAACAGGTCAATTACAGGCACACTCCCATCCAGTGACCATTTTAGCCCCTCTGTTCTCGTGCCCACCCTTCGCCCCCCAACGTCAGCATGTTAGAGCAGCCAGGCCCCGATTGGTACACCTGCTACAACCTGAATACATTATGCACTTAATTGGAGTACTACAACTTAGAGGAAGAGAAGGGGTTGGAGGAGGGACTGAGCTCCTCAAAATCACTTCAGTCCATTTTCCCAATTGTCAGTATTAATAGGTGCCAGGGTAAAGAAAACACTGGCAGAGGCTCTTTTTACTGTTAAGACATTGTTCAGTGTTTCAAAAGACAACAGTATTCAATTCAGCTCTTGCCCCTGAAAAATCTGAAAAGGGCTTCTGGCACAAAGGAAGCTCTTGCCTGATCAACAATTCTCCTACGGGGGAAATATAATCAAACTGGCCTGGTAATTGGTCACAAGCGCCTCAAAGGGGGGCTTTGTCTTTCAATGACACAATAAAGGCTTTAGTGTAGGGGTGGGTGCAAGAGGGGTGGCGGCGGTGGTGGTGGTGGTGGGGGGGTTGATGTCAATTAAGAAGGGCACTCACACAAGAAAGAAGTCCCAACGATCGTCATCTGCATCGATGAAACTGGCAGTCTCAATGAACCACATGAGGAAGGTCTGCAGGCGCTCGTGGTACTCTTGGAATCCCGGACAGGTAATATCAGCCTGAGGGGGGAAAACGGAAAAGAAAAATGTTTAATTGCTTTCCAGTTAAATCTATTCCCTTTAATCTCAAGACCAACGACAATACGTTTTAAAAAAAAACAACTAACGATTAACTCTAAAAGACTTCCTGAATTGCTATGGTGAGGCCGTGTGCCACTTTGGTACCTTGTGGATCTGGTACGTGAGTTCTCCTGCCTCCTCGTTGTGGACCGTGTACGTGTGAAGCAGGGTGCCGAACGGCTTGAAATTGGCCTCCTTCTCCAGCAGTGAGATGAAGTCGTCAGTGTTGCAGGTGAACCCAGCAGGAATGATCTCCCGTATCTTCCCTTCGACGTCATCGGGCTGGATGACACGACATAAACGAGTTTAGAAATGGAGCAAATGGATCACGTTGATAAAGAACAATCTAGTCTATAATTGAAAGATATTTCTACTTAAATGCTACCAGCGATGTATATCAAACAAATTTAAATCTCTCTTCTTTTTTTTTTTTACATATACATAAAATGTGTAAAACAGATTTATTGCTGCTAGAAATGTGTGTGTTGTTAAATTAGAACAAGTCAGCAAAAATGCAAAATAACCTGTAAGATAAAACTGGGAGCATACATGTTTTGTGCCAATGAAAGGAAAACCATTAGGCAATTAAAACTGTCAGCTGAGCAGAGACCACGGTAGCACCCTCCCCAGTGAAAAGACCACTTAAATCAGTACATTTACTACTTATGTTAAGCCATGAATATGTGATGAAGTTGCCACAATAAACGCATTTCTGCTTCTCACTGGGAAATAAAATCTTATGAATTGATCTCAACTTAACAAACCTTTGGGCATCCATAATAGAGGCCTCTCCTCTAATCCTGCCAAGTGAACCCAATCAAATGAATTTGCCCCTGCGTTTTCAAAGAGCCCCAGAGACAAAGGGGCCCTACCCTTGGACTTTTTACTCAGTGCAACGTGTGGTTAGTTCAGCTGTAATGTTTGCATTGTATCCATTTCCACAAGGATTGACATGAGAACACTTTGCTAAGCAGCCCTTTCACACCATTTACATGTGTGATGGCCATTATGTCGGCACAGAGACCCTTGCTGCTCAGCATTGAAAACTGGGAAATGAAGAAGGTCTGAGCAAAATGCACTACAAAAGGCTAATACAACATACTGCTAATTCCCCGCTTTCAGACATCAGCTAATATCTAACTGGAAGTAATGCACCTGCAGCTGAATGCCTCTTAACCATTGTAATTGTTCAGCCACATTTCTAAGGAACAAGGAGCATACTTAAAAGGCCATGGACAAACAAATCCCTTTATTCTGGGCACTCTCCTACATACTAGACACTAAATTGCACAGCCTTCCAGAATAGATGCCTTAGTTTGGCGTGAATATAACTTAACAATCTACCTTTACAGCATTTTGTTAATGTCTTTGATTTCTAACAATAAGCACAAAGGGAGTACAAACTATCTAATTTGTTGTGTTGTTATTTAATCTCTTTAATCTACTCCAAAGAAGACCATGCGTCATTCAAGATTCACAGTAAATTTTCTGTTTATACTTTTTTGTACTGTACTGATCTTACATTTTAAACAAAGAGCATCTTCACATATCAACATACAACATTTAGCTGCGTCATCCGGCTTGTGTGCACAAAAGGTCTGGTGTTAATATGAGGAATTTCTCTGTGAGAAGTCCAGCGCTGTGTGTTTTTTTTTTGGCTGATTTAAAGGCGAGAAGGTGATTTTTGATGAGAGTCTTGCACCAATGTGGCAGCTGCATAAACTCCATCTTTGCCTCCTCTCGTCTCCTGCTCTCTTCTGTCACCAGCTGCACCGCACCCCGACCATCCACATGCACTCAGAGACAAACACTCTTCAGATGCAGCCTGAACTCTGCTGCTCCCCTCACTCTCTACCTCTACACCAGCTGCACTCAAACCCTTAACAAGGTGAACACTCAGGGGTCAACGCTGAACACTAAGTAGTGGCACACAGAGACAGGAAGCCAGCCATCACGTTTCAGTTTGAATATCAGCTTCAAACTATGTTCCCTAAAAGTCTAATGGCTCCTCTTTACGTTTTAAAAACACAGAATTGGTTGCCGTTTTTTTTTTCCTTTTTCTTTTTTTGGAGTTGCCGGAGATGAAAGTGATGTGATGCTCATCGCCACTATGTGAAAGAAGAACCATGAGCGTTTCAGACCATCTGCAGAATCATCAAATCCTGTTGGGTTCATAGGTTACCCCATTGCTCCTAGTAGTACCACCAGTTGAAGGCAACATTGTCCAGTCTGGGCCCCCCCCGCTGTCTCCAGACAGGACAGATGTCCCGTAGTTCAATCATCTGACCTCAATAGGGGCCCTGGCTGTCTAATTCTTGTACTCATTCTGCACGTTTGCTGCATTGACGACTGCAGGAAATATTCAAAGCTGCCAGTGTCCCTTCGTCTGGTCTCGGTGGAGGAGAAAACAAGACCAGTATTTCGTTTTACTGTCTGTTTTTGTCCAAACACTCACTGTTCATATGTAAATTCTTAGTCCTGGCGATTACTAAATGTATACATACCAAGGAATGGTTCTCTCAGAGGAAGACTGAAACTAATTATCAAGTAACTGAGTAATTAATAAATGAATTGTTATAAACTGGGTGTTTCTGTTACAAAAAAAGAGAAAAACCCCTATTTAGAATCAGTTTAGAGATATTCACCTGCAAAGATTTTGATTGTCAATAGCTCAAACAACAATTCCCTCCTGGAAATGTATATACAAGATGTCCAACTGTGTCACATTACTCCTCCTGCTGATTCAATCACACAAAACTCTGAAAATCAATGTCTCATGTTTAGACCCCACGTCCAAAACTGCTTAAAACCCTTGTCTTCCGACGGGGAGGAGTAGGATTAGTGTACGGACACAGGGGGCCATCTTGGGATGGGATTTACTCTAACAAAACTGGAGATTTCTTACAGGAATAATGTCACCACCCAGAGAGGCTCTGAGTAACTTCAGTAGGTGAAGAAAAAAGGAACTGCCACAGACCAAACACAAAAAGACGTCTATCTACTCCGCTTTAAAAAAAAAAAAAAAAAAAAATTGATCGCAGTCGCTCGGTCTCACAATAATCGAGGCAGCTACTCAGTAAAGCTTTCTAGTATTTGTTTATCAAAGTTACAGTGTGATACACTAAACTTCAGATTAACAAGGGCATCTATTGTTCTGTATTTTGAAGTGTTGTTACAGATTTTCAGCATGTGTGACTAATAAAACTAAATCCTTGCAATTTTCACTTTTGCCATCACCTGCTGTTAGTTTTCAAAAAACACAAATTATGTGCAACTCTGGGCATCAGAAACTAACATTTTCTCAACCACACATCAAAATACATCAAAAGTCTTTTTGTTTTCTTCATGTTGCCGACAATACACTATTTTTCAATGGAGAATCACTGTGCAGTGACCTACAAGCTGTAGATATTATAATACTTGGGGCAAAACATTAAAAACACCACTCATTTAATGTAATACAATCCAACACCATCACAAACTGCAGGCTCCAAACTGATCATTAAGATGAAGCGAAACAACAGCTTCAACAAAAGCTGAACATAATAACCTTTGTGAAGAAAGGGGAGATTTTATCACAGGGCTGTATTATACCACACTGGTGTCAAGGGTTGGTGTGCTTCTGCTGATGTGTAGTGCATGGAGGATTATGCCTGATTCAATATTTTTAGTATACTATCCAAAAAGCTAAATTCAGGTCTCAAACCACAGCGTCATCTTCCACTTAGCAAAACTCAGGCGACAACTGTCTAATGCAGTGTCTCTCAGTCATGGCAACTTGTAGCCCCTTTAGAAAGTCCATAGCCCCCATGCCATGATAACCCCATTCAGTGACTTCTTCCTTTGCAGCAAACTCCAGCTGTGCAACATATTTTTCAACTTTCAACTAATAATTGATCTCATAGTCGATTGAAATTGTCTTGTGTATTCTCCTTGATTGTTATTCCTCGTTTTCTGTTACGCTTGCAGCAAACAAATTACTTTCTACTTGCAGCAGACATTGAGCAATATCAGCCTCCCACTGCATTCCTGTTTATCAGTCACCGGATGATGGAAAATCCAACTTTCACCCACTGTTATGCTTTAGTTTGCACACACAGCCGACTCCTGAGTAAAATATCTGGGTTTTTTAGTCGCTCCGTGCTTCACTTGACTTGTGGGGTCTGTGCGACTTTAACTAGAAATCATCACACAGAGAGGTGATTGTATCAGGGTTGTTTTAAAGATGAACAACCATCACCCCAAACACTCATTTAGTAGCTGTTTCATTATTTAGTGATTCAGCATCTCTTAAATTGCACCGCAACTAGACAATACTTGTTTTCTGAAATCCCCCCACTTCCATGCATGATGGAAAAACCTTTGGAAAATAACGAAACGTTTCAGCAGGGGGCAGGGTGTTTTCACAACACCCTGATGTTTGTGCATTTTTAAGGGCATATTGCATGACAATTAACAGTCAGCACAGCATAGTTATCAATCACTATCACAACAACACTAGAAAATGGCTCACACAAGCTGAGAGAGCAGTGATCGTGCCATAGCACTACTAGTGGCACTAAACAGTGCTACAGCTTCTAAATTAATTAAGAATGAAGAAGTGCATGTCCTACCTCCACACAATCAAACGTCTCGGTAACTTTTGCGGTGTATTTCACTTTGAAGAGAGTGCTCAGGTTCCCAGAGGTGTAGAAGATCTGTATCTGAAGACCTTTGTATCCGAAGGCCACCTCACTGCACACAAAGTGAAATCATGTATCAAGTCTTTGTTATTTACACACATTGTTGAAAACAAGGACAGCGGAAAAACAAGAGAAGAGTTGTTTCAGTGTACAATGAATTCATTTTAAGAGGACACTGATAAAATATCTGATTATTCTTATACAATTAAATTTATTGAACATACACCTGGGTGAATGATGAATGTTTATAAGGTCCGACCAGTTCACCCTGTTGCATTGTGTCTCTTGCCATCACATCATTGACAGTTTATAGAAACATAGATTTCATCATCATTATGCAACTCTGTGATTGAGCTTTACTAGCAATTACACTTGCTGAAATAATTAATGCCCCAATTACTGAGTTCCCTTTGAGCTGATTGCAGCAAGTGCAAAAATAACCAATCCTAGTTTTGACTAATTTGGAAATGCAATTTGGAGCACAACGACATGCTGCTGTAAGCCGACATGCAGACACAGGTGTCACTGTCAACAAGTTAGTCTCGCTCATGATCAATGGCAATATCTCTTTTCTGTACCAAAGTAGGACAATAAAGAGACTCTTCAGCTTTTAGGCCACTGTTCACGTTCACATGCAAAGCCCCCTTGTGTATTGGCTGCAAACCTCACATCATGTCCTCTATCAGGACAGACTGAGAGAAAGTATTACATATGGGGAATAAGATAAGGCATGAAGTCAGATTTGCCATTGAGGCCTCAGATGAAATATATAATGGCTGTGAACTTAAAGGAAACCCTAGTGCAATAATAACAGAACAAGAAGCATCTGCCTTAATACAGAGGATCACATATGGGATGCTCATTTTGAATCATTTTACTCGCTGACAGATAACCAACACTCATTTATCAACAAGATTAAAAATGTCTGTAAACAAGAAACATATTGATTCCTCTAGTGTCTAGCTAACATAATAGTCTCTGCCATGTAGGAAAGTATAACACAACTTATCAAAACAAATAGCAGACGACAGCCAGGCTTTCTAATGCAAAAACATAATCTGCAACACATCAGCAGAATGAAAACACATATTGAATCTTCCAACGATAACGGCACTGTAAAAAAAAACAACACCTCCTCCCCCACTGTTTCTGACCAATAATAAGAAAACAGGTTAACAAATTGGAAACCTGCAGTCAGGCCACAAACAAAAGTAGTAATGTTTATGTCAGAATCATTTTTGAGCATCGTTTTACAGGCTCAAATTTGAATCAATAGAAGACAAACTATTGTAGGAGCGCTAAATACAGAGGTGAAGTTAGTTAGGGTGTTAGCCTTGTGTGGCTATCCTTGATGTAAGTTAGTTTAAGTGTGATCAGTGCAAAACGACTCTTTTCAGTCAGACTTTTGAAAGTTTAAATTAAAGTGCTCTTTGGCAAATGACCCTATGACATTGCTCCTGTGAGTAAACTAAAAGGCAGATGATTACACAGGTAACATCCAGCAGCTCACAGGACTGAATACAATATTTATCAATGTAAAGTAAGCTATTTTTGTCATTATAACAAGCAGTGTATCAAAATACATAAATAAATAATTGATTAAATAAATACTCACTCATCTCCGAATAATTGGTGGCTGTACTCAGGGTGGAATGTGGTGCCATCATCCTCAACATCCTCTGGAAAGCGAACTGAAATGAAAAGAAGATGAAGTTCATTTAACTGAAGTGAAAAAAATGATGCCACTGTGTGTGTGTGTGTGTGTATAGTATATACACAAAGGTCATCATACATACCAAGTTTCAAGCATATAGCTTCATTGGTGTCACACTTGTACTCAGCCAGTTTTTTCTCCATGGCATTCACTCCTGAGGAAACAGTTTTTATATAATTATTAATTGAAAGACCTATTTTTTCTTCTCCATTTCATCCTGAGAGCAGAGCTGCAATGGCTAGCTGCTAAAGCTATTGGTCAATCAACACAGGTATAACTTGTCAGTAGAGATGACTTTGCTAAAAAAAATTAATTCAAAAATTCATCATGTCTGTATGTTATAAGTTATTCTTCTGATCAACTTTTCAATCAGTTCTGCAGACTATCAGAAAACATGATAAGTAATATAGTATGTTTACTTTTATCTAAAATGCAATATCCAGTTTAAAGTTATGTACAACAAAGAAAAATAATCTGATACCATTTCATGGCTGATCTTTATGATGGAAAATACGTCAGTAAATAATAATCAGCTGTTGTTCAATTGATTTATTGACCAATCATTGCAGCTATACTGTATACTATAAGAACAATGCAGGAGAACAACCCAAGCTGACCAAATGCAATGTTTATAGTCTCAAAGTAATGTCCCCTCCATTTATAGTAGCATCAGCCCCATCTTTGTTCACCAGGGATCCACCGGTGATGCTGATGTATTTTGATTAGGTGAACCTCACAGTATAAATGTTAGTTTTTCGGAGGAATACTCTGAAATATTTCTAATTTTGTATGCCATTCTCTCGTGGACAACAAGTGAGCCTCCAGTGTGAGACAGTCAGTGTTTTCTATCAGATGAGGTAACGTCAGCTGTGCTGCACATAGTAAGTTCACAACAAGTCATGGGTGAAAACGCGTTAACATGGACACTCGTATGCATCTCCACGTTGAAAATACGCAGTCAAATTGGAGTCAAAACGTTTCATAAACACACAGACAGACTCTCTGTCATGACAGCCTGGTAGCATGCTCCTGTCGTTAGCAGCCAGGCCCTCGCTGCTGCTGCTGCTGCTGCTGCCTTTGCAATGCAACGCTAGCTATCTTAGCTCGCTCTGTTTTCAACAAAGCACACGCCGATTCACAACCCCAGTGGGCTTGCAGCAGGAGTAACCTCCGTTTGTCGGTGATAACACATGAAAACAAATGCAAGACGATGAAGGCATGAGAGCATTTAGCCACTTACCCGCCATTTCTGCACTGTGTTGTGCCGAGCTGTGTTGTCCCAAAAGACCCGCGGAATCGAAACGACTTCCGGGTCCTTCTGTTTCCGTGGAAACAGGATGTAGTTTTTTTCCCCTGGTGTGGCTCCTGTAGTTCAATAAGAGACGTTCACACGTTGTAATGTAGGTAAGTTCGGTAAGGTAAGTTTCACCAAATTAATTACTGAATAAACAGGGGGGAGGGGAGATGAATATGTAGAAAATACACATTTACTCAGAGAAAACGGTTTATATTTAGGGCTGCAACTAGGATCATTTTGTTTGATGCAGTAGAGCACAGTTTAAGCTAGCTGGGTTTTTGTTTGTTGCTGTTTTTTTGTTTGTTTGTTTTTGCTGAAGCATTGATTTTCTGTGCCTATTAAAAAAAATAGGGTGAACTTAAAGGGACCCCATCTGTATAATTGCTATTTACAAATGTGGGTTAAACAACAACTAAATAACCTAATAAATCCTGCCTGATATGGATAGGCCTATATTTGTGAGAGAAAAAAAACCCGTGTCATTCAAAAAGGGGTAAGGTGAGACTACAGGGATATCACAATAAAATAAACAGAAATCGACTCTCTGGGGGAAAGTGCAATTCTGAACATCCGTCTGAGCCCTGGTAATGCTGTGCTATCATCCCAGCCTCAGCTATTCTGTCCTTCAGGTGCACCAATGAATGACCGACCCAGTCATGTTTAAGCCACTGTAATTTTACCTCTACTACACTGTCAGCACTAGATTATCCCTTTCTGAACAATACCATACCTTTTATAAATCCTTAGGTAACAAATTGTGTCTGCATGGAGGCAGAACATGCTGCTTGATCTCTGAACTTAAAACTACTGTCATTTAGACTTTTTTTTTCCTTCTTTTTTTTTTAGGAAATGCAGCGAGAAGCTCCAACAAAAAAGAGGATGTCACACAGTGGTGAAATACAATGTTATCCTGTTTATGTTTTGTTACAGCCAATCCCAGGTAGATTTTTCTCGAAAAAATTCAAGAGTGTGAGTCTGAATTGGCTTGGTCAGTGGGATGGGTGTGTGACATGCAGGTAAGCAGCAGTAGCTCAAGTGGTAGAGCGCAGCCTAGCCATTAATCATATGGTTGGAGGTTTGATCCCCAGCAGCTCTTTGAGAAGACACTGAACCCTAAATTGCTCTTCATGTGTATATGGCAAAATTGTTAGTCGATTTGGACAAAAGTGTCTGCCAGATAACCCAAATGTTTTGGTGTCTGTGTTGGCAGCACGGTTAGGTAAGCTATCTAACTGCTTGAAACATATTCACTGTACCACTGTGAAAACACATACTTAAACAGCACAGCATGCTTTTTTACCCTAGATATAAAAACTTTAACCTTTAACCCAGATGCTGTCCTGAATAACAACCAACATTTGTGAAATGGAAGATGAGTAAGTATTTTACATGGGCTTTATGTGAGCCTTTATCTTTACTAAACAATATACTTCTACTCCATCTGATAGCTATAATACAATAATTGTACTTACATCAATTGCCTCATGAAATATGGTTCAGCCTAGGAGGTTTTGCTGAACCTTGTGTGGCTTCAGCTCAATAATGTTAGATTGTGTCTGCAGTCAATTTTCTCTCATCGCCGTAAACTGAATATCTCTGGGTTGTTAAGTTTTGGTTGCATGAGAGAACCAACTGTGGGCTGTGGGAAAAAAAATGCAATGAAAATCTTTTCAGCTCATATATTTTTAATAGTTTATAAATGAAAATGAAAAACAAATGTATTAGCCTATAATAAAATAATATTAGCTGCAGCACTACATATTAGGCCTGCACCATTTGTTTTCTGAAGCTACACATGCAGTTTCAAACGATTAAAAAAAAAGGTATTGCTATATACATATATTGCACCATACAGTAACACATGCAGCAACATACACTCCAACATATTGCAGTACATATTACTGTATGTTGTAGGCTACACATTAAAGGCTACTACATGTTGAATGATGTAGACTGTTACTGCAATATGTTGGAGTGTATGTTGCTGCATGTGTTACTGTATGGTGCAGCATATTGTTGTGCATGTTCCTGTATGTTTATGCATATGTTAGCCTAAGTTGCTGGATATGTAGCAGATATGTTCCTGTATGTTTATGCATATGTTAACATTGCTGCATATGTGGTGTGTTCCTGCAGCCTATATGTTTTTGCATATATTGCTAGACCATATATGCATAGGCTATGTCATGTAGCTGATGTTTATTTGTTACTGTAACCTATACATCTACATATTAATCTTACAGCATGTGCAGCTGTATGTGTAGCAGTGGATGTTACTGTCTCTTGCTGCTGTACTAGTTGGCTGTATCTTGTCTCCAGGCTGCATCACAGCAGCCCAGTCCCCCGTGTCCTCGCCTGAACCCGAGCAGACAGGAAATGCTGTAACACATGTCACACACCAACTTTCTTCGTGCTCTGCCCTGAGCACCTCTCAGAGCGGCTCCTCAGCTGACACACCGCCCTGCAGACAGAAAAGGACAATACTTGGCTAAATATATTTCAGTGTCCGTCCTGTCGTGTCCGCTGTCGTCCCGATGCCCAGCGCCTGCGCCAGTCCTCTGCAGCTGACGTCACACCCAGCATGGCGGTCAAGGTGACTCCGTCAATATTTCTTATCACATATTAATTTTTAAGGCAGTAAAGTGGCTGTGAAGGAACCGATGTCGGACACGGAGGGCAGCTTGTCTGGGCGGACGCGTGGGTTTAAAGCTTCTGTTTAAAAAATTGCGGCGGAGCCCCCCTTTATTTTAATCCTGCATCTTTATATAGGCGCATCTTTGCCGGCCTCGCAGACAGCTGTAATTTCTTTCCTCTGTTGCATTTCCAAATCAGAGACTATTTGACTTGAAGCGGTTTTATGTGCACTGAAAAGGATCGCAGCACGGTTATTTGCAAGTGCAGGGTGTTGAAGCCTAGTTCCTTTTTTTTCTTCTCTCTTTTTTTTTTTTTTTTTTTTTTTTTTACAGTCGCCTGGGATCGATCCTACTGAGCTGACTGCGTAAAAATCAAAGCTGAACAGTGACAGCTTGAAGTTTATTATTTTATTGATAAAGTGATTGAACCTATAGTAGAGTAGCCTGCTGTTGTGTAGATGTCATCATGATATTCTGAATGTGAACTTTTTATTATAGTAAATTCAAACTTGTGTGTTACAGGTGCAAACAACAAAAAGAGCCGACCCCACTGACTTGAAGTCTATATTTCTGAAGGTAAGACTGTCACTCATAGGAGTTTAAACATTTGGTGCATTAACTTATATGGCAACATACAGATACAAGCAGAACATGTAAATTACAAGTCCACTACCATGTTGCAGTCAGCCGGTAGTTTCTGTGTGGTGTCCACTGGGATACATAGTTTAGGAAAGGTCAGACAAATGCTTCGACTAATTTTGGACCAGCTTCAAGAGAGAATCTCTCCTACTTTGACTTCATATGTGTCTGTAGTGTGTGTTTTGATCATGTCACTGAATATGTCATCATACTCTCTCCATTACCTCTCAAAGATACAAATCCCTGTCATTAGTGTATAGGTTTTTATTCATTTTTTTTTACCCAGGTCTTGTTTCGAGTGTAAACTTGTACCTGAAAGTAGAGGCTGTGAGTTCCAGTTGCCTATGGTCCCCCCACATCTCTTGACTCTGCTATAAGAGGGCTGCGCAATTTGTGATGCATATTCAGGTGGAAGAGTTAATTACTGGAAGCTCATTCTGACTGCCTGTATAATTTGATTAAGAACTACTTGAGGCCTACTGTGAGGGTGAATGGATACACAATCATGTGATGTTGAAATGTGGCAATAAATTGCTTGGAATTAATATTTTCACTTAAAACATTAATTCAGCAGAGTGCAATGAATTGTAGCCTTGAAAACACTTGGCGTGAAGGTCTCCTCCCACACTCCTTCTCTGTTTATCTCATGCTCTCTCTATCTGAGCTTGGCTCAGACCCACAAGTGTGGCCTTTCTCTTGCCAGTTCATGTGGCGCTTGTGCTTCCATAGCTATCTCTGTTCCAACGTGAAACCCAACCAGGAGCTAAAAATGAACTTACGCCTTAAAGCCCGACTGAGATCTCAGGTTTAGCACACTGCTGCGTTAGCCGTGCTTGTTGTGCTTCAGTCATGTGAAGGTGAAACACAATACTTGCAAGATCATTGATCGTTGATGTATTTGATCAGTTAAAGTTAGGTTTGTGCAAGATGACGATATGCCATGACACAACAGAGATTTCCCCCGTACTGTCCTGCTCCACCAGGAGGTACCTCTTTAAGACAGGAGCTGTGGTCTGTGGCTAGACTATTGCAAATCAATGAGAGGAACTGGTTATTAGACCTGTAGGATTTTTGTATTGGGTGCCTCGATTTTTCAGCCATTTATTTAATTAGTTGAAATTTTGACATTGCTCACCTCAATTGTTGGTATTGGTGGCCTTAAAGTTTCATAAGCAGGCTTGTGATTGAAAAGTCTTGTTTCAAACCTCAGACAGACTGTATACATTTGGGTGGAGAAACCCTAAATGCTCCATTGTAGCTGCTCAGTGGCCAAAAGATTGTCCTGGGGCCTGGGCAGTTTCCAGGTGTGACTCCGTGTAACTGTGAGCACGGACCAGCTGTATGTCCCTGAATAAATAGAGGACACTGTAGAACATATGATGAAAGCAAATGACACAGTATTATGTACACAGTATGTTATGTTGTGTGTCAGATATTTCACCTTTTATACATAGCTATGTATTCACGTCTTTGGGAGAAAGATAGTTTTCTGCGTGAAAGGAAGACAGTGATTTGAAAGAGACTAAGGCAGTCCAATGCTTTTTGTCCTGATGGGATGAAACAGCACAGTATTGTATGTTTAAGTTTACAGTGGAGGGCCACTGAGAGCCATATGTGCTAGTACAGATAAGTGAACATAAACATGCTATAGTCACTCAGAAAAGAGATACCAATTGAGAAAGCCACAGTAACTCAGCCTTGTTCATTCCTTGTTTTGTATTCAGTCGCCACATGAGTTTCTTTCAGTAAACAACTCTTTAATATTCTCAGTCTACATCCAATGTCTACATCATCTACATCTACATCTGTCTCTCTCCTTTGCAGTATGCCAGTGTTGTGGAGGATGGAGAGCATTATATGACCCCCAGGGACTTTGTACAGAAGTACCTGGGTCTGCATACACAGCCTCAACATAACCCCAAAACTGTGGACCTGATAGCTGGAGTTGCTGACACCACTAAAGACGGGTGAGTTGCAGTGATACTGAGGAGGTTGCTGCGGAGGTCCTCTGTTATGCTGGGATATGTTAATATTTGTAGATTGCTAGTTTTTCTTACGTATGTCTGAATTTTCTCAACAAATGTTTTGTAGGTTGTGCCTTTTATCCCCAGTGTTAGCTCCAAACCCCTTTGTGGTCTCAAATCACCCATTTGCTTTTATTTGTCTATTGAAAATGATATTTCTGTGCTGTTTACACTTCCTCATCTTGTCCTGAGCGCAACGTAAATTACAAGTGAAATTTCAGATTATAGGATGTCAGCACAATACCACAGTACATGAGTGGCAGTTATGACACAAAGACAACAAGCACGTCAGTGTGAACTGACAGACATACACAACAATTCTTTATTAGCTGCTGCGCGAGGGTTATGTGCGAGTGTGTACTTACATTATATTGCTGCTTCCTCTGTTGATATATTCCTGCGCTAAATATCACAAAAGCAAAACCTGTAAAAATCTTTGAACCAATAAAGTGACTGCTTCTGTCTAAAAATTTGAAATCCTCAAGGCCCCCATGATTTAGAACGAGCTAAAATTAAACTTTAATTTACAACAAAGCAAACCGTGTACTCCTGTTGCAACACGTTGTTAATGTAACTTTAATTCCTCAAAGGCAGCACAGGCAGCAATTAACCTAAAAGCCACTTTGATTCTGAATTCTCACTACCTGTGTGTTGTTGTTTTTCTTCCAGGTGCCCCACCTGTTTAATTGACTAGATATTCTGTAGATTTAGTTGAGGCAGTGCACCATCAAATAAAACCATGTGTAGTAGGTGCCAAAGGGACTGTTAATGATTGATCCCAATGATGTTTGCGGAGTAAACAACCATCTTTATCAGCTAATTTTACTCCTACCGTTTATTTAATGCCATTGATAAGATAAGCCAAAAATACATCTGAACTGCCTGATCATTGTTGCACATACAAAGAGCAGCAATTAAACTCATAAATGTTTCATAAATAGCTAAAGAACAGTCACACCCAAGATAGATATTCAAATACACTTTTTCTGAGCATGTTAAAATCTCCTCGTTGTAAGTTTTAAAGTCCAGTTAATTATTATCAATAATGTCTGATAAATTAACAATTATGTATTATAAAAAACCAATATGAAGAACTTAAAGCTGCATGAGAAGTTCTTAAAGGGCCCAGGATGCATTTCCATTTCAACTGGGCAAACTTACTTGAATTTACCAATGATCACATGATCATATGATATGGTGAAAGCTGAAAGTTCCAGGACGGCTACTAAATGCACTTTGAAGTAAATTTGTTTTTTTTTATCAGCTTGCCAAGGGAAAGAGTGAACTTTCAAGCTTTGCTAAAAAAAATAGATTTAGTTTTATATCACTGCTCTTATCCTAAGTCAGTAGCCTTATCAGTATTGGATGTTTTTCTCTCGTCAGCTTAACTGGCAGGATAGATTGTGATATTATTGGAGCTTTTGTCATTTGCCAAAGAAATATATGTTCTTTATTCAGATAGCACTTTTTCTTTCTTGTCCAAACAGACTGATCTCATTCCAGGAGTTTCTGGCCTTTGAATCAGTTCTGTGTGCCCCGGATGCCCTGTTCATAGTTGCCTTTCAGTTGTTTGACAAGACTGGATCAGGGAATATCTCATTCGGTATGTACAAGGTGCTTAACGTCAGCATGCTTGTGTGGGTGTGTATGTATGTATCACAGGATACCTTGCATTATGTGATATAGAGTGTGAACCTCATAGAGAATGTATGTAGAATTCAAGATGCGTCTTGATGTAGTTTCAATAGATTATTCATAGAAATGCTGGAAAGTACCAAAAACCTTCTGCAAGACAGGGGGCTTAAGGTGAGATTGAGTGTAACAGTGAATGTTCAGGGTTGCATGTACTATTATTACCAAAGCATGTGTTGTCAATAAATGCAGCACTAACCACATTTTTTCCATTTCTGGCTCTTCTGGAGCCTACAAAGTATTAGATATGCCAGCAGCTTGTATTTTTAAAGTCTCATCCCAAGGCAGGACAGAAAGCGAGTTGTGTGGAACATCACATTATAACCAGCTCCATCTGACAAGAAGAGAAATGAATCCAGCATGTCATAAACCAAGAGGTGCAGAGTCATACAAAGGGAGCTGCTGCTTTGCTTTTTCTGTGCAATGGGCCTCCATAAAGCTGACTGAAATTGAGAGCAGTGCTTATACAGAAAATTTCCTGGATGGACTCAAAACCGTCAAAATGTAAAAGGAAAGAGACTGTCAAACAGCCCATTCAGCAGCACAGTCCAAATGGACTCTTTCCTCTACTTTAACAAGGTTCTTGACAAATGGAATGAGAATGTGAGATGGACATTATAGTTGCATCTTGCATGTTTTTCCCTCTGTCTCTTGTCACTGCTCACTCATGTCTCGCTCTTCCAGAGAATGTACGTGACATCTTCAGCCAGACCACAGTTCATCACCACATTCCCTTCAACTGGGACTGTGAGTTCATCAGGCTACACTTCGGCCATGAAAGAAACAAGCACCTCAGCTATACAGAGTTCACACAGTTTCTGCAGGTATGCATTTTTGCATCACAGAAAAGCACGAGTCCAACATGAAAGCAACAGTGTGACATTTTTAGAAGTCTCACTCCCGTGCCTTTATGCCTATATGAAAGCTGGTCGGATCAGTTCGGCATGAAGACGGACTCGCGTGTTTTGGATGTTTCATCTTCACTGTTTCATCTCTCTGGTTGTTCGCGTGGTTTGCAGTAGCCCAGTGTGTGACTGAGACACTTAATGTTGTTGTTTTGCTTTATTAGTATCTGGTTGTATCTCATTGAGACTTCAGAGAAGCGGCACGGTCAGGGAGGAACCTGGTTTGGAGTCGAGGACTGTGGTCTTAGGCAGATGCTGGGTGGTCCGAGAGTTAGACAGGCTGCGTTGTGGCTCCACTGCAGTGTGGGATCCCTCAGACCAGTTTGTGGTTTATCATACTTGACTGGGGCTTCCCACCGCTGCACCAAAGACCCCTTTGTGTGGAGGTTTTAATTTACTTCTGTCACTATTATTGTGTTGTTTTTCTGTCATGTCCAAGCACATTTCATTTCTTTTAACTTGTTATTACTTAAAGCACGAGGACAAGTCTCGGTGTAGATTTGAGTGTGTTTTTTTCAAACAGTCTCGGCTCTGCCACCTTGTGGCTGTTGCAGAATGTGGCCTTGACTGCTGACTGCAGATGAGTTTGAAGATTTTTGAGCTTGGCAGAGTACGGTGTTTTGTGAGGCAACAAAGTATCATCACGAGTTTTCAACAATATAATCAGCAAACATTGTGAGAATTAATCTCCAGCAACAATCCACTGATTAGGTTATCAGAGCCAGTGTGTAAAGATGAAGTAACAGCTGAATATTGCAGTGACAGTGCTCTGTGATCCTCTGGTTATACGCAATGAGTCTTGACAGTACATACTGACCCGGGGTCAGCCTCCTCCTGCATCCCTTTCTGATTGCATGGTTGTCATACTGAATCATCTTCCTGCGGACACACCTGCCGACTGTCTCACCAGACTCTTGGCTCGGCTCTGGGATCAGGCTTCTCAGGACATGGTTTCCATTAGTCTCCAGAGAGACAGTGGTGATTAGAAAAGCCAGCGCCTGACACTGTCACATCTGATGACTCTCACGTCTGTCCAACACTGATATTATTATTCTTTCTTCCTCAAAAGTTCAATTTCACCTCTCACTTGCAATGCAATTCTCCCCATCTCAGGCATGCACTCCTTCAGTCCTTTTGTAAGCTGACGGTTTGTGTATGTTTTTCCTCTGTGTGTTGCTGCAGGAGCTGCAGCTGGAGCATGCCCGCCAGGCTTTTGCACAAAAAGATAAGAACAAAAGTGGCACCATCACTGCCTTGGACTTCAGCGACATCATGGCCACCATCAGACACCACATGCTGACTCCATTTGTCGAGGAGAATCTGGTTTCAGTGAGTTGTAGAAAAAGTCCTTCAGCAGTTGTGAACATTTTTTTTATTAAGAAGCATGAACGATTTGGATTCAGTGGCTACAATTATCTTCGACATCTGTGTTTGTATTTCATTTTTCAAAGAGCTGCTGTCATTTAGCAGGCTTAGGGACGTTTAAAAGAATACAGTAGAGTCATGTGAAGTCCTCCTGCACAGAGGGAATGACAGACTTTGGATATTTGTCCAGGCTGCAGGAGGGAGCACCTCCCACATGGTGAGCTTCTCCTACTTCAATGCCTTCAACGCCCTCCTCAACAGTATGGAGCTGGTGCGCAAGGTTTACAGCACCGTCGCCGGCACACACAGAGACACACTTGTTACCAAAGGTAAACATGAGACACACTGACGGGTCTCCTCTTGACACCAATGAAACAGACATGTGTGTTAATTTCTCATGTAGCTGTTCGATCACATTTTAACTTTCTTGACAGAGTGGTGTGAGTGAACACACAGGGAACATTTACTGTAGCACTAAATTACAAAGGTAAATGAACATTTCTAAACTGGTAATCAGATCATCCCGTACATGTAGACCTGCAACAGATAGTCGTACTGTCAGTCACATCTGCTCCTAATTGTGTTTTCCACGCAAGCTGTAGACTGTTCCTTTTAATTTCTTTCCATAGTGTTTTCTCCTTGTAAAGTAAAAACTATGGACAAATAGTATTTGCAAATCATTCTTGTTATTTGTATTATCAAAAATATGGGTGCAAAAGCCAACACTCATGTCAGCTGTCAGTCACAAAAAAGCATATCATCGCAGTACTCGAGATCAAAGAAGCAGGCTTGTAACTATAGGTTGCAATCCTTGGACCTGACACGAAGGTCTTTGTGGCTGAAGTGAATAACCAACTCTTTTCCTTTCTTCAACAACTACCATTCAGTTTCCTTTGAAAAAGACCACCTGATGGTAATGGGGCTTCTCAGCAGAAGTGAACATAAAGCACATATAAAAGAGTGACATTGGGGGTACTGCAGTGTAAGGAGGTAAAGCACCTTACAGATTGATTTTGTGTTTTTTTGTGTGTGTTTTTTTTTAATATCATTTTTAGCAAAAACTAAAATAAGCAAGGAACTGTATTTGCAAATACTATTTAATACCAGACCACTGTAGATAGTACCTGACGTAGCTAATCTCTACGTTTCGTGTTTGACTTGAATGTTTTGACGCTACAGTGCCTGGAGTCGTGTTGGCATCATTTAATTCCCTCCTCTCTGTGCTGCTTTGTAGAGGAGTTTGTTCACGGTGCCAATAAGTTTGGTCAAATCACTCCGATGGAGATTGACATCCTGTACCAGCTCTCTGGTCTTCACTCCCATTCTGGGTAAGATTCTCACTTCCTCTGATTTACCTTGTGGAGTCCGTGTGCATCAGTGAATATAAATATAAAATAACTTTGGTCTTTCTACACAGTATCTCATATATGTCTCAAAATAGACTTCTCATCAATAAAAATGTAAAAATAAAAAAAAAAGAAGAAGAAAAGAAAATAGGCTGTATTTTAGTTATGGTATATTTCATTCTTTTATATATGTGTATACTGTATTACAATAGTAGTAATAGTATTTTTCATAACTTGTTAAAATATTTTGAGCTGTTACTCATTTAATATATTTGACATTCCTAGCAAGACTTTGCCAACATGATTAGATAAGGCAAGGCAAAACAAGTCTATATGTATTATTTATTTGCTATTGCTTCACATAGCACAAGAACATCCTCACAAGAAAACCCTTAACAGGGAAAAAATGGGATAAAAACCTCAGGGTGAGCAACAGAGAGATCCCCCACCCAGGACGGGCAGATGTGCAAAAGATGATGTGTACGGACAAGAAAACAGTTTACAACATGGAATATGTGATAAATGGGGATTGTTCAGTCAAGGAAGAGCTGATGAAAACAGCAGTGGTGGGCAGGCTGGGCCGTATACAGGGACAGGAGGGAGAGCAGGCTGGCTTAATGGGAGTACTGGTAGACAGGCTGGTGTAGGAGCAGGAAAGGAGGTGATGCAGGTGGTGGTTGGTGCAGCTCCATGTAAGATGATGTTATTCCCCAGCAGGCTAAGCCCATGGCAACATACCTGAACCAGCCCTAACGCAAAGCTCTGTCATAGTGGAAGGTTTTACACCTGGACTTAAAGGTGAAGAGAGAGTCTGACTCTCTGACCCATGGAGAGAGCTGGTTGCACAGTAGAGGAGCTGGTTACTCAAGGCTCTGGCTCCCAGTCTGTTTTAGGGATACTAGGAGTCACTAAGAGACCTGCTTTCTGGGAGCGCAGTGTACTAGGTCAATAAGGAACAATGAGCTTCGTCATTAAAAGCATTTGAAGTCGGTAGAAGGATTTTGAAGTCTATTCTCTATCGTACAGGAAGCCAGTGGAGTGAGGCTAAAACAGGAGAGATGTGGTCTCTGTCTCATCCTGACAAAAGAGAGTTACAATAGTCCAGGCTAGAGGTGATAAATGCATGGACCAGTTTCTCAGCATCACCCTGAAAAAGGATTAGAGGTCAGACTTATAGCTATTATTGCGCTGAAATAGTTATGCTGTGGGTGTGGGGTCAGTTTAAAAGACATTTTTAAAGGCGTATTAAAGACATAAATACATTTGTAAACAGACTTTAGTTTTTCCATCGATGCAGTCACCCAGGTAGGTTCTGCTGCTGCTCCTCAAATCCAGAATGTGTATTCAAAACATTTATACAAAACGTCTTTTTATAAATATGTTACTGGACTGTTTATTGGCTGTAAAGATAAAGTTATTGCTTATTCAGTTTAACAACAGTTGCTCTACTGGCTGATTTACAAGACAAACATAAAGCATGAAGACAAACTTTATGAAGCGTCAGGCCAGTGGGGAATATTTGTGTCTCAAGCACAGAGTTACAACACGCTTTCATTTACTTGTTGGGGCCACGGGCATGGATCCAGCTTTGTTTGTCTGTGGTTTATATAAGCTTAAATTAAAGTTGCAGTAACTTCAAGCTAAAGCCAGTAAAAGGTCTGTGGAAAATCTTACATCACTGGCTGCTGCTCACAGTAGATGCTGGGCTCTCTGCTTTTTCCTGGCCTAACTCCCTCCCTCCCTGTGTGTTAAGGCGGCTGAACCACGCAGACATTGAGAGGATAGCTCCACTGGAGGAAGGAGCCATGCCATACCACCTAGCAGAAGCCCAGAGACCGGTACCCTGATTGACTCCACTAATACACCTCACATCCTCGTCCCTTTTATCAAAGCCTTTTCCTCCTCTCCCTTTGCTTCCTTCTCAGAAAGAAGTGAGAAAAAGAGAATGCTCAGACACTGAATTAGCAGAGTGCCCATGTTTTTCTTCCCTTGTGAAGTACATTACTTAAACTCGCAGATAAAAGTACACCAATTATAGCTATAGAACACGAATGGATTTTTTGCGTCTCTCCATGAAAGACTCTCCCCCATTTTATTCAGTGCGGCTGCACATACGGATCAGCCGCAATCACACATCTGAGAAGCTAATAAGAGGCTTTTATCAGTGTGAGCCTTGAGGAGTTTTAGAAGCCTTTAGCAAAGTCTGCTAATGGCAGAAGGGGAGTGGGAGTCAAGGTGGATGTGGGAGCACAAAATAGTTCCTGCCTCCACCGGATAACACGGCTCTATCTCAGGCTGTGGTCAGAGCTTTCAGGCCACTCATGCTCCTGGGACTCGTGCTCAGAGGTCTGGAATTTGATTCCTTTGGGGTGGGGGGCTGCAATTCTCAGGCCTGCCCTTTAGTGGAAGTAGGCTAATTGTTTAAACCCTTTGATCAAGACCTCGATCTTGTTAGCATGCAACCCTCGGTGGAAGCATCTGGGAAGTGGAAAAGAGTGATCTGCTCTGCTCCCTTCTCATCTGGTCTGGGAGAAGTTACTCACGGCCTCAACCTGCACACACACACACACACACATATGCTTTAACAGAGTCGCACTCTGACTGTGCAATATTCATGTAGATACTTATCTGGACATGGAAAAGGCTTGTAGGGCTAATCTGTTCCCCTGCACCACAGTGAAAACAAAGGGGGCTCCGTTTTTAACATCAAACACTGATACGGAGATCAAGCAGATAAGAGAGAAATTATACTTTGTTGTAAAAATAAAAGACGACCTTTAGCTTGTAGCCCGCCACATGTTGCATGTGTGGAAAACCCGGCCACAGATTCACACAGTCTTTTACTGTATCAAAGCTGGTCTGTCTGTGACATTTAATACTCTGATGATGAATCAGACGTTATATGACATGTCCACATTCCTTTGCTTTTCACATTTTTCTTTCCACAATGTATCTAGTTCGCTATAGTTTAATAACCAGTCGATTCATGCTTGGTGTTCTGACCCCCCCCCCCTGGTTTTTCCTCCAGATTAATTTGACCACTGGTGTCTTTTTCTCCTATACAGCATGGTCACGAGCATCGGCCCATCTGGCTCCAGGCTGCAGAGTCTGCCTACAGGTTTACTCTGGGCTCAATCGCTGGAGGTGAGTGACATGTCTGCCGCAGAGCCCCTGGCCCGCCCGAGGGGTAACCTAAGCCGGGCCAGACTGGCGCGCCGAGGCCCCGGGGCCGGCCATTGTGCTGCAAGGAGAGGGGCTGTGATGTGAGGCTCCGGCTTTGTGCTGCCGTGCCATCGGTGGCTCCAGGCTGTCGTTGGAGTCGGAGCTTTGGAATGACACAAATCTTCCGGAACCGCACTCTCTGGAATCTCCGTCTAATTACACTGGAAGGAGCGGATACAACGAACCTCTGACACAACTGCCCCTCACACAGGAACACACTCTGATTCTGTGTGTGTGCGTGCATGTGTGTGCGTGCGTGCGTGTGTGCGCTCCCCAGGCACACAGAAACGTATCAATCCTTGCTCACCAGTAGGCAGTTCAGACAGGGGGGGAAGTATAGAAAGAGATGTATATCATAACAGGCATATGGTGAAACTGCCATAGTGTGATGAGCTGTTTATCACCCTCTGTGCTGAATGAGTCTGTATGTTTGAGAGAAGAGTCATTACAGCAGCCTTTTGATGTCAGACAGGACATGGCAAGTAGAGCTGCGAACAGGAGTTGAGTGCAACTACCTGCAGTCTTGCCTTCCCAAACAGTTTTCCCACAGTTACCAGACTTCCTACTGTAATAACTGCTTTTTATTAGTTTACACACAGACACGGGTCTGTTTATTTTCCAGCGATCATTTAACAACCTGCCCATAAACATATCGGTGTAATGGCATTAAGCGTAGGAAGGAATAAAGGGTGACAAAGTGCTTTTATGGATCACAGTCTTAGAGCTTTAAAATCAGTTTTAGAGCAGAGAAATGATTAGCTGATTAATCATTTGGATCAAGCAAAGAATGTTTATCAAGTATTTTGTCAATGACAAACCTAATCCTTAGTGTTAAGTATGTGTCTAAGATAACTGTACTAACTAGTAAAATGTTTCATATTATGTACCTATGTAAATATGTTTTTCAGGTGCTCAGTCACAATTGTTGGTAAGTCATTGTTTGTAAAAAATAGAGAATAAAGACTTCAATCGGTGAAAAATATGTGTGTTTTGTAGCCACTGGTGCCACGGCTGTGTACCCCATCGACCTGGTGAAGACGCGCATGCAGAACCAGCGCTCCACAGGCTCCTTTGTAGGAGAGCTGATGTACAAGAACAGCTTCGACTGTGCGAAGAAGGTGCTGCGGTACGAGGGCTTCTTTGGATTCTACAGAGGTAAAAACCCGTCACAGGTTTCACAGTGCATAAAAAAGACCCATGTTGCAGGTCAACATGGGGGGTGTCTTTGCAAAACAAACCATCTGATGGGAAGGCATCAGGGTTTGTCAGTGTGCTATTATCAGCAGCATGGTTTGCTAATTGATACCAGAAACCTTTGCCCTCCCTGTTCAGCAGTGAATAAAGCAACACCCAGGGGTCGCGTTTTCATTATCTCAATACCAGGGAAAGCTCCCCAAGGAAAATGACCAGAAGAATCCATGTAGTAGCAGTGTCTGATCTGCCTCTGCCCAGGCGGTGATCGTGGTGCTGAAGGCTTGTGATATACAACACTTCTACCCTCAGGCTGTTCATATGAGGGAAGTCAAGACTGCCATCTACTGCTACCTCCACAACTGCAGCTCTTTGTTGCTCAGATCTGCCTCCCTCCAACCCCCCACACCCCCCCCTCCTCCTCTCTTGCACATGATAAGAGGGTGATTGACTTAGAGACAGACACGCTCGGCTGTTTTCTGGCTGCATACCAGCAGCGTTCACTCAGCAGCTCCTTCAGAAGTTTATCTGGCTTGATGAAGGACAGGCGGTGAAACAGTATGGCGGCTATCGCCACCGTAGCACCCAGCCCCCCCGCACCCCCACCCCTCGATCTTGTCCGTGGCCACACAGCTCTCTCTCTGTTCCCCACCAACAGTGGGATCAAGCCTCAACAATGTTGATCCCATATTCACCAGCAGTGTCATATTTTTTGGACTTTTGTTCAATTTCAATGGGACCTTTGTGTTTTGGTGCATCAGATGTATCAGCCACATCTGTAAATATTTATGGGTTTGTTTTACACACACAAGAACCCTGCAGCTTATATTGTTCTAGCTGTCAGTGGATGTATTCATACAGCAAAGATGAAAAATGTGCATTCATTTTGAGCCAGACTTTGTCTCTCTCTCTCTCTCTTTTCTCTCTCTCTCAGGTATTCTAATGGTATCTATGAATAATATTTTGCAGGTCTCCTCCCGCAGCTCATTGGCGTTGCCCCGGAGAAAGCTATCAAACTCACGGCAAGTCATTCCACTGTGTAGCTTAGAGTGTTCAAAAAGTTGCTCTGAATGATTCACTGTGAATGAAAAACATGCATAGAGCATAGAAGAAACGCAGCCTTCGCAATCAAGATGTGACTGAAACCACAAGTTAACATTAATGCCCCTGCTATCAAGATTGAGATTGTGTCTCATCTGCCTTTTTTTTTTCCTGATGTCTTCTTCCCTTTTTTTTTTCCAGATGAATGATTTTGTCAGAGACAAGTTCACCACAGAAGATGACACCATCCCTCTGGCTGCGGAGATTCTGGCTGGTGGATGTGTAAGCATTACTTAAGCGATCCTTTGAATTCAGTCTGTGGGTGATGAACTCAAAACCAAGTGAAATAACACAGAATGTGTATGACTGAAAGAAATTCATGCAGAGTATAGAGATATATAACATATAATATGAACAATTATTTAGTTTGTTCACTTAATGTAGTTTACCAAAATACACACTAGCCAACAGTTGTTACCCGCCAAAGTAACTATGACATATTGTAGCAGAAATCTTTGTGTATGACCAGTTTGCTTGCTCACTGAGGCGTATGTAGCAGTTCACTTATGAAAACATTTTAGATGTAAAGCATATTGCTGCCAACACACACCTATTCACACTCTGTTGATTTGGATGTTCAGTAGCATGATATAATGTTTCAGTACCTGCAGGGTTGGGTGTCTGGTGCAGGTAAAAACTAGTGATTATGTACAGCAGTGCAAGTATTCAGACCTGATACTACAGTATAAAAATACACCATTACATCTTTCACTGAGAATGACACTTAAGTAAAAGTACATACTTTCTTTTATAGCTAAGTGTGCATAAAGCAATCCATATATGGGTATTTTAATTAAACACAGTACATGATGTTGATATGTTGCTTTCAAATATATGAATCCCCTCTTTAGGCCAGAGCATGTGGACCGTTGTGTTTTTGGATCATATTTTGGAGTATAATTATGGGGAAATGTCAAATTGTTATTTTGAGTTATAGTGGTCATTTATTTAAAATTTTAGTTTCATTTGAATTTCATCTCACTTAATTTATCAGCATATGGTTCTCATTTTTAAAAATTGCACTGTAATTATAACTCATTTATGTGTGTGTGCGGGATGCATTGTTGTTATTCCCGGGTCAGCTCGTGGGTTGCTTGAAATATAAAAGTTAAATTTAGAAGATGAATTTTTTTTTTGTATTTTGACCCACAAGATACTTTTAGTGCAGCAGTGGATTAAAGATATAATTCTTCCGCTCTGCCTTTCCACTGGCTGCGGTGAAACGAAACAGGCAGGCCGTGGAGCAGAGCCCGCAGGTTGCTCGCAGTGGAGCGGGGTCTGCGGGGTCGTGACCCCTGTCAGGGTGTAATTGGAGGAAGAGGCCCTGGAGGGTCCTGGATGAAGCGGGGCCTAGCTCAGCGTGATTGAGTCTGACAACGCGGTACATATCTGAGGTGTGGTCGCAGCACAGGTCTCCACACAGGACAATGAGGATGTTTCCACTACACATTTAGAACGGCTAAGAATATCTCCCATCTATGGTACTGGCCATCGCCAGTTCATTCATGTGCTTTATATCGACTGTCCCACATGTTCATGTTATTTTATGAATGTTTATTGTTAATCTGGTGGCTTGTTAAATTATCGCTGCTATGAGAAGAGAGAACTGAAGAAGATAAAAGAGAGGGGACGAGTGCATCAATCTTTAGAGCGGCGGATATTCCCCGTCTACTTTGAAAATGACTAAATGTGCCAGAGCACTTTGTAGACCTTTTGCTCGGATGTTTACAGATAAGACCCCTGCCCTGAATGTCACCAGCAGCCATCCTGGGGCCTGATTAGATTCGGGAGTGTGATAAATGTGCCTGAGTCAGAGGGTGCTGTGCCTTCAGGGCATTACTCTCCAGGACCCCGAGCCGTCCGGGTGATTCAGCGCTCTCCCCTGGGAATGGGGGTGAATTGGGGAAGTGTGCGGGGCGAGGCCAGGCCGGGGCTGCTTGCCCTGCCACAGGAGATGCCTCAGGGGAAGTGAGGGGGCAGAGGGCTGGTGCCAGGGTCAGGGCTTCCCAACCATGAGCTTTGGCTCCTCTTCACCCTGCGCCTGCTCTGCTCTGACCCCCATTGTTGTTTCATCAATGCCTGCTTTTTCCTCCTCCTGTCAAGGCCATTCTCTGACAAATCAGATCAGACAAAAAATGTATCTTTTCTGCTGAAGTTTACGGAGATAATTTGAAAATGACGACTATAAAAAAACGCTTACACATCATTACCGTTTTCACCCTGAGTTCATCCCTCAGATGTGTAACCTCACTTATCGCAGGAATCTAAATGTCCACATATAAACCACTCTTCAGCTGTTTCTTTTTCCTTGTTGTGTCCTGCAGGCTGGAGGCTCCCAGGTGATTTTCACCAATCCTCTGGAGATTGTTAAGATCCGTCTGCAGGTGGCTGGAGAGATCACTACGGGGCCCAGGGTCAGTGCTCTGAATGTTGTGAGAGACCTGGGCTTCTTTGGCCTCTACAAGGTAGGTCAGCACCTCTGCATGACGTCTTCCACATCAACCTCTGTCATACAAGGGCAGTGAAAGGCGCTCCAAAAGTTCCCAAGATATAATATCAACAACATGAGGAGTTTATTTGTTGTTCACTTTAGTTTATGTAACAAAGTTGGTGGAAAATGATTTCATAACAAACTGAGGGGAGACACAAACCCATTGTAATGATGTGCAGACTCACAGGCGGATATCAAAAAAGAGAATGGAAAGCGACACATTCATAACTATGACATGTTTATTTCAACCCGAAAAGATCGACATTTTCAGCAAACAGAATTCTCTAAAAACAGCAGAGTCTGACTGGAGTTTATGGCAACTCGGATGAATACAAGCACAAATTGGAAAATAACACAAAAAGCTGAACAAAAAAACAGAATTTACATCTATACAAATGTCATTTGAAATCTATATTAGAGGTTAAAGTTAATAAAGAAACAACTCGTTTGCTTCCAATAAGCAAATGAGTGAAAAATAAATGATGATAGACATCAGAATATATTTGCACACTGTCAAGGTAGCCAACAAGAAGATGTCTCATTTTGTCCAAACAGCAGCCAAAATATAGAGATCAAAGACCAACTGCAAATAAGGTGCAACCAAATAGTTTTTGTTAAGTTTAGTCGCTGGTTGATCTCCTGTTGCTGCAACAAGAAGAAGTAATTTATGCATCATAGACGATTGTAAATGCTGCATTAACTATAAGAAGCATTTTAATGTGGTCACTGGCAAACATGGAGTTAATTTTTGCTTTACTGTTGACCTGTTTAATTCATAACTGATTTGATTTGTATAATTGATGACATGCATTTTTATGCAAAATAGCAGTTACACAACACAAGGCTAAGGTAACAAATAAAAACACCTGAGCAAAAATAGAAAACTTAAATGAATATACTTTCATTTCCTCTACCATATATTAACATTATTTAATCCCCACACCCCATAACAATACAGAGATGAAATGCTAATGCATTTGAACAACCAGTTGAATGTGTGCATAGACATAATGGAGATCAGGATCAGAAATGAGAACATCAAACAGTGCTTTTGCTCACTGCTTGCAATTTTCCAAAACAGTGTTCAACATGCAAAAGGAACTGTGGCCAACAACCAGCAGCAAATTAGTGTGGGATTATACTTTGCTACTGCTTATATCCAGATCCTTGTGGGTTTACTTACAGCTGGACTCATGTGTTCATACTCAATATTTTAATGAGTTGCAGACAGTGTGTGGCTTGTTAAAAAAAAAAAATGCTGACTTCCTCTTGGTAGAGGCAGCCAGCACACTGGGGTTCATGTTGGTGATGAGTGTGTCTGTGTGTGTGTCTGTGTGTGTGTGTGAGAGAGAGAGATGGATTTCTCTCTGGAGGCTGCAGCGCTGCCCGGGGCTCTTTGGCTCCATCATCAACACTAAAGCCCCCCTGTAGGTTGAACAAGACAACTCCCAGGACTGAACCACTGCCTCTGCCCATGTAGAAGCCCTGGTATGTTGTTGTATATATATTTTATGAAATGATATATTTATTTTTTCTGTCAGGGAGCCAAAGCCTGCTTCCTACGTGACATCCCCTTCTCTGCCATCTACTTCCCTGTTTATGCCCACACCAAGGCGAAGCTGGCGGACGAGGACGGGCAGCTGGGGGCACTGCAGCTGCTCACTGCTGGAGCTATTGCAGGTAACGCACATCTGGAACGCTCAGGGTCTCTGGACATCCAAAACAGCAACATGTTGTGTTTTTATTCAGCCATCTGTTACATTATCTGCTCCAACGAATACATTTCGGCTTCCTCACAGTTTGTCGTTTCCTCCGTGCGCTGAACCTCACAATAGCCTGCCTGTGTATATGTATTGCTTTTGTCATATTACTCAATACAGCTTGAGCCATTTCAGGGCCTGTGTGATGGGATGTCAGAATGTGACACCATCGGTGCATAGTGAAAGTGCTTCATTACGTTTGTTGTGAAAATGTCTCCTAAGGTGTGCCGGCGGCTTCACTGGTGACCCCTGCTGATGTCATCAAGACCAGGCTCCAGGTGGCGGCCCGAGCAGGCCAGACGACGTACAACGGAGTCGTCGACTGCTTCAAGAAGATCCTCCAGGAGGAAGGTTTCAGGGCGTTTTGGAAGGGCGCAGGAGGTAAACGCGCACACACTCATAGTCCTGAGTGGTTTCATGACTGGGAAATGAGGCTCGCTGTGGTGGCTGTAATTGTCTGGAAGCCACTGGAGAAATATTAAATCCCACATTGTAATTTTCAAACCTTCTCCCATTAGCTCGCGTCTTCAGATCCTCACCACAGTTCGGCGTTACCCTGGTGACCTATGAACTACTGCAGAGATGGTTCTATGTTGACTTTGGAGGACAGTAAGTGCTTTGACCCCGTTTTCAACCAGAATGAATCGCTCATTAATACCATGAAGTGGGTCTCCAGCCCTAATCTTGACTCTCTCTCCTCAGCCGTCCTGCCGGCTCAGAGCCCACTCACAAACCCGCCATCCACGACCTTCCCTCTGTGACTGCGGACCACGTGGGGGGCTACCGTCTGGCTGCCGCAACCTTCGCGGGCGTGGAGAGAAAGTTTGGCCTTCACCTGCCCAAGTTCAAGCCTTCCGGAGAAGTGACAATCAAACCAGCGGGGTCCAAAACGGTGCCACAGGCCTCGTAAAGCGCCGCTCGCTCCTTGTCGTTACGTTTCCTCCATAACGGTTTTATTGAACCACGATTCAATTCAGCGCATTTGAGCCGCTTGTCTTACTTTGAATGCTGCATGAGTATGGCTTTCTTGTTTTACTTTGCGTAGCTTGCACTACTGTACATATTGGACTTCTCTACAGAGGGACATTATGGCATTACGAAAAAAGATTGTTACTGATGGTTTTTCTGGCGTGCGACAAGCTTTGGTGTGCATGTGTCGGTTACATTTCAGAGACGTGAGGATGTACAGATGTTTTCAAAAGTGTTTATTTTGAAATCAAGACCAGGGACTTGGGAAATAATTTAAATGTATTTATTGTATTTTATTGAAATAAATCATTCAAACTGTTTGTTTCTATTGTGTGAAAAGTACATTCTCACTTTTGACACAGATTTGAGATTCTTCAGGAGACAAACCATCTCTATTCAGATCCTATCAACACACATGACAGACCTGGAAATCACTGAGCAGTTGACAGCATAGAGGATATCCCAACCATGGCGAGTCTAACCAGCCGCACTGATTAGAGTGGAAACTGGCGTGCTATAGAAGTAGAAAGACATTTGGATTTTTGGACATTTCACTATTGTACAAACAAGTGAATATTTATGTCATCAAGTCTAAAGGAAGAGAGATGACAACATGGGCTACAGCTGCGAGATGTTTACATTCCCTGGGTGTTTAAAGATGTGATTGCTTCAGTTCAACTTTGTGGAGATGGAGAGCAGCTATGAGTGCGTCTCATGAATATGTGGAGTGGAGCACGTACAGTATTTGGCTTGAAGAGACTTAACTCAAAATTAAGGCTGATGTTAACATGCTGTAAATAAAAGACAGCTAAGGATTTTTACAGTCAAAATCAAAACTAAACTTTAAGGCATCAGGTTGAAGAAAAAGGACGACGGCTGTGTGTTCATGAGCATGGCTTCATGTTAGTGTCTGAGGTCGATAGCCCTGTCGCTTGTGTTAATCCAAGGAAGACTGGTGACGGTCCAGCTAACTGAGAAAGGCAGAGTTGTCCAACTAAGAAAGAATAAGAAATCAAAAGACGTCCATTTCCCTCCGATCAAAAACGGGGCCGCTATTAATAAGTGCGCCACTGGTCCCTTGTACGTTGTGTCTGCAGAGACCGCATCAGACGGCCAGACGCTGAGCTGCCAGCTCCTCCGCATCATCCCTGTTCTCGTTGATCTCTGCCAGTGTGCGGACAAAACGGGTCCACTCATCGTTGCGCGGCACCGCGATTTGCTGTGGGACGAAACAGAGGCATGAATTTTTAAACGCTGTCTTCTGGAGCAGCAGGAGATCGCAGGATAAATCAGGTTTTTCAGTCCAGTCCTCAATATCCTGAACTGCCCATTGTTGCGCAATTAATCACAAAAATAGAAATTACAGCAGGTAAGAGGCTGAATCACGTCTGCAACAACACTTAAGCGGCAGAACAGAACAATCAAAGTCATGTCTGCTCACCTCTCCCACTTCGTACACGCGCACTCGTCCATCAGAGTCTCCCACGGCGATTTCTTTGCCAGAAGGAGCCCATCTGACCCTGTTGAGGGCCGGGTTGCCCTCTACTGTGACGCTGGCGGTGGGGACCTGAAACAACAACACGGTGGAATTACAATCAGAGGAGTGGGAACAAGCTCTGCTCCCTCATCTGTAATTAAAATTTGAACGTGGCTCTCTTCGCTGGATACGCTACGTTCTTGTTTCCTTTGAAAGGGTAGAAGAAAACGCTTGTGCTTTTAGTTTGACCAGCGTACCTCGGTGTCGTTGTTGAGGTTCCACAGGTCCAGATGTCCAACTCCGTCCACACATGCAAACAGAGCGGGGTGAGTCGGAGACCACATCACATCGTATACGTAATCAGAGTTATCTTCAAACGAGTACAAAGGCTTATTGTTCTGCAGGGGGAGAGATTAAAAAGACATTTCAAATCATTTTATTTTACAGAAGTTTAGTTTTGGCTATATATGTGCATTAAATGAATACAATGGTACCACTGTGTGTTATATACATATATGAAATATATTTAAAATTTGAGTTTGCTCATGTTGGACACTGTGCATATTGTTAGATAGCTTCATGAATAAACACCTGCTATTAGCAGCTGCATTAGTCAGAGCTAAACCAAAGTAATAACCAAGGCTGGACGTTTGCCTGGGTGAGTAGACCTGCCTAGATGGTCAACAGGGAGTATAAGCTTGAATCTATTAGCTAATAATCAAACAGCAGCAGGTTGCGAGGCTCAAGCTGTGGCTCACAGTTCTTGTCTGTTTGATCTCCTGTATGTATCGTTTTCCTTATGAGCTCCAATTTAAGGTGGAAGGAAAGGACGGCTCACTGGTCAGTGCTCTTTAATCTGTTGTGTAGTAGCAGCAGTGCTGCTTTGGAGTTTTTACTTCATATAATGTCACATATTACAATGTCAATGATGCTCTTATACAATAAAATGGCATTATTAACGCTATACTTATTGTTTTTTGCTGTCAAGTATTTATCTGTTTTACAAATTTGATTGTAAAACGACTTTAATGAATGAACAGGATTCAGTACAGTGACTCTTCTGGTTGTCAGGACAACTATCTCACAGCTTAATCAATACCCTTCGAACTATAAAGTATGTGGCAGACAAATAAACATAAAACATACAACAACAAATTACTGTCCTGAACTTTCCTCACTCACAGTTGGATCTTTTCAACCAGACAAAATTAAACTCCACTCAAAGTTCGTACCTTGGTGCTCCACAGCTTGACAGTCCAGTCGAAGGAGGAGGTAACGAAGAGGTGGGAGAAGTCCAGGGGTCCTGCAGCTGTGTGGCAGTGGATCCCAGTGATGGGCCCGTGATGGCCCTCGAACATCTCACTAATGCCCGCTTTGCTGTGGAGCGCACACAGATGAAGAGGGAGGGAGGGAGTTAAGTGCAAAACACACTGACAGATTACACCGAGCGTGACAAATTTCATTTTTTAAAGCAGCAGATGTTGAGTAATGACCTTCGTTTGTAATTGTGTTTGAATATGCATTTATGTACAGGGCACGAAGGAAACCCATGATGAAAATTCAAAGGATCAACAGTTTGTTCTCTTTGCTTTTTAATCGTCTGTGCAGTACATTAAGCGTGAAAGAAAGCAACAGGCTCAGACCTCTGCTGGATGTATTCACATTAATCATTTACTTATATCATGTGATTACCAGCAGGGTGGCAGAAGAGCGTGCAACCCCTCAACCACATGTTGCAGAGCTGTTACCAACTGAGGCTCTGATAATTAACGAAGAGAGGTAAATACTCAGCGTGAGTGATGCTTATGCATTATTAACTGCGATGAGAGTATCATACCATTGTAAATGAGGTGGAAAATTATTCCCCCAATTACAGAGGTGATTCTGCTGTGAGAAACGTAGCAGCTATCCCCTCTCTGTGGTCTCCGGGCATACTGCAGGACATTTAGCGAGGAGCTTGCACACCGACTCAGTGGCAGTCTCTGATTTAAGCCCACGTCTCTCTGCTGAGGACTCTCCGCTGTGAGACGAGCTCCGGTCTCTTAAATGAGAACATTGTGGGGATGAACTGCAGTTTTAATTCTCCCCAGGACGACCGACTGTAAACAAACTCTCTCACCCAGAGACACGCGCGTGCACGCACACGCACTCGGACGAAGAAAAAAAAAAAAAAAAAAAGGACAGGGAAAAAATGATTTGTTTCCCCTGCATGTGTGCCCTGTTTATGTTGAACGACCTTTACAAACACAACTGACAAGTGGAAAAGAAAAACAGGATGACTGGGCAGGAGTGAAACCTCAAACGGCAGGACGTCGAGTGTTGGATTTGCGTTGCATGGGGAAGTGAGTGGGCTATATTTATTTGACACACGGTCCTAGGTGGGCCTAACAAGACGCCTTAGTTTCCTGGCGGTCTTTTGCGGAGGGACGCTGGGGGACCGCGGTTGCTTATGAACGCACCTTCCATGACGACACGACATGTAGACAGAGCCGTCCTCGCTGCCCACCACGAAATTGTTGACATCTCCGAGAGGGAAAGACATGGAGGTGACAGCTACGGCTTTGGACTGCTTGAACACCAGCTCCATGCTGTCCTGTGGAGGGGAGGGAACATGGAACAACATCCGTAACGAGGTCCCGGCTCAGGCCTTATATTAACACACACTCTGCCAAGCACAACCTATAAAAATCACTTGACAGTTTATTAATGCATAATCTAAATTCAACTAGCACTTTATAAAAAAATTGACGTCTGACATCAAGGTCTTGGCAGCGTGGATGAAATGACACAGCTAGCAAAGTTAATTTCCTTGAAAGTGAAAAATGAGTTGTAGAAGAAATGAGGGTAAAGCCGGGGGAAATACCAAACTGGAATGCTAAAACGTAGGATTCGGCCAAAATGTTTGACATTTAGCACGAACGGGAGGGACAGGAAGTGTGTGGAATGTGAAACTGAGGAGACAGAAAGTACACAAAATGTAAAAACTAAGCCCCAGTCTTTAAAAAGAGGTGATGAAGAATTAACATAGCAATTAAACTTTATGGTAAAATCTTTGATCCAAAATTGTTTATTACAGTCAGAAAATCCTCCTCTGACCAAACCATGAATAAAAAAACAAAATAACACCCACCCCCATCCACACACACACACATGTGCAATAGATGTGTTACCTGTGGCTGTGAAAGCATGTCCAGACTCCAGGAGCACATCTTTCCATCAGTGGAGATGCTAATCAGGTTGTGGGCGTTCTGGGTGCCCACCACATTCACGCAGTAAACCGGGTGCTGCGAAGAGAAGGAGGGAGATTTTTTTTTTTTATAATCTTCTGCTGCATTTAAATTAAAAATTAAATACGATTCCAGTTGTGTCGGCGGTTCACTGCACCGTGTGCGCCGCTGCAGACAGTGGGGTCCGCTGCACCGGGGTTCGCTTGTTGCTCCTGTTGTCCCACAGCACGATCTGGCCCGAGTACGTGCCCCCCACCACGACGTTAGGGTGGAACTTGGCAAATGCAGCCGACATAACAGCAGACTGTCGGAGAGAGGAGACAGTGGTATGATATTTAGTTTAACCTGGTAATAAAAAGGTTCATGTTTGTAGTGACATCACACCAAGTTCAATCAACCTGAATGCACGCACACTTTAAGGCTCATCCCATGGAGCAATAATACACAATAAACTCTAAATCTTTTAAATCCTTTAACATTATACACAAGTCGACCGTGACATTTATGCATTTCCAGGACCTTCTGATCTATGTTCATGAGCTCTGTGGTGCCTGAAATAATGAGATTATGATATTAGGAAGTGGCTGAGATGAGATTCCTCTGCAGGCCGCCTGGGCTCAGCCTTACACACAGGGGTAAAGAGCTTTCTGAACATCCCACAAGGAGCCAGCTGCAATGGTTTATGAAATTATACATCTCATCTGGGTCGGGATCACCACAGGATCCCCTGGAAAATGTTGCTAGAGAGAGGGAGGTCTGAGCTGCCTTGGTTAACCCTCCTGCCACCGAAAAATGGATGGATGGATTAATGTGTGATCCCTTTGGTGCATTACAGAGAAACCACATCCACCACCTGCTGGGATGGACTTCAGGGCTGAGTGTGAAAACAGACCGGGCTGCAGGAAAAGGCAGCAGCTGAGGCGCACTGGCTTCCTGTCTGCGGCCTGGTCCTATAGGGACATGGGATGATGGGATGTCACCTGTGCGGCAGGGAAGGAGCCTGACGGTGCAGGAGGTGGAGCAGCACCAACAGGACGTAGCTGGGCTGAACTCTACGCACAGCAGGGACCAAACTCCAGGAGCAGGGATGGACTCTCTTTATAGAGTCTGTGGGTGGCGTCCAAGAAAAGGCTCCACCTGGAGACGCTCATGTGGGCAACAATGGAGAAACCTAGATGGGTGCCATGGGAACGAACGGCCTCCCTGATCTGATCTGCACCCCACACTGATGATCGATTTGTGGTTGTATCATCAGATATGAGGATGGTGGACACCAGTAAAAAGAAAAAAAAGAGTTCTCAAAGGAGGATTTTCGTTTGTTCAATTGGGGTCAGAGGAGATTAGTAGGAGAACTGCTGCCCCACAAAAAAAAGGAAAAGAAAATTCATAGTAATCGATCTGAATATGTCACAAAGGCTCAAATGTGACTCATATCCAATTTTCATTTGACAGTGTGAACAGCACAAGTTGCACTGAATCTGACATTTCTGAATCAGATTCAGGCGACTTTCAAATGTGATGCTGGATCAGATTCAGATCCACAGTGTGAACAGCTAAGGTGGACTTGATGTGACAAAAAAATCGGATCTGAGCAAATAACCCGTTTGTCGTGCCGAGTAATCACGAGCTGCAAAACGACTTTACCCGAGTAAGGAAAACGGATTTGATTGGTCGTTATCGAGCGGGCGGGATATTCAAAGCTTGGGGCGAGTCCGAGCTCCGTGTGTGTGTGTGTGTTTCAGACGTTTGAATGATGGATGACAGATCCAATATCAGTGGCTTTTGAATCGTGTACAGGCTGACGTATAATCCATGCGCCTGCATTGTCCAATGTGAAACAAAAAACCACACTTTCATCCCGGATTTACTCAAAAATAGAATTTTGCACAAAGTTTGTGCACAAATTCAATGTTCTTTTCTGTTCACCTTTAAGGCTTGCAATGTGAACGTAGCCAAAATCAAGCAAAAACTATGTGTTCCTCCCTTGCCCCCCACCCCCTCCCCTCCCCTCCTAGCTGGGATTAAATCAGTTCAGTCCTTTTTTCTGTTTTCCTGCTGACAAATAAACAGACACGGGTAAAAACATAACCTCCCTGGCAGTGGTAATAATAACTCTATTTTCCACTGAGGTAACTGACCGCAAGGCAGAACTGTATTAAATCACTGTCTGGCGAACTGGCTGCAAAATACTGCAAAGCTTTATATCAGCAACACTTGTGATCTTTAAAGTTGCCAGTAATCAGACGACGGTGAGCATCAACACGGATCTACTGTTCTTCTGCTTCATATCAAAAGTTAAAAAACTGTTCTACGTATGCTCCCAAACACATCTTACTCCCCTCAGGTCTGTTTTCTTACTCTGTAAACAAAACCAAAGTGGTCAAACTAGTCAAGAGAAATATTATTTATTTTGGGATTATGATTTTGATTCTAGTTTTCAGGTGCATACACACTCTGTCTGCTCCACCTACCGCGACTTAAACTCAATATCTTGTCTAGAGGGACTTTTGTTTTTGTTTTTTTCAACTAAAAAAATGTGATGCCTTGTTGAGGAAACTTTCATTTCGTGCCGACTTGGAGGCACAAAGAAAATTGCCTTCACACTTCTGTTCAGTTTTATTCATCTGAGCAGCGCGCCTGCATCTACATCCGCTCTGGAGGCAACGACATGTGGTTCTACTCAACTTGTCTTGCTGAAGGAGCCTCGGGGCAGGCATTATAATAAGGCTGGGCAGAAACGGAGGAGCTCTGCTGCTCTCCCAGCTCGCTTGTCTGAACACAGGGCCCTTGTTTAGATGCACATGATAACCAGCCCTGCCCCACACACTTAATCCTGCAGCACTGCTCGGATTCCATTCAACTCCTGCGCCACAGGTCTTCTCCGGCGCCTCACGAACATGTGTTTGTGGATAGATGTGGTGAAGGTGGATGCCAGCACGGTGAACTCACAATGTGGATGAAGGGGTATGTGTGTGTGTATGTGGAGGGGGGAGGAGAAGAGGGAGGGTTGGGTTCTGGCGGCGCTCCATGCTTGTCATGGAAGAAGCCACCCGTGAGGACGATGGGGAGGAGCGGGAGGAGGAAGAAGCAGCAGCAGCAGCGTTAGAGAGACTTTGCTTCGGGTACCTGACAGTGGAAGACGTACTCCGGCGTAGATTTCTTGTACTTCATGTTCCACACTAATGCCACACCGTCTGGCTCGTGAGGAGCGTCCTCGTTGTTGTTGTATGAGGCAACCAGGAGTTCAGGATACTGGTGACAGAAGGAAGAAAGAAAAAAAGGGATGTCAGGGGGAGGCAGACGTGCCCCCCAGGCTTGGCTCCATGTGGACGAGCCTTGTTTGCGTCTGAATGCCTTAAAGACTGAGTAAACCTTTCCTCAAGATTTATGGTTTGTTTAAATCGCCCCCGCCCCCCTGAAAAACTTTGGTGAAACACGTTTTTATTTCCTTTAATAATCTGAACCAAAAGTTGCATTCCCGAGGGCAGTCGTGAGAAAACAACAGCTCAACGAGAATATTTTAAAATCTCAGTCGACCCGAAGTGCAGGGAGTGTAGGAACAGAAACAGAGAGATCATCCAGATGTAAATAAATAATTAACCTCTGCTCCTTCTGTTGCTTGATCTGGAGATTTACAGTCTGTGGGTGGATACATGATTTAAAATCAGGTTGGGTGTGGACATGGCTCTAAACAGCAGCGAGCACTGTGCACAAAGAGCTGGTGTTCAATCACTGTCAGGAGTTGTTGCAGAATCATGCATGAAATGACCTTGGACACCAGAGGAAACAAATCATTACGGCCTCGGACTAAGTGACAATTTGTGTGGGACATAACTTACGTTTTCCTGAGGGACTTGTGGCTAAAAGTAAATGCTGTCAAACTCAAGCTATGTAATCATAAAGCATTATGGCCGCTCTGGGTTAAATTGTTTTAACAGGCATTTAGCGACGCACAACACCTATTGGTTCCATTTTATCGCATAAACACTGTAAGTCTACTGTTGAGATTCTCATTTTCCGTCTAACCGGTGTCCTGCGTTTAATTATGAGTGAGTTGTAGAAAGAAAATTACCTGGGGGGACCAGTCGAGACAGGTGACGACACGATGTTTGGACCAGCGCTCATCCATGAACTGCCTGTTGAGGGAGAGCTTCGCTCCGGCCTGGATTTCACTGCGGGAAAACAAAGCACCACAAATCAATAAAAAAACACTTCTTCTTCAAAAAAAAAACAATTACAAGTTCTTTAACAACACTAGCTTGTCCAATTATTACCCCTCCTTCTCCTCCAGGTCACGGCCACTGTAGTCGAAGAAGAGGTCCACATGCTCTGATAGAGCCCGCTCAATAATGCGAGTGCTGTGGTCAAAGAAATTCACAAACTCCTCCGAGTGCAGGATCTGGAGTTTTTCCTCCTCAGTTAGCTCGTGGGGGGGTGCTGCACAAAGAATAAAACACACACACACAGAAACGTAGTGAGGATTTCAGCTGCTCGTGGCTATTATAGATATGTGATGCTTTACAGGAACAGAAACCTCTTTGTACTCATCGGCTGTTGTACGTGAAATTGTAAAAAAATTCCTGGAGAAACTGAAGTGGCACAGTTTCCTCCGAGTGTGTCAATTATACGTGGTCACTGATGGTGAAGTACCTTCCTCCTCCTCCTTCTGGTCTGGTTTCTCGGTCGGCGTCTCGGCCACCAGTTGAGGAGGAGCAATTTCTTCCTCCTCTTCTTCCTCTGTTGATGAAAAAAGTGAAACCTGTTTAACGCTGGAGAACTCGCCGCGCCGCGCTGTAAATCTCTTTGAATCAGCATATCAGTGTTTATGAGATTGGTTCTGTGGAAACCTCAGACATAAACGGATTAAAAACCAAATTCAAAGTAACAACTTCCCCAAACCAGACAATCATGCCTCCATACAGACGTTTTCATATACTTTTTAGTCACTACGTCTTCCATCTCTATTATTTTCTGCTTTCAATAAAAAAAAAAGCTTCACCCGGTGATTATGGGCACAGCAATTGACTGATTTTGTATGGCTGCCTTGCATTTGTTTGGTTTGTCAGCACAATGTCGCCTTTCAAAAAGAACCTGCTGCTCTAAAGCAGGGAAGTTTGTCGTTTGTGTTAAAGGGACACAGCGCAGCGGGTGTCTTGTTGTCATAGGGACCCCTGTCTTTCCCAACTGTTAATGAGACTCTAGCCATTCAATAGAGAGTTGAGTTGTCAGTGTAGCTGTTTCCTCTGTGTCCCCCCCGCCCCCCGCCCCCCCAGTAGCAGGTTTGCCCCCTTCTAGGCCACGGGGCAGCGGGGCAGAGGGTGTGGAGCAGCTGCCCGGGGCCCGTACTATTGGTCTGACCAGATGACGGCATGGTGCAAAAGCAGATGGTGATGCTGGGATTGTCTTGTGCTCTTCAGAGGTGGCATGGGGATGGCACAGAGGTTTTCCGCCTGATTGCCCCGAGACAAGCTTCTCCCTGAACGGCAAGCCTATGCAATTACCATCCTAGCAGGAGGTCCCGCAACTCCTATTCAACCTCAGAGAATGTACAACAAAATACAGGCCCGACCAGCTGGCAAACTGCACACCGGTTCTACCTCAAAGGAGATGAACATGCTTTTTCAAAACACATCTCTTAGAGACGGTATATAGCTTATGCTTTGAATGTAAAAAAAAAATGGTAGCAAAAGCAGGACAAAACAGATTCATGAGGAGAGGGGGAAATACTTGTCTGGTTCCTGCCAGCATTTATCTTGATATGAACCTTATATTTAATCTAGGATGACAGCACCACATGCCAGAATTTCCTTCCTACTGAGATAATCTAAATGATAATGTCATCTGTCACTTTGTCCATAAAGTGATTTATCCCCGTTCTCGGATGGAGGTTTGGGGGAAGAAGGTTATTGGGTGCACTGATGAGTTTACAGAACTGGGTTGATGACACAAGCCATTTCAATGTAAGGCCATACTCTGCAACCAACAGGAGAAGGTTAAAATCTTTCCTTTCAAGGGCCTCAATCAGGCTTAAAGGAAAACAGTAATCACTGTCTTTCAGCTAGTCCCGGCCGTGCTCGTCAGCCCTTTCCGTGGTGAGGCAGCCAGAGCAATCAACCTGCCAGGCATTAGGAGCGGATAGACAATCTGAAAATAAAGGGTATAATGCACCTGCCAGCCAAAATGGCCATTTGGAGAAAAGCTAGTGATCCTGGTGACCCCGCTGGGGATGTGTAGAGAGGGGGTGGGGGTGGGGGGGGGGCAGTAGCGCCTAGCGAGGGTGGGTGATGGAGGAAAAAGAGAGGGGGAAGGTGTGGGGAGTTGGGGTTGCATTTAACAGAATTCACCCGAATCACCAATGTCCCATACACTGACACCTCCTCTCAAAGCAGGCCCAATTATGGCTTTTGTACCACTTAAGAAATAAAAGCTTTTTTGGGGGGGGGGGGGGGGTGGGGCCGGACAGGAGAGGGGGGGGGGGGGGGGGGGGTAATCAAAGGTCTTCGTCAATGGACAATATATTAATGCAAACACAGCATGCAGCCAGTGATGTACAACGATAAAAAAACTAAAATGACATTTGCAGGTGTCGTCCACTTTCTATATGTCCCAAAAGATCAAGTCTGTATAAAGATAAAAGGCCCATGACAAACACCTCACAGGACAAAAAACTCCTACCGGTGTGTAAACACACCGCAACACAAACATGTCATTTTGGTTTCCTAAAATAGAGTACTTCAAGCACTAGTTATCAAAATTGCAGGAGTTGTCCTGGGTGAGCATATGTAGCTGTGACACATTTCAAAGCGCTTGCAAGGTGAATAAAAACAAAGACATGAGCCATCAGCTTTTGTCCGTATGATATCACCATGAACCAGGAGTCTCTCTGCGGTTACACACATGAGCTACTGATCACAAACAGGGAGAAATCCCAAAACCAGGAGCTCACAGATGATGACACACAAACCTGCACTCGTCCTCTTGTTCAGTGAAAGTACAAACAAGAGCCAGGTCATAAAGGTGTAAAAACTGAAACCATACAACTGAGGCAGACAACAACAAAAAAAGAAAATAGATATATGAAATTTTTCCTTTGAAAATTATTAGCTGCGGTACGACAGTGGGGCACAATAGATATTTCACAGTTCTAATCATCAAGTGCATAAAAGCTGACCACAATTACAAGTGGCACTTGAAACAAGAAGGCCATTAAGGGCTTTTGTGATTAAAAGTTTTAACCCGCTTCTGAATTCAGAGTGATTAAAACAATCACATTCAATTAAATATTAGATTTACTAAACTGCTCCACATACCTATTCCTAACAAGCCTTTTGAAACGGCGTAGCGGACCAACCACTCAACACACACACACACTCACACACACACACACCCCTCAGCTCCCCTCAACCTCCAACAATATCTTACTCCATAATTACAGCCTCTTGTTGAGGAGTGCATACTGATGCTGCATTACCTACTATTGGTGTAGTTGAAAATACTGCAGCGGCGCCACGCACGTTCAATCTGTGGGTTGCATCAATGAATTATCACAAAAACTATGTGTTGGTGAATAAAGGTGAGTAAATGTCAAAATAAAAGTCATCTTTACAGAGGTGCAGACACCTGGGATGAGATTTCAGGGCACCACACCAGGCCAACAAAGATGGCGCTGTGCGACGCACTACTGTCCATAATGTAAAAAAAAGAAAAAAGAAGATGCACTCTCCTTGACTGTTCAGGGGTCGATAGGGCAGGTGGGGTAAAACTAAAAAAAAAAAAAGAAAAATTAATTCTTAAACTCCTTTCTCGGAGGCGTCTTGCCGACACTGTGGGAACCCTGGGTTTGCAGCAGCAGCCGGGGCACGGCCGCCGCTCCCTCTAATGCCACCGCCCGCTGACCTTGAGAGTGCTGCGCCGTTGCCTCCTTTTGACAACATGATAAATCGCTCAATCACAGAACAGGCCCCGACGCCACCCCACACATCAAAAAAAAAAAAAAAAAAATGTGCCGAGGGGGAGCAAGCTGGGAAAGGGGATGCCGTCTCATTGAGTGCCAGAAGTGATGGTGTGAAAATGCACAATGTCACTGAGTGTGTTTTGTTATGTGCCTGTTCGGTGAAGAGAGAAGACAGGGAAGCGAGGGAGTTGATGAAATGATTACATAGTGGCGGAGAGGGGAAGGGGGGGCCTCGCGTTGAACAGCTGGCAGAAACCATCGTTGTTTAACACAGTTTTACAATGCCCGGCAGAGTCCAGAGTAAAGAGCGACAAGGAACAGAGGGATGCTCTTCATCCTTCACTAGTTCTGCTCATAGTTTTCCACAAAATCACACAATTCCGTCTTCCTTCGCGCCGCACGCCACCTCGGAATTTTCTACACATCACCTGATCGGAGGCAACTGACAATCAGTACACTGTTTAAAATCCTAACCAGGCTTTCAAGGATGTTTTAAAGAGATGTGTTAGCTGATGCAAGGAAATTGTGAAAAGAGCTAAAAAAGACAAGACTTGCTCCTGTAGCTCTAATTTGAGGTTTTGTCATTTCCGTGACTGGCTCCGATATGTGATAAAAATAGAATAAAATATGAATATGAAGAAAAAGGGGGGGAAAGAAAAAGAAAATCCTAATCAGGATTGCAGTGGAGCGCGTCATTCACCATCTGTCATTACATAAATGGACCCCGAACGAGCAGCACACCCACAAATATTGCATATTTTATGGAACATGTGCTCAACATGTGGATGTTTGTAGTAGCCCCCCGATATTCTCTTTGTCCAACCACATGAAAGCCTCGGCGCAGCAATTACATACATATCGACATGCTTCAGAGGCAGTCAGCAGTCGTATGCGCGGCGCTTCGTATCTTCCCCCTCGATCGCAATTCTCCTTCCTGTCACTGGTTTTCTCATCTTGCTCATTAATTATCCCGAAGCGGGGGTTTGGTTGTGGAGCTGCGTACGAGGCTCAGGGGAGCAGAGTTTGTCTGAATGTAATCTCTGCTCTGACTTCTTATGTTTCCTGGGCCCCCCCCCCCAATTTTCCCCCCTTTACTTTCATCTCAGAGCTTGGTAAAAATCAAATCTCTCCCACTTGTTGTTCATTTCCGGTAGCCACTTGTGCATTCATGCACCCCGCAATACCCCTGTGAAGAAATGGTGCCCTCCTCACGCAGCACAACACAACATCTGTTAGCCAAGAAGCCAAGAAGCCATACATTTTAATGGACCAACAAGCATCTCTGTGTATTCAGATATTCAAGCGCAGAGCAGTTTTGTGTTTTTTTTCCAAGGTTAACCTGTAACGACTTTATGTGAGAGTCACCTTCTTTTTGCTGGGTCGTGGCAGGTGTCTGGGTCTCTTTTGTGTAGGTCACAGTTTCACGTGGAGGGAAGTCCACTTGTGTGACTTTGGCCATTCCCAGTTTTGGCGTTCCTCGCCTACAAGTAGAAAACAACTCACACTTTGCACAACATCACTAATGAAACAATAAATGATTTAACAAGAAGAAGAAGAAAAAAAACATACAAATCAATGCTATCACTACAAGTTTTCTCATCTGTTTTTGATTGATTGATTCTCACCTCCTCAAGGGCAAATAAATGAGTGTATCATGAGATGGCAAAGGTTTCAGATTAGTTTAACAACCAGTGTGAATTCATTAAAAAAAAGGTTTCATCTGACCACTCTTGCATGCATGACTTGACTTTTTTTTTTTTTCAACTGCATAATGACTCTCAAACACAATCATGCCATAGATTGAGAGAAGGGAAAATGACCAGGAAAGGAGAGAAGAGAGTGTCCAGTACCCCAGCTCAGAATCAGAGTGCAGTTGGAGAGTGGACGGTTCAGAGTCCCAGTGCAGAGTCCTGGTTAGTGTCACAGCAACAAGGCGGCATTAGTGAGAGAAACAGGCGAGCACAAATGAGGAGAGGAAATATAGTTAGCTGTATGGCAACACAACATGCTGATCGGATCTAAGGCCTCAAATCAGACACACTTGCATGTTATCAAAACACACTTAAAGCTGGATTTCCCAGGTCAAATCAAGCATTGAATCTGTCTTCACAACACAACAAAGGATGTAAGAGTGTATGTGCTAAAACTGAATGGACACAGGCCCTCTGAGTGGGATGACACGGGGTGTAATGTGCAGCCTGCAGGGCTGATACAGCCTGAACTGTGTCACTGACAAGGCTCTGAGTGTTGTATGGACAGAGAGGCAAGGAGGGAGAGAGAACCCTCAGGGAGAAAACATGACCTCCATGTGTGTAGGAAATGGCCATGCTGGTGAGGGAAATGAGTCAACACGTAGGGGGAACAGCTCCCTGGGCCTGATGGGACACTGGGGGAGCTTGGATTTCAGCCCAGGGAAGGGGCTCTAATTAGGGGTTAAGAAGTCCCCCAGGCATCACAGCAGCCCGCTGTTTTATTGTTAATTTAGGATCGTCCTAATTCAATGGCACACAAATTAAATAAACATGCACTCAGTTGGCATAAACTCCTCATCATTCACCGTAATGGCATGAGACTTTGTGAAAAGTTTCAGCTCGGTTCGTATAATCAGCCTCTACATACGTTCATTACCTTTACGCAGAGTCGAAGGCGACGCAAAGCTTACCAAGCAAAAACAGATCTAAACCTCATTAAGGCATTTTTTAAAAACACTTCTTAACTAAATTGCTGTGCAACATTTGCATTTTAAGTGGCTTTCGAGAAGCCGTGGTGAGGACACTGAAAACATTTGCTTGATGGCGTGAGCAACAAATGAGCACAAAAAGAGCACAAACAAAGCTGTTTGAGGAGATTTAAGATGAGTGAGGTATAGTAAAACACCTTTTAACATTTTGCCCTTAAGAAATAAGCCTTATTTATTACAAATAAAGATCAAGTTATTTTTGGACTCGGTGTTAATGTGCCTTGTGCCTGTGTGTTAGTGTGTGCGTGTGTGTACCTGGGTCCCCCGGCTCCATCAGAGTCCTGGCTCCCTGCCTCACTTGGCGTGCCTGCCGATTTGGCAGTCGGAGACGTGGGAGGAGGGACTACATAACGAGACAGACAATAATAATTTGTTACAATGTAAAGATGCTGAGCTTTACACAATACACAGTACAAATGCAATCACGCAGCAGTGGCAGCTTCGTTACTGCGAATGTTATCAACTGTCGGAGGCAGATTTCCTGATGGGAACAATATTACTGAGCATATTTTTTAAAGTCTGAATCTAGCAGCAAAACAAGGTAAGAACAAAAAAACAAACGTAAAGCTGCAGAAAGATAAACACACATTCAGGAACAAGGCATTAAAAAACACAATAATGTGTCTTTATTGCAAAAATACTTGATTTAATCTCAAGAACTGCATAAATAAGCAGAACAGACTATTACATAAATGCAAAAAACATGATGGTTTTTGTCACAACTGTTACTAATTTGTCTTCATGTTTGAGGCCTTGAGGATTTTTGTGTGGATCTCTTCTGCCACCTACTGGTTGAAACATGAAAATGCTCCAAAAAGCCAGATCTGGATACGGATATTATTTTACAAATATTTGCTTCCTTTATCAGGGTTTCCACTTGTATTGTTCTAGTGTTTACAGACATTTTTGTGGAATATTATCAAAAGCGAGACTGATTTACAGCTTATTCACAAAAGCCCTTGTGAGGAAACTGTGCTTTGAAAACCTACAAGAATAAAATGAAAACATGTTTTTCCTATTTCTACTTGGCCTCAGCATTTTAGTATTTTCTTTGTGACATTTACTTAGTGATGTGTCTGCTAATAAATCTGCAGGTGGTGACCCCTGAAAATCGTGAAATGGACAATAGACTCAAGAACAGAGACAGATTTTGTATTTCGCTGTGTACTTGGGCGCTATTAATCTGACAGGGACACACTAATTTCGCTAATTACACTAAAAGTGTTGTTGAATAGACGTTACGGTTAATGTTAACCTGCTTCTGAACTGTCTGAGCTCAGTCTGGCCTTTAACATGATGACATAATCTCTCTTATTGACGAGTTGGCCAACAAAGAACACTGCACATGACAACAAATCTGTACGTTTTAGGTCATTTTCCTACGGCTTTGTTCGACTTTGGAGGGCTTTGTATTAAGATGGCAACACTTCCTAAGCTGGTTACCAAGTTTAAATACAGTAATGATGAACCTTTGCATTTTTTTAACACGTAACATAGATACAAATAAAGAGTATGTCTATATGGTTTAAGAGGTATCTAAATAAGTACAATCAACAGGTAAAATGAAACATACCAGCAACAGGACCCTCTGAGGTTATGCCCATACTCTGTAGCAGCGCATCAGCTTCACGCCTCTTCTTCTCCAGGTCAGAGTCATCCTGGTGACTGGCTGTATCCTTCAGCTGTTCTGCCTGGAAACAAGAATGCATCATCCATCAATACAATCTCTAAAATATCCACATTACATCGCTATGATCACAGGCAATACAGAACATCACAGTCAACATCTGTACTATACGTTTATCCACCAAAATATTTTAGAGAAAAGGACAAATTTAATGGTCAAACAAAGATGATAAATCCCAATTTAAAACAAAAAAAGTAAAAATTCCTACTGTGGACTGTTATATAGTTTTCAATCAACTAATTTCCAAAAAGGCTCTCAGAAATGAACATCAGTGAATAAGAAGACAACTTAAAAACTACAAAATAAAATAGTTTCAGTAACTAACATCTTGCTAAAAATGTTTTTTTTGATGACGTCAGATTCCTGATTACTGCACTCAGAGACTTCAGCACATCCTCAAATTCTGACTTATTACCTGCCTGACTGATTTGCATTCACTGCAGAGCCAGATTGTATGTCACCTATAGCAGCATAGAGCGAAGACACAGAGTGAAAAAAGATGGAGTCAGCAGGAAGGAAACGTATGTGAACTCTGCATTGATTTACCTGAGTTTAATGTGAAGCACAAATGTAGACAGCGTCTCAACGTTAATCTCATACAATTGGAGTCTTTATTGAACAAAACCATAAAATGTTCATTCTGGTGTTGGAATAAGTAAGTGAACACTGGTCAAGCATATTCAGGCACCAACGACCAGCTCTTCCAGCAGCTGCACAATGTTCAAGGGGAATTTTGGACCATTTTTCCAAGAGCAGATGTATTCCCAGGATGTCTCGTCACAGCATCTCTACTGGGCTATGGTCTGGTCTGGAAGGTGGATTTTCTCCTTAGTCATTCTGTTTACTTGAACGCTTGGGGTCACTAGCTCGCTGCATCCACTAGTTAGTGCTGAGCAGCTGCAGGTGGACAGTCACCCTGACATCATCCTGTAAGACATCTTGATACACGTAGGAATTCATTTTCTCCTTCATTACGGCAAACTGTCCAGGCCAGATGCAACAAAGCAGCCTCACATCATGATGCTCTCTCTGTTTTCTATATAGTTTGTGTAGTAAATGGTCAATCCCTCTGTGATTATGTTGGGAGAGCTATGAATTAGAGGATTTTCTGTTGGATTACTGCTGGAGACCTACTTTCTCTCAAGGCCACGGTTCCTCTCTGCCATCTCACTTTCTGGACTAGCGCTAGATGATAACTGTCACTGTCACTGGATAACACTGTTGCGTGGGGGGAGAGAAACTATTGTTGCTCTCCCGTCTCCTGGCTGGTGTGAATCTTGATGTCCAGCAGCCAATAGGATGTTAGTGTGCAGGCTCTGTCCATCTTTCTAGTATAAAGAATCTGAGCTTTGCTGAGGCAGAACTGAGGAGAGCGTGTTCTACCTGGCATTGTGGCGCGTTATGGAAAACAACTCATGAACACTTGATAACTGACCCAGGTGATAATATACGATAGTAGCATTGTGCTGTTGTCATCACATCATACCAAAATTAAGAATTTTCATTCACTGTACTTACTGCCAATCAACACACACGCACAAAAAAACGTTTTCCCTTGTTGACTTTGTTTTGACAGCCTAGATCATCAATATGAAACGCACTGTCTACACAGCACACAGACATACAGTGCAGTGTGTGTAGATAGATAGCACCAGTGTGAAACCCTTGAGACAATTGTGATATAATGTAAGTTCACATCTCATTATGCTGATTAAATTATTTAAATGTGTGTCTATATCTCATTAAAGGTGGTTTTACAAATACAAACCAAGTATAACTTAGGCTACTTAGTAATAAAACAATGTTTCTGATGCTAAGATCAAATACCCAAGTCTTTCTGTAAGGCCTTGGTACATCTGTCAACATGACCATAATTTACAAGTTTTTTTGAGCTCTAAACTGCATTTGATACATATGCAAATAGTGGCTATGAGTGATTTCTTTCTGCATCTGGACTCAAGAAACTCACTAGAATTAAGTGCAGGGACAGAATTTGCATTTGAATTGAGAAACGGCTTTCACTTACACTGAGCCATTAATGGTTTTGAATGCGTTTCTTCTCCATATTCCTTTTTTCCCCCCTTCAATATCAGTGAATATTCAAAACATTTACAAAGACTTACACATACCTCTTTCTTCTTGCGCTCCTCCTCCTTCCTTTTCTTCTCCTCTCTGATTTGTGCCAAGCGTTGCTTCTTCCTTTCAAGCTCTGCTTTCAGCTCACTCTTGTCCGACATAATGCCACAGCTGTGAACAAAACAACATATTTCTTGTTTATCTTCGCCTTATACAAAGAATACATTGAAAAATATTGTATTTTTTTTAAGCTGAACCCTCTCTAGGTTATAAGTCTAAAGTGTGCTTAAAAAAAGCTCCCCAGCATCAAGTTGCCCCCCTGCGTTTATTGGTACAGTGCACTGGAAAAAATAAAGGCAGTGCGTTGAAAGCAGGTTTCTATAATGATAATAATAATAAAAAAAAAACACCCATCCATCCCCTCATGATGCTCTCAACTTCAACACCACCTTGCACAGCAGCTGAGCTGAGGCGGATATGTACCCAGCTTCAGGATGCACGAGACAGTCCTGAGTATCCAATTGAATTGTGCTTTCCGTCCTCCTCTCTGCAGCTGAGATAAAGTTATCCGTGTTAGCTGTCCGGGTGGCTCAGACAGACAGCCTCACCTCTCTGCCACATGCCGTGACAAACCACACCAGTGTTGACCAGTCATTGTCAGAGAGCCAACACACAGACGGACAGACAGACAGGGAGCCGCACCCTGCAGCGGTGTCGACAGTTCACACCGGGTTAGCTTAGCACAGTGGGTGGGTCGATCCCCGTCTCATTTACTCCCATCCATCAAGATTATGTTATGTATGCCCTTTAAACTACAAACATGGTTCACATTGACACGATGTTTTTAAAAAAAAATGTATACCAATCACGACGGTGCTCCATTGAAAAATCTCGCTCGCACCAAATCGGCCTCGGTCGCCGCTAGCGTTAGCCTTACATGTTATGAATGCCACCGTTGTTGTAAAAACACGTAATTATTAATACAGCGTGGAGTTAGATGTAGTCTACCTTGTTACAAAGCGTTTCACATAGAAAAGAAAACGTCATTGTTAACCATTCAACACGTTACTTGTAAGTGGAAGTAGTGTAGCATTAGCTTTTATTTGTTAGCGGTTAGCTTTCAGTTTCACTGATCGCACACATAATAAAAACAAGTCGGGCAAAAAACACAGCGACAGATACAAATTAAGTCCTACAGGTGTATATATTTGCAGTTCAAGTGACTCGTAACGTGCAAATAACCAACCTTGAAGCAGGTTTTCGACCTGACACCACACACACAGCCAAAACAACTTGCCAACCCAACTACAGGAGCCGGGAAGTGTCAAAATGTGACATTTGGCTTTTGCGTGGCTGTGCTGCTGCCATCTGAGGTCAAGCATGAGCACTTGAGAGCTTTCTAAAACCTCACAATAGCCAATTACAGTAAACGTGGAAAGCCAGTAATTAGATTCTAATCGTATTAACTGAGTAAACAATAGTAGTTAGAGCTTGCAAAAAAATATTTATTGTAAAATGTGGGTAGGCTCTGAACATGATTAAAAAACCCTTATGCCAGAATACAAATGAATTATAAAATCTGTCATGATAATTTCTACATTGTATGTCAGTAAGAATATTTCCACTTACTTATTTGAAAATCTTTATAAAGCAGCTCATTATTTACATGCACTTACAAGAATACATTTGAGAGATTAGCAATAATAGGTTCAAAATAAACAAAATGATATAGTGCAAGAAAGACAATTACGTATGCAGAGATCAGCACATTTTTAACTTTATCTGACCAGTGTAGACTGTGTGAACATACATTCAAGCATTGCTGGTCGGGCCACCTTTAATTCAGTTGTTCTATAATCAGTCGGACTATTCATCTAATTTGTTGTTCCTTCTCCTCACATCCCCAGAGGCCTCAGCATCAGCTTCATCAGACAGCTGAGACAAGGATGGACCAACTTTGCTGTTGTCCTCACCTCCCCCATTGGAATGTAGAGTATGCACATTCGGGTCACTTGGGCGTTTCCAAGAGGTTCGAGTGGCAATCCAGAGAATCAGAGCTCCAAAAACCACCAGAAGGACTCCTAGGACATTTACAAACACTGCCTCTGGGGGGGAGTCCTTGTACTTTGGGTTGCTCCTTTTTCATAAAGCACAAAAAAGAAAATAATATTCAGAAATTACACATTGCACATAGTTTTATAGAGCATTGTAAGTCTTTTTTTTTATACTTACAGGCCAAAAATGAGTTTCTCAGTGATGCCCATCAGTGCTACAGCTATCACACTGGTAAAGAGAAAAAGGCCACTGTAGACGTGGAGGGGCATGAACGCTGCTCTCCAGGATACAGGTGTCACTGGTATCAAGTACATGCCAACTCCAAGAACAAGCTGCTCATTGAAGGAGAGAAAAATGCACTTGTCAGATTCTGTGCTAATCAAGAGTCTTATTCACTGAGTACTTTAGATAACAACACAGAGAGAGAGGGGGGATGTGTGTTTTGGTTTTCCTCTCAGTCTCAGTATGCAAAAAATAATCTATTTACCTGCAGACAGTACAGGATCACAGCTATCAGACCAAGCCAGCTGTGCAAACTGTACATGTTGGGGATATTGGCACCATTGTGGAAATCAAAAACTGCCACCAGAGCTATAACAGCAAACACGAAGGCGACCAGGTTCAAGCCTGCGTGGATGAACTTCATCGTTAGTTTGCTCCACTGCCAGGTCCAGGGGAGTCTGTAGACGATGATGGCTGCAAGAGAGTAAATAAAGGATCAGATCTCAATGCAAGGGTGATTCATATTTCAAGATAATTTATAGTTAAGACACATTTTAATACATGGCAGACACATGTTGATGTCTGGTTCTCAGGTCTTTTAAAGTCTACATGCACGGCCTGGGTCATAATAAAGTAGGCCCACTATGTCACAAGAAAAACTCCTTTTGTTGGCTATTACTGGCAAAAAGTTAATAATATGTACAACAAAAATATGATAAATGTGTTTTTTGTGCAGGACAGCCCATTTGTTAAGTCATGAGGTCTTACGGTATCATCCACATGACAAACACCTAGGCTACAGGTACAAGAAGTCATCTCTTATCTCACAATGTATCATGTCTATGTGCAAAATCTAAAAAAGTAACATATGTCATGTAGCTAGTGCAGTAAAAAAGACTGGCCCGTTTCCTTAGTAGGCCTATTGTGTTCCTGGTAAACTCACAACTCTTTGTCTGACGGTTAAAGTGAAAGTTCAGCTGGTGGACAACATTTACCTACTCCTCCTCAGTCATCAGCAGCAGCAGCCTCACTCAAGTCTTGTGTAACTTGGCCGCCCTGAGCAATAATTTCCTCTGGTTGTTTACATTTTTTTCCTTTTTTTACACAACACCCACAGACCGTCTGCCTGTCCCACCATATTTCAAAAAAGAAAAAGAAAGTCTCCTCACCCATTCCTTGCAAGAAAATAAACCCTGAGACAATAAGGACCGGGTGCCAGTTGAACTCGGCCAGTCCTCCATCCCAGGCTAAACCTTCCTTGAAATGAAGGACCCATCTTAGCACGAATATGACGGAGATGAGGCCCACGGCTCCGGCTGAAGAGAGGGCGACCAGGAAATGTCTGTAACTGTCCATCGCGACTAGTGTGTGGTTTTCGGAGGAGGACGAACAGGACGAGGAAACTCCACGCGCTGCGCTCACTGGCGCCGCTGCACTCACAACAACTTCAAGTGGCTCAGCGGCTGGTGAGGAGTCGCACTGACCACGGTCACATGACCCAGAGCGAGGCTGATGTTTGGACGAAACACGTTTTGTAACTTCACTAGGTAGGAGGAAAAGAAAAAGAGATGTTTGACATTTTTTGTGCTGAGTCAATGACAGTTAACAGCTGTGTGACTTTTGCTTTCCACAGTTTGAGCCCTTGGTTTTTATAAATACTGATAGATCTATTCTATTATATTATCATTCCTATTATATCATTTCATTTCTCCTTTATTTATTCAGGCATATCAACGTGGACACCATCTGCATCTGATGATTATAAAGTTGAACCAGCAGAGTGTTTAATGTGCAAAATGTCCTGAAAACTGAAAATATTTATCTGTAATTACCCAAAAGTATTAGAGGATACACTTTACATTAGTTGCACATGTTTTTGCAACTATTAATTCTATATTATTTAACAGTAGCTCAACATTAATTAATCATCATCACTTATCATGCAACTTGCAATTTGCAAAGACAAAACACTACGACCTATGCACGAGGAAGCAAAAGCCTCAAATAAAAAAAGGAGTCATTTTCATCCGGAAATCTGCAAGCAACAGTTGTTTGTGAAATGTAACACTGCACACATTTGCAATGTGGATGAATGTCCTGCTGGGAAATCATTTCAGCGAGAAAGGCCCCTGCTTCATCCTAACTGTGTGGGTGTCGTTTCATCAGACTTGACCAACAGTACCCTGGGAATTATGACATACAGCCACATAAAATAAGTGTGTCTTCACAGAGGAGCCATTGCTCACAATAAGAAACTGATTGAAAATATAACATACTGTCATTTGGTTCAACTGTAGCTTTGTGCAAAAATCCCATATTTTCAAATGAATAGCTGGTCACAATGTTGACTATATGCTGTATTTATGATGGTCGCACTCGCAACTTATATGTATCAATATTTGGATGTGAATGATGCAAAAACAGAATGAAGCAGAAACAGAGAGTGAGTAATAAAAATTCAACATTTTAATTTCAGGTTATCAGTGGAAAAAATGTGACACAGTCAAGTCAAGTCTTCCAAACAATGATACAGTGATTTCAATAACCAACTTGATTTTCAAGTTTGATCTACACAGAAGGAATAATGACACACTTATCCAGAGATAAAATATAACATAATTATACAAAACTGTATGAAGACACAAATTGACAAGTATTTACAAAACATAAAAAACTATCAATGTTTTACTCCAGCTTTAATTGCACTGCTCATTTTCTGGTGACCTTGAGTTTATACACATGGCAGCAGAAGTTGGCGTTCTTCTGTTCAATATGAACAATCGTATCTCTGTCAAAGAACAGCTCATGTCGATAGGTCTACAAACAAACAATATGAGCACAAATTAATCCCCCATACGCAGACACTTGAGCCCAAAACTGATTTATTCATGAGATGTCACTCACCTCGTCCCATGGTTCAACCAGATTGATTGTCCGCTGTAACTTCCCACTCTGGTTGTCATGCAGTCGGATGTAAGCCCGTCCTTCTCCCTCCTCACCGTTCGTTAGCACTACGGCCAAGAGGTCCAGCTCATCTTCATATTCCACCAACCGGAAAGTCTGTAGGACCACATCACTGTCACCATAAAGTTTTTGTTGAGGTCTGTGTATGTACAGCTACTGTCTATACATTTTGGTTGAGCTTGTTTATATGACCTTACTGGGGTTTTCAGGGTGCAATCAGTGCATCACTGTGTGACATGACTATGCTTGTTATTGAAATTAATTCATTTTTGTCTTTTTTTATTGGATTTTATAGAATTTAAATTTATCCTAAAAAGAATTGCTTGCTAACATCCATTTGGAGAGAACATACAATATATTTTTTTTTTTTTCAAACATCTTTTTATTGAATCACAGTTGCAGCAGACAGAACATCCAGAAAAAGTCACATTTTCATTTTTTCATTTTCAATATAACCCAACACCCACCCTAACCCTCCCCGAGACCACTGAGCCAGATAGTAAAAATACAATAACAATGAATTAATAAAAGTGGTAATGGCGAAATGAGAATAATAACAAGGATAAATAGAATAGGAAAAATAAAAATAATTTAAAAAAAAAATAAATAAATAAGAAAAAATAAATAATAACTCAAAAATAACCACACATTTTAAGAATGAAGTAAATAAATAATAAACACACTAGCAACTTGTGTTGCTGTCGCTGCTTGCTGCCTGCGTCTTTGTCATAAGTCGGTCGGCCAATCTATGTGTAAAGAGTCATTCCTAGGAGGAGAGAGGGGGTCGGTGGATCAGCAAAGTGTGGAGTAAAGTCAGGGGGACATTTCAGTCGCGGGGAGTTTGTCAACATACTCAAGTAGAGGTTTCCAGTGTGAATAAAACTTCTCGGGGCGGCCTCTGAGACTGAATTTGATTTTCTCCAGTTTCAATAAAAATAATAGATCTTGTAGCCAGGATTTAACGGAAGGTGGCTGGGAAGATTTCCATAAGAAGAGAATCTTTCTGCGCGCGATCAAAGACGCAAAGGCTATAACATTATCCTGCAAGGATGTAGTTACAAGTTCATCAGGAGACACTCCAAAAATGGCTATCTGTGGTGACGGATTAACAGGTATTCCAAGGACATCAGAAATAGTTTTAAAGAATGAATTCCAATAATTAGATAATTTGGAGCATGTCCAGAACATGTGTGTTAGATTGCAGGGCGTCTGAGAACATTTATCACATGCTTCGGAAGTCTTGTCTGGATAGAGTTTAAAGAGTTTGTCTCTGCTATAGTGCAGCCTAAAGAGTACTTTAAATTGGATGACAGAGAGTCTCGCACAGCTAGAGGAGGAGTTCACAGCTTCCAACGCTTTTTTCCATAGAGCATCAGAGATGTGTACCTGGAGTTCAGTTTCCCAGTCGGCCCTGGTCTTATTTACAGATGTATCATTTGTTGGTGATAAAAGATTATAGAGAAATGATACATGGCCCTTAGGCAAAGATTTAGCTTGGAGTACTAAATCTATACCGCTGCGGGGTGGGGCTTGGGGGAACTGAGGAGAGTGAGTTCGCGCAAAGTCGCGGAGTTGGAAGAAGCGAAAAAAGTCTGTTCTATCTAGCCCAAAGGTTGTGCATAGTTGGTTGAAACTAGCAAATAATCCATCTATGTACAAGTCTCCAAGGCATGTCAAGCCTTTATTTTCCAGAGTTGCAAAGCGCGAGTCAAGTTTGGCTGGTACAAATAAGTGATTATTACAAAGAGGTGTAGTTTGGGCAAGGGAGAGCCATCCGAACCGCTTCCTGATTTGAGTCCAAATTCTTAATGTATGAGTTACAATGGGGTTGGATGAGAAATTTGCAAGAGAGATGGGGAGGGTGCTACATGCTAGAGCCTGGAGAGACGTGGAACAAGAGTTTGCCTCCAACTGACACCAACTATGTTGAGGTGCGGTGAACCAGAGCAATATTTTTTGTGCATTAGCTGCCCAATAGTACCCCAGGAAGTTAGGCAATCCCAGGCCACCCAGTGATCTGCTCCTCTGGAGTAAGGATTTATTCGCTCTGGCCCGTTTACCTGCCCATATGAAAGTGGATATGATGCTGTTGATAAGATTAAAATATGATCCCGGGAGATAGATTGGTAAGCATTGGAAGAGATAAAGGTACCTAGGTAAAATATTCATTTTTACAGTTTGTACTCTACCTGCTAACGACAGTGGCAAACGGTTCCATTTCTGAAGGTCTTGTTTGACTGCTGCCGTTAGTGCTGAGAAATTCTGCTCTTTCAGTGTACGCATAGATCGTGTGACCATTATGCCTAGGTATTTTATGCCCACTGAAGTGGTCTTAAATGGTATAAGGCGAGTTGGAATTCCTGTAGCCAATTGATTTATCATGAAACATTCACTTTTGGAGATATTCAATTTATACCCGGAGAACACGCTGAACGAGTCCAGAATTGAAAGAATCGGCGGGAGGCTTGATAGGGGATCGCTTACGTAGAGGAGTAAGTCATCAGCGTACAGTGAGACCCGATGCTCCTCTCCATGTCTTCTTATTCCTTTGAATCTACCTTCTGATTTCAATGCTATAGACAATGGCTCAATAGCCAGCGCAAACAACAGAGGAGAAAGGGGGCACCCCTGGCGTGTGCCACGGAAAAGGGGGAAAAGATCGGAGCGCTGTGTGTTTGTACAGACCGACGCCTGGGGAGAGGAGTACAATAATTTAATCCAGGAAATAAAACAGGAGCTGAACCCAAATCGCTGCAAGGAAGAAAATAGGTAGGGCCATTCCACCCTATCGAAGGCCTTCTCGGCGTCAAGAGATATAACCACTTCTGGATCTATAGGAGAGGATGGAGTATGGATGACGCCGAGAAGCCTTCTGACATTGGAAAAGGAGTGTCTCCCACCAATAAACCCCGTTTGGTCTTCCGAGATGATTAAAGGCATAATGGGCCCTAGGCGACGAGCTAAAATTTTTGCAAGTATCTTCACGTCGACAGGCAGAAGCGAAATCGGCCTGTACGATGCACAATTTAAAGGGTCCTTGTCCTTTTTATGGATGAGGGAAATAGAGGCTTGCATTAAAGTGACTGGTAGAGAGCCATGGCTGTGTGAATAGTTAAACATTTCTAGAAGTAAAGGGGCCAACTGATTAGAGAATCGTTTATAAAACTCGACAGGGTATCCGTCGGGTCCCGGTGATTTGCCACTATTCATTGAGCTTATTGCTTCTTTTATTTCGGCTAATGTTAAAGGAGCATCCAGTGTCTGATTATCATCAGGTGAAACACTAGGTAAGTCTAGATTTTGGAAGAAGGCGTCCATTTCGGTTTCATCACTAGGGGATTCAGAATCATACAATTGACAGTAAAACGATTTAAATGAGGAATTAATTTTAATTGGGTCAGTCACTACTATGCCTGATTCATCTCTGATCTGGACAATTTGGTTGGACGCTTGTCTAGCTTTTAGCTGGTGTGCTAAAAGGCGCCCAGCTTTTTCACCGTGTTCGTACAGCCTACCATGGGAACGCAGAAGTAGTCTTTCAGCTTCTGTTGAAAGGAGTAAGTCGAGTTCTGTCTTAAGTCTAAGTCTCTCCTTATACAAGTCTGGGGTGTTTGTTGCTGCTAACGATCTGTCCAAATCTGTGATTAATTTTTCTAGTTCTTCTTTACGCATTCTACGTTGTTTATTAGCATAAGATGCATACGAAATGATCTTGCCTCTGAGAAAAGCCTTCAGGGTATCCCACAGTAAAGATGGGGAGGTCTCTTCATTCTTGTTAGTGTCGCAGAAGACCGTGATGGAGTCAGAAATATAATTACAAAATTTGTCATCTCTAAGTAAGAGAGGGTCAAGACGCCAAAAGAACATACAATATATTAACTTACATTACTTAATATCTTTATCTGAGAACTTGTGTGGATGTCTATTTTTTATGTTTTTCAAGTCCATGTATGTTGGTACCTCTTGATCCGGGTCATCATCCAGCTGATTAAATCTTTTCTTCACTGTGCGGCCTGATGATGTGACAGTGACTTGTGAGGAAGGCTGTAGAGGTTGGAAAACAGTAACGTTCAGTTTTCTGTGATGTACAGCCCATCTCTACATTGTGCCTTTGTGCCTCTGTTCTAGACAGACTGGGTTACTGCTTTAGATGTACCTCCAACGTCAGAGTGACAATGCAGTAAATACACAAGGATGATTCATGATGAGGGTTAAGTAAGTCTGCCAAGCACATGGTGAGAAGCAGCATACTCACATCGCTGTCCCGATGAGTCACCATTGAGAAATCCTCAACCACCTTTGACGGCAAACTACAGTTCAGCTCACCAAGGATTTTAAGCACACTTGAAAGAGACAAAAACAACAAAAGGAAAACACTTTCCTTATGAAACATAATACATAGAAAAGTTTGTTGACTACGGATTATTGGATTGGTATTGGTGATCATTTTTGCCTGACCCTAGTTCTCACTTTATGGTGGTCGGTCCAACATGGATGATTCTTCCCGAGTCGTCAGGGTGGAAAAAAATCCCATCACTCTCCAGAGAGTCGCAGTTCATGTTTTGTATTCCATTTGTTGCCTAAGGTCATAAAATTAAAATGTAACAATCACAAAGGCAATTAACTACATCTTAACAATTGTGTTGACTTGAAAGGTGGTTATGTCAAATGATGCTTCTAAACTTTGAGGTGGGAATTTAATAAGATGACTGCTCACGGTGTACTCTGCATACCATTTCTAAATAACACTACCACTGTATATAATTATTATACTATGCTCATGCAGTATTTTGGTGTATCCCAGGTACAACAGTATAATCAGAGCAAATAAAACTGTTCTTGTGTTTTGGCAAATGTGGCAGCTCAAGTGTGGTTTAATGTCTTTCCACACAATTTATTATGCAACCTTGGCTGCTGAAATTGAAATTGTTTCAGGTGAGATACATCTGAGTAACAGTGTTGTCAAAAATTAAACAAAAAAAAAGCAAAAGAAAACCTTGAACATTCTGAATAGAAAAGAAAACAATAAGCTTGTGTGACACAGACACAACAAAGATCCGCAACAAAACATACTTGGACCATTTTGAGGGTCTTTGAGTGGCTTCAACAGATTTGGTCACATCCTGCTCTGTTCAGCAGCTGAATACAGCGACTGTCAGAAACATCTGTGGCCCTTCTTATCCTGACACTTTCAATTTGTCTCTGACGAATTTGGTGCCTGTTTAGACAATTCCACTACAAGACTGAGGGAAACCACTACAGCCAAGCATATGTTTCCTTTTATACTTAGTGAAATGTGTTATATTATATGCTGAAAGAGAATTCTCTAAATTTACCATAGTGCTATCCTTGAGCGAACAGATGTGGTAGGAACCCTTGTGTCTTTTATATGGTGGGGTGTAGATGTAGTGCCATGGGTAGCCTCCGATCTGGACACCGTTACTTGAGCACGACACCTCGAAAAGTACAGGAGGGCAATCTGTGCAGTAAGATAAACAAAGACAACTTGTGCTTATTTTGTTACAGGGACAAAAGCATTCATTGTCACAGTGATTGATTGATTCAATTTATTGTCATTACACATGTTAAAAACAACAAAATGCAAACTGCATCCAACCAGAGTGCATACGCAGTATAATAAATAGCATACATACAATAAGTGCAAGGAGATGATATATAAATAAAATACAAATGTCTTTTTACAGATCTGCTGTATGAAGTGGAGAAATAAATTGATTTGTTTGTTTGTTTTTAGCATTTTCGCTGTTTGTACAGTGGTGGTATGACCGGAAATGGGGAGAGAGAATGGGACAACAGACACACAGTAAATGATCATTGTAAACTAATGATCTTCTGCACAAGGACCAGAGTAGTGGCGAGGGCTTTCTAGCCACCCGACTAGAGCACCCCAAATTAGTTTCACTGCGTAACTTTAACACAAAGATATAGTTTAAACCATCAAACACACCAACCTGTGATCTGGATATTTACTGGGATACCAAACGGAGCCTCTCCCACTGGTTTGCCTCCAAGAAGAGAACTCTGCTCTCCAAGCACCAACTTCTCTGTCATGTACTGAAACAGAACAATTACAGGATTTTATCATTTTCGTAAGCAGCTATAATGCAAAATAATAAGAAAATATATATTCACAAGTATAATTTCTTCAAAGAATGTAATACATTCTGACTGCACGCAGTAGTATACAACAATGCAGTGCTTTCAGGAAAGAAAATACATACCCTGTCCACAATGTGTTTAAAACTGTACAACTTCACAGACTTGTTGCTGTAGGACACAGCAAGGACACCTTGAGACAGAACAACGTCAGTAACACCATTTCCAAATACCTGAAAGAGTAAGATTTACATAATAAGTAATAACACATCACTCATGTGGAGACATCTGATTAACTAGAACAAATGAATCTACATGCCTTTTTGTTGATCTCCATTGAGCCCACAATTTGCAAGGGGAAGACTTGAAAGATGGCCAAGTGCATCACTGTGTTCTGAGTGATACCAGCCTGTGGAATAAAAGAGATACAGGAACATTTCCATGAGCGTTGACAGCTCTTCATGATAATGGAAATCATTAGTTGGAGCCCTTGACTACTGAGTTTTATCATGTTTTTGCAAATTGCCATGTTTGTTTCCTTGGCTTAGGCAAACACCCCTAAAAATTCATTAAAGAAATTCAATTTACAGAACGATCCTTTTAAAAAAGTGTGCTGTCACTCTAAAACAAGGAATAAATGAATTAATTAAAATACAATTGTTTATCTTACCTGTCGTGCTAATGGTGTTAACTTGTTTTGAACAGATTTAACATACAGCATCTCCTGAGTAACCTCCCAGCCAAGATACCTTTGAAAACATAAAAGTTTTTTTTTTTTTTTAACTTTAATGAAATCTGAATGTATTAACCTCCACTCAAAGATCATAGAAGTCAAAGCCTTAACAGTACTTGAACTTGTGGTTTGAAGAGAGGTAAACTCGTTGCAGCTCTTCTCCTGTATCAGCTGAAAGGCGATACAGCCAGTTATTGGCTGTCAAAGCCACGAGGCTGGGTTTATGATCAGAGGGAGAGGCCATTGTTTTATCCTGTAAAAAAGAAAGTTGGGTTGTTAAAATGTGTTCATTGCAAGTTCAATGCTCAGATATCAACTAATGCTTTCACTTACAAGTGGACTCTGACACAGCAAGGCATCTTCAAATTTTTCCAGCTTAGACCTTTTAGGCAGTTTGTACAAAATGTGAGGCTCTGAATGCACACTGAAAGCAAAAAAACAAGAAAAGAAAACACTTATTTCTATGTCTGTATGGGATAGAACTGGTGCATGTAGGCCTAATAAACAATATAATTCCAACTCATCTCCTCCTCTGCACCATATTATAATGTATGTGTCTGCTACAATTAGCATAGCAGCAACTCATGAAAATCAATGAACATGGGATAACAACTTTTATCTATATGCAATGTGTCCAAGTATAATTAGGTCCAGTGACTTGGCTGAATCATCATGCCATATTCATTTACAATTGATTGATTGATTTGTTTTATTTGTCCCCATGGGGAAAATTGTCTTCACAAACTGCATATACAACAAAGGACATCTTCTCTGTAACACTGTCAATAAAAAGGTAAATTAATATGCTCTAATGGACGGTGCAGGTGGGATGTGTAAATCGAGAGTGTGCAGCAATTGACTCATGTTATTATGGACATATTAGAAGATGTTGTAGTTTATGGTTGCTTTAAAATGTATACTCACCAACTGTAGCAGTTCTGGTAATTTTCAAAGTAGATTTTACCATTTTCATACATGATTGTTGATTTTGAGGTCTTGCTCCATACTTTCCTGAAATTCCTGTTTTCCTACAGTGCAAAAACATAACAAACAAACAAAAAAGTTTGAGAGGTATGGAAAAACATTAACCAGGGTTTATTAGCTCCTGGGGAGTCTTCTCTTATACCTGGAGGATGATGTGTCTCAGGACTTTCATGTTGTGTCTGATCAGAGTCCCAGCATCTGTGACACCTCTGCTCCTCCGGATCAGCAGCTCAACGGAGTTCACGCTCCTCTTCCTCCGGAGCGGCGCCATCATCAGGTGGCACTATTGTCTTCCAGAGGACGGTCCGGTAGCATGCCTGGAGACAACAGTGGAGCCGGAGCCGGAGACCACAGCCAGAGCTAGAGCCAGAGCCAGAGCCAGGTGAGAGCTGTTTGGTTTCCCGGTTCTGACAACGTTAGCAGCGCTGTTTTAAGCCGCATGTGTCCGGCGGGGCCAGTCCAGCGTTAGCGTTAGCATCGACATGTCGCTAACAACTTCACTCTGAAACACGTAACTAACCCGCTGTGACTGACCAAGTAAAACAGCAAAGTTGTTCAGAAGTTACAAACAACGAAGGGACACCGGTGACTTCAAGCAGGAGGACAATAACTTCCTACTTTGATCAGTGTCACGTTAGTTAGCGGCTAATGTTGCTCCGTATTTGTAGTCCTCACGAGCGTCTTCTTCTCTACAGAAAATAAAACAAGCGCACGAGGGATTCATCTTGATGCTCGAGCGCCCTCCTCCTCTCCTGGCGCGTGGATGCATTAACATGTACACTGTAAATATAATACTGTGCTGTTTTGGGCAGAAAACTATCTTTCTCACAAAGAAGTGAATACATAGCTATGCTTAAAAACACAACATAGGCCTATCATGTAAGCTCTCAAATCAACATAACTCAGTGGATAAATGTATTTATACTTTTGATTACAAAACAAAACTGTCTCAGTCCCAGGTGATGGAACAGCACTTCTCCTTTGGCAGACATCACAGCTGATGAATGTTTTTTGTTGTATCCAGTTGGAGTTTTTTCTTAGGCTACCACTTCCTATGTATTTATGGACTCTTCCTTGCATCACTCCAGTTTCTGGGATATGAGATTTACCCACAACTTTTTAGAGGCGTTTAAACCTCATTAGTTGTGCCTCTCATAATGTTGTTCATTCATGTTGGGTTTTTTAGGTCTGCCACCTCTCCTTGCATAGTTTCATTGCCATCACTTATTTTCTTTCCTCTGATGAATTTTAAATTCAAACTTTTCCCAAAATTAACCACATGTCTAACACATTTCTCCAAAATTCAATCTTATATATTTGGTTTCATAACACTTTAAAATAAGGTACAGTTGAGTTTGACTTCACTGAATGAGTTTATGATAACTGTCTCAGCTGTGAATCGATGTGATAAAGAGGTTTAAGACTATAGGACTCTTTTACACCTGTAAAAACATGTTTTCCATCTGCATAATTACAATTCACACTTAAATTAGACTAAAAGATATCTATTTAATATTGTCCATATTTTCCTTTACCATTCATTTAATTAAATCCCTGAGATTTTTGTTATAACATGCCTTTCATTTCATATTGATCATCACTGTATTCTCTAGTCTCAAAAACAACCATTGAGTTGTCTGAAACAAGGTTAGTTATATAACAGTTTTGTACAGTTGCATAAATTCAGAAAAGAAAAAAAATCACAACAGTAAATAGCAAGGACACAGGGAATCAGCCTTAAACTATTAATCTTGCCAACACAAAAGCCTCCATGTTAAAATGCCTCTTTATAATCTTTGGTTAACCAAAACAGGATTCCTCAACTTCATCATTTAAAATAGCAACTCCTCAGGTCACTGTACAAAATTAAACTCCAAATGAAACTTGTTCTCCACAAAACCAAAATGATAAAAACATGCTGATCCTAAGCCTTGGCTGAGCAGGCTGGGACCTCTGTCTTATGAAAACATAATGTATTTAGTATAAATATATTTTGTATAAAGTTCTGTGTAGCAGTCTTCTGTTGTCTGTAATTTAATTTCTGGACTTTTTTTAATGGAAATTTGTTACTGTAATATTAAACTGAACATTGATTTTTTCACATGGGAAAGAAAAATAACATACAGACACAGCAGAGTATTGACAAAAGATTACAACAGCTGCAGCTTTCATGGATCTTAATAGCTGTAGGTGCTCAGTCAAAGCATTATAAAAGGTATTTAAACTCTTGCTGCCCTTTTGCAGAGTAAATGCATAAACTGCGGAGCTTCTGTGTAGCCAACGTGGCTAAAGTTTTCAGCACAAGACTGAAAGGCACTGGGGGAAGACCTTCAGCTCCACTGGGTTCACGGACTCTGACCAATCCTGATGACATCTTTAAGCACAACATGTGGTTCGTCCTGTACTATTATTATATAATAATAATGCTGAACATAACACTTTGATATGTCAGTCATCTGGATATTGTGTGTAAGGGATTTAAAATGTAGGCTAGGCTTCATAACCTTTTCATTAACTTTAATAAACAGTGTGGATTTGTATGTTGTAGTTAGATTTTATTTTGTATACATGAAGCATAGGAACACTGAAAAATATTTGGTAAGGGAAAAAATTAGATAATCGGATAGTTTGTGATTCACTACTTTGCTTTACGTTGTAGGGATCATGTGCAATGGACAGAAGAGGACAAAGAAAATGCACAACAAAAAGCACAAGAAAATTCCTGCATACAGATTCCTTTAAATGAACAAGGCAAGCATATACTGTATTACTGCAAAATATCTTCCAAGCTAGATTTGATAGGGTTAAATGACAATACAGTGGTTAAACTGCTCCTCAATTCCCTCCTCACAGGTACTTTTGACACAGATGCTCATCAGTACTGGGACAAGTTTTATGAGATGCACCAGAATAAGTTCTTCAAAGATCGCAGGTGGCTGTTTTTAGAATTTCCAGAGCTACTTCCCTCGGGAGCAAACCTCCAAGCCGGGCATCAAGGTGATCAGCCGCAAGAAATCCTGCTACGCAGTGGATCCACCATGGACTCTGAGACCATACAGCATCAACACAGTGGAACCTCACATGCTGTTAATTGTCAAGGACCATCATCGCTACAAAAAAATGAAGATGCCACACAGACTTCTTCTTTCCCTGGACAACATGCATCTTTTAGGATCTTTGAGGTTTTCAGAGATTTATTATAGACTGTTATATGTGGACTATCACAAAATTGTGTGCAAGAAAAATATGTAATTTACTATACTTTGTGTTAAATAACCGCATTGACAGCTTTGCTTTTCCGTGTTCCTACAGGCAGAATTAAAAACAAAATATATGTTCCTTTCACAGGTCGGATGTGGGGTTGGTAACAGTGTATTCCCCATTGTGAATTCTATAAAGTAAGTACATATTTTACATAGCCCTATTCCACACATTGCAAGATATTCCACATACAAAAAAAGTAAAATTTTAAAACTTGTTTTGAATGTGCATGCCATAATATTCAGCTACATATCCCAAGCTATAGCACAATGATTTTATACCCATCAAACAAACAGTGTTTGTCTTTGTGCTGTTAGTTCAAACAGCTGACATCCTTACGCTACATCAGAACCACCACCTTAATGATCAATAGATGTTGTTTAGTTGGTGTGGGAAAATTTGGTTTGTCAGTATAGTTTATTTCAGAGAAGCAGCAGTGAACCACTCTGGTCTCCCAATTCACACTGTTTGCTTGAAAGGTTCACACACTTGAAACATTAGAAAATCAAATATTAAGGGCTTAAAACTAATATTGTGATTTATGTGTCAAAAATCTAACTCTCCACTGTATCCAAATTTGGAGCACAAGCTACCGCAGATATGAGAAATGGGTTGAATAGTATAGACAGGGTTGTTAAAAGAGGTGTGATTATGAAATACTAAATGGGTCTTTTTCACAGCAGCTATTTTGGCTTGTTATGGTGGGTGTCATGTCAAAATGTCTGCAGTGGAAAAGGTCTGTATGGTGCCATTGTGCCTCTTTAGACAAGGATTCCTGGAGACCTTGAAGCAAGGGCTGGCAAGACACCAGCTCTAAAATCAGTTTCTGGGTCAAGACTACATTAGAATAATGATGAGAGTTTACTTTAAAATTGCCAGAGTTGCCTTAAACTCTTCTCACTTCCAGTGTCTGCAATACGCCCTCCATTTGTTTTTCCTCGGCAGACAGACTTTGAATTTGTTTTTGTTTTTTGCTCTGTTTATAGTGTAAAGTGTTTTTTAGAGGCACAAAATTGCTTTATCAGATATTTATTATCTGCACATATTATGATTTAGGGGTTGTTAAAGTGCCTTTTCTATTTCACAGAGAAACAGATGCATTTCTATACTGCTGTGACTTCTCCCCACGTGCCATTCAGCTGGTCAAGGTAAACATTTCTAATATTGCTTGGCCTGAATATACACGATATCAAAAGCCTTAATATTGGTCACTACATTTTTACATTGCAATATTGATTTATATAACCCGTATGCTGTATGAAAATATAGAAGGCTATGTGAAATATCACCTTAGCTTGGTCCTTATAGTATACCTGTAAAATATGCTGAGGGTGTTAACAGTCATATTAGATTATGCTGCCCTTTATCATAGACTGGTGAAATATTCAGAAAGAAAACACTGATGAAGGAATACCCTCAGTTTATGCATAGTAAATCTGTGGTTAATATAAAATTTTCCACTTTTACAGAATTATGTTTTCAATTACATTTCATTGTCATTATCATATTTGCCTAATAAAATGTGCACGTACATGAAAGTAGAATAATTCAAAACTCTGCACAGTAGCTGCAGTTCGATCAATGAAGAATATAACACAAGATAATGGTAGATTATATGTCTGCACAGCTCTAAATGTGAATTAAATGTGAATTATCTTTTGGTTTTGCTCTCGACAAAGACCTCATTGAAACTTATGTTAATCTTACTGAACATCTTTGTATCCCGCAGTAATCGCATGTATTTCTTTTCATTTTCTGCTGCTGAATGCCCACAGCTGCCAGTAGAAATAACTCATTAGAGTGAGCGCATAAAACTGAAATGTCAAAGAGTGATCACAGTAGGTGCGTCTTATAAGAGCAAATGGATTCCAGTCATGGCTGTTTAAATTCATCTGCAGATCTGTGGGAAATTTTGTTTCCAAATACGAGACATTATCGAGAGGAAAATCATGAATAAAAAACTTCAGAAGGAGTATAGCTTAGCAAAGTCAAAAAAAAAACTGAAGAAAGATTCACATGATGAATGCAAATTAAGTAATACACAAGAGATGACATCATCATTTAAGCACATGATAACATGGAAATCATCACATGGTGCCATTTAAATAGAAACAAACAACCCAAAACATCTTTAATGTATTTGTTCTTTATCAAGCCACAGTTGAGAATGAACCATTCATGAGGAAGAGATGGATTTAATATATTTAAAGTAATTGCATAAGACAGATTAATAACTTGAGGATAACAGGCCTGACAATTCAAACTACAAATATGTCCACGCACCACTACAATTTTTGTGTACAAACTGCACACCTTACCCAATCTGTGCAATTGCTTTGTTTTTCAACATTGTTGTAAATATCATTTTTATTCAAATTTTGTACATAACTGGAAATACTCCTGAAATAATTTGGTACATAACTTAACAAATTGTCGCTCTCTCTTTTGTTTTATGTGTTTGTTTTATATTTCTTATATTTCTCTCCTTTTTTCTTAAAAAAAACCTTGTCTAGCAGCCAAATTTCAAAGTGTGGGATGAATAAAAAGTCTTATGGCTTTATGTAGACAGAAATAAATCTGTTACCCAACTCTGCAGATCATCTCCCATAATATTTGGTCATTTAAAAAAATGAGATTTTTAACTTGTATTTTTCTTGAATGATTAATATTATGCTATTTACACCACATAGCTTGTATATACACTGTATTTACAGCCTACTTTATGTTCCGCAGGACCATCCAGACTACGATGACTCTGTCTGTCATGCCTTTGTCCATGACCTTTGTGAGGAGATGGCCTCGTTTCCCTTTCCTCCTCAGAGCTTGGATGTTATTCTAGCAGTCTTTGTGCTCTCCTCCATTCATCCAGAGCGGTAGGTGAAGGTTACAACACAAAGACAGGGAGCCTGATGTCATTTATCACCTGCCATTCCCCGCCCCCAACCCACATAACCTCACTAACCCACCTTCACTTTCCCCTGGCTTTGTCTGAATGTCATTACAAAATCCAAACACATAAGACCAAATGCAGACTGTATTGTTCCACAGAGGGTAATCTAATTATCTGTCTACTTCTCTTGTTTAGCTGTTTATTATATTTTTTGAGGCTAAAATGAGTGCATTCCCATACATCCTGCATTATGTTTGGGTTGTGAATCGTCAGTAGTTGTAGCAATCAAATTATACAACATTATTGTTCCATTAAATTATATTTCATTAACAGTGTGCAAGGAGTCGTGAAGGGACTATCTACATACTTGAAACATGGAGGGATATTCCTCTTCCGTGATTATGGGAGATATGACTTCTCACAACTCAGGTTTAAGAAGGGTGAGCCTTCAAATAGTAAAATACATTTCATTTGTTGTTTATTCATATTCAGTTTAAAACTTTTAATCTTTAATCGTTTAATCTAATCTGTGTTTTCAATCAGGACGCTGTTTATCTGAGAATTTCTACACACGTGGAGATGGAACCTGTGTTTATTTTTTCACAAAAGGTATTACCGAGATTAATTTGAGGATTTAGGAATATGTTACAAATATAGTCCATGAATCCTGACAACATCCTCACTGTGTTTTTGGATATTTCTTCACAGAAGAGGTTCATGATTTATTCTCCAGTGCTGGACTGGAAGAAATTCAGAACCTCGAAGACAGGCGACTACAGGTGAACAGGGGGAAGAAAGTTGTGATGCATCGGGTTTGGATGCAGAGCAAGTACAGGAAATCGTACCCACCTCCACCATCTTAGCAACTCATCACGCGCAGCCTTATTCAGAGCTATGAGCCTTTATACTTGTGTGTGTGTGTTAAATTATTTTTTTTTACCAAAATGTATGTGAAATGATAAGTTAATAAACTTAAAAAAAAACATAGGCCTACTGTTAGACAGAGCCTGAGTGTCTTCTGTGTTTTAGGCTATACTACAGAAAGGAAATAAGGAAGGAATACAGTGAACATGCATCAGACTGAAAACACTGTTATATTTTACACACAAAAAAGTTGTCTTAGTTGTACCTTGTCAGCCAAGGAAGAGAATCTGTCATTACTCAGACTCACAATATAAAACATGACACTATGATTATTTGAATTGTTGTTATGCCTCTAGATAATTCCTGTCTATTCATTTTTGACATTTAAGTCATAATTTTGTAAAAGTACTGAAAATCTGACTTGTAGTCACAGTTATTACCATATAGTTGTTACCATATTATAGTATTATCATCATTACCAAATGTTCACTAATTGTGTAAATGAAAATGTTGGTATCAGCTTAAAATCTAATTTGCTCAACTACATTTATTTCTATTATGCCTAACTCATTAGATAATAAGTGTCTTATTATTTTTTGTCTGACCATTTTAAAACTTTTACTCAGTTTCTAAAATTTTGACTCAAATTAAAATTATTACCATGAATACTTCACATGCCCAACTGTTGAGATAATTTGTTTTGATGATTCTGTTGATCATAAATCAACTTATCTTTTGGCAGAAAATGTATAATATATAACTTTTCGATATGGCCAGCAAATAATTTCATTTATTTGAGCTTTGAACATCATAATTTCCAGTGCTTGTACTTTACGTAAACCGATGAATGGTTAATGTGTTATTTATTATTCACAAGTTTATTTTCTGCATTTTCATCTTCATGTTGCCACTGACGTTCAGAAAAACATACATCGCCCTCGCGATAAGAATTTTGCACACGATGCGTGACGTTTCATAGACAACCACCACTTGAAGAAGGAGAGGAGAGAGAGAGGGAGAGGTGGCCCCGGAGCCAGGACGCTCTGCTGAGGTGTGAAGAGGTTTGTGTCCTGACAAAAACCCTGATAATTATTAAGCATTTCACTTAGCGGCGGTGGCTGTGCCCATGTGAAAACAACTGTGGCAACGCCAGTCGGTTAATTTCACAGTCTGTGTGACAGATTAACCTTGTGCGCTGCCGTACCTACACAACGAAAAGTAGCTTGATGAGTGTCCAAAGTAGTGGAAGTTTGGAGGGGACGCCATCTTTGGTCCCAGCTCTCCACGTCCCCAACACGGACTGTGTTTTCAGCAACATACCACGGCAGTGGTGAAGGCCCGGGAAGGTATCGTTACACGTTTTAAGACGTTTATGTCTCTTCTACTCGCTCGTTTGGGTCATTTTTCGCAGAACGAAAGAAAATCGTGTTTAAAATGACCGAGCAAAATCTTGGTGGCGAAACCTGCTCCTCGCTAGCTAAACGTTACAGTAACGCGTCAGCTCCAAAGTCCATTGAGCCTGTTTGGCTAGCTCGTAGCACTGAAGACACAGGACCGTCTCTCTGTGCTCAGGCCAGTGCAGTAACCTGAGGACAAATGCGTGCATAATGGCGATAAACCTTAACCAGAGCAGAAAGGCTACCGCTGTGGTCGGTGCATCTTTCGGTAGGCATGCTGCTGTAAGAAGAGCAAACACGAGTCAAGTTACCGAAAAATGTTGAAATGGATTCAGTGAATGCAAGCAGAGAAATGTCTGATGATGGTTAACGATATATCACGGGATTAGTAACGTTAGCGAGCAGTGCATTAGGTGTACATTGCACTACGAGCTGTAATTTCTGTATTGACTGTGTTGTTTCCCCCACCACCCTGATGTTCATAGTATCCGTGCATGTGTGACTGATCCCCCTCAATATATCGGCTTCAAACATGACAGTGTGCATCTAACATGAAGTGTAGGTATTTTTCTTTAACATGGCCGTTTGCTATAGATGCTACAGCATTGGGTGGTAGAAAGCCTTGTCTGACCTTTTTAGTATCACTTATTTAAAGATCTAAGTGTTGATGTAAACGCTAGATGCCCCAACAAAAAATGAAGGGACCATGCAGCATGCTAGCACATACACACACTGTCTCTCTCACTATTTCTCTCTCTCTCTAACACACACACACAATTAAATAACTGCTGTATTTGGTAAATGTAGGTGACCTCATGTATTTATCAGATATGCTAAAAAGCTTTCTTGCACCCACAGCGGTTTTAACAGGATGTTGTAATAATGGTGAACTTTTTACTTTGTTTGGTGTATTCACGTAGCCTATACATTTCTATTGTTATCAGTCTAACATGCAATGATCTAGATAAACCAGTCATGGCTGCCCACATCAGTATGACACGTGAATATTTTGAAAATAGTGAGGCTAATGCATTGCTGTTTTTCAAGCTCAAAGTGGCATTGAATGGAAGTAATCCAACCCATCCTATGCCAGAGATTTTTAAGACTCCCAGAGACTTGTCTGCCATTAACAGGTGGTCACTCTGCTGCATGGAGTTAAAATGACATCCACAGCAAGAGTTGTAAGGGTTCACCCACTTGTTCCTGCAGGGGCTTGAATATAGATAATAGTTATGCACCAAAGCCATGTTTTAAAACAAAGGGAAATCCTTGAGAGGGGCCAGACCGCAGCTGATAAGCCTTTATGACGTGAAAATGGTATCAACATTCAGGGTGAGTGCTGAGATATGGTTGTGCACAAGCAAACTTAAATTGCACCTAAAAACGGCAGCAGGAAAGCCACAGCTTTTCGTAACAATTTATGGTTTTCTCTTGGTACAATGTTTTAAAATGTAACAGTGGTTGTTTAACTGCTACAACTACAGCTTCTGGTTAATGTTGCAGTGCTTATGTTGAAGTTTTGATGAAACAACACTTAAAACACTGGTTGTTTATTCGCCATTTCAGTCATACTCAACAGGATTACAGGGTGAAATATTTTGTATATGTACTGCAAAATAGTCTTAGTAGTTATTAAGACAACATTTGCTTTTGCTCTCCAACTTGGGCACACTACACATGCAGCATCTATACTGTAGCTGAAAAGATAGATACCGGTAACTGCGGTAGATAACTTATTCAGCAAAATAGATAAAATTAGTAGATAAGTCATAGACTCATCATTGGAAATGCAACAAGAATATTTTGTTGTCTCTGAGTAAGGAGAAATGGACTGGCTGCCTCATTATTGATATGGGTCCTGTCCTAAACACAAACCTAAACCTAAACAACAGCCTCTAAGCACAGGAGGGCAGTAACTATTAATGAGATTTCAGGTGTCATTATAGAAAGATCTAAAGCAAAGATTAGTTTACACTGTCAAGCTCCTGAAACAGGGCAGTTTTAACAGTTGTTTTTTGTTGTTTTGTTTCCTGCTGTGGTTGAAATGCATAGTGCCGCTAATGACTGAAGACGCAAACGCTAAAGCATTTTGTTTGGCAGTGGAATGATACATCTTAATCCAGGGGAACTTTCTTTCAATAAACCACACCATTTTTTTGTCTAGTCATGACTTGCATGTAGATCACAGATTTGAATGCATTGTTTGTATGTGTATGGAAGACTTGAGCAAGCACTGAGTGTGGCGCACATTTCCCTTGCGTGTCTGTTGTTAGACTTCCCACTTCATTGTTTTTTTAGTGCTTGGCATCATATCATGTTCCAACTGTAATTGGTAATGATTATAATGTCATGAAATGTGGTTTTAGAAAACCACATTCATCAGGGGCCTGTTTACAGGGCAACACCTATTCTAATCATACTAAAACAGATGTGACAAACAAGTTGGTCTGTCACACATTTTACTTTTTTTGTAACCTTTGTTCTCATTAATCATAGTTACTATTGATCAAAGCAAGATATATATACAAATACAGTTTTACTGTGACATACCAACACGATTTACAACTAGTATGGCGTTGATGAGCTGGAGGTTTCATACTTTTTGTTTTGGACAGTCACCTACTGAATCATGTTTGGTGTTATTACAGGAGTCCTGCCTGTCGGACCACATTACTGAAGTTTCCTGTTGCACACTATGACTTCAAATCAATATCACAATTGCTTTGGTTCTTGTGGGTCTTTCTCTCTTTTGGACCATCCATGATTCTTACTTGTGTTGCAGTTGCTTAATTTAAACAGCTGGTGGTGTTACGTTTGGTAGCTGAAATTATTTTTCTGCTGTGTCTGCATTTGACTTTTTCTTCAGTGTCATCTTACTGAGGCCAACATGTGTTCAAACAGCAGACACTGCATTCTCTCAAGGCATTAAATGCTTGGGTCGAGGCTCGTTATTTGTGCCCGTGTCATCCCTTCTGTCTGCATCACTTGAGTGAACGAGGACCAATTTCAGTTGGACGGTGCTTAATCATGTGATTGATTATGTATGTATGGGAATGTGTTCACTAAGAGAGCAAGGTGAGGCCGGAGAGGTTGTAAATTCTGCTTTTCATGCATATTTGGGTAAGAGCCCAGCTCTAATCCTAACCGCTGCATTGTAGGATGTAACTGTACAGAAGCTTTTGTATCAATTGATATAATGAGCTTTTTTGCATCAGTCAATATGATGAATCACATTTTGATTTGGTTATTCTTTCTGCTTGTTTTGTATTATGCACAGTCAATTGAACAGTACGACTGCGGTCCCAAATTAAATTCCAAATTCAGTGTATCTCCGAGATGGTTGAAGATTGCTTTGAGATGTGAAACTTGCCGTGTATGTATGAGAGGTTGTATTCATTTATTTGCATATGTTGAAAAAGTAGTTCATAGTTTTGACTCGACACACGTCTCCATATGTGATTCAGTTTCACACAAATACACAACTTGGGCAACTTTGTTTTATTGTTTTTTTCTGTTCCCTCATATCTTAACAAGATCTTTATCTCTGCCACTATCTTGTTTCTGTGTCTGTTCCCTGGAGCACTACTGAAATGCACTAATGTTCCCCCCGCCTCAAAATTAGCTGAAGTCACATTTATCTTCGAGGGCACTGGGTGATTTGATAGCGTACTGTCTTCAACATGTTGTATTTTGCCTTCCTGGCTTCTCATTGACCGACACATATGTTGCTGTTCTAGATAAAGACTAATACAAATGCTACATGATGAATGTGCATTATTTTATTAAATGTCTTTTAATTCAGCGTCATCCCTTCATACTTCAGTCTTAAAAATATTAGATATTTAATAATGTAACTGTACGTGTGGATTTGTGGGTAAAAGTGTTTCTCAGGTTTTTCTCCTTCGTTGAGATGTATTTAAAATCCCTACCCACTCTATGCTCCGTAGTGCCGTATAAATTCAAAATGGTTGTCTCATTAAAGCACAGGTTTAGTGGGCAGACCCCTCTGAGTCTGCAGCAACACTGGAGCCTAGGGAGCTCACATAACAGTCCCACAGGAGCACCGTATTCATCATTGCCTAGCAGTCGAAACATTGGTCTTGGACTCTCTTGGTAATGGAGCTGTGGCACAGAAATGCCTCTTAATACTGTTAGGAAGGATTGTTCTTGTCTGCATTTTGAGCTATACGTTTATTTTTATCTTTGTTGGTGGTGATAGTTGCGGGTAGCACGTCTGGTAATGCCAACATTTAATAAACAAAATAAATCTTGCTTATCTGCCCAGTTCTATACAAATGTAGAGTGAAGTCTGTCTTGGGAATGCCACAGGGGAATGGCCATAAATTTGTTATTGGCCTGTATTTCTGGTCTATACTACAATATTATCACCTGTCAGGGTTTCAGACCAGAAGTCACAGTCGGTTATCATGGCTCTGAAGCTCATTGCTGTTGTGATCTTGAGTGGGGCATTCAAAAAGCTTCAGTTTAGCTGCTCTTTGAATAACTCACATATAACTGTGACTTGTTTCTAATCCTCCCAGGCATTATGGAGGAGCTGCACAGCCTGGACCCCAGGAGACAGGAGTTACTGGAGGCACGCTTTATGGGCGGGGTCAGTGGCAGCACAGGGGGCAGCACCGGCAGCACAAGCGGGGGAACCAAAGTGAGTGAATATTTAGCAGTGTTGGTTATTATCACAATGTTGGCACAGCAAAATTGATGAAAACACAAATTTTTGAATTCTGACACTTGATCCTATCCCCCCTTTTTTCCCCAGGGTTTGACCAATAATGAATGTTCAAATCACAGTTTTGGAAGCCTGGGATCTTCAAGTGACAAGGAGTCAGAGGTACAGTTTTATGATATTTAGATGTCTATTTGCAGCCATCAGCATAATTACCCCTGGCTTCCGTGTGTGTGTGTATATGTACAGTGTAGTTTGCTTTCAGAGCAGCTCTGCCACATTCTTGCCTACCTCTACAGAGCACAGACCAATTAGTGAGTTTTCCTCAGCTGAAGCACAGATCGTCTCACTACATAGCTGGGTTGTTGTGTCTCATAGAAACTCAGTCATAGAATGAGAGTATACACGTTAATCTGTGCCTTTTTTTAAGATACCATGATTTAATTTTATTTATTTTTTAAATAAATCAGTGATTCAGTATAAAATTTTATGCTGAGCCTGAGTCGGAAAATGTTGATTTGTGCTGGCATAATTGTGGCCTTCGTGGCTCATTATTTCATCTCTTATGGGGAAGTCCAGCGGTCCAAACTCTATGGTTGGAGATGCATGCAATTATGACACAGATACTTGATGTCACCTTCACTCTGTCTCCCATGGTATGCATTTTGGTCTGTAACCCTGACAAAATAACCTGCCCCATTATCAACCGCCTATGGGCGCTGGGTTGCCTCACAGTTTGTGCTTTTCAAAGGAAGTATGGTTTGAGGAATACTTAGAACTCCTTAACATGGAAAGAGCAGCTGGTTTCCTGAAAGATTTTGACAGGGGTCTTGGTAGACAATGGGACATGTTGAATTAGACTTGGTCCTTCCAGCATTGTATTCTACATCCATCCCACGTTGAGTTTCTGGTTTCCTGACAAAGATTTTGACAGTTTGGTTTATGTTAGACATAAACTGGAAAAACTTTGAATAAAAAAAAAAAAATACCATGATTGAAATAACCCACTGGTTGTGACAATCACATTGTTCATATAAACACAGAACCTTAAACTTTTTATTTGGGGTCCTTAATATATACATAATGATCTAAACAGTCATTTGTGGTGATCTAGTGTGATGGCTCATGCAAATCAGTTTCTGTTATGACAGCTAGAGTTTAGAAAATGGCTATCCTGTTACTATACAGTCCTCCTTTCTTCATGGTAAGGGCAAGGTGTTGGTTTGACAATCTCTTTTTTCCTGGTCAGGAAGCATTACAGAACAAAACAACCAAAACAACATTTCAAATCCAATTTGAAAGCTAAGAGTCACAGGTGCAACTGGTGAATAATAATTCAGAGAGGCATTTTTTTTTTGCATTTATAAACAACATCATCCACTGTACAAGTCGCCGATAGATTTCCTAAATCAACTACTTGGCCATTTGGCTCCATGAGTCACGACTAAGGGATCCTCCATCTGTGGTGTTAACTGGAACAGACCTCAATCTCAGGACTGCATTCATTTTTCCTGCATCTCATTCATTTCAGTGAGATTGCTGCATTGGCAAAGCATTGAATGGCAGCCACCATGCTGCATCCTGGCATTTACTAAGCCTCCAGACAGGATTCCCATGTTCATGCTTAATTTTTACTGTAGCAGGCAGCACACCCACACCACTGCAGCCCCCTGCCATGTTCTCTAGCACTGCCATTGTCTCTGTAAATGTCCTTTTTTTTAAGGCTGCAGCACCACACATTTGCAGCATTTCTTGCATAATTGGGATTTTGATTTACATATTCATATATTGAATTTGATTTTTAAAAATACAGAAAAAAAGAACTGACTGCTCAGACTGTAATTGCTCAGGACATTATCTGCATCCCTGTTTATGCTTCCCATTGTTGTTACACATTCATATTTAAGTACTGATGCAATAAAGGGACTTTCACTGTCTGGCTGTGTCAACAGAATCTACTGGTTACTCAAGTGTGATCTGTCATCATTTACCTAAAACTCTCCTTTTTCATTTACAGAGTTCAGATGTGAAAAGGGGCAGTTCTCCTGCTTATTCGGTAGGTATTTGATCATCTCTGAAAATGTTGTTGCCAATATAAACCAAGAGAAAGGAGGAGAGGAGGAGGAGAAAAAGGAAACTAAAAATATTGTCAGGTGAAATATTCCAAGTCTTTTAAGAAATGAAATGCAGTCAAATATTTGCATTTAATTATTCACTTTTAACCTGTACATCATTTTGACTATTCGATCACAATGGATCAAAACCAAGTGTACATCTACGTTTAGCTCTGACTTGAAAGAAATCGCACAGGATTACAACCAAAATTTGATTATTGCTACAAGAACAAATCTGATATGAAACAGCAATGAGAGCAACCACAGAAGTCAAAATGAACGTGGTAATTGTTACTACTCAACCCATCAGGGGCAGTTTTGCTCATATAGAGATCATGATTATTTATCAGGATTATCCAATGGGAATGAGTCATTTCCCACTTTGTAAATGACACAGAAGCAGCCCAAGCTGTGATGAAGGCGCAAAGCAGCTTTGTTGGGTCGTTATAATTTTGTAAAACTTGTGAAAATGTATTTTTCAGACCCCTGAGAAGAAACAGTCAGAAACACCCAGAGGCAGAAAAAGGAAACCTGAGATCCAATCAGAGAGCAGCCAAGGCGAGTGTCTTTTGAGCTGAACACATGTACTAGTAAGTTGGCAATTGCTATTTTTCTTTTGAAACATTTTAATAAATCCAAACTTTCTTCTTTTTGTTTTGCAGGAAAATCAATTGTGCGAGGACCCAAAATAAGTGATTATTTTGATGTAAGTTGTCAGCTTGGTATCAGATATTTCACACTGAAATGAAGTGTGGTGAGAATAATGTGTGCTTTATCAGCCTTTGTTGAACATCTGTGGTATAATCTATTTCCTGTCTCTAAAATAACAACCGTGCGATTATAAAAAAGAGCCTCTGGCAGGTCTGCTGTTAGCAAATGCAATGATGTCACTTGTCCTCTCTTTACCTTTTAGTTCCAGGGAGGAAATGGGTCCAGTCCTGTGAGAGGTCTCCCACCAATGATTCGCTCTCCCCAGAACTCACATTCCTACTCCACTCAGGGCACTGCTGTTAGTACGACACGTGTATTCAAAAAATCTCCTTTGCTGCTCTATTTGGCATGGCCCTGTCATAAAAGAAATCCTGTGTCCTCTGTTACAGGTTAGACAAAATAGCTCATCTCCAACTAGTCTGTCTTTTGGGGACCATGTCACACATCCAAAGCAACTAGCAGTCAAATTTGTTCAGGTACGTTAAATGACAGTTGATAGGCAAGTCACCAAAGCGTTTTTGTAGTCACTCCTAAATGTGTTTTAAATTGCTGAGCAAGTTTTTAAACAATTTATTTTGTTGTTTTTCACTCTAGACTGACCTTACAGTGTTGAAATTGGCTGCCCTTGAAAGCACTAAGAATTTAGACCTTGAGAAGAAGGAGGGAAGAATAGATGATTTACTAAGGGTAAGTTTTTCTCACTTTACTCCCTTGCAGAAAGGCCAACCTTGTTTGTGATGTTAATTTAATGTTTAGTCATAAAAAATACTTCTTTTTTTTCTCCGTCAAAAACAATTTTTTGAGAGATTTGTAAATATTTAGTGGATGGGGGAGTATGATATAATTCCTCTGACTGATGTCTTCCTCGTAGGCAAACTGTGATCTCAGGAGACAGATAGACGAACAACAGAAATTACTTGAAAAGTACAAAGAACGCTTGAATAAATGCATCACCATGAGCAAGAAGTTGCTTATAGAAAAGGTAATTTTATTATTTTTCCTAACCACTCAATACTTACTAGTCTCCTAAATCTGCTTGCAAACTGAGTATTTTTGATGGTTCTGCAGAGCACCCAAGAGAAGCAGGCCTGTCGGGAGAAGAGCATGCAGGACAGACTACGTTTAGGCCATTTCACTACAGTGAGACATGGAGCCTCGTTCACAGAACAATGGACGGACGGCTATGCCTTCCAAAACCTTGTGAAGTAAGAACCTTCATTGGTATTTTTCACTGTAGTTGTTGTTAGTGGTGCTAGTGGCTTTATTACTATTATTGCAACTAGTTTGTCTTGTACAGTCAATCTGATCTCAGCCAACGATCCCCATGTCGTCAGTTAAATTATCAGATATTTCTTTTGCTGCTTTCATTGGAAAAACAAAAAGCACTTTTGATCACTCGCACATTTCTTTGGCTGTGAATATTTTTTCTCTCTTCTTTATGGATGAACAGAATAGATGATAGGAAAGTTGCTAAAAGTTGGATCTTTCATGTGCCGCTATGACTCAGCAGTGGCCATGGGTTCAAATCTGATCCCTCTCTCTTCCCCTGCCTTTTCCTCTCACCCAAATTTCCCACAATGTTAACGGTTGTACATGAGCAGGACTGTGGTGTAATTTGGTTGAAGACCTATGAACACAGCACAGCCTCACACTGAGGATATTTTCAGTATCAGCCCAAACTGGTGGATCTGATTCAACTTAGGACACAGTCCTAAGAGCAACGATGTAGCTTTTATCATTTCAAACCACCTTTGTTTCAGACTGAAATTCAGGCTTTTGATGCAGTGGTGCAGATGACGATTGTTTGTCATGACTGTGGCTCGAAGACAAGTATAGAAATGAAAAATAAGTTGTGTTTCCGTCAACAGGCAACAAGAATCGATAAACCAACAGAGAGAGGACATCGAGAGGCAAAGGAAACTTCTAGCCAAGAGGAAACCTCCATCCTCCAGCAACTCCCAAGCACCAACCACAAACTCAGAGCCAAAGCAACGCAAAACCAAGGCAGTGAATGGAGCAGAAAGTGATCCCTTTCTAAAACCCAGCCTACCTCAGCTGTAAGTCCCGCCCTCATGTTAATCACAGATATTATAGTAGCCGTGTCCCAGGTAGTGACACTGTATGACATTTAATATAGTTTGTCTTGTTGTAAAAGAAGTTTAACATGACCGTTCCCATATTTCTCTCACCGTGCGAAGGCTGACACTAGCAGAGTACCATGAACAGGAAGAGATCTTCAAATTGCGACTTGGACATCTCAAGAAGGTTTGTATTGCTGAACCTTTTAAAACATTTTGAAAATAGACAATTGAACAGACGAGTGTGTGACTATTTTGACTATTTCTTGAGTTGCTCAGTTTTGTTAGGACCCATTGTACAGGCTGCATAGAGGGCGTATTCGCACACGAGAATCTAAAATCAAATCTGAGTCAGTAAATAATTAACTGTAGCAAATCTTTGTCTTCAGTATAAAAATAATTGAACACATTCAAGGCGATTTTCCTGCTTCCTGAGCTGAACCACTGTTACTATTGTGTGAATCACCCCAAGGATTGAGTGAGCCTGTAGTTTGTCGATGTACTCATTGTTTTCCCGATGAATAAGCATCACCGACAGCTCCTGACAGACTCTGTACCCAGTCAACCGTTAATATTTAATACAGAACTAGTCAGCTGTGTGCAAGTGGGTTTTGATGAGCTCCTCTCCTTGTAGTCCGTACTCTGAAGTTCCTTCTGTGCATTTGTGTGTTTGTGTGCTTGAATCATTTATAGGAAGAAGCCGAGATCCAGGCGGAGCTGGAGCGTCTGGAGAGAGTACGCAACCTTCACATTCGGGAGCTGAAAAGAATAAATAACGAAGACAGCTCACAGTGAGTCTGAATCGATATCTTTGACAGCTACTGCATCGACACTGGAACATGATGTACACACAAGGCCAGCACTGACATTGATGATATTAAGTAACACTGTGGTCCTTGACTTGTCTCTTAACACATTGGTTGTAACACAGCGAAGGTGAAGATTTTCTTTTATTGATATTTGGGACTACATTTGTAATTTTCTTTTCTTTCTCCATTAAAAGATTTAAAGATCACCCAACGTTAAATGAACGCTATCTGCTCCTGCACCTTCTAGGGAGAGGTGGCTTTAGTGAAGTTTACAAGGTAAGTCATTGAATGTTGATGCCATAGGTGTTAAAATAAAGAGATCTTTGCAGTTGTTTCTTTCCAGGTTTAAGCCAATGTTTTGTTTGTGTGTCGTTTAGGCTTTTGACTTGATTGAGCAACGATATGCTGCTGTGAAAATCCACCAACTTAATAAGAACTGGAGAGAAGAGAAAAAGGAGAATTATCACAAGTATGTAGCCCCATGTGAAAATCTGTAACCCCACCTTCATTATGCTGTGATTAGTACTGACTGTGCAAAATAGAGAACCTGCATCTACCTGCTTTGGTTTGTAATGGACACATTAAGACTTAATCTTTTCTCTGCAGGCATGCATGTCGAGAGTACCGAATACACAAGGAGCTGGACCATCCCCGAATCGTGAAACTCTACGACTACTTCTCACTGGACACAGACACGTTAGTCACTCGATGCATTCGGATTCATGCATTTGCAGCACTCCTCAGTTGATTCCTTAGACAGATTTGGGCGGCGACTCTCAGTAACTCTGTTTTCCACTCGATAGGTTTTGCACCGTTATGGAGTACTGCGAAGGCAACGACTTGGATTTCTACTTGAAGCAGCATAAGCTAATGTCTGAGAAGGAGGCACGGTCCATCGTCATGCAGATAGTGAATGCACTAAAATACCTGAATGATATCAAACCCCCCATCATTCACTACGACCTTAAGCCAGGTAAACACGCCTCTCTGGGGAAACTCCTGACACTTACCACACCACTAACGATACAGTCCTCGCTAATTGTCTTTTGGTTTCCAGGCAACATCTTGTTGGTGGATGGCACAGCCTGTGGGGAAATCAAAATCACTGACTTTGGTTTGTCCAAGATCATGGACGATGACAACTACGGCGTGGACGGGATGGACCTGACGTCACAGGGTGCAGGGACCTATTGGTGAGAAAACTGATCTGCATTTACATTCATCTCATGTCAGAGCGTGTTCATTGTCAGAGGAAGTATTCGCGTCATTCCCTTCATGAAAAGCATCAAATACACACTATAGAAAGTAGTTTATTGCAAGGAAATGGTGCAAACGAGAAGCTCTGTAAATAAATGGGGAAATGCAGATGGACATTAGCTACATTCTAACATTACAGTCTGTAGGTGGAGTCAGGTTGAGATATTTATTTAGCACTGGGGGGTATTTTAATTATATTGGCAAAAATATTAATGAACTGATCATATGGTATTTTTATATATAAATCTAGTATGGTATCAGATCAATGTAATGGATTAAAAGTACAAAGGAGCATAAAAAGAGATGCTTAGGGTAACACAAACCACACAGTACAGTACTTGGGTTAATGTGATAAGATGAAAACAGGCAGCCAGCACGGACACTAAACTGTGTGTTTATCTGGACCAGGTATCTGCCTCCTGAATGCTTCGTGGTGGGTAAAGAACCTCCAAAGATCTCCAACAAGGTGGATGTGTGGTCTGTGGGTGTCATCTTTTTCCAGTGTCTGTATGGACGGAAAGTAAGGAGGGACATACTGTACAGATTCTTCCCTTTTTTGTTTGTTGTTACTGTAATTTAATGCATAACTGCTTCTCCTCCTTTTAGCCTTTTGGCCACAATCAGTCACAACAGGACATCCTGCAGGAGAACACCATTCTCAAAGCTACAGATGTCCAGTTTCCTGTCAAGCCTGTTGCTAGTAATGAAGCAAAAGTAAGTGAAGATGAATATTAAAGGTCATCTTGTATTATAAAGGGAATCTGTCCTTAAATAACCAAACAGTGCTGACCGACTTGGAAATTTTACTGATACTGTTCCTCTCCCCTACAGGCCTTCATTAGGCGGTGCCTGGCATACAGGAAGGAGGACCGGATCGATGTTCACCAGCTGGGAAGCGACCCCTACCTGCTCCCTCACATGCGGAGGTCAAGCTCCTCTGGAAATCTGCAGATGAGTGCCGCTGGCTCAGGACCAGCCTCCTCCAGTATCATCTCATACTGACGGCCTTGAACTTTTGACAGAAAGGCAAACTGACCAAGTTGCTCTACGCCTGCAGCGCTCCTCGGAGGCGCGAAGCTGATGGCACAAGCAGCAGCCTGAAGGAGGAGGAGCAGGACACAGGTGGGGAGATCTCGGCCGATATCCTCTGACCTGTGCCAGGCTTCTTCTTGTTTACCAGGGCTAGATCAATGGAGGGACAGTGAAGGGATGTTTCCAAAAGGACATGGGGTAAAAGGATCTTTTGAGGGTCCGACAAAAAGCACTGAAACTGAAGACGAACCTTGAAGAAATGTGACTGCTCACTCTGTTCAGAAGTTGCAGATGGATTAAGCCTTAAAAGGGCCAACGGGAGACTTGGCAGCCCACTGTTTAGATTAAATAATATGGTCCTGCCAGGGTGCAAATGATTCAGCTGCTAGAAGTTAATATACTGTGAGGAGGGGGACAGTCATTGTTCAGTAGAACTACAAAGATTTCACTATTCATTTGGCTAAATGTTTTTGTTTTTCACAAATGTTAGGCTTTAATTTGAGTTTCTTAGCCAAGAGAATGTAATGTGTAGCATACAAGTGGCATCTAGTGACATGTAGGTTGGGGCAGCATACTTACGTTTAATGCACAAGCTAACCAAATGTAGAAAAATGACAATGTATAAAATCCTATGCAGGAATATTAATTAACAGATGAATTGGAAACTGTATATGCTGTACAGGTGAATTTTCAAATTTTGAGCTGCAGCAGTAACATGTACAAAGAGTTAAAAATTTCCCCAATGTAAAACTAGTTTCCTGGAGTGGTTTCATTTTGCTGCTTTGTTGCTCTTACTTTTTACAAGGGCTGTATGTTCCACTTCGGGTACAAAATTGTACAGTTCTGCTAAGAGTGAATAATAAATGCCAGGAAACCTTTTCTCCCAGTGAATGGTATTGTAGAATATCTTCAGTAACCATACATGTTCATTGCCTGATCATGAGACACTCCTAAATTTTAGGCAACAGTCAATCATCAATAACCTCCTTTTGCTGAGATTATACTGACCCTTTGTGGCTGTGTGTGGTACTGCATCAGCATGCATCGAAATAAAAACAGAGATATGGGGGAAAAAACCTTAGTTTAATCAAGGTTACAATGTGTTAATAAACAAATTAATTGTACAAAACCAAAACCGTTTAATATTCAAATCACTACAGCAGCAAGCAAACCTGCTTATCTCGAGGAGCCTCAGTAGTACACTACAGGGGATTAAGCAGTTTGACCCCCAAATAAAATGCAAAGATACTTTTCTTTACATTTGAGAAACACCCTGTTTCCCACATATTGCACACTTGTCCAAAAAGTCCACATAATTTGTTAAATGACATTTTACTACGACTGCGTTATGAATTATTTTTAAAAACTTGCCCTGCTGTTGTGCCTCTGCTGAAATGATTGTGGTTTTTCCTTCCACTGTCTATCAACAATCTTCTTTTGAGGTTGAATATCTGCCACTGCCTGGATCCTTTTCTTTTGACACCTAGGTCTCAGGAAAACTTGAGTTTTGCAGCACTTGGAAAAACCAGCAGTGTAATTCCAGTGTCCTTAAAATACAGGAGCATTAGTACGTCAGTCCTTACACTGTAGGAGTGACTTGTCAACTGAGCAGTGCAGCTAACAGACTGTCTATATTGTGTAAAGACTTGAGAGTAGGCTGGCAACCTTAAATGGTGCTCTCTGCTAAGATGGGTCTGCAGACATAGTGATATTTATCGATTCAGAGGTAGCCATTGATGTTGGGGTTTTGGTCAGTGACCTGTTCATTTGGATGGTGGAAGCGGGAGTTGTGGTATTTTGTGTAACAGCTGAAGCTGATTTAGTGGTGATGGAGGGAAGAATAAGGTCAGATGGAGGCAGAGTGACACCAGGCGCCACACCGGGGAGGTTGAGAGGAGGAAGTGGTAGAGCTGTGGAACACAACACAAACAGCTGTCACCTACATTTTTTTTTGTTTTGTTTCTGGTGATTTCTTTTCCATTTAATTTTTTGAAGAAGACCAACAGTGGAGGATTGGTTGCCCCATTTTCAATCCTAACTTGTTTATCTTAAATTAATCAGGCCTCAGCAGTTATATAGATATGATCCTACCAACAAAGTTCCCTTGTTACTATACCTCCATTACTGTTGAACAAAGGAAAAACAATAACTTATTTTTTGAATGTGAGGAAAAAAGTGATTTGACTTTCATAAAACAGACTTGAAAAATGATAAAATACTATCCTTTTAAAATCTCATCTAAACCCAAACCCACCAATGAGTCAGTGTCTCATAATACATCGTGAAGTGTGTGGCTCTTTTCCCCAAAAAAACTCAAACCTTCTTCCAAGGAAAGACACATTTTCATCGATCTATCTATAAACACGTCCAGGTCCACTGATATCTTTTAATAGTTTCAGGACAACAATGGACTACACATGCAGTTGTTACTAAAAATCAATTCATCCATGATTTCAGTGTGTTCATAAGATTTGTTTATGGCAAGACAAGTGGAGACTTATACCAGATTTAAAGTTTAAGATTATTTACAACTAGCCCAAGCACCATGCAAAGAACAAGACAATACCTGCATGTTGTAATCCAACTCCATGTGAAAACACTTGGCCCATGTTTGGCATGGGGATGTTGAGGTTTGGTAAATTAGGCAATGGTGGAAGACCTCCATGTAGGGGCATTAGGCCTGTGCAACATGTATTAGATGATGTTAGGTTTTGTCTGTCAAATAACACTTTGGCTTTGGGTATCAGCCCTGTAGAGCTATAAGTCTCACAAATAATGCTGACTTACCTGGTATTGTTGGAGCAGAGCTGACAGAGAGGGGAGGGCTTTGCGAGGGGGACAAATGGCTGGGAACTGGCACTGTAGTGACTCCTGAAACAAAACTTGAGTTACTTTATCCTGACAACTGTGAAAGGGGGTATTGGATCTGCAAAATTTAGAAATTTCCTTGTGTGTTTCACTTGATCTACCCATATTACAGTTCAGTCAGCCTCATCAATTCAAACAGCCAGAAGTGATGGCGTACCTGTCTGCAGACTGTTTAATGCAGCGGTTGGATCAGAGCTGACCGACAGACCGGTGAGAGACTGCTCTAATCCAGTCGATGCAGAGGAAGACACAGCAACCGGAACGGTTGGAACGACAGCAGAGAGATGGACCTGGTGACCGAAATCACTTAATCTCAGTAAAATGTTCACTAGGTGTGAGCGCCAGATGACGTCAAAGTAATGATTTTCCCTTTGGATGCAAATACTGTAAACGCTGAGCTACCTCTGTGAATCCATCTTTAGGTGAAGGATTGAGTTCATTAGGACTTTGTGGAGGGAAACTTATCTTCTTGCCCTCTGTGAATGGCAGTGTAGGTATCCTGTGCAGGTAGCCATAGCCAATCCCACATCCTAGACTGAAGAGACAGAAGAACAGCAATGCAGTGAGGGCAATCAATGTAGATGTAATGAAGAAGACTGTGATTTTTGGCTATCTTCATTCAGAAGGCTAGAGGCAACGGAATATGTTTACTGTTTATATTGTATTTTGTTTCTCACATAGCACACAGCTTCCTTTTGGGATCCACAGTAGTTTTCAACCACTGTATTTCCTCAAAAAAGTGAGTGGAGCCTTGATTAACAACTGCAGAAGTTGACAGGGCAGGAGTTTAGTTCAGATGTCCTCTTTTTGATATAAATCCCCAATGTGCCAAGTTAAATAGAAACTGTCTGTACCCATTAATTTTGAAAGAGCAACAACAAATAGGGAAACACACAGATCTCCTTGTTGACTGTCGTATTACCTGCCCTCTCCGCCCCAGTCACAGTTCGGAGTGATGAGCACCTCGCGGCAGTTGTCCGTGCCCGTGTTGTAGACGTACAGCTTCAGCTCCTTCCCTTCATGGCTTTCAATGAGTGAGAACAGATCCTCACTCTGTTCAGAGCAGAAAAGCACAGCAAAGCACTTACAGCACTTTGCCACTTTTTTTTAATATCAACATTACGACCCGCCTGCAAAGCAAAGTACCTCATTCATGACGCTGTCGGCCCCTATGATGTAGTCATCGTAGGCCCTCAAACCAGCCAGAGCTGCAGGTGAGTTTGGTTCTACTTCCTGTAAAAAAAACAACATTCACAGACATTTAAGTCCACAGCAATAACTGTTAAATATCAAAATGTAACATTATTTGGTAACACTTTATAACAAGTACACACTATTAAGCATTAGTTAAGCATTAAATACTGAATTAATCATTTATAACACATGAATATTCATTAGTTTATAGTTTATAAACACAGTTGAAAATGTTTTCTCATCATTGAGAAGCACTAACTGTATTCATAAACTACATACAAATGAGTATTCATGCGTTATAAATGAATAATTCAGTATTTATTAATGCGTAATAGTGTGTACTTATAATGAAGTGTATTATTTTATTCCTCCATGACTCACCAAGACATGCCAAACATTTTCATTGGTTCCTTCAAAGCTGCAGAAGCGAATGCTGACACCCAGAAGCCCCTGGCCGCCCCACATGTTGCTAGGCGTGACGGTTGTTTCCCTCACCGACATTGTCTTGCTGCTGTATAACAGCATCTTAACGGGCCTCTCCACGCTCACCTTCAGCAGCTCTTTCAGGGTGTCGTTGTCTTTGTTCTACGATAGATAACATTCGAATCATCTGTCACTCATAGCCTACTTGTGGCCAAAAGCTCCAGGAAGTTCTTTTTTTTAATTTTTATTTATAGTAAACTTACCAGTCTTGTGTCACAAATGGAAATGATAAAATCAAAGAATGGCTCCAGTCCCGCCCGATGACCAGGAGAATTCTCTTGCACCTATGCAAAAGAGCATCGTAGAAACAGGATAAAATGATGAGACGCAATTCAAATCTTAACTTAAGTAATAATACCAGTAGAAAAAAGCTAAGATACTCCATTACAGGTAAAATGCCCATATAAAAAAGTGTGCTTGCTTGTACAGCAAAATGTATTTAATATAAGTAAACATCCCTATGATCACATACGTATATTTGATAACATTCTTAATTTCAGTGCACCAACCTATCTGAAACAAAGTACAAATATAAATGGAAATGATACTGAGACCAAAGAATGATTTAGACACTTGCAAGATGGACAAAATGGATCATATATTTGTTGGAATAAGGGACGTGGCTGGTGATTTGCATCAATCATCCTCACTGCTTAAAATCCCATTTATTTTCCTATTGCAGCCTCTATGCTATCTATATGCAAATTATGTAGAGCTCCATAAAGACCTGCTGACCCTTATCTGTAATATATGGTATAGTGTTTCAAATGTAAAAGATGGCATGATGTTGTCCTTTTGGATTAAGAAAATAAAACATAACAGATGTTTTCAGATGTCAAACTCAACAAAATATATAATTTCCCCACACCTTTTCCCTGCAACTGTGCAGAAGAAAAGTTTTTCGCAATGGAGGTTAACACCCTGTTTTTAGTGATCACACAGCGGCTACACCGGTTTTACCAGACAGCCATGGATCCTGGAAGAGGAGGAGGTGGTGATGATCGGCATGGATGTAGGAATCCAGCTGTTACTGCGCATGCGCGAACACTAATGCGCCATACAAGTCATTCATATGAATTCAGATGAAATACGAAAAACAGTGATCCTTCCTGTCACGACGTGAAACGCCAACTAGAGTTTAATAAAGTCCAGACGGCTCGTTGTGAATGATTTTTTTTAAAAACGAGTGAAAGACGCAAACAGCAACTACAGCGGCTCCACTTAGAGGAGCGTTATTTCAAATATTTGGGCAGTTATTAGGCGTTGACAGCAGCTAATGTTAGCGAGCTAAAACCGAGCTCCGAGTTGGTGACGTCACATACTTCACCATGACCGACACCCGGTCACATAACAACTGTCAGTGAGTTGATGTTAACATTATAAACATTACAGCTGTAGAGTTAAAAACACTGACGATGTCCTCCCCCTCCTCTCTGTGTCTGTGCCGCACCAACACACAGCAGAGGAGGACCACCACCGATACACTGAATATGCTGCGTTTCAGCCGGACATGAAAAGTTGTTGTTGTGTCTCACCCTGAGGACGTGGTAGCCCTCCGTCCCACCGCCGGGAATCTCGACGCTCTGAGAGCCGCCCATGTCCCCCTGACTGCGGGCTGACTGGATGTGTCTGCTGGTTGGTTCAGCGGCACACGACTCTCCTCCAGATCATGTCAGCGACAGTTCCGTGTTTCCTGCTGTTCCTCCAGGCTCTCAGCATTTCCGCTGTAGTGCGGTGCTGCTGCTGCTGCTGCTGCTGCTGCTGCAGACTTCTGTCTGTCTGTCCATTACAACACCTTGACTCGCTTTCAAACACCTATGTTCATGCAGGTTTAGAGATTGTTGAAGAATGTAGCCTAAGTCCAGAGTTGTTGTTGTTTTTCTTCTTCTGTTATTAACTGCCTTGAGGAGTCCACCCATAACATTTCAACTAAGATGAGTCAAAATGAGGCTTCACATGGTGCATAGTCTTGAATAAATTTGTGTTGATAGGGTATTAAATAGGCTACCCTTAACTCAGGGGTGTCAAACTTATTTTGTTCAGAGGCCACATACTGCAGTGCAATTTGATCTCAAGATATAACAGTAGGCCTATAATGACCTATAATGAGAACTCTAAATTTTGCTTAGTTTGTTAGTGCAAAGTAGCTACGTGTTAAGAGTTAGTGAACTATCCTTTTACAAAACGTTATAAACATCATGAAATTTCATGACAAAAATATGTGCAATTTCAACAATATTTAGCCTCTTCTGTCATCTATGTAGTTTTCACACTTGGCAAATTCATCCCAGGGGCCAGATTGGACCTTCTGATGAGCTGGGTTTGGCCCACGGGCCACATGTTTGACAGCCCTGCCATAACTAGAAGGACATGTCATTCTACATACCTGATCCAGATGCACCACATTTTACTTGTTTCTTCCCTGACCCATAGCCTACCCCACCAGAAGTTTGGTGTAGATCTTTATTTTGGTGACCCCACTGACAAATAAATAGACACAGGTCAAATGATACAAATTTCTCATTGTTAACAGACTCACAGAGAACCTAATTAACCCACCAGCACGTGGGTTGTTTGCTGGCAGGCTGATGTTAAACTAGAGGTGAAGAACACAATGCACTAATCTTTTTGTTTTAGTTTCACTGATCACTAAAACCTGTTACCTGCATGTTATAAGGAGCCCAGTCTCCTTCATCTTTATAAGACCTGCAAATCAGTCACTGGACCGTATTAATTCAAATTGAAGGTTTATGGACACTCAGGTAGCCTATTTTTTTTTATTGCTAAGTCAAATTTCAGGTTACATACTCTTGTCGAAGTCCGGTCAATCCCAGTGTGAGGTTTTATTTTACACATGCATTTTACAATTTTGATTTGCTGGTGTCTCCTCTCAACACTGTCACGCCACAATAGTTTGGTACAAAATATGATCCTTTTTTGCAACTGAATCTTAAGCTAATTGACAATTAAATTCTGCAATATCTTGTATTCTACAGTCTGAGTGAACCCTACCTGCACTAAGGCAAATCAATCATTCAAGTGAATGTTCTTTATAATGAGGACTTTTTAAGTGCAAGTAATTTGCTGCAAGTACTTATTCCTTGGGTAAAATTGAATTGGACTTTGGAAGTCACCTTGTAATGTTCATACTTTTTATGCAAAAGATCTGAACAAGGATCTGTTCAGATCCAATGAATAATCCCTAATGCTGCAGTGTGTGGCTACTGTTTACAGGCTACACTTTGTACCCATGACTATTAACTCAACAATACTTGTGAAAATCTCAGCTTTACTTTAAAACCTGTTTAGTTTTCATTCAGAGACCAGCTGCTTTGGATTTGATCGTAATCAGAGCAGAGACAAGAGCCAGGGAAGATGCGAGAGAATAAAATAGTCTCTGTGATCAAACAGTGATAATAAGGATCAAGTGCTATACAGAACATTGTGCTGGAGGAGTAGATTAATGTATATGTAATTGGATATCTCTGTAGTGCAGCAGCTCTTATCAAATAATTTGAAATAAACTTGCTCAGCATCATGATTCTCCTCATCAATCATCAGTTGTCCTGTCAGTCTGTGCGTCCACTGACATAGAGCTCACCTTCTTTGTCTCGCTCTGCACGATCCACTGAAAGACGGTGGCACTAACAGAGCCAACACTATAATCCATATTTCTCTGCAATTATTATTTTACACTTTGTCTCTTGCTTAAAATGTGTGAAATGAGGAGAAGCACTTCTGACAGTCAACAAACGTTTATGACCTTTCAAAGTATATTTTTTACAGAAATTAAATAAGTGTGTTCTTCAAATACCAAATGATTTGATAAGTCCCCAAAAATTACATTCACTGATATAGCACATAGGCCTATTTATGTTTACTATATACCATTTACAATGTTTATGATCACAGAAGCTGTGAAAGGGGCTATTGCCAGATTGTTAATGAGATAGTTGGTACTCATTGATTGCTTGATACTACCCCGATCAGTCAATAATATACTGCATTGGTTGACATTATTTCAATCTAACATACTTTTTTGAAAATATATAAGGATCTGTATCCTTGTTTAGCATCACAGTGTAGACATACACAGTTGAGGTGATTAGTAAATAGTTTAATGATTAGTCATATGTCATTTTCAAGACAACTGAGCTGCAGTTTAACTGAATATCGTTGGTTGTTGGGAGTGCTGCACGTTGCATATTTCATGATGTTCTTTGGACAATAACACTTTTCCACTATTTTCTGCTATTTTATGTTTTATGTGCAGAATTTTGAGAAAATAATAATCAGAATAGTCAATAATAGAAACAGTCTTTAGTTCTGGCCCTTTCATCATTGTCCCACTGTAACAGATCTTTATACCCATTATTTACTACAAGCGAGAAATATATGTTACATGGTGACACTTGCTCTCTCAAGGAGCAGATAAATAAACTCTGTATTTCAGCAGGAGCCTGCTGACGCTTTAAAACTCTGCGATCACTGTTCTGGATAGGTCTCCCTGATTTATACTTGTTCAGTTTTACAAGGAATTTACAGCTTAAGCTGCAAAGAAGTGCATTGGATGCTTGTTCGGGCGTTTGTACCACATATACCAAGACCGAGGAGACGAGGGAGACATTAACAAAGAAGTGGAATTAAAATGTCCATAATTTGATAAATATCTGCAAGTCTGCACACATTTCCACAGAGTAAGCAAAGCCACAACTACAAACATCATAAGCTGTTGTTGTCAGGGTTAGTCGCTTAATGTCGTGTGTCTGCGAGGGGTCATTTTTTTGTGGGATGAAAGGGTTGTGTAATAAATACCTGACATTATGTAGTCTGTTATGCTGGGAGGCAGAGATAGAACACTAAGTGAATTAGAAAAGCCTGTGTTAAGATGACGGAGCAGCAGAGTCAAACACCGGTACAAGCAGTTATCACATCATTATTGTTGTTGTTTATCATTTTAATTTCAGCAGCATCAGGCACATGTTCTCTGTCCCGCCCTGACCTATGGTTTCTGTACAGGCAGGAAAAAAACATCTCATTGTGGAGAACAGCAGAGCATAGACTCAAACACTTTACAGCACAGAATCCTATGTGCTACGGGTTGTTTCATTCATTTAGCATACGTGATATCAATCAGCACACAGATACTTGTTTAGCTGCAGTGTAATTGCTCCTGGGCTCATGCTTATTCCTTTAGAAAATGTCCAACAGAGACATTTACTAGCAGCCTTTCAACTTTAACAAGCACCACATTAGGTTTACACTCCCCAGCCATGGAGATGGGCACATTACAGTCTGTGGACTATTTATCTCCTGCTTAAAATTTACTTTCTGCCAAGATTAATCAAGATGTGGACACGCAGTCAATAAGAGGAGGCTATTTAGATAAGTGTAACCCATTATAATTACTTTAGAGGAGAAAGGCTTTAAGGTGCTACAATTGATTCTGTTATCACTGTTTTTAATGTCAAGCATGCCTGTTCTTTGGCTTGAATTTGAGAGCAAAACAAACAAATTGTGGAGGCAAATTCACACATTTTAAATAACAAGAACACGTAATTATATTTAAGTAGAATAAAACTAAAGGCAATTTTTCTTTTTAAAGATTGTTTTCAGGCTGAATTAGCAGCACATGTGCATGAATGGTGTCTGGAGAGAAGGAGGGGGGGAAGGGCTGGCAAGCAGCCCGCAGTCAATATCATCATCATCATCATTTCATTAAACTTGCCTTACACAATGGGAATGTCAGTATCTATCAGGAAGCTAATGTGGCAGTGATTCCCAGAGGCGGGAGATATATTTGGCACCACTGACAAGATTCATAGATGTATAAGAGGGAGAGAGGGGAGTAACACAACTAAGAAGGGATAGATGACTGAGCGACCTATTGAGTATAAAAGGAAACTTTGCCTCGGCCTCAGATTTGCTCACAAATAAACCAAAAATTAAAATATGAATGAAATAGATTCAACACTTGGGTGCAAAGGTAGTGCACCTATAATGAGTCTTTGTTTCATTTGCAGCATTAAAATGACTGCTGAAACCTTTATGTGTCTGAGTTTGTGTGTGCCAGGTGTGAAATGGAGGGTGAACAGACCATAGTGCAGAGACAGACATAAGTGTTTTACAGTCTAGTGTTCAGAGCCGGCCCACTCACCCTCCAGAGACAGACTGGCTACTGCAAAAACAGAGCAGCTCCAGCCCCCCATCATTTTATTGACCTGATCTCTTCTTGATCAAAGTTTAATTATGCTCCTAAGTAAAATTGATGGCGCCACTGATTGTTGATGAAATGCTGCTAAATATTGATTCTATAGCCTTTAACCAGCTACTGCCTTGTGTTTCCCAACTGAATTTACCATTCTAATCTAATGATGAACCCTTTTTGGTCATTGTTTTTAATAGACTGGTATTTGTATGAACTTACTTTGGGTGGCCATTCATTCATGTCCAGAGTCACTAGACTGTGACAAACTACAGGACCTGAAGGCCTGATTTTATTTGCATTTTAATCAGCGTGAGATTCTCCCACACCTGCTACTAAATTGGCCGTGTCATTACGCTTTGGCACGTTTAACCCCCAGTTATACTGACAAAGATAAATAAATAAATATATAGATAGGAGGAAAGAGGAAAAAACAACCTCTCTTATAGCTAGAAGTCAATGCTTGTCTTCTCTCTTACCCCATTATGTGTGGTTATTCCTTTAATCCTCTGTTCCATGTAACTTTACAAAGCAGCCAGTGACACTGAGTCTGTAATGATCGCTGCACTCAACCATGAAACAAAGAAACAGCGTCTGCCTGGTGGAGGATGGGAGGTGAGCCTCTGAAACAGCCAGTCCCTCTACAGCTGTGTCGAAAATAAAACGCAGCCAGGCAGAGCCTCGAAATAGCCTCCTCAGGAAAAAAAAAATGTTAAAAGAGCACAGTCTAATGCATTTTATGATAAATACCTTAAAAGTGTGAGTAATGAGAGGAGTGGAGTGAAATCTCAGCTGTGTGATGATCAGCCAATAAAAAGCCCCTTCGGGGTGATTAATCTGACCAGTGGTTGGTGACAGCCAGGTGGATTGAAAGGTTGTATGGGAAAAATGAAAGATAAAAAAAAATTCTATATGGAAAACATGCACATTTACCATTTACTACAGGATTTTATAGAGACCACATTACTGTACTTTTTTTTCTCCAGGTACTTAATTTAATTTGCATATAAGTACAGTGAAAGTCTGCAGCTGTCACCACCTTGATGCTCTTTGTCAGTTTTTTCCATTCATAATCATTCATAATTCCTGCTAACATGACGAGTCATACGGTATATACACTCATGCATTGCCATATCAAACATGAAACATTTGTTTGGTGTATTAACAATGTTTTATAGTCATCTTTGTGTTTTCAATTCCAGTGTGCAAGCCCAGTTTTTGACAAAAGAAAGCATTTATTATTATCATCATAATTATCATTATGTAGCAGCAGTGAAGGAGTAAAGGCAGTGTCAGATGAAAGCAAAGACTGAAAGGTTTCCAAGATGCTCTCACATCAGTGTCGTTCACCACATATATTTATTTTGTTAAGTTTAAAGGTCCTTTTTTTTTTTTTTTTACAAACTGCAAAAATTGTGCCCATAGATGTTGGAGAGCTCATGTCTTTATTAGCGCTGTGGATACAACAGTAATACTCTGAAAAAGATGGGAAGTTAAAGTGCCTACATTGAATTCAACATGGGAGGACATTTCCCCGCTAATCCAGGAATGTACAGTTGTTCAATAAATCCCATTGTGCATTTCATTGTTCAAGCAAAAATTATTAATAATAATAAATAGTTCCAGTTTCTCACATTGTTTTTCTCAACATAAACGTGTGCCTACAGCGAGCATGTTAAGACAAAACAGAAATTGCATATTATAGTTTTACTCCACTGAACACATTATACAGACAATCATATGTCCCTAAATAAGCTGCCCCACGATCATGGTTTAGCATTGTGCTTTTTATCCAGCAGGAGCTGCACTGCCGGTCAAGCCTCCCACATCTAGTAGCCAAGTGTCTGGACAATATTTAGCCAGTGAATCACAATAACTTTGCACAGTTTCACAACATAGATTGCACTAAAGTTAAGGGCGATAAGTTAAATATTCTTATTATAAACATCTGAATTCGTCCATAAGGGAGAAATAAGGGCTGTGTATGTGTTCATAAATGTAACTCAACCCTTCTTTGGTTCACAAATACACTAAAAGACTTTGTGATTGTGACACATTATGATAAAATACAGCAGTTTTCAAATATGAAGGAGGATACATTACAAATGGAACAGAATAGCAGATAACCTATTCACAATTATAATCTCTCAATATAAATAAAGTCATTATTCTATTTCATATTATACTGTATTGTTGATTTACATATAGGATTTTCTCACTGTAAAACGTGGACACATTTGGCACAAAGGCAATGTAACAATACTATACACAATCTACACAAAAATCTCTAAAAACACAGCACTCAAGTACAGTGACTGTTACAATGACTGTGTTATATATTCCCACTTATATAATACCAAAGGAAAGTAACAGCTAGGTTACAATATGGCGGTGCATCTGGCTTGATAATTACATAGGTGGCACGGGAGCCCCAGTAGTCAAATTGGTATATGTGTGCGCGCTGTAAGTTTCTTCTGTAACTTTGTGCTCTGTTAGTTGTGAAAAAATATTGTGATCACATTTTGTTTTTAATATTGATCGCTATATTGTACAACGGTAAAATGAATTTTTTTTATCGCTGCTGTATGACAGAATCGCTCCAAGTGCTCAGGACTTCTTGCTTTCTCATATTTACATGAAAAGAAACATCTGTTATAGTCATCACATTGACAATATATATGTTTGTTCCACACTTAACATCTGGTTTACCAAGAACACAAGTGCGCTTGTGTGATTCTCTCAAGCTTAGACTTGTGTCATCATCACTCGGATAATTTGTTGTGTAAATCGTTTAAATATACGTCATTGCTAAAGACAGAAGAGACAGAGAAGAGACACACAGGGCGTATTATTATTTGTTGTGCATTGTCAGAAATGACCTGTAAGCAAAAAATCTCAATGTCTGTATAACGGAAAGCCAAGCTCTGGGCTCCACAGAGTCAGAAAAGACATATGTTTTTTTTGAGGGGGTGGGTGGGTTTACGATACAGCTGTGGCTCTTATAAGTCGTGGCCCAGTCGCTCGATCTCCTCAATCAGGAAGTCGATGTCTGACCTGGTAGCAGCAGGGTTTGAGATGACCATGCGGAAGAAGTTGACCTTGTCTCCTTGCGGTTGGTAGCCCACCATCGTGGTCCCAGACTCCATCATCATGGCCTTGATCTTTGGGGCCACCTGTTGTGGGTAGACATAGATTGTTACCATCCAAACTCTGCAAACCACAAATATACAAACACTCGGTTGTGTTTTATTTTCCTTAATGAATCCCTGAACCTGAGCAGTTACCAAAGAGGGCAAGGTAGGAAGAAACAAATCTTAAAAAGCAGATTAATGAGTCAATACCTTGTGCAACCTCTCCCGCCTCTCTTCACCATCAGGCAGGCCTCGCAGGCTCGGTGGAATGTACCAGAAGCAGACGTTGGTGTGCTGTGGCTGATAAGGGGAAATGGGAACAACATTTGTAATGAGCGCCGATATCAAGCACCTTCTAAAATTTCAGCTTTTCTTGTCAACGCGTCAGCGATGCATAATGACCCAATCCATCCTTAAACCAAGTTAAGATACTAAATGCACTGTTGCAGCTGTTCATCGATGAGCAAAAGTCAGGAGGTGTGCAGAGCAGAAAGTCTCAGATAAGTAAAATAAAGACAGTTTTCCTCCATTGTTCCGGCAGATTGCCTTAAGTATCCAGTGAAATCTGATTCATGTTTATTTAATAGCTTTAGTACAGTGAGTATGCGTTCATTTGAAATATATTTGCAATCTGTTTGCCATAACAATCTCACCTCTCCATTGAACACCATCTCGAAGCCCTCCCTGTTTTTTATCTTATCGTAGAGGTACGCTGACAGATCCAGGCATTTGTCGATATGCTGCTCAAATCCTACTGTTCCCTTTTAGGTAGATTGAATTGAAATAAAGAAAAAGTGAGAGTTATTATCATCACATTCTGGATATTGCAACATTATTGATAGAGGTGAGGAGCGTAAGTACCTTTGCCTTCCACATGAGCCAGAATTTAAAGATATCAACGTGGCGGCCACACTGAATGGCCTTGTCACCCGTGTCATATGTGACATCGTACTGTTTGTCTGGTTGGAAGAGGTAGCCGGCACACATGGAGTTGCAGCCTTGTAGTAATCCCTGCAATGGAAACAACGGTGATGAGAGATAAAGCAAGAAAATTGTTTGTGCGTGCATGGATTTGTGATCATTTGTGTACACGACGGCACGTGCTGTGGCCGAATGTGCAGCAGTGAAAGTGAAAAGCTTTCTCACCCTCTCCCTGACCAGAATGGCAGAACACTGCAGCGGCACTCCCATCATCTTGTGAGGGTTCCAGGTGACTGAGTTGGCTCTGTACAGATATTGAAACAGTAAAGGCAGCTGCGTAATGTGTGTGTGTGTGTGTGTGTGTAAAGTCAAGGAACAGAAGTGGTAATCTAAAAAATACATTGACATTTGCAATTTCATTCCAATATCCATGCGTGAGGCTTTTGAAAGGCACAGTTTGAAATACCTGTGGTCATTTGAGCTGACTGCAGATTTCTGATTTTACACTTTTCTGGCCATGATTTTAAAGCGGCATTCCTGCAAATGACTATTTTACTCTCAAGTAGATTCAGCACTAAAGGTTAGCAGGACTTTACCAGTTAAAGTTAAATATCTTCTCAAGTATATTTTGGGAGAGAGAGAGGGGGAATGACATGCAGCAAAGGGTCATCAGATTTGGGATTCCAACTGAGGCCGGTTGCAGCGAGGAGTGTAGCCTCTGGGGCACCTGCTCAACCCACTGAGCTATACGGCACCCCAGATAAAGTCTTTACATCTCAGAACCGCTTCGTCTGTGTTTGTGTTTGAATCGTTTGTGTTCATCTTGTCATTCGCTGCCCTCTTATGGCTGCAGCAGGCTCATGTGTTTGTAAGCTAGCAGTTGCATCATTGTTGTTCTCGTGGGCTTGGTTGTGTTCCATTGACAAAGGCTTTTGTTGGACCTGTGCACCGGTGCATTGTGGGTAATCCAGGTATTTTTGCGGTGTAACTTGTTTGAGCAAGCTACAGACAAGTGTGGTTGTCAAGCTGTCCCTTGAGTCAACTTCCATCGTTTTGAGGTAAGCTACAATATTGCGAGCATTTGTGTTTGCTGATAGTGAATCACACACTGTGACTGTAGTTTATGGGTGGGAATAAAACATTTAAAAATCACAATAAGGCCTTATTTCCAATTTGAGGGGTGTTGTCAGTGGTTTTACAGCCATCATTTAAACAATAGTGGACTTCAGGAAAAAAAATGCTGTTTGGGCGATAGGATATTTTTGTTCTTTTTATGCATTTGAGGTGGCTGAGAAAAATAATAACAGTGATCTCCTACCAAGATTCAAACCAACAGATTCTACAGATTTCTTATGATGCAACTCAAACGGCACTTATGAAAATGTCTTTTCAAACCTTCCATCATCCAGTTGATAATTATTTTCAGACTTTAAGAAGCTACACCACAAAAGACAACCATTTTTACTGTCTGTTACAATTAAACTCAACTCCATCCATCCATCCATCCATTATCTATACCGTTTTATCCTTACGGGTCACGGGTGAGCTGGAGCCTATCTCAGCTGACCCTGGACAGGTCGCCAGTCTATCGCAGGGCTAACATATATAGACAGACAACCATTCACACTCTCATTCACACCTATGGGCAATTTAGAGTCACCAATTAACCTAACCTGCATGTCTTTGGACTGTGGGAGGAAGCCGGAGTACCCGGAGAGAACCCACGCATGCACGGGGAGAACATGCAAACTCCACACAGAAGGGCCCCTGCCCCTGGGTTTGAACCCAGAACCCTCTTGCTGTGAGGCGACAGTGCTAACCACTGCACCACCGTGCAGCCCTAAACTCAACTCCATGTGCTTAAAAAACAAAATACAGCAGTGCTTTTCTCTTACCTCTCCACTCCATTCAGCTTGTGTCTGTGTTTTCTGGACATCAGCAAACCTCCTCCCCAAGCACCCTGTGCAGGACACAACATATTTATTACAGCAGTACTTTATTAACTCCTTGTAGAAATTACCATTGGCCAGTGCTGATAACAACGGCTTAACAATAGCTTCACAAATAGAAGATCAATAGAAGATCAACAATATTCTCTTACATCCACATGGAGCCACATATTGTACTTTTCACAGATGTCTGCAATTTCATTGATGGGATCAAAGGCTCCATAGACAGTGGTACCAGCGGTAGCGTTCACAAACATCGGAACATACCCCTGCAAACAGAAAACACTGGAGGTTAAAGAAAAGGAGACGTTGGCTGGGTTGAACTCAAGTTGTTGAACGCTGCTTCTTTCCCAGCGATTGTTGACATCAAAGAGATGGGCTAAAACACATTTCTCAAATAATGCACTCTTCCTGTCTGTGCCTATTGTTGGGGCGTAATTGCTTTCCAATTTCTTCTAGTCTACACATCACTTTGCCTTTGAAGCATTACTTCCAAGAGAGGTACTTAAGACCAGGACAGCGTCACATGTGAGGACACAGAAGCATTAACCTCATTGAAATAACTCTTCTGGCAAAATAAAGTGTTTCATTCCTTACATCTGAAATCCAGTGAGTGGTTTTCAGTGTATGGAGCCAGACAGAAGCAAATAAATAAGTGAATGGGGAAGATGTCTGAGTCACTGTTGTTGACATTCACCTTTCGCTTGGCCTCTATTACTTTGGCTTCCAAATCAGCAGGAATGACTCTCCCTCTGGAAAAGAAGAAAGCATGTACTATTCCAGATATTTGCCGTTGTACCAGGATGCGTGCATGTTGCGGGTTAAGTATCAAACAAACCTCTCGTCTGTCTTCAGAAGGATCAGGTTTTCTGTCCCAAAGCCCAGAGCTGCACTGGCTTTCTTGATCGAATAGTGGCTCTGCAGGAACAGACGTACTGTAGATTAGTCGCACGCTCAAAGGGAAATTTAACACTTGCCGATGATACCGTGATTCTTGTTAAACTCTGTGTAACTGCTATGGTGTAGGACTGACATGCTCTGAGGTGAAGAGGACCAGTCTGGGAGCAGCTGCCATGCCTTTGGTTTTGACCTCAGGGAAGTACTTGTATCTGGCAATCATCACACTGTACATGTTGGAGATTGCTCCTCCTGCAGAGAAAGTAAAATACATTACATAAGTTTATTTGAGTGTGTAGTTTTTATTCTTAGTACCTACCATTTACACATGTACAACTGTGATTTTTATGCTGTTTTATTATTTTATTTCACAGCTTTAGTCACCTTAGGACGATGCAATAATATATAAATATATATCAATAAAAGATATAAATCAGCTTAAACAAGCCTCAACTTTACCAACCGCACTATTAAAAGTATGTACATGTTTAATGTGTCAGTAATTGCAGTGGGGTAATGTACTCTGAAAACCAGTCTGCATAATGTGGCCATTTTGATGCCAGCACCTAGGAACTTGTATACATAACTTTAGCCTGTAAGACTGGAAGTCTTGATACTTTTCCTCAAGTAGTAATAGTAGTAGTCTTAGTAGTTATAAAAGGTCACCCTCCATAGCTCGAACCAAGATAAGATCTTTGAGCTGTGAAATCTACAAATTCAGAGCCGTAGCGCCCTGACAAATTGGCTCAGAGATTTGGCTCTTACCTGGAGAAAATATTCCATCACCCTCTCTTTCAGGCCAGCCAATGATTTCTCTCATCTTTTTCAGTGTCAACTGCTCCATTAGTACAAAGACGGGGGCGATCTCATAGGTAAACCTGGAACAAACCAAAAAAAACAAAAGGTCATGTAGAAAAAAGCCAGGTGAATCCTTCTGCCAATGGCGTATACAGTGAAATCTTTACCACATATTTATGTTTAGTTGCATGTTAATTGAACAATTGTATATGAGTAATACAGTTTTCTCACTGCAAACTAAACTCAATTACACCTAAAGGCAGTTGGGGGGACTGATGGGATCAATATGAAATACAATGATATTTAACAACAGGCATTTGTATGCTGTAATGCTACAGCACGGTCTCTGAACATGTTGCCGTCTCTATATGGATGGAGTAGATACAGCCTTCTGCACACTTCAGTGACAACATCATCTTGTTGTTGCTGCAGGGAAATGACACAGAAAACAAAGACCACGCAGTCTCAGGCTCATGGGTATCACACGAGGAGCACGTTTTTTGCGGAAAGTGAGATTAACCCAATGAATATTCCAACTTTAACGATTTATGTATATTGTAAACATCACAGAAAGAGAAAAATAACCTGCTGAAGCTCACAATACAAAGTCGTCCTTAAATCTTCCCATTGCAGGACAGTTCTTCACATTTTATCCTCTTGAAGTACAGTATATAATTTTTATTCCGTATCATCAAAGTACATTAAAGTCCCCTCTGCCTCAGAGAGGAGTCGATTTGGAATTACAACACAGACAGGCTCATCCATCTTCTCCAGACCAATATGCTTCTAATTACATAAGTATCTATCTATTCATGCAAAGAAACTAAATGAATCAGTGGAACATAACAGAATGCCGCATTGTGCCCCACAGCATCTTTAGCATATAGACACAAGGTGCTTATATAGAGGGGGAAAAATAAACAAGTCAGATGACACTTTGCCGATGTTGCACATTAATTTCGCTGCATTCATTCATGCAGACAACTCTCACTCATTCTGATTATGTAAGACCTGGATATGACTGTCAGTCTATTAGTGTCAGTCAATATCTGCCAGGGGTAATTAGGATGATGGAGTTATTAATAAAGGTAAATTACAAGTATGTAAGCAGCCTCCACCCTGTGGTTCAAGTCATTCCCTGTGATGTTGCCAACGACAGAAAACCCCTTTGTGGATCGCAAACTGATGGCTGAACCAGCAAGAAGGACAAACAGCACTGTTGATATAGGTTTAAGAATTTCAACACAGACTTATAATAAAGGTTTAAAATTGAATTGTGTTTTAAGAAGCTTTTACAATTTTTATCAGTGGTTAGAAAATTATTTGCCAATGGTTCTTAGAACAGTTTTAAGATATTGAGAAGACAAATTGGGGTTGCAAGGTAGTTAGAAATACTTTTTGTTGTTCTAAATTATTTCTATTTGTTAATAATGTTCATATGATTTCTTATTAACAAGTTTCAAATAAATCAAATTAAGTCCATATCCCTTGCACAACTTTTTCTCGAAGATTGGTCATAAACAACACCTTGGAATGTGGCGCTTATATGAATTATGTTTTTTGATTTTTTTTCAAGCGCATTTAATACAATCCAACCCACCATACTCAAAAACAAGCTTATAGAGATGGGAGTGGATTCTTCTGTTGTCTCCTGGATCACAGACTACCTGACAGACAGGCTAGACTGTTTTTCTGGGACATTAATGAGCAGCACAGGGGCTCCACAGGGGACTGTCCTGGCTCCATTCCTGTTCACACTGTACACAGCAGACTTTAAATATAACTCTGAGTCCTGCCACATCCAGAAATACTCGGATGACGCTGCTATTGTGGCATGTATTAGGAATGGACAGGAATCCGACTACAGGGTTTTGATAAAAGCCTTCAGTGACTGGAGTCACAACAACGGCCTCATCCTGAACACCTCAAAGACAAAGGAGATGATCATGGATTTTGGTAGTTCCAAGACCCTGAAAATAAATACCTAGGTGTATGCCTAGGACTGGTCCCTCAACACAGATGCACTCTACAAAAAGGCGCAAAAAAAAGAGCTAAACATCTGTAGTAAGATGCTGCAGATGTTTTATCAGTCTGTGGTGGCAAGTATTATATTTTATGCTGCAGACTGCTGGGGAGGAAGTTTGGGGGAAAAGCGGACAAGGAGGCAGGATAAGCTTGTCAAGAAGGCTGTCTCTGTGGTCGGAGTAAGGGTGGACTCTCTGGGGGAAGTGGTGGAGAGATACACAATGAGGATGGTGGAGGCCATCCTGAACAACATTCAGAACAACACAGACCATCCACTTTATAACACCTTGATGGACAAAATCAGAAACGATGGTGGACGGCTCCTCTCTCTTTGTTGCAGGACAGAGAGATACAGAAGATCTTTTATACCCACAGCCATCAGACTTTTTAATTCTTCTGCAAATGGTAGATGAGCTGACAGACAAATTAATTCCCCTTTGGGGATTAATAAAGAAATTCATATTCGTAAAGACTTTTTACACAACATTTTTTTCTGAATGGCTTATAACTGATTCATAAAGCATTAGTTACAGATTCATTAAACACTGATGAAATTGATTGTTACTTACAACCCTTTTACAAGAGCGCACTGGAACGGAGCCTGTTTGACAATGTCCTCCAACCATTTACACATAGATTCATGAGCATAATAGAAATGTTTCCATCTGCAATATAATCTTGTCCACATCTGTTCAACTATGTTGTTGTGTGTTATAAGAGCTGTAATAATAGAATAATTGCGAACACGTGATCGGTTTAATAATGAAGAATTAAGTTTCACCTCCTTATTTCATCACCATTGTAGTAGCTTCATGAGATACACATAGAACAAAATCACATGCAACAGCCTTGCAGTAAGTTTTACTCAACCATCTGTTTAAATCGGGAGCAGCATATGGCAAATAGTAGTAGTAGTATAGTAATAGTATTAGTTATTAGTTATAATAAGTATAACACTGGAAATAATATTGAGAAAAGCTCTGTATTGAGTTTAAGAGAGATGTGATGTATTGCAGAGCTCCTCTACAGGTCTGAAGTATAAAGATGTATCTTCAGTGTACATTCAAGTCATAGCTGGGTCGCAGTTGGTTGGTCATATGTGTACAGATGGTCTGAGAGGAAGAGGCTTTTTTTTCTCTCTCTCCCCTCCTGGCATTGTTATGTCACAGGAACTAGCATTACATGAAACAAAGACACCATGTAAACTGTGAATGCGAATCAATATGCAATTTAGTTTGCCTGCAGGGCTGAATTATGTGACCACAGTCTGTGCCGAGGCCAACATCGACAATACTGCGGGGGAGTAGCTTCACAAATGTCTTCTTTTTGTGCCTTTTTATTTTCTCGCCTGATTGACAGTCTATTAGAACATGAAGGGTATTCTTCAGCCAAAGACAGTAATTACTGTACGTCACTTTAAGCGTTCATCTAACTGAAAGCCTCTCCTCCTCTAGTCCATTGAAAAATGATGAGTACAAATAAGCTTTTAAAGAGTAAAATCAAATGACCCTAATCACCCCCAGTCTGGATCTAATGCTTATTACTTTCATCTCACTCATTATCTGCATGACTGTATTTATGGAGGACAAAGATTATTTAAAGAACTGCCTCTGTGTCACGGTACTCACATGTTGGTGTTGGCTGTAGAGGTGAGCCACTCTCCTGCCAACCCAACGATGTCTAATCCAGTGGACAGCTGGTTAAAGAACCTGGGGTGACCTGCCATTGATAGAGAGACAACAAAGCAACATAATCCCCAGAAAACAATTCATCATCAGTGAGCGAGAAAAGCCTTATCTGTAATCATTACACTGGCATGTAAGCTAATGAGAGTTATTGATTGGTGGAGGCTGATGCGGCCCCTCTGTGGCCTCTTACCTGTCCTCACTCCATATTTCAGGGTGTCCCTACAGTCCACCAGGATCTGCTCCAGGGACTCGGGCTGGTCCGAGAGCTCCAGGTTGAAGCCCTCCATGCCCTCCAGCAGCTGATGGGGGTGGTGGAAGTCCAGCACCTTGGTGGATCTGTCAAAGGTCTTCCGGACGTAGCTGGTGAGAATTTCCACCACCTCCAAGAGGAACTGCATGGTTTGCTCCTCTCCATTTTTGGCAGGCAACAGATCTACAATATAAAAGTGTTACCTTAAGAGTCCTTTCATGCTGTGAGAGTTTTTACAGGTCTTTCTCACAAATTGCTGCTGAATTCCATGCTGACCTCTGGGTTTCTCAGCAGGCTCATAATTACCTTAACACATTTATTTTGTGCAACTTCCAACAGTTTTTTTTTAAGCCTGAAGGAATTAATAAGCCTGTCCATGCACAACCAAATTGAATTAGTCTTAAAAGAATACTGATTTAATTTTTTTCCACAACTTGCACGTTTAGTTATTAGAATCCAGATAAAAATCTTTACACATTTTTACATTTTATTTCATATCTGATGTTAAATGCATCATGTCATCTGAAATGGAGACTATCATTAATGTGCATCCTCCCCGTCTCACTCACCTCGGGCGAACAGATTGGAGAAATCCGTCTCTGTGCGTCTGAAACGCGCCTCTCCGCCGCTGTTGTCGCAGGACAGCAGGTTCTTGGCCGCGCGCTCCTTGAAGGAGCTCACCACCCTGCTCCTCTCCTCCAAACTGTTGTTCTTCTGCAAAAATCCTAAACGGTTACAAGAAGAAGAGGAGTCCATGGAGTGGTTATACTTCCCATACATGTTAAGAGCTTCTTTTTTTCTGCACTGTTTCCACTAATAGTTCTACACTCCCATTTCTGACTTTTATCCCCTGTGTCTCCGAAGATCTACACTGCACGTTATCTTTATTTGTGTGTGTGTGTATATGTGTGTATCCTGTGTGTGTGTCTATGAGGAAAAGGTCCCATCCTTGCACTGGGAGTCCTATTTATGGGCGGAGGGCTGCGTGGGAGGTTGTACACTCGGTGACATCAGCACCAAACTCCAGCCAAGCAAAAATAAATAAATAAATAAATAAATAAAAAACACACATCGCTGTCATGTAGTGGCTGTAAATTCTTATTAAAGCTCCTCCGATGCGCAGGAAACATCACAAGTAGTGCGATATCAACACAGCCCACAGACACAGTGGAGTGGGCCGCGGAGGAAGCCTAAGGGATGAACATTGATCAATAAAAAACCTACAAGGGAGAATAAAAAGATAAAATAAAATTAAAAAATGAAAATAAAAATTGAGAAATTCCATCCGGGAAATGTGCAACAAGCGTCTTGTAAGAAAAAAATCTTTTTCTCTCTATATATGTGGTATTTAGCATCTTTATTTATAATCCTGTGTAATTAATGAAATGGCCTTAATGAAACCAGCAGAACGTGTCGGTCAAAAATAGAAAAAACTGCTGCGCGCTGATGCATGACATTCACCATTATGGAGGATGTCAGTCCGCCCTTGGTTTACTATTATTGTCTGACACTGAAACAATGTCTCAAAGTGGGAAAATCCACCCTCTATAATTTGTTCTTTTATTCCATCACCACCCCAGCTGCAGAGCTGCACTGATGCTTTTGGGGCCTTTTTTTGTTCAGATTAATTACCGAGATCAGTAATCAGCTATGATAATGGGATTAATATCTAAATGGTTCCTCTTTGTGTGGATGGTATTTAAAAAAAAAAAATCATAGTCGTCCAGAAATTCACGTTGTTTTCGACTGAGCCGCGGGCCATCAATGCGTCTGGACACTGAAACCAACAGATTATATCTCTCCCTGTCATTTCATGCTTTTGTGTAATTTACTACAAAATAAATGAGAAATTTTGAACTTACCACATATCTTCATTCCCAATTTTCTAGTACATCCATGAGCAACTCCACACCAAGCATCATAGCCTGGAAATAATTTTTATTGAAAATAATAATAATCATTAGATGGCCTTATAGAGATGCGTAAAAATCATGCAGTGCATATTATTTATCTTGCACTAATGAATGCTGAAAATAAATGACAGGCATGGGGTCGAGTGATGTCGCACGGTGAAACAAAAATAGCTACCGAGGGTGTTTTGGTGTCTGGGGATTATTTGAACATTTAGTCGCACTCCCCCGGACTCTTGGATCTGGATTAGCCTATATTTCCTCTCTATGTAGGGCCTAACCGTTCATGACCTCGGTGGGGACTTAAAATTAATTAGCCGTTTGGGGATGCACGCCAGCCTTAAAAGATCTAAAGTGAGTGGAAGAGATGCTGGTTAAAATGGGAGCATCAGTAGACATGAGCCGGCTGCCCGGTGACAGATAGAGAATTACTGCGTTATCAAGGGCTTCCAGCCAGAGAGGGGATGGGGCACCTTGGATGGAGAAGCATAGACCAAATCCTCAAAAGCAGTAATTTAGGGGAGGAGGGGAGGGCAGGAGAGTGGGCGTGGGAGGAGGAGGAGGAGGAGGAGGGTGAGGATGAGGGTGGGGGGGTGGGTGCGTGTTGGGGGGGCAATCCCATTCCCCACATCCCAATTTAACCCTTGCTTTGGATCATTAGAGAAATCATTGCCCTGCTCAGCTCAGTGGACGCACTTTAACTCAGTCCTCCCAATGATTTTCTCTTTTCTTCTTCTCTTTTTTTTCTGTTCAGGCCAGAGGAAATTAGATGGGTGAGAAAAAGGGAAAAACTATAGGAAGAAAATGGAAAACAAAGGAGGGAAAAGGAGCAGATGTGCAGATTATACTATGGCTACATTCTGCAGCTCATGCAGGGCTAATATTTCTGCATGGGCCCGACAGCACTATAAATCAGTGTTTTTCATCACATCATGGTGATAAGCAATATTCACTCAATAGAAATATAAATACATGCAGATTTTAATTTTTTCAAGCTGATGGCTGCTACACCTGTGACATCAATTCAAATATGCATTCACTGACAGACCCAGGCTTGTTGTTGTGGCACCATCAGCTGACAATTGAAAGGACTCTGGTCTCCACTACAGGGCCCCTTCTCCAGGGCTTCAATACTTAAGTGTGCCATTAGGGGCAATTTAATGTATGGGTGAATTAACAGGCACTTGAGGGGCAATTTTCATTTTTTTTTTTCTGTCTTTTTTCTCCATGCAGGCACTTTATTCTGCCAGAGCACATTTTAGCCAAACCATGGGAAAAGAAGAAGAAAAAGAAAAATATGAATGCACAGTAATTAACACAGCATTATTATGATTATTTTTATTGGCCTATTATAATTAATGCATACAATAATAATAATCATTTATAAATATAATGCATTTTCGTAGCATTTTGTCACAATTATGGTAAGATGGTGGTGCAGCCTCAGGCTAATTGCCCTCAGTGTGATGTTAGTGGAGCACATCAGTTTTGACAACAGCTTCCGTCTGTCTGACGCCCGGAGGTCCGTACCGGGGGGGATGAAATGCAGCGGTGATTTGTGGCGAAGGAAGCTTTTGTTAAATGTCTCTCTGTCTCTCTCTCTCTGTGCATCTCTCTGTCTCTCTTCCTCGATGGAGATGATTAATGGCGTTGCCCACAAAGTAAATAGCACACGTGAAGCAGCATTTTTTATCCGTGATGGAACCTTACTTGAGCCCGGTGGTCGTAAATTTGTCGAGTTAGGATCCGGTTCGCCGCCGCCGCCGCCGCCGCCGCCGGTGGTGTTGGAGGAGGAGGAGGAGGAGGAGGGTGCAGACGCCGCCATGGCTCCTAGAGACCCTGTGCCAAAGTCCTCACCTCAAAAAGCCTGCTCACTTTTCTCTCTCTCTTTTACTCACCCCGATTTTTTTTGTGGGACTATTCGAGGTAGGAGAGTGAGGCTCACTGGGGAGACAGAAACCCCACAGGAATGTGCAGTATTTCAAAATAAATGTCCCTCCCTGGGCTTTAACCCTGAAAGAGATGCTCAACTTGGCGACACACAGACCTGTAGACAAGGACACTATATCTGTCTCACAAGTTGAGAGATTCTTTTTTTTTTAAAGATAGAAATGAATATGGATGACAAGTTCAATCGCAACTATTGATTCACAAAAAAGAAAGCCATCAGTGCTCCTAATTTAACCATTAAACAGCCACTGACAGGAGCGCTTTACTTCACCACCATGTCTTGATCCTGCTCTGGATGGATGATGGTGATCACAGAGCTGCTCATGTGTCATGATCATCCTCATGATAAATGGCACGTGCCTAATTGTTCTATAGCTTATGGCTGTGTAAAGAACAAAAAGAAAAAGAAAAACGATAACGGACCAGAGCCTGGCTGGGAATTGGTTTATAGGCCTGTTTTTAATTTGAAAAAAGTGTACAGACAGCAGATTAATTTGGCCTAAATGATCACCACCCTCCCTCACAAACTTGCCAGTCAAATATGAGCTCAAGGTGAATATTGCGTTGTTGACAGTGATGCAGGTTAAAGTCACAAACAAGACGTGCCTCCCTCTACAAACATCAGACACGAGCACGAACAGCATCCAACAGTTTCCACGCACATTTCAATTCACAGATTCAGCCCCTGACCTCTTCTGTTACAGGGAGTAAACCGTCTAAAACACCTGTTAGAGCTTCTCCAATGACAATAAAGGAGTTCATTCTTTTTTCCCCTTTCTGATTTGGTAGAAATGAATAAAAGCCACTTACCGGGTTGATGTGTATCCAGGTGAACAGGTGCAGTCCAAGGCGGAAAAAGAAAACGAACAAAGTGAATTTAGCACCAAAATTAAGTCCTGGAGGAGAGAGGAGGATGCTGCTGCTACTGCGCTTTTTTTTGTCCACTCCAAAAAGAAGAAAAACCAGAGCTCTCCACTAGATCCAAATCAAGGTGACCTTGTTTTAGTTGAAGTGCCTATGATTTGCTGACATTCAGAGCGATAAGCCTTGTCTGTTTATTGTCATTGCGCACGAATGAGTCACGGGAGACGGGAGCCTCTACCTCCACCGGTGCTGCTGCATGTTGGTGGTGGAGCAGACCCGTCTGCAGCCAGTCTGCAGGCTGGACACTGAACGGCGCCGCTCTCAGCCCCTCAAGTGTGACTTTTTTTTTTTTTTGTAGAAGTGATGATTGTGTCCGGTGTCTACACAGCTCTGGTTTGAATCCTGGTCACGAAGGTGGACTTGGAAGTTTGATGATATGAGCAACACATTACGTGAGGAGGGATTGGGGGATCGAAGAGGGGAGGGGGTGGTGGTGGTGGAGGTGGAGGTGTTGGACCACTGGTTTTGTTCTAGTGGAAAAAAACAAGATGACAACAGTGGAGAATCATGAACCTAAACACTCATGTAATTGTTTTTATTTATTTAATTATTTCTCCCTTCTCCAATCACGTGGACGATTTTGTCATCCTGGCATCACACAGACAGACAGACCACTAACAAACACTGGAAGATCTTAATGCTATCATGATATTACAATCTAGTATATTCACCTGTCACTGTAGCATCTTATGTTCCTATACTTTTCTTTGCGGACACACTGGTGTTTGCTGCTATAGAAAAAATGGAGCTTGTTGCGACATCAGGACATCAGGATACAGAGAGGAGAGAGAAGGGGGAAAAAACACCTCAAATCCACAAGGTGGCAGTGAGAAACCAAGAATGACTCCTGCAGGAGCGTTGCACAAATGGGCCATTCCAGAAATAGCCTACTTCATTGAAACTAATTATACACTGACCCATTAATCTGGAACATGTCACCATCATGCATGAACACGGGGACATGTGTGGACGTGGACAAGAATCAACCACTCAGGAGATTTGTTCCACTCTGGTGATGGATCAGTGTGAATCTGATCAAAGGTGATACAGTAGCCTATCCCCTCAATAACAAACACACAGTGGGATTTACTCATCAGGAGACTGCAGTGTTTTTTCAGCACTGGACAGCTCCCTGCTTGGTCCTGACTCCTGTGAGCTGCAGTAGGGGCCAAAACTAAAGTATAGGGCCCCGTTGACCCCCTAATCAGTAAGTCATTTTGCATTAGGCACCATGTCAGTATAATATTAGATGCCAAAATGAATCATTAAGACTAGGTTTTGACACTGGGCCCCTCTACAGCACAGGACAAGGTCAAAGTGCAGGACCAATCTCAATGCACAGACCCATCTGCTCATACACCGTACATGGACTGAAGGAGAATTGAATATTTTGACTAATTGATCCTCCTCTTTGTAATTGGTCTAGAAGAGATCTCTCCCTGATGTAAGCAATTAGAGAAAATCAACAGTCGTGTTTCTGTGAAAAAATAGTTTCATGCCCAGGAAAAGCTAATATGAGGCCTCACCAGTTTGTGTCACTTAAATAAAATGCATCATCCAAAGTTACTGTGGCTCTGGAAACACAAAGGGAGAGTTTAGTCCTATGGGAAACAGCTGATATAGACCTCAGGAATGATTAGTGGCCAGGAAATCATTATATTAATGAACAAAACGGTTGGTGAGTGTTTGTATTAAGACCAGAAAAATGAACTACCAAAGAGAAAACTCTTCAAGATCCAGGACCTCTCAGTAATCCAACCCTTACAGTCAATAGTCATCGCAACAAATGCATTTCTCCTCATCACACGTATATTGTAAACATATTCACTGACTGCCATGAAGACACTGACACATTGGCAGATTTTGTGATTTTTGTCTCTCGGTTACAAGAACAAAAGACATAAAAACAAAAGGAAGAGGGGGTGGGGTTGATGTTTCATCAGTAGCTTCATGAAACTGTCCACAAGATGGGGTATTATCCAAACTGAGAGAGGGTGTCTGAGTGGGACAGGGAGGGAGAGAGGGGTGGGGGGGATTGTGAGTGAGACTGTTCCTGCATTGTGACAGAAGTGTGAATAAACTCTAATGTGAGCAGGTGTAACTGTCTGAGTTGCCAGCAACTATGAGATCTAGGAGAGAGATCTGACATCTCCTTAAGGGAACGAACATCGCCTGGACTTGCTCCTATCCCTGTGTGCTGTGTGCTGTTGTAAGAGCTGTGCACAAACACAATGAGTCTGCCTTGAGTAATAATAATAATGCTTCACAAGGGAATTTGCAAAAACAAATGAATACATTCAATTCATGTGGCACACAGAGTCTTTGTGATCACTAATATCAAAGTTATATTCCAAAACCAGCCCATTTAGGCAACTATTCAAAAACTCTGCCTCCAGCAAAGCAGGCGCCTGCTGAGAGACGACGCATGCTGCTGGTGACGTTTGACTCTTAACCCAGAGCTCAGAGCTGAGGATTAAGAATAAAATGGGCTAACGTTGCACCGTGTGAAAAACCCCTGTTTGATCTTGTTAAAGCAGCCAAAGCTGTGATACCATCAGCAGCAATCTTCTGTGAACATGTCAGGTCCGTAGCCAGATTTTAGAGGAACTGGGGCCCTGATTCCATGACAAAGCCACCTCTCCCACCTCCAAAAACAAAAAGTTTTAGTCTTTAAAAAACATTGATGTGAATTTTGTCTAAATCTCTGGCAAAAAAAATGTTTATGAAATCAGAGTTATATTGGTTTTTGACCTTTGAGAACCAGAAATGTATCCATTAATCCTTCTGCACAAGTGGCAGTTTGCACAATATTATTCCCTTGAAGAGTTTCCAATATTATATCAACACGGCTAAAACTGCCCTTTGTGACGTCACATTTGACCACCAGAATCTAATGAGTGAATGAGTGAATTTCTGCAAAATTTAAAGAGGTTCCCCTAGTTACTGCGTAGAATACGACTACAAATAAACCAATGAGAATACAGCTAAAAAAAATCAATCAATCAATCAGAACATTGAAAAAAAGGTATAAACTAACCATTCAGATCAATTTGCCAAATTTAAAACAACAGTCCGGGCGTCGCGTGGCGTAATGGTTAGAGCGGGCGCCCCATGTATAGAGGCTCAGTCCTCGCTGCAGTCGGCCCTGGTTCGAGTCCCGCGTTGGGCGCCATTTACTGCGTGTCATTCCCCCTCTCTCTGCCTCCCCTTTTCCTGTCTGTCTCAACTGTATTATCCATAAAGGCAAAAATGCCCAAAAAATATACTTAAAAAAAAAAAAAAACAGTCCAGGGCATCGTCATGTCATTGTCGCTGACAAACCAAAACCTTGTTCTGAAATGAATGTAATCTTGCCTTTTGACCTCACTCTGTGAATGTTTGTGCCTCTCGATGTTGGTCGGTTACTGCAGTAACAAACGCAGGCCTACATAAGGGCTGGATGGAGTCATCACATCACAATCATGTGACAGTGGTTGCAATAGATGTTGTATTTGTAGTTTCTACTGGCTTGAGTAACTGCAGTAGTGTAACTGTAGCAGTTGGAGTAGCTGGAGTACTTGTGCAAGGAAAGAGCGATTTCATGTTACTGTAGAGAGAATGACCCGGCAATTCAGCTTTTTTTTAAAAGACAGAGATTTTCCTTGTTAGAATTAAGTTAAAATAAATAATAACTTCTAAATAAGGTTTAAGCTCAAAGAGGGTCAAGGACAAAGTGTAAACAAGGTTGGATCCTGAGTGCTCCAGGGATGAAAACACATCCATGGGGAGTAGCTGGTTCAAGTACTCGCACTGCGTTGTATTACTGGGTGTACACTGTGAAGCTATGTAAATGCTTATCTGCATCTAAACATATTTATGTATTCAATAAAGAGATGGAAATCAGTTATGAGGAAAAATCACGTTTTAATTACACTTTAATCACTATGTACTGATGTATAAAACATGGGGCCCAGCGTGAGACTACTCCGTCTGACCCCTCACCCATAAATCTCCATTCAAGACTCGCCATTTTAATCAGAACTGGCATGAAATTTCATCTTTATCACAACACTTTTATATGTCAAGAAATAAAAAGTCAAAGTTAGAATCCAATTTAACCATTTTTCATGGTTTAAATACCCCAATACCCCATTTTCCCCCTTAAAAGCCAATTAAAATATGCAAAAGTACAATCCTTTAATTTTCTCATAAAAATGTAAATTACTCAAAATGGCTTGTTACAATCAGAGGAATTATTTAACAATGAAATATAAATCTTCACGAAATTATGAAGCAATGATCTCTGTCTTTGGTACAGTAACACATGTCTGCAACATTAAATAAAGAACAACAGGGATTTCATAGATGCAATATTAGGTCATCAGCATTACACGGCAATAATAGGAAACTTATTGTTTTTTGACTGAATAAATCTGTTGTGTGTCATGGCATGGGTCTCACAGATACTATACACTCACACCTCCTCTGTGGAAGCACAGGAGAGCTGGTCTCAGGAACCAGGAAGCAGCTACCTGTTCATTTATATACAGTATTGATCCAGGTGGTAAAAGGGGGAAACTACAAATCACTTCACTGATTCACACAGTTGTGTTCAGCAGAGTTCAAAGTATGTTTTAGGAATTATATTATTGTTCATTCACCTCAGTGACGGTAAGTGAACTCATTATGCTTCATGATGCGTTCAGTGTCCTCAGTTCTGTGGCAACATGTCTTCCAAATTAAATGAGAAAATATGTTGAAGAATGAGTCTTCGTGTTTTCTGTAAAGCTAACACTAAGTTTTCACCAAAGCAAACTCAGGATAACCAAGCACCAAGCTCAGAGTTATTCAATGACAATGTACTTTAAACATAGGCCTATATGTTTTCTTCTATGTCTATAGGTTAACCATCAATCACAGCCTATCAGGTTTTAAATGAGTCTGCAGATGAAATGTTATGCTATTAATGCTTTCAATTAGAAAGTAATGTAGGCCTATGCTGAGCTGACAATGATGCTCTCTGTCACCAGTGAGGGGAGCTCCACAGCAGAGGCTCCTGATTTACTTGGTGACTGATGAATCAGTGTTGGTCAGTTCAGTGGTAAAGATGAATTTGTCTGTGCTCTCATCACCTCTAGTCCAGCATCTGATTCATCTGATTTAAAAAAAAGCATGTTTTACAAGTGACATGGCTTTTTTCAAGCAACAGGACGCAGGTTGTACAAAGGACTCCAGACACATACAGTACAGCTAGTCCAGGCTGTTTAATCTGATGTCCACTATCAACATATACAAAACAAATCTGACCGCAAATCTTAAATTCTCAATGTGCCTCTGACTATGGACACAAAATAAATTTGAGATTGAACTCCAGTGAAGTCTGACCATTAAATTTGGCTTTGGCTGCTTTATACGACACATTCAATTCACTCCAATGGAAAACAGATTGTGTTTTGACCACAGTTACCAGTTCTGACTCCAATAGTTAATATCTTCTTACTTGCAGTGTTATTGTTAGTTTAAGGGCCTTAAAAAAATATGCTTCCTAAATCAGCTTCTTGCTGCGAACTACACACAAACTTACACAAACCCAGAATTTTCTGACTGAGTTCAGTTTTGGTTGTTTAACATGAAACATTTTCTGTGTCTTTTGTAATGGTTTGCGCTCTTCTCGCTGTTTTGAGGCGGGTTGTTTGGTTTGTGTCAGTCAAAGTGGATCAAATCCTGGATGAAGGAGAAGTAAGAATACCTAATGATGTTTTTGCTCAAATTTGAACTTTGATTGTTGCTGATTTTGTGATGAATATTTAATGTTATAGAGAAATACATCAGAATTACATCATGTTTTCAGGGGCTTTAAAGGCACAGACGCATTGATGAGATACGTTTCTCTCTCAGTCTGGCTGCAGCCAACAGATTCATTTATCAAATGTCCACACAAACTACTTTTTGTACTTGCCTGACTGAATTTAACAGCACATGCAAAATATGAAGCGGCACAAGTGTCTTCCATAGGGTATAGAAGAGTTGTTGACATCAGGGATTTAATTCATGCCACTGCCTGCCAGTCATTTTATTTTGACAGCATCTGTGAAGCCAAAGCTACAGTGAATAGGTTCATGTCTCAAGGAAAAACCTGTCCCACTGCCGACTGAACCTGATCCCCAAAGCTCACATCACTGTGAACTCTTTAATTTTTCATTTGAAAGTCTAGATCTCATTTCTAAATATGATTTCTAAAACTAGTGGTTAACACTATCTCCGTTCTGTCACAAATGTATAAAAGAAACTTCTGTCACTATCAATGTTGTTTGGTGATTTCACATTTTATCTAACCACTGTCCATTCTGCAAGTATATGAGCCCTTAATGAATTCTTCATAACACATTATAATACAGTTATAACTAGAAACAAGTCCTCTTAAAGTATTGAAGTCTCAACCTGTGGTCCAGTTACTACACTTCTGGATCTTTTAACTGCATCCTGTGGATGTTATTTGTCATGGGGAGGTAAAAATACTCAATCATCAATAAATAATTAAAGATAACTCAAGTGGTCATATTAAATATAACAAATATCATACATATAAATGTGTTAAATTTATAAGAAGTCAACAGTTTTATATGAAAATCATTAACTTTTTTGTTTTTAAACCAGTTATTGACACCTTACAAAACTTATAGTAATTGATAAATACATCTTTAAAAACTGGTTAACAGTTTAATTGTTGTGTGTTTTGTGTCATTTTATTAACTGCCGCTGCTTGAATGCAAAAAGGAGTTTAACATAAGTGTTCCCCTGAATAGACAGACATGCAGAATAAGATAATTAGGAATAATCATTTAGTCTGAAATAATGCTTTTGTTAATAAAGATAATCATGCTTTTCTTTCAATTATAGTAAAGATTAAATAACATAAAGAAAGGCATTAGGTAAAAGAATAAAGTTCTTAAATCTTTCACTCATTTTTGGAATATAAATTAAAACCACAACGTATAATATCCCCTTTTCAATGAACAGTTAAGTATTATGGCCTCCTGCAGTGAAAAAGAAAAGTGCCTCTGTCTCGGACAATGAAGCTAAATCAGAGCGTCACAATGGCTGTGGGAGCAGCCAGGCTGGTGCATTCAACACATCCATCTATAGGCATCATTTTTATAATAGGATCATGAAATTTGGATAAAGACTTTACAGTTCAAATGGTCAAATCTCTTCTTATACTGCACAGTCTTTCCCCCTTCATTCCTCCTCTTTTGTGCCGAATGTGTGTTAATATTCACGCAGATTGGTCGGTCTTTGGATTTGGTGAAACTGGATACAACTCTCACAATCTGACTGGCAGATCTCTCACCAAGTACACAAAGCAGCAGACCGTCATATCTACTGTACGTATAACTGAAGGGCTTTCAAGTGCTGGAGAAAAAGATGAAAAACTGCTTTTCATTTGATGATCACTGAAAAAAAAAGTCCTGATTGGCTGCTATTTGAAGATATTATTGATGGAAATGAACCTTTGGCTACTTGATAAGTTGTTATTGTAAATGTTGTCTAGTGCAAGCGACTGTTTTTAAGAGGGAAAATCATATAAAGATGGTCACTCATGATGAGACGTAATGCGACAAAATACAACCAACTGACCAACCGGTCACTTTGTGTTGCACTCTCAAGCAGACATGACTCCGTCTTCACGTTTGGCAACTTTATTTGTCCCGGTTCGTTTCATTTTTTTGTTTGTTAACGAGCATACACACAGACGCAGGAGGCACATGTAAAACAACAACAACTCTGCTGCGCGCCGGCTGATGACATCACGTCACCTCTGACCTCAGTCAGAAAAAAATAAAATATATAAACAAAATGAAAGCACAGTTTAAATAGCTTATATTTACTCTTTTAGCTCTTTAGCTCACTGGCATAGAAATTATAAAAATGTAAAATATAAAAATGTAAATTAAATAATGCATGTTATATCTAGGTCTCAACACCCTCCCCCACTAAATAAAATGTTGCCAAACATTTTCCTAATCTCTTAACTAGTGAACTCTTTGTGAAAAGGTAAGTAAACAGTTGTATATGACACACAAAACATTTTCTTTTACAGGATGATGCGGTTGCACTCTCTTGATAGTCCATTCTCTGTTTTCTTTATAAAAGTCTCTCATGGCCACAATACAAGACCAAATAATATAATCCATAAGTATTGAAGGATGCATAGTCCGTTGAAGCATTGGTGGGCCCCCCAAATCTTCACAAATGGGACAAGGAAACTACCATTTACATCCATAACTGTGTGTTAACACATTTCATAGCCATGTACTAAGTCTATTCTGTACACACTACTAATTCCTACTTTACAGTATGTACCACACTACTGTCTTGACTACAAAATACTAGAATGACAACCCCCCATTTTCTGTAGTTATTATTAAAATAAATGTTCAGATAACCTGTTATTTTTTTATATTCTGTAATGTGTGTCAATTACTAGACTATAACTTATGTAACATATCAGAAATAAACTAACTTATTGAATTGTCTGGTGTGCGTGTGTATCTCTATTCATGACAAAAAAAGATACATGGATGATGATCTTGTCGGCAGGTCATGGCTGGTCTCAGAGGGCTCTCTCACACCGACAGGGCAGGTTTTCAGCTGCTGAAAGGTTGGCTGGCCTAGCTGGTCATAGGTGTAGACACGCCTGGGCTGTCGAGCTCTCTTAGGCCTTTCTCCCTGTGTGTCAGCATTGCTCTGCTCATCCTCGGATTCCACAGCTGGAGCGTCACTCTTTTCCTCGTCGCCATGTCTGTCCTCCACATGTTCCTCTTCTGAGTGTTCCTCAGGTATAAACGCCACCTCAGGTCTGTCTCTGGGCGTGTCACTCCTGGGGCAGAACTCTCTTGCTTCTGCATTGAGGGGCAGATCTGCATGTCTCACTGCTGTCCACAAGTGATACTCATCTTCGCTGGAACTGTCTGTGTCAGCTGGGTAAGTGTTGCGCTTGTGTGTATGTTGTCTTCCTGTTCTCTGTTTTGATTTGTTTCCACTGTTTTTCTCTTTCAGGTTGGATTCACCCACCTCTGGCTCTTCAACCAGGTAAGGACACGGTAGGAGTAGGTTTCTGTGTAATACACGTCTTCTCCCAGTTCCTTGCAATGGCTCAACCACATAGACTGGACTATCAGGGCCTTTCCTTCCCTTGACAACATAAATCACATCTTCCCAGTAGCTGCGCAGTTTTCCAGTGCCACCTCTGGGTGTGAGGTTTCTCACCAGGACATGATCACCTGACTCAAGTGTTGAGCTCCATGCACGCTGATTGTAATTTTTCTGTCCTCTTTTAGCACTTTTCTTCATATTCTGCCTCGCAATGGCATAGGCTTCTTGCATGACTTCTCTCCATTTTTCTGCATAGCCTGTCTGTGACTGGTTTCTCTCCTCTCCTCTCCTGGGGAACATCAGGTCCACTGGTAGTGTTGGTTCACGGCCGAAGAGAAGGAAGAATGGAGAAAATCCTGTTGCCTCATTCACAGTTGAGTTATAGGCGTGGACCACTTTGTTAAGGTGCTCCTTCCACCTTGATTTCTGAGACTCCTCCAGTGTGCGCAGCATTCCAAGCAGTGTTCTATTGAAGCGCTCTGCAGGATTTGCTTGCGGATGATATGGAGAGGTGCGGGAGTGACGAATACCACAGTAGTCTTGGAGCTTGTGAAACAGAGTGTTTTCAAACTCTTTTCCCTGGTCGTGGTGTATCTTGGATGGGAAACCAAAACGCATGATAAAGTCATCAAAGAGTTTTCTGGCTGCTGTCTTCCCAGACTTGTCTCTTGTTGCATATGCCTGCGCATATTTAGTAAAATGATCAACAACTACAAGTATGTATTCCTCACCTCCCTTACACTTGTCCAGATGTAAGTAATCGATGGAGATCATCTCAAACGGTGCAGAAGTCTCTATACTCTGTATAGCTGTTCTGGTTACTCGGTTCGGTTTTTTTCTCTTGATGCAGCGACACACTTTAGTCACGTAATGTTCCATCTCCTGTCTCATCTTAGGCCAAAAGAAGCGTTCTCTCGCTAGAGCTACCATTCTATCTGCACCTAAGTGTCCCATTTCTTCATGTAGTTGTTTGTACAGGACTGGTTTCAGAGACTCAGGAACAACTAACTGTTTTCTTGTTGCAGTTTCTCTTCTGAGGATACCATCACCATCTATCTGCAGGCGAGGCCACTCTCTGAGAAGCTGTCGGACACTTTCATTCTCTCTCAGCTTGTCTTTATGTTTCAGATGGACATGTGTTTTTTTCAAAGTCACTACTCTGTTTATGACTAGGTCTGCATTTTGAGCTGCACTTATGTCGTCTGCTGCAAGAGGCTGAATTGGCTCTGAGATGTTGCATCCTTCTGGCAGCGCATCTTCATTGCAAGTAACAGCAGAGATCCAATTCACTTCTCCTGTCTTGTCTATGTCCAGGGCTTTCCTGATGCATTTGACGGTTTCCTGTTGACACTCCTCAGTGCATTCTTGGATGACATCCTCGATGGATTCTGGTCGGCGTGACAGGAAGTCTGCATCCCTATTTGCCGTTCCAGGTCTGTATTTCAATGTGAATCTATAATCCGCCAACTCTGCCACCCAGCGGTGTCCGGATGCATTCAGTTTTGCTGACTTTGTGACATACGTCAGGGGATTATTGTCACTGTAAACTGTAAAGTGGGGCGCATGGAAAAGATAGTCCCGAAACCGCTCTGTTATGGCCCATTTCAGCGCCAGGAATTCTAATTTGCCAGAGTGTAACTTGTAATTCCTCTCTGCTGCTGTTAGGGTCCTTGATCCATAGGCTATCACTCTGAGAACGCCCTCTTGACGCTGGTACAAAACTGCACCTAGACCTTCTTCAGAGGCGTCGACATGTAACACAAAGGGTTTCTCCAGATCCGGATACGCCATGACTGGTGGATTTGTCAACTGGTCCACAATTTTGTTTAGTATTTCTTTGTGGCTTGCTGTCCACTGTACTGGATGAGAAGGTGGCAACTGAGCAGATTTGCGGCTAAGCTCCTTTTTCTTTTGACTTTGTTTCACCTCAGACTTGGGCTTGGCTAAGAGTTCATAAAGGGGCTTGGCTGTCCTAGAAAAGTCTGGGATGTAAGATCGGTAATAACTAAGGAAACCCATTAGTTTTCTCACCTCTCGCACAGTAGTTGGTGTTTCATGTTTCAGTGCTTGAACCGCCTCTGCTTCTTTAGGGTTCATCTTGTATCCTTCTGCAGAGATGACACGACCTACATAACAGACCTCACTTTTGAAAAAGTCACATTTTTTTGGTCTCAGTTTTATGCCACACTCCTGCTGTCGTCTGAGCACCTGTCTCACATTTTGAATGTGTTGATTGAAGCTGGAGCTAAAAACCAATACGTCATCCAAATATGGGACACATACCTCGTCTCTGAGGTCTCTCAGACATCCCTCCATGTAGCGTTGAAAACAGGCAGGGGCGTTGGTCAGCCCGAATGGAATCCTCACCCATTCATAAAGTCCCCATGGTGTTATAAACGCGGTGCAGGGTCTGCTTTTCTCACTCACAAAGCCCTGATGATAAGCTTTTCCCTGGTCCAGCACCGTGAACCAGGAATTGCCACCAAGGTTGTCAAGGATCTCTTGAATCCTCGGGATGGGATGACGATCAGGCAGTGTTTTCCCATTCAGTAGCCTGTAGTCTATACACAGCCGCAGGGTCCCATCTTTCTTCCTGACGCATACTACAGGTGAGGAGTATGATGAGCAGGACTCCTGGATCCAGCCTCGGTTGAGTAAGTCCTGTATGTGTGTTTTAACTTCCTGATAGAGATGTTTAGGGATTGCATTGTATGTTCTTTGGACAGGCACATTGTCTTTTAGCTGTATCTCCATCTCCAAATCTTTAATGCACCCTGTATCCCAGTCATCCTTTGCAAAAACATCACATTCTTCCCTGAGCATTTGTTTTACCTGCTGCTGCTGGTCTTCTGACAGATGACTCAGGTCCACAGGTGGATCCCAGGGCTCACCTCGTGATTCTCCACTCAACTGCTGCGCAGGCGGAGCAGCACTGCTGTCTGATGCTTGTGGTGTCTGTTCCTCAGTCGACTTTGTCTGCAATGGGTAGATGGCAACAACACTGTGCAGCAGGCCGATTGTGGTGCGACTGCAAAGCACAATATCATTATCAGTCATATTTTCCACAGTTACTTCAATTTTACCATTATCTTCTGAAGGAAGCTCAATCACTTGTTCTCTGATGGTGAGGCCAGATGGCCATGGTGTCTCAGGGTTTGGCTCTAACACTACAAGTGATGCACTTACCACACTCTTGTTTAGCCGACCACACTGTACAACCATCACTTTGTTCCTTGGAATGGTCACTGATTGTCTGCCTACTCTGGCTAAGTGGGGTTGGTTTTCAGGCTTTTGCTTTTTCAAAACAGATAAAACAGCTCTTGCAGTTCTGTGGCCTACCTCCAGGGCTGTGCAAAGTCTCTTAACCATCTGACCTGATGAGTTGCAGTCTTCAGTTGTGTCATTGGTCAGGGCCAGTTCCTCGATTACATTAAAGCCAATGATGGGGCGTTCAATGTCGCTGTTGGCCACAAGGATGGGTACCAGGACAGGTTTGTCGCTCATTCCAGCTACAGCATCTTTGGATAAGGTGACTTCAATTTCCATCCATCCCTTATATGGAATTTCAGTTCCGTTAGCAGCTGAAAGCTCCAATGATCCCTCTTCAAGCAGCTCAGTCACTGGTCTCACTTCAACATCTGGTAGGTGCACAGTTTTCCAGTTGGCTCCCACAATTGATACCTGTGAACCAGTGTCCCACAGTATTGTAGTGTCCACTCCTCCTAAAGAAGCTCGAACTAGACATCTTTTCCCAACCAGCTTCGCCGTTTGCAGCTGTTTACCAGTGAGAGGCGCTCTTAGACTGAAGAGTTCTGCTTTCTCTGAGTTTTCTGCTGGACATTGCAGGATTTCAATTTTGCTTGTGCTGGCTGTAATGTTTTTCATTCGGCATCCTAATGCCCAGTGTTCTGTGCTGCCGCACTTGTAACAGTGATCACATTTTCCTCCAGGGTTTGACTGTTGACATTTCCGACACTGTCTGCTATTAACAGTCTTTGGTCGTGCGTATTTTCGACTTGGGTCTTCACTGACTCTCCTTTGTTGAACATGGGACTGAGGGGCTTGTTGAAGACTTGCAATGTGTGTGGTGAGGTTCTGAATAGCTTCACATATGGCCTTGTTACCTTGATCAACCTTTTCCATGAGTGTATCACGTTTGTTTGTTTCACCACTTTTTTTCTTGTTTGGTTCTGGCACATGTTCAGTTTGTTCATTTTCTTCACTAATTGCCGCCACTCTGATCATTTTTGCTTTTGATGTGGTTGACAACTTGTTCTTTCTTTCCATTTCCAGGCTGTATGCAGCTGTCATTTTCTCCAGAAGGACTTCATCTGTGACTTTGGGGTTTTGTAAGTATGGCTTTATGTCCGTCCGAATAGTGTCATCATGAAGACCAGTCATTACTGTTTGAAGGAACTGATTTTGAATTAGTTCTGCACTGTACTTCAAACCAGACTTGACTCTATCTGAAGCGAGGACAATTTGTTGTCTCAAGTCCATGGCTCGCATCAAAAACTGTATGGGCGTCTCTTTGGGCTCCTGAACTGCACGTGTGAGGGAGTGATACAGCTCTGTAGCGTCTTTTTCAATGTAATGAGTCCGTAGAATTTGTCTGAGGGCCTGCAGTGTCAGGTCTATCCTACTCTCCAAATAACTCTTCAGTTTTGTTCCTGGAGCTATTGCTTGAATGACAGCCTCGACAACTTCTCCCTCCTCATATCCTTTTTTTAGTGCCCTTTGAATCTGTCTCTCCAAACTTGAGTAGGTTAATTTGTCCTTTTGATTTGGTTCTCCAATTTGTCCAGTTATTTTTAACTCTCTCCTGTACAGCGGATGGACAAAAGACACATTTGGACTACTTACAGCAGCTGTTGCATTCAGGTTTGAGCCATTTTCCCTTTGTCCGTCTGTAGATGCAGTTTCATCTTTGTCCACATGGTGGTGCTCTTGTAATGCATTTTGAGGCAGGAGTCCGTCGCTATCCTCAACTTTCGCTTTTATTTCGTCAATTTTGTCATTTAATTGCAGCAAAATAGACATTCCTTCATCCTCCAGTGAGATAATATCTTCTCCTTCTATCGTCTGAAGAATAAGCCTTCTCAACTTGCGAGGTGAGTCTTTATCACGTTCCTCCACTGTAAGGCCAAGTACTGCACACACATCATTCAAATCCGGTGCTTTCAGTGTCAGTAACTTTTCTTCTATCTCTGCCATAGCACTTTCCCATTCTGGCGACATCTGTTGCATCTTCGACATGATAGAAAACGTTTACCTTCACTGTATGTGGCTTTAGATGTCTGTAGGCTTGGTTAGCAGCTAGCATTAGCTCTTACGATGTCCGTGTTGGTTGCTCGTCATTCGTCTTGCTTCACGCTGAAGAAAAACTTCCAACCGGGCGGAAACACCAAGTTTATGTTGCACTCTCAAGCAGACATGACTCCGTCTTCACGTTTGGCAACTTTATTTGTCCCGGTTCGTTTCATTTTTTTGTTTGTTAACGAGCATACACACAGACGCAGGAGGCACATGTAAAACAACAACAACTCTGCTGCGCGCCGGCTGATGACATCACGTCACCTCTGACCTCAGTCCAGAAAATATAAAATATATAAACAAAATGAAAGCACAGTTTAAATAGCTTATATTTACTCTTTTAGCTCTTTAGCTCACTGGCATAGAAATTATAAAAATGTAAAATATAAAAATGTAAATTAAATAATGCATGTTATATCTAGGTCTCAACATTTGCAGCACCGATCGTAACAGCTTCAAATTCTGCAGGATGAGTTCTGGTGAAGAGGCATCTCTTTTGTTTCAACTTGCTTGATTTTATCAGGAGAAGTTAAGAAACTACCAGATTTTCTGGCTGTTATTTGGACACACCTAACAAAGTCTTAATTGCATTTTTTTAATAAATTAACTTGTATGTGTTTACTTTGTTCGTTAATCTTTACACGTAACATCTAAAAGAATGATTAAGTCTCCAGTGTGGACCTGCAGCCGTTGAGTTAAATTTTTTGGGGGGGTAAGATATTTGTGTTTGTCTTACAAAAGGGGGAGCTGTTGAGGCAGAAACTGACAGTTAAAAATTCCAATGAATGGCAGCGCTTGTTGTCTTCACACTGACATTTTCAGTGATCCCACATAAGACAGACAGGACGACTGTGTGGCTGCTGGCTGCAGCCAGCGCCTACTGTCTGCTCTGTCCTCCTTCACATCGATTACGTGCTGAGGAGTTTGTCGCCTGATTGGGTTGATTAGTGTCATGGAGGGAACAGCCTCTAAGGTCAGAAATTCAAGGGGTTTTGTTTTGTTTGTTTTTTGTCCCAAGACAATAAGGCAACACTTTAAATCCTCAGTCACCACAGGAAAATCCCAGTGAAACACTCTAAAACTACTACAAACACACTGTTGTATGACGCCGACGTACCGCTGAGCAAGGCACTTCACAGCAAACTGATTAATATTAACATGACACTTAATGGAGGAGCTAGCATGTCAGAATCTTCCTTATAAATGTGATTATATATTTCCACCCAGGCAGACTCTCTTCATCTAAAAGACTTCATGTGGACTGATGTCAACTGTCCATTAAGACTCTGAGTGACTCAGACAGAAAAAAAAAAAAAAAGATTTGAGAGCTGCTGCACATCCAGTGTATAACATGAATCTGGACATGTTCCAGCTAAAAGGCAAAAATGTTTCTCTGTTAATGGGTCACATCTCAGCCTACGGTGTCACTGTTTAGTCCTCACAACTTAATGTGTAATGCTGAAACAAACAGACCACTTCTATTAGAGTCCATTAACAAATTAAAACAACCCCTCAGTTTATTCTAATGGTAGAAAAAAAAAAAACGTACGTGAAGTGAATGTGAATGTGTGATATTCGCCAAACAACTTAATGCACTATTTCATTTTATTAATTATGCTTTTGAGCTTAAAAAATATATTTTCCTACAGAAATAAGAAACATTTTAATATTAGCTCTCATCTCTTAATGTGTTGAAGTGAAAAGCTCCATAGTGAAAAGGCACAGAGGAGTTCACTAAACTTATGTTTTAGAATATGAAGCGCTCAGGTCGTCTTGACAGAGTTGGACAGAGAGGAATCTCTTTTATACATTACACCACTTTCTATGCAGTTTGTAGCCAAATGTTGGGGCTTGCACAGATCAATTTGACAGTTTAATACTGTTTTGTAAATTTTTTGACGGCACATATTTTCCAATGTAGTGCAGAGCTGTTCGACCCAAATCCCCTCATCGCCTACAATGTTTAATGCCTTTTGTTAAACGCTATATGAAACACAACAGGTGGTAGCTGTAATTATTTGGTAAAATCATCATCAACATGTTTTTTTCATTTCCAGAATGATCAGCAGTTTTCTATGATAGGCTAAATAAATTGCTCCTTTCTGACTCTCATCCAAAGCTGGAAACACATTTAAACTGTAAGGGACAACATCATGTACTCACATCACTTGATTTTAAATTTTACTCCATAAAATATTTTGTAAAAGGATGAAATTTGTACCGTTGTAAAACTTTTTGATAACAGTTTACAAAGCACGCACACACACAAACACACGTACACACACACACATTATTTAAGGTAACATTGTGTTCAGTTTCTTAACAAATATAAAGCCTGACCGTCTCATCACTCATGTAACTGAGGGAGAGTAAATGAATTCTTCTGAGATGAGGAAAAATGTTATAATCTTTATTCTCACACAGTATTTGGGTCATATCAACAATAGCAGATCTTTTCAAGAGCATGCTTAAAAACACCCCATATGGAGCAAAAAACGACACTTTCATTCAACAAAAGCTATTAAATATAATTTACAGGGGAGTGAAATCTTCCACCGAAGACAATGATCAAAACACAAGTTGAAAACTTGTCTTCCTTGATATGATATCGACAATGAATTCAAACTCATGAGCTATAACTTCTCCATGGTCCCAAATTAACTTATGAAACTTTATACAAAAATGTGCTACACAGACCAGCAAGGTTAGAAACTATTGTCAGGATGTAAGAAATCAACCAACAGAATAAACAAAATACCCAATGCAGCTCACTGTGTACTTTAACTAATGTAGGACTGACTGTATTGCACTATAGTGATTTCTACTGTTTTAAAATGACTATAAAGTGGGTTACAACATATTCCTCGTGTCCTCCCTTTTGACGTGATCAAGTGTCTTGTCGTGGCACTTGCTCTTTTTGTTCTGGTGAGTTTTGACATGTTTTGCCAAGTGGTCACTCCTCATGAACCTCTTGCAGCAGTCCGGGCAAACAAAGCGCTTCTCCCCCGTGTGAGTCCTCAGGTGTCTCTGCAGCTCGTCCGACCTGGTGAAACTCTTGCCACAGAACAGCCAGTTGCACACAAACGGCCGCTCTCCAGAGTGCCACCTCAGGTGCGCTTTGAGGTGAGAAGTTTTCCCGTAAACTTTCCCGCAACCCGGTATGTGACAAATGTGCTGCTTCTTCTTCCCGGGCTCGTCGCTGGACGTGGAGGACTGGCAGTTCGGACACCTGCACCTCCTGCACCGCCGCGCCGTCGCGAGCGGGGACTTGGTGTGCAGCAGAGCGGCGATCTGCGTCTGGTACTGCGCAAAGTCCGTATGTCCCAGAACCAAGCCCCTCTGCAGCTGGAAGCGGTGGTGACTGATGGAGGAAGTGTGGCTTACGTGGTTCCCCTGCTGCAGGCTCCACCACGGAATATCCTCTCCAGAGTTTGGAGACAACTGTCTTTGCTGCTGGTGCACAAGGCCGGAGGGTCCCGTGACAAAACTTGGCATAGCGGGCGGGATGGGAGTTGGGGCTGCGTAACTGACGGCGGGGACGTAGGTGGGAGGGCAGGTGGACTGCAGGGACTGCATGGAGCAAGGTAACATCTTCACCGGGGAGAAGTCATAGGGGTAGGATGGGTCCGCCGGAGGGGTGAGGGGCAGTTCGTGGTGCGAGCTGAAGGAGCTCTGGATGTGCGCGGTCAGCTGGGGCTTGGATGATAGTCCGAAAGTGGAGTTGGTGCCCAGGCTGCTCTGAGGGTTCCCCTCGTTAGTCCACGGGTGAAATAAACGCGAAGGGGAGCCAAGAGTCGGGTCGTAAGGGACCTGGAGGAAATCTGTAGGGTTGGATCCGTGGTGATGCCCAATCCGGTTACAAGTGGCAGCCAGGAGAGCCAGCGGAGAGTGCTTACAGTTCTCTGGAGAAGAGTTTGGAGTGCGATCCTGGAGAACAGACACACACATTTTCCCCTCTATGTTACAATCATCACTCAACACAAACCCAGGTTGTAATAAATATACGCTGCCTTTCTATTCTTCAGACGCCAAAACACGCTGAAATGATTTGTCACAACAGTTTTCAATCTCATCTGCACTGAAATCGATCCTGAACCTGAACGTGTCATAAAAGTTGACACGTTATGTCGCAGCACGAATCATTAGCGTTAGTAATTAAATTGTAGGACAGCAGCTGCAGTTTTTTTTTTGTAACACAACAACAAGGCACACAGGGATAAAAAATTAGACGTAAATCGACTCGGACGTGTGTACAGCAAGTTTAGAAGTTATCAAAGTGGTGAAAGTAAACAGAAAGTTGCGCACAAACCTGAAGAAAAGCCTGGAGAGTCTCATTCCGCAGTACCGCTACTGCTGCCATGGTAAACGTCCTCGCTCCCCTCGCGACGGAAACAAAATAAAAACTAAAAAAAAAAAAAGAAGCTCCGCACTAATTTAGATAAAATGTGAGCATTCGCAGTTAAAAATATCTGGTGGAGCAGGTCTTCACTCTCCAGTGCTTCCTCTCTCGGAGATATCCTTGGTCTATCTGAAGAGTGAGGGATCACTTCTTAGAATTTGATAAGGACTTTGGTGGGCCGCCAGCCAGTCAGAAATAAGATTTATTACTTTGAAGTTTGCCGCTGCCCAATCATCAAAGAATAGCGGCTCTTTGAGAGGGGAAAGCAAATCCTTTGAATCCACAAAGCTCCTATGGTGTGTTTGTTGGTCTGGATAAAGGAGCTGATTATTAGGGGGGATGGGAAGGGAGGAGATAAAGGCGGGACAATTAATGAAGTAATCACTATGTGGGAAATGTATATACACAAATAATTGGATTTTCTTGATCAAAGACCCCCATGCCGCCTGGAGACCCCGGTATTGGATGCTGTAGTCATCTGATCCTCTTTTTGTAATTAAGGATTTGTAGCAGAACCCTATGTGACAATGTGACATTGTTATCTCTGGAGATCTCCAAGAGCGTTGCCTCAACTGCTTGATGCAGGAAAGAGACCAAATCAAGTGACTCAACACAAAGTTCTCATCTCTGAAGAATCTGTGTCTCTTTTACATTTCTAATTTGAATTAAAATTTCTTTGTTGTGCCTTTGAACTACAACACAGCATTAAACACTTAATTATGCCCTCTCTGAATTATTTAAATACTTCTTTCTCCTTCACTCATTTCAATCAGTTGTTTTATCAGAACTTACTCCTAATTTAGATTTTTTTTTTTCGCTCCCACTTTGATGAGCATTAAAATTTACACCCTGTCAAGCTGAGAGCCTGAAGAAAAAATACTAATACAGTAGCTAATTCAAATGAATGTTAGTTAAGCCACATAGGGGGAAACCTCTGTTTTAAATCAGGTGACAATGGCAGCACTTTGTGGGTAGTGATGTCTCTATTATGTTTCTTTATGAACTTGTCATATGTCTGGGGAGGAAGTTCACATTCAGGGAAAAGACAGGATTTCATGCACCACAGAATCCAAACGAAACAGAGGTATTTGTACTGCGAGGGGAGTTTAAAACAAAGACTAAACTCACATATCATATTTGTCCTCTTTTTTGTTTCAGAACAGTTAATGAAGGCAAAAGTATGCAGTTTTCATAAGATAATATCCAAACTTTTGTGGCTGAGGAGTGGAAATGGAAGTTGTAGTTTTCTATATCAACTCTCTGATCTTTATCTGGCTTCCCTGCAGAAACAATCACTGTCCTCTCAACTAGTTTGGAGCGGCAGATTTTGAATTAGATCTGTTCCTTTGAAGGGATTAATGTTCCCAGTCCTCTCCCACGGCTTTATACACAGTCATGAGGGAAAGGGGGAGCCCTGCTGGGCTGCACTGGAGCCACGTTAAAATACAAAACTGGCTACAGGAGTGCTGTAGTCGCACCGTTGACTGATACAGAGAAAAAACAGTGGAGATTAAACCTTGTTTACATCAAGTTATGGCAGCTGTTGGTGACGAAGCTTAAAGAGTTCGGCTCGCAAAAATGTGCAGAAAACAGGGAGGTCACTGCTTTGAATTCTGAGCCAAATTAAACATGTTTACACAAAGAGTGTGTGTGTGTCTGTGTGCTTTTGTCGCTCCTGAGAATCATCCCCACAGATGTCACATTATACATGACGAGTGCAATATATGTGTGAAAGTTTTTAGTTTTTTTTTTAATGATCAATAAATATTGGCCCCTCCTTCCTTTGCAAACCGTTTACAAGTTGTAACTAATTGCTTTATGAATGGTTAATAAATCATTGCGTGCACATCGATTAGAAGCCATATTAAAAACAAGTTTGGGGTTACCAAGTTGTTATTTATCCTCCTTCAGCGTGACACTTCTTTCATCTCTTCATCTCTTTAATTCATCATTAAGATGGATTTTTGTAAAGGAAAACATTTGATCAATGAGTCAATATACAGATTTCATGGTTCATAAAGAGTTTGAGATTTATAACTTGATCATTAAGAGACAGAGAGGATCAGACATTGTCCACATTCTGGTGACCCAAAACTTGTGCCTATTAACTGTAACTAATCTGTTAATCAGTATTAAATGACCATAAAAAAGCCAAATTACTTGTTAATCATGCTTCAGTGGTGCACACTTTTATACCATGCTCAGTGATTTTGACACAAAGGAGCTCAAATCAGGTGAAAATATTTTACAGATCTCTTTTTTTAACCTTTCAATTAGGTAATCATTTTTGTTTCAACTATTGGTAAAATATTAATAGACACACCTGGCTTTCCCATTTTCTGTATTAGTAAGAAGGGGTTTTAATGCAAATGAATCAGTAATGAATTAACATTTTAAGTCAAAGGAGGTGTCAGGTAGGTCGAGGATTAACACCAACAGTGATTTCTTTACAACCTGGCAACACCTGTCATTCTTATTAACTGCTTATTGCCGTTCTATAAAGCATAAGTAAATGAATTATTGACAAATTCAATTAATAACTTGTACAGTAAACTCTTTATTAAGGACATCCTACAAAAAGCATTAGACCGATAATTTTCCTGTGAATTGCACTTACTACTTCACTTTGTGTGTTTTGAGATACAGGCAAGGCAATTTTATTTGTATAGCCCATTTTTACAAACAGTTTGTCTCAAAGAGCTTTACATGGCATCATAACAACATCCTCTGCCCTTCGACCCTCACATCGACTGAGGAAAAGGTGGGCGAGTGACAATTATAAAGTTACTGTTCACCTCAGACATCACAGTAGTAAACATTTTCATAATGTACTACAAAAGTTGATATCTGTGCCGTCACTTACTTTTTGCCTCCAGGTTTAAATGTCAGATAAATGTCAAACGTTGTAATCTGCTCTCTTATGTCGAACCAGACAACTGTTGAAGTAAAGGGACAACCACCCCAAAACAGAATTCATTTCTCTATGATTCTGAACAGCAGCAGTGACTGGTGGACATGAAAAGAGGAAGTATTTATTCTGATTTTGGGTGGATTTCCACATACTAAATCAGCTTTACATGTGAGCTGTCATGCTAAGAGAAATTTCAGCCATATGTGACAACTGCATTAATTTTTGCGAACCACCGGCATTACCAAATTATTGGTGTCTTCCTTTGAGATACTCGGTTGAGCCCTAAATGCAAGTTCTTACATTTTAATGCATCTCAATGGGAATCCAGCTGAGGGATGGATTTGCCTGAGCAGGACTTTGATATAGTTTGTAAGAAATTCATGACTGTGTGCTTGACACAATGTCCAGTCCCCGAGGTAATTTACTTGCTCCAAACCTTTACCTTCTTATGGCCATGCCTGAAGTTTCACAGGGTCACCTCAGCAGCGGTTTGGCTTAAAGAAGATTTCCCTCTGGCATTTGATGGGAAAATTAACTCAGAGGAACACCCACTGCAATAGTTTTCTGTCTGTATTCTCTGAGGTTTGAACATGGTATCAGTCAGTGCCATTCGTGTTCTTCATACAGCACTTTAAAGCATAAAGCAGAGAGTCGAGCAACACAAACACTGTTCACAGGTGCAGACTTGTATGAAGCTGCATATAGGGACCTGCAGAAGATTTAAAAGGTAGTAAGATAGTCTTTTAAGAATTCTTATAATCTACAAAAAATGAAAATCTTAGACAACAATGAAATGAATAAGTGAGTGTGCGTACCATATTCCTCTCTTGATCAGAAATACAAATTTAAACCAAAATGAAGCCCTGGATTAAAGTTCAACAGGTAACAGTTATTCCTGTAAAGACTAGGGGCCACATTATTTTCATAATACTATTAGTTTTTAACAGGATGTGCAAACAAAAATAGATGTTGAAACCAGTAAGAAAACTGTTAAGACACACAGATACTAAACAAACCTAACCTGGTCATAGAAGCTGCATGGCTTCATGTGGCTCAAGTCGATTTTTGTATTAATCAGAATTTTGTTTTTGTTCAAAGTTTTGCATAAGCTGCAAAAGCAATCATTAACTACAAGGAAAAATGCTAATAATCAGAACTGGTAGTTTAAACACATTTATTTGTCTCATATAAAACAGCAACTTACTATAAATAAATAGAAATTTACAATAAATGTCACGTGTGTTGTTGAGAAGCAGTTTGTTTTGGTCCAGTCGAGTGGTGAAAAGGGAAATCTGCAGAAGAGAGAGAAAAGCTGTGTTGGTATTTGAATTTCACAACACAATCAAAATACCTCAAATACATGTTCATTGCTCAATTTTCAGATTACATTGTTCGCTTTGAATGATGTGCAGCTTATTGCACTGACCCCAAAAGTCTGTGAGAGAGTGGAGCAGCGTGCGATTTTGACATCTGGAGGGAGCTGAGGGTGAGGCTCTATGGATTTGACAGAGTCGAGGGGCAACGCCACAACACGAAACCCTTTTTAACTTTCCATATTCTCTGGACAGTTGGAGCGAAAACAGGTTCCATATCTGTCTCATACGAGAGATATCAGAGACTCCGGGTGGGGGGGTGGGCAAGGGAGAGCGTGAGGGGTTTGGGGGGGGGATGCATGTGTGAGAGCGAGAGTGAGCTCGAGTGTGTGGGAGAGAGAGAGGGAGAGGGAGAGACGCTCGAGGCTACTGGGTACTTGAGCCGCTATAATGGTGTCTCGTATGAGAAAACATCTGTGAATTTCCTCAGTGATCTACAACAAAGTATAACTCAGAGCAGTCACTCAGCAGACCTTTGAAGTTGCTGTCTGACAGAAAGCTGCCATTGTTCGCAGCCCCCAACACACAGAAACTCCAACTTTGGTCTCACTAATTTTCCCCTGCAATGCGATACAACTCTTTTTTCTCTCTCGTGAGCCCATGAAGCTGGGGACCTCTGCATATTCAAGAGCAAAGAGCAAAGCCTTGGCAATGTGCGGGGTTAGCCCGGGGTCACAGAAGGCGGGACAGGTCAATTTACCTTCCCTCGGCCCACCCTGGATGCCTTAATCCAGCCTTAAAGAGGGAAACTCTCCACCTTAATGATGACACACTGGGTTACAGCCGGAGACACTTAGAGAGATACTTAAATATTCAATTGTTGTGCAGCTGAACAACAGTTTGGAAATATTGTGAATAAATCTCTATACTTAAGTGCTTTTCTATGTGTTATAGATATCCTGAGTGTTTGAGCATGTGTCAAATAATAACATCTATAAACACTTGAATTGCACACAACAGATTGTTTGGTTTTGGCACCAAACACAAGAAAGAAGGAAAGAAAGAAGTTTTTTTAATCTGTTCAGGTTTGTAATGTCTTTTCACACAACAAGAAGATCCTTGTTCCTCTTGTGGACGCAATGGAAACATTGGGGGAGTGAAATGAACTGTGGAAAAATGTATCTTCATCCCAACACTGATATAAACAACATGTTAAATACTGAATAACTGACTAAACGTGCCTTTAAGTATTGTGCTTCCCATGTCGATGAATAATAAAGCTGAAAGGAGAGAAATATATGAGCGAGTGCAGACAGTATAGTCACAAAGTGTAGACTATCTGAGGGAAAATAAAGAGAAACAAATAAGTTGTTGGACATTTTAAAAGGTGCTATTTGTACATTATTTCCTGAGTAATTGACAAAATCTCAATGTTAATGAAAGTATTTTTCCCTAACCCAGCTTCAAAGTGAAGGACGTCTCGGAACGGGACCAGCTGATCAAAACTTATATATGAAAAGAGGAATCCCGCACACTGTGTAACTTGCACGGATATTAAATATACTGGTGATGTTTCGGTCACATGGCCTTCTTCAGGCAAACTTCCCTAATCCTGCTGAAAGATAAACAAATAAACTGGCTCATATGAAAATATAACCTGTCTGGCAGTGTTAATTAATTAAAATGATCAATGGTGTGTGTAAACGCTTTTGACGTTTTGTCAAAGTTATAACGCTAACCACTAGCCCCGCCCCATTCCATCTTGCCATACCACTTTGAACCACAGGGGGCGACAGTGGCCTCTCTAACTTCAGTCTAATAAATGAGGCTGAAGAAGTGGCACTGCCCAGGCTTCTTTTGTAAACAGCTGCTAATGCTAATGTTGGCGAAGTCAGAACATATCGTATCTTTAAAAACAGTCGATACCACACGCTGTTTAATTCTGACCTCGATGAAAAGGTTGTGTGTTTCATCACCAGGTGATACGTCCCTGCACCTCCTGGCAGTGGCAAAATGACAAGCTTTCTGTTACGCATCCCAAACTGAAACACGGCCGTAGTAATTCTCACACTGTTACTCGTCCAGCGTTTATTCAGTGGCAGCTGGTCCCACCATCTGGGAAAGCAGTGCTGGGGCAAAACAAAACAGGTTACACCTTTGGCCATGCCAAGTCTGCTAGTGCCCCCAGTCCGTCTACAAACAGAGAGGCTAATCACAATTTCACGCTCTGATTTGTCAAATCCCATTCCAGCACCGGAGGCACCACGAAAACTTTTAAGTCAGTAAATTTCATGGCGTACAGGATAACAGCTTTTCCATACTGTTTCTATTGTTCTATGTAAGCCTTTCCTGGCTTTATCCTCCTTTGCAGTGGGAGGGAAATGAATGGTTACAAGTCTTCCCGGCGAATGAGAAGGAAGCTGTAATTCTGACCAAAACATTTGGTCACCTCTAAGATTAGCAGCCGGGAACAAACTCTCATCTCCTCATGCATGCATTTTACATTCATGCAAATGTTAGACAACAAAACAGTGCATAGAGTGCCCTCAACAAACTGCAGGTGTGAGGAAGCTGAAACAAAAGCCACTGTAACCCTAATGGCATCCCTTGTCATTAACAGACCTTTGATGTATCTACTCAACAGACTCTTTTATCTCCTTCTTCCTCTATGCCTCTTACTCTCTCTGTCTCCGCCCGGCTCGACCAGTTTCTTTATTAATGCCGTCTTTGGGGAATGTTCTTTTGCTCAGAGCCCTCAACACACATCTGACATCTGGTTGACGCTCATGTATGTCGCTTTTCTTTGGCACCAATCATTAGCCAGCAAAGAGCATCACAATGCTGAGTTTGTCGCTATTTTGGGCGTCTGTTCGTCCCCTGTCCTTGAAGTTTGTAAGAACAAAAACTATTAGGGAACAAGACTTGACATTAATTCTTTAGTTATGCAAAACACTGTGCTATGCAATCATAATAAAGTGTGATATATTCGACTGTGGTGAAAATCTGACACATCTGGATATCAAAAGCACGTAAACTGCATTAAAACAGTATTTGAAAAGGCTGCACATGAAATACTGGTATTCAAACTCTCCCTTTGAACTCAAAGGATATAGAAACAGGACAATGTTGGCCTAATCGCAAGCTCTCTTTGAAGTGAGACATCACTATTAGGTGAAAAGGTAAGTATACTTCTTTGGAAAATAAAAGCTTTTCATCATTTGTTGAGGCTGGAGCTTGAGCGATTTTCATAAAGGTGGTTTAAAACTTTGGATAACAGTATTTCGGAGCTGCCTTGGATGTAGCTCTAATGAAAGTGCAGCACATGAAGCAAATAGCTAAAATGGCAAGAATAACACCAGCAGTAACGTAAGCCACATTAAAAGAGTCCTCTCTCACACGCCAGATGTTGTCAGATTTAATGAGGAAAAACAAGAGGGAGCTGGATTTATGAAGACACATTAAAGAAAACACAGGTGTCGGGCCCTGAAAGCTGACTTGACACAGAGTCTGTCCCTTTCTGCAGGACCTGAGAGAACGCCACCAAAGACCAGCAGGCCAGGGAGACAGGAGCAGCAGTTCATTAGGTCAGAGCATCTTACATGAGAGTGATGACAGTATTTCATAACATTTTCCTTTTGCAACACATAATCAGCTAACTAAGGCAATTACGTACACACCTCCGCTCACCTCCTCTCATATGCTAAAGCAGGCAATCAGCCAGGGAGTTAATTTGGCAGAGAAAAACAGGGGAAGAAACACCCACTCTGGCACCATTTGTCACCACAGTCCAACCTTGTTATTCAAGCTAGTGAGCCTATTTGAAATTCCTCTCCGTGGTAAAACAGGGCCAAAATAATCAAGGGAGCATGATCACACTTAATTGATTCAGTGTACTTTTAAGATGCACTACAGGGTGCTGGGGTGACCTATTTCAGACTGCTCTTCAGAGGAACCAACTATCCCAGCAAGGGAGTAATGCACAACGAGGATTTTAATTATTGCAGGATCTGTGGCTACGACCGGAGGTGAAATGCTTCTGAACTAACTGTGACACCACATTATAACACTGCCAGTGGTCTGGGGTATTACTTTTGAATTTTCTGTCGATTTACATATGACAATAAATTAAAAAGACTGTGGCTTTTTGTTGTTGTTGCAGCTTAATTAATGTGAGTTAATCTGTAGTTATGGAATCAGCAGATTTCTATTTTGTCATTTCATTAAATATTGGCTGATGCTAGTGCTGTGTGTTACATCTTTTCACAGTCTTGTAAGAGCAGCAGCGGAAAGTGTAATTATTACTTATGTGAATGTGCATCTTTTTAGATTGCAGGTGAAGATGGATATTTGCTATGACCTTATAAAATTCAATACATTGTCACTGAGTGAACTGCCCAACAGTTTTATTAGACTGGTCACCAATAATAAGACTATAAGATAATGAGCAGGTAGTAATAGTAATGAAATAATGACAGGAGACAGTTTCTTTACTTTAACTAGATTTGAATGCAAATATTTGTGCGAGTAGCGTACTACAGTGGTATTACTTGATTACTAGTTTTATTTAAATAAACAGTCTCACCACTGTGCAGATGTTGTGTATCTTAGACAAGCTGAACTAACCATACTACAAGCAATGTGGTTGTTTACAACAACAAACAACATAGTTATAGTTGGGAAATCACCGGTTTAAAACTACTGTGCTGGGAAACTAAACAAACCGATGAACTCATTTGTGCTGTGTTTTATTTATATCAAATGTAGAAATGGTCTCTAAAAGAAATGCCCTACATATCACAGGATAAATAGAAGAAATTAAGAGCATGACCACTGATGTTTAGTTGATGAGTCAGTGGTTCGACCCCAGTCTGACCCCCCAAGAACTCGGTCGAAGTATTTGATGATCACTTTGGGTCTCTTTAAACCCACCAGGATTCCTGTGAACCTGAACCTAAGTCAAGCTGGTCTCGCTGTCTAGGCAGAGCTCTAATGTTTTCCCCGCTGAGTATAAGGAGGATGAGATCCTCAGTCATACCACCCTACTCTTCCTATTAAGATCAAAATCTCCTCTCAGGCCCTCGGGTGTCAACAAAGGGAGATGCAGTAAATGATATGCAAATTGAAAAGAAAAAAAAAAAAGCTCTACAAATCAACTCGCCAGCCCTGCATTTCCGACACTTCACATCTTAAAAGAAAATTCCTGTATTTAGGGTGAAATTCAAAGTGAGGTCTAGCTCTGCCTCTGTGAGGCTATGTATGGTGATTCCAGCACTACAGCACAAAGCCCCTCTAACTACAGGCAGCTCGCAGTGGGACTCGTCAGGAGGGTTTTGGGTTTCAGAAGGATCTGTCTCTGGATCCGTCTTAGACAATAGATGTAATACTCGGAAATAGGTAGATGTTCTCACGTCAGGTTAACACCACTGGGTTTAGAAACAGAGGGCAAGATAAGGGGCTCCTTATTGTAAATTCAGAGCACTGCCTCAGTGATAGGTCAATTCATCCATTAGTAAATCAGCAGAAACTAACAAATGATCATTTTAATGAGCATGTCATTTGTCAAGCTGAAACACCAAGCACTTAAAAACACAAGGATTTGCTTAATTTTCTACAGTTTGCTTCATTATAAATTGAAAATCACGGTCAAAATGTTTCTTTGTCAGTATTCCTGGCATTTGATAGACTGAAGAATCGATCAATACAATTATTAATACATGATAAGAATAGTTATTAACTGTGGATCTTGTGCAGTGCTTCAATACTTGATATATAAAGCATTTCAAGGTTTAATTGAGTAATTGTGACTTTGCAAAATGTTTTCTATTAACAACCTCCCTCACTCCACCCACCACACACCCCCACCGAGTACACAGCATGATGAGATATACTTTGTGTTACATGTGCTATTATTTATTTATCCATTGATGCAACGTCTATATAATTTATTTTCTTGTGTGTAGTAGAGGCTTCAAGACCCTGAAAAAGCATCATGGAAAATACTGAAGCACAATAGCAGCAAGTCCAAGTACAAGACTAGAAAAACAGATTAATAACCGAGACCTGTAAGACGTCTGGAGCCCCTCATCCCGCTAAATTCAACATCTCGAGCTATTATCGAGCATTATGGCTACAAATGGCTCCACGGAAATGGAGAAAATGCCAGGATTTACTTTACTACGTACACAGAAATAGGCAGAATCCTTCTAAAAAAAGTGTTAATCATAATATCACTGATGAGTGAGTCGCTCCTGTAAACACTCCCCGACCTCTTTGGATTTACAGCTACGGGCATCGCCTGTACAGGTCGCTTGTTTTTGCACTGCTGCTACTTGCTCCACATACCAAAGCACATCCAACACTGAGGATGTTCTTTGGAGTGTCTGTCTACATGTCTGGTGCGTCTGTCTTACCGGTTGACATGGTTGTAAGGCTCAGCTCTGACTGACGAGAGGCCCACTAGAAAGGGCGGGAGAGGGGGCGGTCGCGTAGTCTTCCTCAGGGATTGACTCTACAGTTGACAGTAATTTGTAGTACTCATCCTCTCCATCCAGCACTTTGATTTGACTGTGATGTGACAGAAGAAAAGAAAAGTGGTGAGAAGTTCCTGTGATTCAAAGCAGTGATTTTCACGAGTTTTCATGAAGGGATAAAATAGACGTCTGCAAATAAAAACAATATTTGCAGATGCAGCGATGTGGTGTTCAGACGTCCTCTTAAGCACAGTGATCTGAACCAGTGATTTATAGTACAAATACAAGTCAGACCTTCGACAATTAAAATTAGCATGCTGACAAAGCCTTAATATGTAACCCCCCCTCTAATGACGCAGAGCAACTGCTCATAAAAAGCCTGTTATTTTCGGCTCTCCATTTACATTATAAGAAAACAACTCCATTTCTGGATTCTCCTATTCCACAAAGGGCCTGCTCTGTTTAGAGTTGCTGTAAGTAGGAAAGCAGTTATTTACCCAAGTTTTCTCGGCTTCCTCTTGCTCCCCTGGTAATCCAGAGTTCTCTGAGGAAAGGGCCAAGAGCACACAGTCAAAAGATGAGCAGAGAGTCATTAATTTTTAATTCAAAGTGATTTTGTGTTGAATGCGAGCAGATGCTGATAATATCAGAAGTCACAGCATAATTTTTTCTGATCAAAGGGCTCAAGTGAGTCTGATGAAGCATGCATCTTGCTCAGCTTTGATAAACCACATCAATTATTCACCGTGAAGGCAGACATCCTGACATGAAAGCAACAGATAAAGAGCATAAGCACATGTTCAAGACAAGAGGCAGAGAAGCGTGGGGGTGGGGCTCCAGGGTCTGGCACAGGTAGGTTTAATTGTATTATCATGTGGAACCAAAGTCAGACAAAGGCCTTTATCGGCACTTTGAACTCACATTTAGCTGGTTGTAGTACAGGCTGTCTTCAGGGCTGTTGAGCAGCTTGGGCTGCTGGCCCCGCCGGCGAGGAGTTCTCTGCTGCAGCTTCATCACTGGACCTGCAACAGAGGAAAAATTAGGGCGCTGATCCAACCAAGTGGGAAAAAAAACAACAACAAAAAAAAACAAGACCCAAAATGATACTGACGGTGACAACAGCAACAGTAAACAGATTCTGCCCTCGGATTTTTTAATCTGAACCCTTGTGTGACAAAATGGAAAAAAACACATTTTAAATCTACTTGGGAGAGATTATGTAATTTAATTGATGAGCTGACTCAATAACAGATTAACATTGCACACATCCACACATGAACCACATCTAATTGCATCTTCCCTCACAGGTGCACGGCAGACGACATGTAAGTTTGCCAAACAGCTACACTGGAAGAGGCGGGAGGTGAGACGTTTGGTGTGTGATATCGGATTCACTTCCGACTAATCAAGCATTTTCACTTAAACCCCACATAAGGAGAAAAACAATTCCTCAATTATCTTAATCTAATTATAACTGGACAACTGAAGTGCATGTTAACGCGTTAGTCTGGACTTCTTGAGACTGAAACACACAGATAATGTGACTGGAAACCGATTTTCTTCTGCATGTATGCGACTTAATCTGACCCGTATTAACCTGATGAAACGACGCATATCGCCACCTAGTGTCAAGGAATTGAACATGTTTCCGCCAACTGTTCGATTTTCTCCATTGCATGTAAACTGGGACAAGGACAGAATTCCGATGAGACGCCCCACTCGAGCTATGAGGATAGCTTGAGTTAGCTGTGCATGTAAATGCACAGAAAATAACAGTAAGAAGCACCATTCACAAAAACAGCAGTGACCATCCTGACAAATAATGGGACCAGTGAGTTTCTCTGTCGGAGAAACACAACGTACTGAGGAAGAAAGATGCTCCAACTGTTTGTCGACAGTCTCCCAGAAGTTAAAGCTGTGACTACACACTGATGACACAAAAAAGTGGGGCAACATCTACAAGTGCTGATGATCTAATTTATATAATGTCTCGGTTGATATGTATGGTAAGTAAATATTGCATGAATAATAGATGGAGATTTCAAAACATGGAAATTAGTATTTGGCCAGGTTTGTGCATAAAATATTATTATCATAACGGTATGTATTAGGTGAGACATGACACTGAATGCATGTAACATTTATCTCTGTGAGGAGTTGTAGTGAATACTGATGTATCTTGTGAGTGCAGAATCAGTCGGTGGAGTTGTTGTGGGAGGTTTGTCTCCTGAAGCAAAGTTTAATGAGCCTTGTTGATAGTGGTCTTTCAGAGGGTGCAGTTTTTCACTGTTCAAGACACTTTTCTGGACCACATGAGTAAAAGCAGATTAGCTACGCTGAACTTTGCTGGTGTGGAGTTAATTATTTGCCGATATACAAGATCAGGGTCAGAAGGCAGGATCTAATGTAGCTACTGCTACTGAAATTAGCCAAGATGTCAAATAAACTAATGAGAGGTAGAAATCCTCTTCACGCCAGAGTTTATTCAACTCAAGTGCCGGTCAAACAAGCTCAATGTAACACACATTTTCAGTTCTTGGCATAATTTGACATAATTATTGGAGCCTAGATAATACCTATCGGACCCCCTCGAACCGAAATGGTGCATCTCAAGGGGCTTTCCTAATAAATTGAAATTGAAATATAAGAGGATTGACAAATGTCCTAGTCACCTGTAAAGCTACTCTAACATAGCTGGTTAGCTTAGCTTAGCTTAGCTTAGAGAGTGAAAACAAAAGAGTTAGCCTGGCTCTCCCCAAAAGTAAAGCCATCAGTGCATTCAAAGCTTGATAATCAACTAATTATATCTTGTTTAACTCCAAGCGTAACCACAACTTCACAGCCAAGAAAAATGTAACCAGGACTTGGTTGTAGATACTTCAGGATATTTCACCACTGATCCAAAAGGCCACATCAGTTCTGACAGACGAGTGAGGAAACCAAGGTATTTATACAGTCTCTGTGGGGTCATTATCAAGAACATTGGTGTCACTTGGTTCATTAGTGGTCCTGGTTGTTATAACGACAGTCGTTAGGGCCATTGGGAGTCACCTGAGGCCAAGTGGCAACGACTGTCGTTTCTTGTTGTCACATTAGGCCAAGTGTGAATGGCTGTTAAGCCTCCTGAGAGGAGATGAAAGGACAGCTCTGTAGGTGCAGGATAAGTGGTGAGGTTTTTTTTTCTTCCAGGAACCTATGGAGACCATCTATCTATAATTACAGTGTATGGTCTTTCTAGACATATCATTTTTCAATATCTCCCAAACACAATTGAAGTTAATTTGAATTGAATTTTAGCAAACTGCTCCTTTAAAGTTAACGACATTGGTTCGTTGGCCTACTCTATTAACAGTACAGCCCAAATCCCTCTCTGACTCAGCAGATCTACAGGTCTCTAGGTGTAGATTTTCACTCTCCTACTGAAATGGAGGGTAATCTGTTAAACGGAGTAATAAGCGATTCATACATTCAGATTCCCGCCCACTGAATGACTTCTCTACTCTCGGCTGCTTCTCCTCCAGCAGATGACCGAATCTTTGGCTGTGTTACGCTGTTTTCCCTGATTGTTCATAACAGTGTGTACTAAAGGATGAATTATTCATTACACCACAGACAGTGAAGTGTTATTGATGTCTTACTAAAGATAATGAGCGCTGTGATAACCTGATTATTCAAACATAAGAAAATTACAACAATGGGCCTCATTCACGAACCGTTCTTAAGAACAAATTTGTTCTTAAATCCTACTTACGAAGTTTTTACGAAGATTGTGGCATTCATGAATGTTTTCTTATCTTGGATTTGTTCTTAACTAAGAGCAAAATCTAAGAACAGTCAGGAGTATACTTACGCACTTTTATGAGCTGAGACTTGTGCAAACTAACTGATTATTGCGTTTTCTTCTGTTTTGCAGTTGTATGATGTTATATGATTTGAACAAGAATTATTTTCTTATATTTTATTATGTTTTAAATATTAATAATAATAATTTACAAATTACTTAATTTATATCAATTATGTTTTTTTTGTTTTGTTTTATGCGAGGGGGGTTGGGGTGGGTGTAGTTCTGCGTGACACACATTTTTTTTACTTGCCGGCTGCAACGGTGCGCTTACTGTAATTATTCTCACACTATACACAAAAGTGTTTCTTGTTTTCATTAATCGTGGCATTAAACGTGACATTCTGAACGCCGGATCACGGAGCAAAAGCGATCTACTGGAATCATATGTGATAATATGATGATATTTATGATGGCCCTCGTGAGAGTGTGGTCTCTCTGATAATAATCCCATCTGCTGCATCCAATGCTGATGCTACTAAATATAACTAGATATAAAAATATAAACTAAATATAAGCTTTTTGTGTTTCATTCCTGTCGCAGTAGCTCCACTGCACTACTAAAGTTCTTCTTATGTTTGGAGTCTGGTGCTCCCTCCCTCCCAGACTTTCATTTGAGCATTTCGATTTTCTCACTCCACCTCCTCTGCTCGGTGCCTGTGGGTTCTGTTTGCACACGGCCCTGCAGTCTCATGCCCTTTTACGGGCATTGAAGGGGTTGTTACCTATGCTGATCCTATGTTAATTAGACTCACCTGGCACACGCCCTCAATTTACGAAGAGGTGGCTTAAGAACACAGCTGAGAACAATTCTGAGGCTTACGAACGCGTTGATGAATCTGGAGTAGGGTTTTCTTAAGGAACTTCTTAAGAACAACTTAAGAAAGAAACTAAGAAGATTCTTAAGAAGATATTGGTGAATGAGGCCCATTCTTCCTTATGCACCACACACGGGGTTGGAAAATATCTAGGTTACACAACCATGTTTTAAAGCTGAGACACCTTTACAAGAAAGCGTCTATATTTAATGTTAGATAACGTTTCATCTTCTTGAGACAGGACATTTCTTCATCATCTCTTGCTACCTCGGCTCCTCTACCTTGACTAAAGCTGCATTTGCTTTTTCCATCTTAACACTACTTTGTACTTACTTTGAACAGACCTCATCACATCTCAATCCCTATACATCAAAGAGCAGCCTCCCCCTTCCCCCCATCTTTCCTCGGTTTTCTTGATGTTATTCAAACCAGCACGGGTTTACTAAAGTCACACTTTGTAAATGCCCAGAAAGTTCCTGTCAGTTCTGAGATATTAGCTAACTTTTACCGTGAATCTTATCTATCCATGCCTCAGAGGTGCTAACCGTCCACTGTGTGAATCCTTGTTACCCCTGAGTATTTGAAGGTATTTGCATAGATCTAATGTAGCTTTAAAAGTAAGCTGTGAAATAAATGGCTGTGTGTGTTTCCTCTAAACTAGTAGCTTCGTTTGGCTGCACCAGAATCACTTTAACTATCCAACACTTTGCTGCTCAGCTTTGTGAAACCACAGGAGCTGCTATATGTTACATATATTGATGACAGATTGAATAATCCAGCACACACACAGTTGTGCCTCTTTAAAAAAAAAACAATGTCTGTATGTAGGACATTGTTGGGCTAATGATGCAGAAATAGGTTTGATAGCAAATGTTTAATTCCCCTGTAACTGCATCAAAGCGCTCAATCACAAATAATGAATTCTGACGGCCTTGAACCAAGTTTCGAAACTGAATCAGGCAGGAAAATAGACTGAATAGAGTCGGTTTATGTCTTCAACAAAACATGTGTTTTGTCTATCTTGAAAAATAGAAACTCTACAAACATTTAAAAAAATGCACTGACCCGTGCATTCAGTGCAGGCATGAAAGTATCTAATATCCTGTTGTCCCAGGATCTGTTGTAGGACTGGACGATTTATTGTTTTTATGTCAAAATCACCATCTGAAATTGTTCTTAGAAAATCTTAAATCTGACAAACATCCTGAGTGTCATCGCAAAGAAATGTTAAAGCAAATCATGGATTATATTCACAACAGCCGATGGTAAAATTATTCAGCTCTAGTCAGACAACATAAATTCTGAGAGTTGTTCTTTTTTTATTCATGCTAAGTGGCGCGGCTCCATCTAGCCTATGTTTGTCTGTCAGAAGGTGGGTCCAACGCCTTGTCCAGACTGAAACATCTTTCCTTGAGCGTAAACTGTATTACACAATTTTTTCATCCTCATGAATTGATCGAGAAAATGTGACTCACAATCTCAATATTGTCCAAAATAATCGCATTTTGTTTATATCAAATTTGTTTTTTGTTTTTTTTGCATATTCTACAGCCAATCAAACAACAGCATTATCTCATATTTAACAAAGCACCAATTTTTCAAGTTTATTTTTACATTATTGCTTGATATAATCATATTTTGTGTATTTTGAGCATAAATGCAGGCATCAGTTAAGTCCAAAGAATGCAATTTAAAATGTAATCGCAGAGCAAGTTGGGGAGGAAAAAACATAATTTTGATGTTTTCCTAAAATCGTTCAGCCCTCATCTGTTGGTCCTGCATCCGACTGAATCTACTGCTGCAGATCTGGAGCCCAAAACACGACACACGGGGGTCCAACATCACCATTTATCCATTCTGACCTGCAGCTATTAGAGCGTGTAGCAGATCAGAGGATGGGTCAGGCCTCCCATCTCTGTGCCTCTGTTTGGGAAATCACTGCCATTTGATCCAGGCCAGCCCCAGAGGAATGCTGCTCCTGCAGATATATTACAGGCAGGGAGGCTGCCAAACTGGCTTCTGGCATGGGAGAGCGGCTTGGACATGAGCAGTCAGCGCTGGGAAGGGGTCAGACAGTGGCTCACATTGGGGGTTTGCTAAATGATCGTGGGTAATGTCTGCTGTTTGGGGTGGGGAGGCATAATGGTCGACTGGGAATACAGAGGCAGAGCGGTTCATACAATATTGATTTCTCCCTATCAAAAGAAAGCCAAGCAGAGTTTGCTCGTCTTGGTGAGAGACTTACATATTGTACAAGTTTGCTTCTTGAGATATAAAAGGGCTGGAATTCTTTTTGAGATAGGTATTTCTTTCATTTTCAAAGAGCAGCAGATGACTCGTATTACATCTCTAAATACCACTTTGAAATCCCTTGAAAATCAGAATGCTCCTCAGAAACAACATAAAAGAGCTGCTAAAAGGGATTTTTAGTGGAATAAATTAAAGATGTATCGATTTACTTCCAAAATCACGTGCTGCAATCACCTGACTTCTCCCAGACCACAGTGAACCACTTGGGCTTTGTTTATTCAGATGGAGGGAGCAGAGGCACCAAAAGGCATGGATTATAAGGAAAAATCATCAGCAGGGGCCTTTGATGTCTAAATGAGGCATGTGCAACCCAGACCCCTCTCTTTACCTCACAACCGCCTCCTCTGACACGCATGCGCACACACATGCACACATGCGCGCAGGCACGTATAACACCAGACACATGCAATACAAACGTGCACAAACACACACACACTAACACTCACTAACACAGACATTTCTCCTCAGTTGCAAACAAAGACCCTAAACAGATATCTGATGTTGAAGAGCCTTTCCAGAACATTTCAGGGTTCCTGAGTTTTAGTACCACTTTTGTCATTTTGGACATCATACTTAAATAGCAACTCATGTGCTTTGAATTATAAGACAAACTGGTCAAGTCCTGCAGATAATGTTGAAAAAAAAAAGAGTGGTTCCTGCATCTGTTTTCACTAATGCAAGCAGAGGATGTTGTTACTTACAAGCAATTTTTCACACTGAAATCAATCATTTCCCGTGACAGCAGATTTGGAACTTTGACTCCTAAAGAAATGTTTGCGTGGAGAAAAAAATCTAAACTTTGTGGAAGTCAATCATTTGTCAGAGACATAATACATGCATTCTACAACTGTGACCTAGCACGATGAGTAAAAAGTTAAGTAGTGAGGAGGGAGACTTGAGTGACAAGAAGCCCGAGCCAAAAATGGATTAAATATGCAAACTAATGGCAGTAAGCTTTTCCAAGTTAAGATAAAACACGGTTTATTCAAATAAAACTGCATTTTGTCAATAACAAAGACAAACTAATGTGGTTTTGTATCGTATTTGGAAAACTTTGTTGAACTACATCAAATGACTCAATCCACATGTGCGAAATTACAGAGAACTTGGAGTATCATTTTCCACCTTGATTTAACGTCTGAGGAGATTATTCTGTTGGAATTGTGATGATGAGTAGTTTGGAAGTACATCCTGTTAACTACTCCCACTGACATTAAGAGGATTACGTAGGTAGCGTCAGACAGAGGCAACTCCTTCCGTTAAGTTGAGTCTTTCCTATCCCTTCCAAATCTCTGCTGCCGCTACGTCGAGCCTGTAATTTGCCTAAAACTGAAGGCATCCGGTGGAGACGCGGCGATATGCGGAGACAGACAGATAAATCAAAAGGCTGAGAGACAGCGAGAGGGAGGGAGAGTATTTGTCTAGCGAACACGGAGAGGGTGGATCATTTGTCTGGCAGATGCATGTTGATACGGTGATGCTGCTGCTGCTGCTTTGGTGCTGGTGGTGGTGGTGGTGGGTTGCGGAGCAGCACCTGGTGGCTGCAGACCTTGTGGGAAGATGTTTAAGAGCCGAGGGAGGGAATGAGAGAAGAAAGTGAGTTGTACTGGTGGGTGTGTGGGTTTGACCTCAGTGCGGGCAAAACGGCATCCACGTTTCCAATAAGCTCTCCCAGCTGTGGCTGTAAACCACAGAGAGAGCTCAGGGCGACAAACAAAATCAATTCTTATTGACTGTACCATGTTACACACCAGGGATACATCACTATAACCAATAAGTCAACATAAACTTCAAGTATTTTTCTCTTTCTTCTCCCCGTCTCATCCCTTCAAACGACCAGGTTAACTATCTTCCAAGGCGCAGAGGTAATTGGTCTCTGTGTTGTGCCTCCACTTTATCACTGTCTCTCTCTTGACATGTATGTTTACCACAACTATAATCTTCAAAAAGCCTGTTAACATAAGTAGCTCAGCTTTCATGAACCATAAAGTCAGCTCTGACTGATCCTCGGCACCATCCTGTTTACCACGCTGAGGAGCATAAGCAGCACTCTGATCATATCTGCTGCTTGCTAGCAAAGGCTTTCTCTCTGCAACACGCCTCTGTGACTCATTTCCAAACATGTTGTATTAATATTCAGGCTGACAGGTGACGAGAGGTGCCATCGTCTTGAGTGTGCAGCTTACACGAGTACGCTGTGTATGGGTAACTTTTTCACTTACAAAACATGGGGAAATCAAAGGTTGCTGTAACAGACATCTGAGAACGCCTGGAGTACAAAGTGCCTTAATGCTTTCTTCCCACCATAAAATGCAGCACTGCGGGTATTTTGCTAAAGTGTGTGAATAGTCGCCTAGCCTGGTGTCAGATTTGTAGTAAAACAGACATCTCTCCGAATTATCTGCTTTGTGTTGCACATTAAGGGAAAAAAAAACTTCTAATGTCTTCACTTGCAACACCAGGCTTTGTTAAATCACTTAGAAAAGACCCAACGTCCGTCAAACAGACTGAGAGCTTCCAGGTCACGCCCCGGTGTTTTGGCATTAATGGGAGCAGGGTGTGGAGTGTGTGCGAGTGTGTGTTAGTCTGGAGGGGTGGGGTAATTCAATTTCCATGGCTAATTTTCTGTTTTTCTCCACTGGTGTCCTGAAACACTCCAGGTCGAGCTCCGGCTCGAGAGAACCGATGCGATCACCAGAGGCGACAGCAGGATGAGACACAGGAAGGAGCCTGGTCTCCAAACATCTGGCAGGGCAAGGCTTCCATGACTCGCTCAATCTCGGGATGAAAAAAAAAAAAAAAAAAAAAGCCCTCAGATCTGTGGGGATCAAAGTGTGCCCTGGGTGCCTGAGCCACCATGGCCTCCCTCAACATATTCAAATAGGGTTTCCTGAAAGAAGTCAGAGCCACAAGCAGACCTTGGAACATAAATGAGGCAGGAAAAGGGGCTCGATGAATACCTGAAAATCTGTGTGCTCACCACACACACACACAAAATATCTAAAGCGTTAGTAAAGCCTATGGCTGAAGGAGAGGAGAATTTCTTGGTCAGGACATTTATATAACTGAACTGTCAGATATGATGTCAGGTATGAATTAATGTACCCAAGGGCCAGCATGTGACTTCTTTCAATAAATGTTATCAATAAGTATCAACTACAAAAGCTTTAGGCTGCACAGGGTCACCTGTTCCAACACCTGGAACCCCCCCCAGAGAAAATGCACTGTATTGCTGGGATTTTAAGTGCAATGGTGCTGAAACACACTGCCAGAGAATATTTCCACTTTTCAATTTGTTCTGAGTATTTTGTCAATGCAGGTTGTTTGTTACTGGAGATTTAAATGACTTCAGGCTGGATACAATTACTAGTTATGAATAAAAGGGAGACAAAAGAAAAACTTGTTTATTGTTTTTCACATGTTTCCACTGGATATTTTCACCTCCTCAGGCCTCTAAATATCAGTCAAATTTAACAACCTGAGAAGGACAACTGCTCATACCTCATATCCACACTACAGCTTGAAGCAGTGAATTGGAGGCTACAGTGGATCACTGTAATTAATATCACAGTTGAGAGGCTACATTATTGCAATACAGCCATTTAATCTTTTAGATACTCCATATTTGAACATAATTTTGACTAAAGTGGTTCCTATATGCAAAGGAATGTGTCTGTTAAGGAACATCCTATATATTCATCTCTGGATTTCAAGCAGCAAAGGAATAACAATAATAGAAAAAAGAAAACCATTCAGCTGTTTCAATTCCAAACCTTTGTGTTACAAAATGGAAGCTCCGGTGACGCAGGACAAAACGCACATCTTTGCAAACCCTACCCTCATACCACCATTTACTGCAGTGTTTCCCCCCAAAATCACTCTGACATTATAAATTCATCAAACATTGCCTCCCTTCAGCAGCAGTGATGCCTGGGAGCAGGGGTCACCTGTATGCAGCATTACCGAATTAGCCGCTATCTAACCCAGACCTGCTGTGGTGTGCTGACACTAATCCCAGGCCCGCTGGAGAGCCTGTCTGTGTTACATTATCATGTCTAATCCCCGTAATCTCTCAGCCGTGCCGCTAAACACTATTCCACCTCCGTCTCTTACCTCATACCCCTCTAATAACATTAATGAAGGGCCGGGCCCCCATTACCCAGGCTACCCTAGTGGTGAGCTGGGTGACGGCCGTAATCGGAGGCCCCCTGTGCAGCCACCCACTCAGCCTTCCAGGCAGCAGGAATTAATGTAATTCATCGCCTGGGGCAAAAAGCAAACCAAACATATGTTCAACAAATCAGGGTTTGTGTATTTTCTTGTCACCGTTACTGTGCAGGTCTATTAGAGTCATTGATGAGATCCTTAGTGAAGGGCTCGCCGTGCAGGAGAATGAAAGCTTTGAAGTGCTCATGCCACCTCGAAAGCCCCCCCACTTGCCATGAGACGTTTATGATGAGCTGACCTGGGTTATTAAAATACCGCAGAAATGAACACCCATAATGCTTCTCTCGCTCTGCTGTCAACAAAGAATGGCAGCAGAGGATTGGCTGGGATGAAAGGTTGAAAGGGGTCCCGCATTAAAAATGGCACTTTATCCATTAAAGCAGGATTTCTGCTGTCTCTTTGTGTAATTACCTGCACCCGCCAGCTCTGTGCTTGGGCTTACCTTGTTTACACTGCATGTCTCGCAGTCTAGCTGTCTCCCTGCAAGGCTTCGCTACACTGTCTTCTGCTCTGCCTTTGTCTCTCTTGAAGTCTTTCACTTGTCTGTCTCGGCTGTCGGGGCCAACCTTGAAAGAGGAGGCGTAAACACACCCAGAAGAGCAATGTCAATGAAAACACTGGATAAATAGACTCAAGTTAAAGCAAGCTCCGTAATGTTTTTTTTTTTTTTTTTTTTCAATTTAGTCATGTAGATGCTGCTGTATTCATTTATTTACAATTTACAATTTGGCACTCATATAATTCAAACCCATTAATGTGCTTTGCAATGTTAATCAAATGCTAATGCAATTGCATATCCCCCTTTAGTAGCCCTACCTCCTAGCAAACAGCACCACACAGACTTAATTGTGAGGGTAAAAAACAGCACATACAGACTTCCTCTCATATTTAATTTTATCTTTGAATAAAAGAGCTATAGGAAAGTATTAATCTGCTTAACATTTCTAAGTACATCCTCCAAAGGATTTTGCTTTTTTAATCTTACATATGCTCAGCAGAGTTACTGGCAAAACTGTACATTTTCCTCATTTCATCCTTTCAACATCAAATGGTGAGCAGCAAAAATTGGATCAGACTTCAAAGACTGTGATGTGCTCCAAGTCACGGAGTGGCTCTTCTATTTCACATATTGAATCCGAGCAGGATATCAAAGTGCTACCAAAGAACCTCAGGTCTTTACTAAAAAAGGGGTCTAACATCTGTAGAAAGAGGAGCGCAAAGACAAATCACCTCAGGGAAGAGCGAGCATTTATTCTCAGCCGTGAATTTCCAGCCTTTTGATTCTCTCGTTCCCGTACCACCCTGTCTTCTCCGCTGAGATGGAGGTTGGAGCAAGAGAACTCTTTTGTCTCAAGGACTCAAAAATTCCCAAAGAATAATCTGGGTTAAAGCTGCTTTGTAGAGTAGCAGCATTTTACATACACGGCTAAAGTCAGGACTAAGAAAATGCTCATTGATATTCTGTTACTTACATTTCCTCTCTGCATGTGATCTGTGTGTGCCTCTTTGCTTTGTGGACTGTTGGACCTGTGAAAGTAAGACACATTTAAAGTACAGCGATTGTAAATATCAAATAATGACACACAAATATGTATGAACTATATAAAGACATTTTAAAAACCCAGCACGGACAGAACTACGGAAGGATGCTTTGTGTTTGTCTCCTAGTTTAGAGGTAAAAACAGCTCTGGTCTATGATTATGCAATTTGCAGACAGCAAGACAGAGGTATGTTTCTGTGTGATCTCTTATTGCTGCTGCATAATTAAAAAAAAAAAAACTGTAAAGAAACCACATCTGCAAACACAAAGCTGTACACCAGTTGCAGTCATGCTTCAAGTCAAGAAAAACAAAATCTCATCCAGTTTGGACTTGGTGATGCAACTGGAGCCTCTGCTGTTTGGATGCAAACAGAATTCATGCGTGGCAGAGAGGAGGGATATCAAAAGGGAAAAGAACAGCATGTAGGTGAGAACATAGATCTTACAGGAGGAAAATGGGCCAGATCATGTCAAAATAAATCTATATGGAGAGATTCCAACACTGATTAAACAGAATTGTTAAGTGGAGGTTTGAAGTTTTTCTCACCAAGGAATATGATTGTAAACATGGAGAGAAAAATCCCAGATGAGGCTACGCTTGGTTTGAGTATATAACAAGCATAACATTTTCAGATGTGTAAATCTAGTATTTTGGAGTGTGTGTCTAGAGAGAGATGCACAGCGTTGACCAAAAAGTCACCCGCAAGATTTAAGAGCAATTTCTTTAACGTGGTTTACGCAATGCATTTGTCAACATGCTACTCATACTCATCAAATTTGTCATTTCCTTGTGTTCTGTGCTTTTTGCCACTGCACATTAAAAGGATCCTTCAGCTTGCCCCCTATCAAATATATTTTAGTACATTAGTCTGTACTCCCAAATCTTACATTAGAGAATTTGTCTAATCACTGATATTGTGTGAGTTGTGGTGAAGCTTTTCGCTAAAAGCCGCCATCCTCACCACGTGTGCTGCTGTTCAGTCAGTGGCTGGCGCTCCCGCATAGCACATACTTTCTTAATGACTGGCCTGCCCATATGCTGAATAAACACAAAGTCCTCCGCTCATACATCTGGAGACCAGCGAAGCGCCCAACCCCATTTGTGGTCAGACAAGTGTGCTATCTTGGTGGAAAGATATTTATTACATTTATAAAACTGAAAGAGGTGGTGCGTAAGGAGGAGCTTTCTCCTCGGCTTGAAACAACAGTACATTATAGGGCAAAAGGAACAGCAGGAGGAAAGATGAGTGACAGGAATGTGAGACCTCTTGCTCAATAAGTCATCTCTAATGGTGGTCTCATTTTCTGCCACATTTGAAGACTATTCTCTGTGCCGTAAGGAGAGACAAAAATGAAATAAGAAAATAAAAAAGAAATGTGCAGGAGAATATTCTTTCAATAAGAGCAGAACCTAAAGGCCGAAGCTCACCTTGTAAGTTCCTCCTTGGTGGTCTTTCCTCCGGCCTCAGGGTGACATCCGTGCCTCTGGGGTCTGTGGTCGCGACGCACTTGATGGCCCCTGTAAGCTGCACAGGGATATGTATGTCAGACACACTCGCACATGGTCAGAAGAACCATTTTCATCGCTCTGCAATCCATCACAAACCAACATACATACTGTATATTCCACCGAGGCAGTTACCAAGTGTAATTGTCGTAATTAACACAATTTATCAAAGCGTTGACAATGCTTTGTATTAAAAAACACCGCATTTGCTGGGAGGAAGTGAAATGTGTTTAGCATCCATATAAGGAGTGTAGTGCAGCAGTGGGAAAACATTGTGTGATTACTGAAACATACTGAGCTCAGATGGATGGTAAACGGAGCCTGCTGATTTACTCCGTCAACGGGCTTTGTGTTTTCCTTGTAAAATTATATGCACAGGAAAAGAAAGCTCAAGTACATTGTTGAGCCATGGTTCTATTTTGCATGGTCTAATCTGATCGATGGTGAGCATGTCCCCCAGGCCCCGCTGAGATCTGAGAAGCCACCAGGCTCATACATTTGAAAGGCATCTGTTTATTTTCAGAATGCAAATGTAGTCCACCTCAAAGGCTATAAGCTGCAGAGAACACACAATGTGAATGTGCTGGAGTGCTCCGCCGGGGGGCTGAGGCCCCACTTATGTCAGGTTCAGGTCCCCCCCCACCCTCTCCTCCTCCTCCCCCCTCCTCCTCCTCTCTAAACCCCCAGCGGCCACACACAAACACACTTCTCTAAAGAGAAAGACAGCGGCAACAGAGCGGCTTTCCTCACACCAAAACCATGTTTACCCATTCTGCAGCGTTATTTACAAGGGTTTTAATGGAGGACATTTACACAAGGTGTGCAGGCGACTGAGATGCTCCATGTGCCAGATGAGGGCAGCCCTTAGGGGAGCCAGGGGAAACAATGCCAAATCTCCTCCCCCTGCCCTCCTCTCTCCTGCCCCTTTTGGCACCCTCCCTTGTCCTCCAGTGAGAGGCTCCAAGGAGGGGTGGTGGTGGTGGGGGGGACCCGGGAAGGTTAATGTGCCCACTTTGATCTTCGTCAAGGCACACTGAGTAAGAATTAATTTACATTTCAGATGAAAAGGTTGACAGTATAAAAAGGCATCTTGTTTCTGGTATGTGAGAGCTGTGTAATAGGCCAGGAATTTGAGAGAGGAAGTCGTGAGGAAACAGAAGGGATAAGCCCCTCTCTTGCCTTTACTGGGAAAGAGATGAAAGGAAAAAAGGATCTCAGTATGCACTGTTCTTCTGAAACATGGGGACCAAATGCTGCCCAAACTTTCAAAAGCTTTTCTTTATGCATTATTAATTAATTATTACTGTTTCGTAGGCCACTCATTGAGATCAAAAAGGTGTTTCACAAAGACGTAAGGTTTTTCAGGCCTTTATCCCTTTTCCCTTTCAGAGCGTATGAAAAAGTGGCATGCATTTCCCCCGGACACGGGGCTGCGTGAGGAATTCCAGAGGTCTTCATTTGAATGTTTGAAGACCTTCAGGAGAAAATACAAACATTTCTTTACCTGACTGTATGCGGACTGCGGCCTCTTCCCGCTCCTTTTTTATTTGCTTGAGGTTCTGCCGGGCAACATGGCCCCTCCAGGCTAGAGGAAGAGAAAGAAACACTGGGTGTTTGTGTGTGTGTGTGCGTGTGTGTGAGAGGGAGAGAGATTGCTGACCTACCTCTGTGAAACAAAATAGACTGCATATACTACACAAGATCCCACTTCAAAACACTGCTAAACCAGGTGGCAGAGGGATGGATCCCTTTGAACTCTCTGAGGTCTTATTGTCTGCTCTGAAGCATTGCTCTTAACCCTCGTAGGTCAAGCTGTGGTTATCAGATTCATCTCTTTTATGAAGACTCGCCGGTGCATAATAGACTAGAAGTCATTAAGAAACCCAGTGGTCAGACTCGCATCAAATTTGCACCTGTTTCATCATTACAGGATAAAAAATACACCAGAACTCATCCTTCATTAGTATTTTGAGTTGTATTTTAAGTTTGACTTGAATTAGAATAACCCGTCTCCTCTGTTTACTGTTTAATTAATACCAGTGTACCTGACTGGATGATGACGGCGCCGTGGTTTCTCTTCTCCTTCTCTTTACGGTAACGTCGGGCACCCAGCCAGCCTTTAGTGTACGCTTGCATCACCACCACCCGAGCTATCACCTCTCTCAGAAGCAGGTTTAGCTGCTCCACATGGTAGTACCTCAGGAAGACCTGACAGGAAAATGCTGGTGTCATTGCACAGGTCTTTGTACAGTCACACCACAGGATTGGACAGTTATGTGCTATTATACATGGGTTTAGGTTCGGTAAGATCTGTGCACGTCCTTTCACATCTTTATATCTACATTGTCTGCTGCCATTCTGCCATGTCTACATTTTCATTTCAACAAAAACTTCTTATCACAAAGGTAGCCTAAACAAAAAAGCATTTCTTCACTCTTTCACTCGTCTTTGGTGATATGACGTTACCTTTGTCTTCCCCAGCACCCAGCCTTCTAGTTTTGCCCGCTCCAGTATGGCAACAGCGTTTTCTTTGCTGGTCTCAGGCATCTGGTGAGCCCGAAAGGCAAGGTAGTAATATCTGTGAAATGAGGAACAATAAATCATTTTTTTCAATGTAGTTATAGTACATTCACAGCAGAGTAACAGAGCTGGGTTAATAGGTTTAATAAAACTTTAATAAAGACTCTTTGGTTATATTATGAAATGAATCACACACACAATATATATATATTTACCTGTTCACATGGAGAGAAGTAACAAATCTTAACACCTTATATACTTCATATATTCAAAGTGTTATTAGAAGCACTATAGCTGGCCCGCTCAGTCTGAGAAAAAAAAAAAAGTGCCTGACTAAGACGCGAGTCTTCAACACAGAGGCCCTTTGTTTGAGCTCTTTTGAATGGATCATCGTCTCTTATTTCAGTGGCCATAGAAGATGCCCATCAGCCCAAGCCTATCAGTGTGCATCAGCTCCACGGCACGTTTTATCGCTGACATTGTCTGGATCCATCCACTGATCCCCTTGTTGTAGTTTACAAAATACCAGCATAGGACAAAGTGGCTCTAACTGTTTGCTCAGGGACATCAAGGCTCCAAAACTACTGGTTCATCTCTTGTGTTCTGGTGCTGGTCAAAAACAAGAACAACAACGAGAAGAAAAACTTCTTTGAACTCCCTTCCCCGCCTCAGTCTACAGCCTTTCATTCTAATTCCTGTTGATACCTGTTATTTCTTTGATGGTAAATACAAAGCACTGCTTGGAAACATCAGACGAGCCTTTGATATGAGAGCACAAATTTAAATCAGTTTTCACTAAAGGTGCAGTTTAGCCATTCAAGTCTATCTGTACGACTTCTACCAGGCTCAGGTGGGATGATATGGATTCGATAGTAAGGTTAAAATATAGTCAGAAGTGGTAATGCACCCTCACATTCACACACTTCATGCAGAGCTGTTGCTGAGAAAACAATAAAATCATCAGCTTGGGTGAATGATGCAATTTCAGTAATCACCCCTTAAAAGTGGAAGCAGAAGTTGAGTGTGAGGAAAAACCATGTGACCATTCAAAGTTTTAGTTCAACAGAATGAAGATTCCCTTAAGCATTAACACCAAGCAGCCATCTTAAAGTTTTTTTTTTCTCCTACGGGCCACAAGCACAAGTTAATTACATTTTATATCATCTTATAGTCTGCACATTAGAGGTGGCTGGAATATTTTTCAAAGGAAAATTGATCAAACATAAGTTTCCCACAGAGTCGCCTGAGTGTGTGTATTTTGTAGGTAGAGGACGGTATACGCGTCTTAAACCTGGGGTTGGACAGTCGAACAGGAGTGTGTAGCACTTATTAGCAGTTATCAGATCATGTCCCACATTTTTAAAAACAAAAACAACACCCTTACATAAAGTTCCCCTAATGATGAAATCTTGTTTTAATTGTGTTCTAATGTATACCAATGGGACAAGGAGACTGCACTTGAGTTTTTCCAGGTCACTGAGTTAAAGAACAAACTCTTTATGAATAGTAAAAGGAAATCCATTAAAATGCATCACCCCTTATAATCACAGTTCCTCCCTGTTTGAATTTCATCCATATTTTCCAGACTGTAGTATCCACCCAGTTAAAAGAGCTGTAGGATTTAGTCTTGCACTATCACTAATGACTGCCAATTAGTCAGCCTCTTGCTCTGCTCAACTTGTACCCCTATCTAATTAACCAACCCGTGTTTTTGTGTGATACAGAGCATGGCTCGCTTGTTCTGCACTATCTCTGGGGTTGTGTCAGCACTCAGCATGTGTGCGCGCCGCTGCTGCGGAGTGGAGGGTGCTGCCTCTCGATGCTGCTCTTACCTGTTGACAAACTCCTCAAACAGGATGCGGTGGGAGTAGCCTTGCCGGCGGATGTTCACCGTCTCCAGGATGCCCGTGTAGCGCAGCTGCACCATCACCCTCTCCTTGAAGAAGCGCAGCGCCTGCCTGTCGTCGTTGGGTTTGATGCAGCGCACAAAGTGTGGCTGACCCACCACCATCTTAGACAGCAAGTCCATCAAGGAGTACTGCAGACACACAACGAGACAACAATAAACAGCAGGCAGAGGCGAGTTGAGAAAACCAGAGAGCAGTTAACGTATGAATTCACATTATCTAAGTCTGGCGGTGCAAGTTCAGCGATGATGATTTGCACTTCAAAGAGAATCCAGCTTTGTCCCGACGTAGATGTGTGTTTGATAACAGAGTTTAAGCTGAATAATAATTGACAGTTTTAATCACGCTCAACAGGATTGGGCAGAGACTTTTCTCACATAAAAAATGTAAATAAAAGATTTTTTCACCTTGGAGGCAGCAGAACCAGCTGTACACACATCTAACAAACGCAAATATCAAACACATCATCACCATATAAAATCCTCATGGCCAATGTGTTAGCCAAGTATTGATTTTTCACACACTATTCTTATTTTTTGGCTGTGTTGTTCTCCACCAACTTCTTATTCACCAGTGACTTCATTTTGTCGCTGTCAACCTCTAGCAGCGACTTTGAGTAAATGAACACAGACACAGGTTTTTATATCAGAAAAGTAAACTTGATCTTAATTTGGTAAGAAGCCTCCTTTTTTCTGTTGTCCTCAAGAAGTCGTTTGCTGTGTTTTTGATGTTTGCCGATGCAAAGGCATCGCAGCTTCAGTGTCTTTCACATTAAAAGCACTCCAGTGCCTCTGTATAATTAATCACTTCTGACCTACCTAAACCTTGTATCGTGAAAAACCTTCATGGAGGACAGAGTTACAATAACAGCAAATTAGCAATCAAGTGAAAAATGATTTATCAGTGCATCAGGCCAGTGCTACTGTTGAGCAAAGGGTGCAAAATGTGTTGATGCATTGAAATAATTGATTAGTGCTAAATTAACTGAGATTTTACACAATATCTTCAACTATGTCAAGAGGAAACGATGTGATATAAAATTATTTGTGTTTCCACCAAGAAGGATTATATTTGCTATGATCATTGGCTCTCTCAACTAGGTACAGCAGTTTAATGTTAATCAAATTTGTATGAGCTACAAACAAGATCGTTTGAAGCTTGGAAATAAATAATAAAGTTTTAGGTGCTCTGCCAAACCTAAACAGTCACTGTCAAGTGTCACATTTTTTCTTAGATTTAATCTGTATTAGAGAAATGTTTATTCTTAGAAAACGTCTGCATGCAGTTTTCAAGCTGGAGAGATTGTGTGAAGACTTAACTCTGTGTTTCAAGTATAAACATTGGCGGGTTTCTAAATTTCATACTTGCCTGCTACACTTTTTGACCAACAACAATAATGTAATTTGTTCATATAATGTACCAATAAGAAGATATTTTTGATATAAGTGCATCTACCAAATGTGAATACAATTGTAGTACAGTTTGCTTGTGCCAACACAATTAAGTAGTATTTTAGTTAAAAATAGAAAAGTACAGTTCTTAATAAATGGTTGCTAGTTGTGAGACAGTTGCTCGTAGCAAGAAAGGGAAAAACACCTACACGGAAATAGGAGGCCACAGTCTGTCTTCTCATGCTGGTGGTTTCATCAGGGTGACGCATCATCTCCATGGTGTCCACCTGAACACAAACATTCACACTGAACACGCTGCACCCACAGACAGGCCAGACGCAGACTGAAAACGCAGCAGATTCAAATGAGATGCCATTTATTTGCAACCTGATGTCCTCGGTGGGCTCTGCAGAGATAAAGGTATTATTACAGCAGGTCTCTTTCTCCTAAATGGGCCAGTTGGGAACACACAGCTGTACTAACTGTGCCGTCTGTATAACGCAGCCCCATAAACACTTATAGCTAACAATCTGGAGAATAGTTCTGCACTGCTGTGGGGCATGGGAAGATTGCAGAGCATTCTGAGTAATGAGACTAGCCGTCACCAAGCAGACAGTCATCCTGACGACGACAGATTAACGAGGACACAATATAAGCTTTTTAATGGCCTACGCAATTCATGGCTTCATCAAAATTAATGATGCAATAGATATTTTATGGTAAGTCTACATAGCAAAGTGCATATCTTAAGACTTTATTTTATCCTTGCGCGGAGAAAGAAAGGTACGTCAAATATTCTGAGGCACACGATGAGGGGAAGTGGACGCTTTGACACTTGGCTATTCTGAAAGCAGATCATAGAGAAGTACAAACCCTTATCTGGGATTTAACTTCCACTATCCTAACAACTGCCATACTACTTTAATCTGGTTGTACTGGTAACTTTTAATGTCACTTTCTGTCAACTTCTCCCCGACTCTGATTGAGAACATGACTGCATACATATTACATCAATCAGGCTGAGTTTGTTATGAAGACGTCCTTGTTCAAGGAATAACAGAGAAGTTCAACAAAGTAGAACTGTTTTGCTACTGTTATTTTCTCCCCAAATTATGGCCAGTGTTTGTCTCATGTTAAGTATTTCTATACTCTAAAAAGATACATCACAGAGACTTTGTTTACATTAATAACGCCGAATTGTGGCTGTGTGAAAAAATAGTTCAAAAGACATGATTTACATTTTCCAAAAACAGACCGTGATTGATGTTGGAAGAGTGAAGCTGCACATGATTCAGTCAGTGAAACATTAGTTAAAGTTTCAATATGAATACGATAATGTTCTGTTCATATCATGTACTTTCCGTGACCGCTTGTAATATAATAACACGTCTGTGATTTAGGAAAAGTGAATCTAGATTCAGAAACTTCAGCTGAAGTCTTACCTTCAATAGGTATTTGGGAGACTTTGAGAACGACACATGTAGAGGAATGACATGCAAAGAAAGGAAGAGAGAAAGGGATAGACAAGAAGTAACTAAGCTGAAATTCATCTTTAAGAGGTTTTGATGTATATAAGATTTCTTTTTGCCTTTACACAGAGCTGGTGATTCAACAAAGATACAAAGATACTATCGCTTCCACTAGAAATGACATCTCATATGATCCCTACAGTAAGTAAGGTATAAACACATCTAGTGAAATGAAGTGTGTGTCCAGAGGTGAAAGAGTCACTGCTATTAAAGAAGGCTTTGGGGGAACTGCTTCTATAGCAAAGTGTGTGTGACACCATACAAAGGTACCCAAATATACTCCACATGCAGAACCTGAGTTCTTCAGAACATGATTAAGAAACATTATAGTCGGCAGACATTTTTAAATTGACATGAAGAATTACTGTGGACAACCATCATGGCCTCTTAGCATGCAGATGTACTTTTCTGCCTTTGTGCTTGTGTGATATGTACAAAAATAAACCTTTAATTTTAAAATACTTTCTTGCTCATTAAAAGCAACAATAGTTTTTCAGTCTGAGAAACTACTTTTAAAGTCGTAGACACCAAATGCCAGATGGCGATGCTGCATCACCACAAGCAAGGCAGCAAACATAACAGGGTACTCAATTAATGTGGCTATGCTCCACGGCACAGGTTTTTACTGGGTTTCTTATGGTGCGATGCCTGTGAGCAACAAATAAAAAAACAATATGCTCTCAGATGTGATGATTTGTGCCACAGGAGCACAAGCCTCACCTTGGAACGTCCTGAACCGAGCTGAGGTGGCAGAGATCTGGAGGCTGCGGTGACCCTGGCCCTGGATGTCGCCAGATTTCCTGTTTGAAACAAAACCACAACCATGAGATACTCATAAGTCGTAACATCAGGACTTGTTTAAAGCTGCTCGGTGAGATGAAGACACGGGGTGATACTCTTTGTCAACATACAAAACCAAAAGGCCAACAAGGTGAACGACTACACTTAAGAGCAGTGCTGTATTGACAGTAGTGTTCATAACGCAGCACAGTATAAAAGACGGTTCAGAGAGAGCCCAAATCTGAGCCGAATCCCGTGGACTCAGGAGTGCAGCTGCGTGCACAGCAGTCCAACAGCCCCACACACAGCGGAGAGGATATGAACATAGCATATGCAAGACAGTCTGAACATTTCAAAGTTTCTGCACAAGATGTCCAAATGTTTTCTCTGGCTATATCTTCAGAGGCTAAACTGTGATTAATAGCAGTGAAAGACGCCTTTGAAGCAGGATTGGTGACATCAAAGTCCTAATCCATGGGTGGCAGGATTTTTATAATGAGTGGGAAGTATCTTAACACATTTCAAAGGGTTTACTCCATGAATAAACAATAGCTGCACAGATGTGCCACACACACCTTTAGAAAAATATGTCTGCAGACACAGGAGGCAGCCTTACCCAAGCAGCCGTGTATGGCAAGGAGGAAAACCTTTGTAAGTTTTTTAAGATAAAGCTGAAGTGACAGGCCAACAATTGTTCTAGATTTTCCACCGCACACAGGCGAACTTCGAAAAATGCAAATATGTACCGTAGTCGGCTTCCCCTATATAATTTCAAGTCTCGCGTCAGTTGTTAAGGACATGGTCTGACAGCGAGCCACACACTTAGACACGGGATCAGCGCCTGCCGTTCTCACAGGACTCTGCAGTCTGCGCGAGCAAGTGTGTATTAGAAGCATCAATCAAACACTGGAGAGATCAAAATCAATTTATGATGGATTAATTACCAGCCAGACCACTTCTAACTTTAGACAAAGAATGTCGTATTTGTGCCAAAGGTTTTGCAGTGAGCTGAAGCAATGTGGTGTCTCATGGGACAAACAAACACACACACACACTTATGCACACACTTACACTCGAGCACCCACACACACAAACAGACATACTCCGCTGTAGTCAAAACAACCCAAAACATATGATGTGAGAGCACATCAAAAGAGTCTTTTAAGCTCGTAGTGATGCTGCTTTTAGCATTTGACAGTTATCTGCTAATTTTTATTTATTTATCTACTCATTTATTCAGTTATTAATACATCTTGCGTTTGGCAAACAAACAAAATTCTAGATGCTCTGTAAAATTTGCACTTGTACATGTTTTTGTAAAAGTAAATCGCAGATCGAGAATCTGACGCTTGGAACAGCAGAAAGGAAAAGAATAAAATATTGGTAACGTGGAAATGCGATCGGTTTACTGCTCGTTGTAAACACGTTTGTGAGAAGGCCTTATGTTTAGCATCAAGGGGACACAGATTTTACAACCTCAAACGGCCCTTCGGCACAATCTACACAAAGAAACACACACACATACACACACACAAAAAGTATGATCTTTGAGAACAGGAGCCGTTAAACTGTGTCGGGTATATTACCAGCACACAGGCAGGGAGGGCCCTGCTCCAATTAGCCCAGAGTAAAGCTGGATGGATTAATTGGAGTGGGTCTTGTGCAAATGAAGTGCGCTCTCTCCTCTCCCCATTAGTGCTGCTGGGCCAGATCATCTGAGCACATTTGTCATGATGAATTAGCGGCTGCGAGTGGAACGGGCTCGTGGAGTGTCACTGTGCTTTCACGCCTCTCACTTCCATGACACCATCAAGGGGAGATGAAGGGGCTGCGCCGCGATGAGAGAAACTATGACAGTTGTACCTAAGCCTTGCAAATGGACACTCACTGCTTTCTTCGTGTATTCCTCAGTGGGTCGTATTAATTCATTCTTCTGGCGGGTTTCATATCCCCTCCTGACTAGATGATTAGAGCATGGGTTAATAGTCAGTATCCTCAAAGATATCCGCCTCCTGAGACATGAAACCAAGGGAACACCTGTGATGTCCGGCCTGAAAGAAGACCTTCTAATTTAGATACAGTGGGGAACTTGTCTAATGATGTGGATAATAATTATTCAAGCACAGACGCAAGCAAGAAAAGGGAAATTTGTTCTTTGACAGTGGATTCAGCAAAAGAAAAAGGTCACATATGATTTTTGTTAGAGCGAGAGGGAGTTTGTACTTTTGTCAGTGCTCTGAAATGATGGAAATAAAACGAGAGAGGAGTTTTAATGTAAAGTATTAATAACTAAAAGAGGCGGACAGGTGAAGGGAATACTTCCCATCAGGTCAGTCAGTCTTGAGAAACAGGCGGCGGAGGAGCGTCCCACTGTTCGTTTCTGCTTCATGCATGTTGCTCTTGGCATGGATTCCCAGGACAAACACAGAGAGGCAATGTGGTGTGTGTGTGTGTGTGTGTGAGTGTGTGTGCAGTGATGGTGCAGGGGGGGGGAGAAAAAGCCTTCCTTGGCATCTGTGCGTTCACTTTGAAAATTAAGCCCAGCAAGAATCCTGTAGGAAAAAAAAAAGCTCAAGCTGGCAGTTGTATTGGGGTTCTATTGACAAGAATAGTCAATGTGCTTGGGATTAAAAAGCAATCCCGCGTTCAATATGACACCTCCCTACACGCTTTTATGAGTGCCAGTGTGCGCCTTGTACTTCAGAAGCTGTGGATCGAGCTGTCGACACGGGGGACAATCAAAGTTGTAAGAGAGAGCAGCCTTTCCCGAGCTGAGTGAGCAGAGGCTTGCTGGATATCTCCGCCACTCTCCCGCTCTCTTTTTGAAAACATGTGATCTAGAAACTCAACTCAGCAACCAAGCAAATGAGATTAAAGCACCCATAACCCCCCGCCATCCTCCCCACCCTCCATAACCACCACCGTTTATGCCTAGAGATGGCTCCGGGGGCTGTTGATTTAAATGCCATCCACTACTGTCAGAGCAGATCAATCATAAAAAGCATGGTGTAATTGGCTTTTAGTGACACAACACTGTGTTGCATTTATCAAAGGATGTTGTACCATGTGACTTAGGAGGACCGGCTCCTCACTATTGATGTGCGGGGCCATCAGAAATCCCACTGCTGACTCAAAAAATTATCCAATACCCCGATTAGGAGAGAAAATGAACAAAAGTATTCCTTGGTGAGTGTCTCTCTTGGTAGCAAAAGTGTGTGGAAGTCTGGTGAAAAGACTTGTGGTATCTGCCCACTGGGATGAAAAAGGCTTCTGCTGGGAAAGAACAAAGAGCCGAATGTGTCATATCTCTGGGAGAAGCCTGTCATTCCTACACAGGAGCATCTCCTTACAAGACGGGAGACGGAGTGAGATGCAGAGCACGAGAGACCGGCAACTTCATGTCAAGATGTAAAAAAAAAACTAAATATGTAAATTGTTCCACACACTGATGAGCTTGACCTTATAACCTCAGATCTCCTAAAATAGTGTCACATAGAAGCACTTGTGCCACTGTAAAAAAAAAAAAATGAACAGGACTTTACTGAAGATTGAAATTTATAGCAGAAAGAGACATGATACTGAAGTTTGAAGACACAGGTCAGTTTCAGATCAGCATTATTAACACTACACAAAACTGCAAACAGTGGTAGAGATCAGGATCTTTGAGTTCGGTAGCCCTAGCACAATGTAGGTTCATGCAATATACAGCAGCCCCCCACAACCATGCACTTACAAGCCGTATATACAATGTACAGATGGATGGGAGTATAAGCATTTTTACTTAAGTACAGTATAAGTATACAGTAAACCTACATTCAGTCACTTCTCCAAATGAGACGTATCGATGTCATGGTTGTCTGCTTTAGACAAGGCTTTTCAAAGCATTGACAGAAAACTGTCACAACTACAGCATGAATCCAATCTCACTATTTTCAGCCTGATAACATTTTTTTTTTTTTGCCAATGGCATTTGTTGAGATGTTAAATGAAAGACGACTTTCTTGCTAAAATGAGAGGAAGCACCACGTGCTCGGTCAGGGATGGACTGTCTTTGATTTCATCCCAGGACACCGACTCTGATCATGCCAGGCCGCTCATTTTGTGGACTAACCCTATTTGTTGTTATAAGCGTCTCACAAACTAGTTCTAAATTTGACCACTGTGTTCATCTGGGGATAAAATTAACCAGAAAAAATTTGGGGCCGACCAACAATTAGGAAAGAAAAGTTCAAATATTGTGTTTAAATCATTTGAACCGTTGCATGATATTAAAGGAGAAATTGAAGGCGTTGTGTTCTATATAGAAATAGCTGAATTGTAATGTAATGTAGGCCATAATTATATTAAATCAATAAGTTAACAGAGCCTTAGGTGAAAGGCAGTAGTTTTCTCTGCTCCCTCTTGCTCTTTCTTAACAAGAGAAAACAAAAACCATATGACTCCTTTCTGGTAACAACTATTTACTCTTAATAAAATCAAACATCCTTTCATTGACTGACATTATCAAACACAAACTGAGTCTGGAAAGATAAAGCTGGCAGGGGCACGTCCACAGCCGCAGGCGGTGTGTGGACACACACACACACACGTGTCAGCAAGCAAACAGAGGTTCAGTAAGGTGACCATCATGCAGGTAAGTGGTGTGGCCTGATGTGGGTCAGCTCAGGTCTGCTTGATTTTTATTCTACTTCCACTGACCGCTCATGTCGGGCCAACAGGAACTTGTGCTCCTCATAGCCTGTTTGCCACTGTGCGAAGTGTACCTATACAGTAGCTGCACCATCAGCTCTGGATGCAAGTTTAATCATTCAAATTCGCTTGCTTCTGAAATTTTAAATCAACAAAATGCAGGTTCCACATGATATAGCGCTAAAACCTTGGCAACGATAAATGGTGCATTTCAATATGCAAGAAGAAAGGAAGAAAATATGTCTTTATACTACACTATCTGTGAACTTAACCATTTCAAAGGGAAGCACATCACTCCTTTTTCATTGTTCTCTCACAAAGGACTGGCAGTCTGGAGGTACAGGGTGTATGTGCAGATGTGCTGTGGTACAAGCAGCAGGGCCCGGCAGCCCCGAGGCTACACACACACACAGAGAGAGAGAGAGAGACCCATGCATATGACCACAGGCTGCTCAGGCCCTGGTAGGCCTGACTGAGCCCAGCCAATTCAAACACTGTGATCCCCCTGATCTGGGAAAGGCCCTGGCTCTGAGGAATTTGTCCATGCAAATACATCCCATTTCCTCTGACAAAACACCACCACATGTCCAAGTCTCAAGGACCCACATTCTGCAGGGCTCAAGTGGCCTCACTATTCACCGCCTGGGAGCTTTTTACTTTCTGGGGCCTTCCTAGTTTCCTACTGTTCTCAAAACATGAACCGCATCGTTACTCGGTTACTCAGACGCTCTCATTTCCAATCTGGAGTGTGGAAGAAAAAATAAAGCAGGTATTGGGTCTCATGGGACATTACACAAATGTTGAATGGTGTGGTCGTTTTTAGCTAAATATAAAGTAAAAGAAAATCATCAGGTTTGGCGGGATTGTTTCTGTGATATGTGTCCCAGCTGAGGTATTAACATCCTTTGCATTTCTGTGTGTGTGTGTAATTTGACATCCCAGAGCCATTATTTTACTTCCATCACAGTGTCAGGCTGCAGGTCTACAAGGGTGTCCCCTAGTGGTGACACGTTGAGGAGGAGACCCAGAGTGTGAAACCACCCTGGTGCAAAACAGATTTCCATCAGATCCCCCCAGATAATGGTAATTTCACAGATAACAGTGAATCTATAATGTGAACTAAAATGCAAATTAAATCCCCCCACAAATTTTACCCTGAAGAATAGATTTATAATTTTCTTATGCTATACTCTATCTCACTGTAAACGGCGCTCCATCTTTTCCAGAATGATAAGCTGGAGCTGGAGTGCTTCATAGCTTTTATCTAATGAGATGATCTGCAGTTTCACAAAACTGCAATAAGAAAATTGGACCTCCAACTCCAAAGAAATAACAGAGACGCGTATTGGAGACCAACTCGCTCTAAATGAACTAGGAAAAGAATCTATATGCCGACTGCGAGCGTGGGCAAAGCTCTTAAGGATAAAAAGGTTAAAACGGCACAACACAGGGATAGTTTATTTCTCTGATAAATCATCACATTAACTCGATCCAACAGACAGAATGGCAGGACAGACAAAAGTGCAGTGGAACAAAAGGAAATAAAGAAGCTTTTAGACCAAACTGACATTATGTCAACAGCAATAAACATTACAGCACATCTTAGCTTCCGTTCAGTGCTTTTGTGCACTGAAATGAAGTGTTCACCAAATTTGTTTTTATGGAGTAGTGTACTCCTCTGCAGCCGTTAATTGCAGAAAGAAGTGGCTGAAGGCTCCCCTGTGCACAACCTGCAATTGGAGTTTACAGACACATCGCACAGATTTCTACTGGAGTTTCAACTAAGGTGCCTTTTGTGAATTGAAGCCTCATTTTAATGCCACTGGGAGAGAAAGCAGGCATTTACAGGTCCCTAAAAAGGAAGTGAATCACATAATGTGGCTTAGCCGAAATAAAGAAGGAAGTGGGAATCTGATAATTTAACACATCTATTAGCATTTCAGCTAAGTCAAGTGACCAGGAGGCCTCAGCCGCGGCTAATGACGAGCACATTACTACCTTCATTTAACCAACAGAAAAGAGGTGGGAAGAGTTGCTTTTGTGTTCTCTAAATACAGTTTCTTCATCCCCTGGGTATTTAGAAACCTTATCATAAAAATATCCCACTGCACCCACAATCTGTAGATAGCATTCAGCAGTGGGAAACCAAGAGGGACAGCTTAGTGAAAATAAAAACAGAGCGCCGTGCAGAGAGCTGAGCCTCTCAAGAGATAATGGAGACTGCAGATTTATCCAAGCACGGCACACAGAGCCTTGAAATGAAGGGGGACCAGGAGATGCCTGCGAGCCGCGTCTTTAAGAAGCCCACTTACCTGAGCGTTTATGGAAGCAGTAGACACCAGCACAATTCACAGAGTAATACAGTGAGAACCCGGCATTGTTAACAATAGTTTGTCTCAAAGAAAAGTTTCCCGCTCCATTTGGTTGTGGTAAGCGGAAGAATAATGCTTCTGTTGGTGTCAGGGCTCGAGATGTTTTTTTTTTAACTGCAGTGTTTTTTTTTTATTGATGCCTATAGAAGCATACCTGTTTTAGTTAAGGGGCTGGAAAACAGCTGCTGCAGAAGTTTGTTCTCTGATGTTCTCAGCACCACAACGATGTCTGCAGGAAGCGTGTCTCTGTTTTTCTCCAAGAATCCATTCACGTTGTACATTACCTGTTGAGGAGGACAAAAAAAACATGATGCACATGGAAAATCTGAGGTTTCTGCCGAATTTAAGAAAACAATCAGTTGAGGGTTTTTTTATTAAGGGGTGACTGAATTCATTTTGTTTTCTGATACTGATGTATGTCATGATATGAACAGTGTAGGTAAAACTGTTTTTAATGTGGATGAATTATTTGTTATATAGATCCAAAGACTTGTATGATACCTTTCCTGCATAATGCTGAATTCCAAAACAAAGCTCCACACGCTTTGGTATGGTGAAATATTTGCAGCGCAGGTTGTCCTCAAACTTATCTGTTGACAAGAAATGAAAAGATACGACACAAAAAGATCCATTATACCTTGGTGAGAGGAGGATCAACATTCAAAAGAGACACTGACTCACTATGAAATCCTGTTAAATTCTGTTCTCGTGACTTCTGTTTGTTCACTGCGAGTGTTTGGCAGGTGCAGTTCCACTCTTACCCACTAAGGTCTGGTCAGTGGCCTGTGGGAAGCGGCTCTCCTCGTCCAGCAGGGACAACAGGCCCATGGGCTTCTGCAGGAACATGTCCAGGATGGGCCTGTTGTCCTCGTACTCCACCAGGCTGGCATCCACTCCCTCGCTCTGGTACTCCATCTAATTAAAACCAGCGAATGTAGAACAATCCAGTTAATGATTTCACTAAATGACCCAATTAAACAATCTGGGCTAAATATGATTTGTGCATGTGTGGGGTAAAAAAAAATAAAAGTTTGTAATCAACAAAACCAAACAGCTGCGACGGACTGTGTGTGTCTATGGGTGAAGTTTACAGCATAATAGAGTCTTTTACTGAATGCATAAAACAGAACAGCGCTGAACTAACAAATAGTCACTTACTTATTCATAATTTATTTCAATTTGCAAATAACCCAGAGTCATATCATATTATTGCATCTATTTAATTTCAGATCAAAAAGTTGGTTTAAATATATATTTTACTAATAAAGTGGAACCAATGGATCTAAACCCTCCTCATGTTTAAGTCATTAACTCAGAATAATCAGTTTCTGTGTACAGCGAGACTGAAGACATCCACACCAAATAAAAACCCCTTTTCCACTGAGCACCAGCCCTACATCAGGGGCAGCTGGCACTTCTTTGTAGAAGAGAAACTTTTCCATGAGCTTGAGGCCTTATTTTCAAAGATCATTGCTGTAATTAATGTGTAAAGGGGCAAATGTTGCTTCCAAAAATAGTTCAATGGTGTACAGTGCTGTAAAATGTAAATGAATCAGCAGTTCTAATGCGTATAAGTATAATTCTGCCTTAACAAATGTTTTTTATTTTATTTCTTATGATGTTCTTCTTGTCATGTGTTTGTGCTATTTGTATTCTAATGTAAGACAGATTGCATTTGCATGTAATGAAACGAGATATATATATATAAAAAAAATCCCCTTGCGCTCTTTTCCTTTTAGACAGACTGTTGCCGAGTTAACACAGACTAAAAAGCATTATGGCAAAATGGTTCTTGATTAATGTCTATTCATTTCCATCAAGGAAAATAAAGACTTCTCGCACTTCAGGGTAAACAACTTCATTAAATCAATTAAGAGAGTAATTTGGTGGTGCACAACAGTATAAACAATCCTTTACACATCACAGCCTGGCTACAAGCAAAATGTTCCTGTCGAGAGTTGTCTCTGCCCTGATAGATGTAAAACCACACAAATAATATGAAAATGACTAATTTCCATAACAGTATGTTGTTTTGCTCAATAAATGCTGTTGCTGAAGAATGTGTGTTGAATATTACAATGGCATCTTAAGCATGATGATGAATACCACACAAATACATCATTAATGCCCTCTTTCTGTACGAGAAACTCACCTGTTCGAGGGCAAATATGTGCTGGTTGAAGTAAAACTGGATCTGCTCATTTGCAATGTTGATGCACAATTGTTCAAAAGAGTTCTTTTTGAAATTCTCAAATCCAAAGATGTCCAGGATTCCCACATTCATGCTGCTCTCCGCGGCACTTCAAAGGAGAAAAAGGGGACAAACAAACTTAATTCTTCTATGTAGCAGAACAAGCAAATCCCCAGCAGCCATATTAATTGATAAAACTTTTATGACAATCCAAGTTCAACCCAAATATAGCTTCTGGTCTGGATGGTCTAGTCTGATGAGAAATCATAAACTTCAGCTTTCAGAAGATCTGAGCTCCTTAAATGGTTTTATTTCAGTGTTTATTGATTTAACCTTGAGTCATTCTTTTAAAACCCTTACAAACAATACACATTCCTACAACACAGCATGGAGACTTCACACTCCACATTTTATATTCAGTGCTCAAAGCTACTGCATTTCATGATTTTGTGATCAGTCATTAACCACTGTACGTAGAGGTCACCTTTAGCCTGTGCTACGGGTGATTAATGGCAATAAGGAAATGGTAAAGATGACTGGAATGCAGACAGGAACTCTGGCTTTTGTACATCTCAGAGACGACTCTTTGACAGTTGACGCCCATATTTATAAAGGAATTCTTTCGGATCAATGAACAGCCTCTTTGCAGTCTCTCTGAAGTCTTTTTAATCATCTGAACATTATTTTCTCTGCACGCAACTCAGTATCAAAAATTTATTAAAACTTTTTTTCTCTCCTTTTGCTTGTCTTGTGCTTGCCCATTGATATTCTCCTCTGCATGTTTGCATCTACCTCCACAGGCCTCCGTAAAGGTCATCAGAGCTTTGCAGAAACTCTGCACGATCGCTTGAGACGTCGAAGAAAAAAAAGAGAGCAGCAATGGACGTCTGGACAGATGTTTATCACCGGCACACACACACTCACCAGATATTCATGTCAGGCTGCAGCAGGGAGTTGATGCGGTTGACGATCCAGCTGAAGAGGCGTCCGTACAAGGCTTTGGACATGGCGTCTCGGACGTCGACGGCTTTGTCTACGGTGTTGGTGCGGATGATGGTCTCACCTCTGGTGACCACACACTGAGAGGTCAGGGCCTCCTGGAGCTCCTCAGGGCCGATGCTGAGGAGAGATGCAGCTGCGACAACAGAGGAGAGAGTAGATCAGCGTGATAATGAAGAGCTCATCTGCTTTATTCATTAACTGCAGGTTTCTTTCACCGTGGATGCTTTTGCTTCTTCGCATTTTTATGTAAATGGGAAGGGGATCTGTGCTTTTGGAAACATCATGCTTTCACTTGCACACAAAAAGTTTTTCAATATTTCTTATGCACATAAAAGTACCCAACCCACACAAGCTTGTAAGACATCCAATATGCCGTACTATTTCTATAGTGAAACATGTGTCATAAAAGAATGTAAGATATTATCCAGCATAAAAGAAATAACACACGTCTCTCCCTCACCCTCTCTCATGCTCTACAGATAAAAATCTACCATAAAAAGGCTCCTTTCTCAAAACCAAAAATCATCCAACCTGAAAATATTTTACTAGAGAGTACAGTTTGAGTGTGAGTAAATCATCACACAGGGGGGAGTAAAGCATAAAAAATAGACTTTCTTTTAATATCTCCCTTAAATCACATAACAATCTCTTCACTCTTTAGGGAGACCATTAAACCTACCTGTTTCTGTGGCTAAAACTAGAGTTTTGCTGACTCCTACAACACATATAACATATCTCACCATTCTCTAAGGCCTCTGAGTTAGGCACTTCACTCTTATCGGTCTGATGTTGGGAGGTGATGGCAGCAAATTCAATATTGCCTGTGTTCAAAATGGCCGAGAGAATTCTGTAAACAGAGGTGACTTCCTAAAAAGAAAGTAGAAAATTATAAGCAACACAGCACTCGATGGTAAGAAACGTAACAGTGGAACAGCACATCTCGGTAAGTATTTGAACACCTCCTCAGTAAAGCCGATGTTTCGGAAGCACTCCTGAATTGCATCAAACTGCTCCTTGTACAGTTTGCTGGAGACGATGTCTTGCATCACTTTCCGGTGCTGACTGTCGATGTACCTGCAGATGCAGATGATCGTTGTCAAAGTCAGTGAAAGACAGCGGAATTTCAATGAGCATGTCAAAGAATTGCAGCACTGACCTGGGAGGCGTTCGGTCTGGTAGCCTGTAGGTCTTCAGCTTGTTCTGGTGGTAGAGTCCAGCGTACATGTAATAAAATATGTGGAAGTTTTTCTCTCCCCTGAGAGGAAGCAAACAGAGCAGTTAGAAGTAGGATCAGTGCAGATCAAATGGAAAAATTAAGGAGCTGACATACGTGGCCTGTTTGATGACCCTTGACTTCTCCAGCAGATACTCTGATATCTTGGCCCCGATGACGGCTCCAGTCGGTGTGAACTTCATCTCCAGGTATTTCCCAAAGCGACTAGAGTTGTCATTGATAGCTGTGCAGGCGTTTCCGAAGGCTTCGACGAGAGGGTTCACCTGCAAGATCTTCTCACGCAATGTCCGATTGTTTGCCTAGGGATGAAAAAATGTTGCTTTAACAAACAACAGTGTGATTTCAACATAGTTTGTAGTTAATGCCGTATTTTTACAGATTTAACAGTGAGAGAATGAGCGCACTGCTGTACCTTTCCCAAGAAGGTAAGATGCTGAACAATCAAGTGAGCACTCTCTGTTTTTCCAGCACCACTCTCCCCACTGATTATGATGCACTAAGGCAAAAGGAAACAAATGTAGTGACTAAAACATCAAACTATTCACATTAGGCTACATATATTTTCCTTAACCATGTCTTGTGTCTTAAGTCTTATGGGAAAATACATTTCTTCTTTAAAAGTGACTTGGCTGCTTGTCAGACACTATTTATTAAATTATTATTATTAGTGTCCAAAGCCACTACTGTGTGCATTCAACCCACAGAGGTTGAGGAATCAATTACAAATAGAAACAAAAAGAACATCCCTGGAAAACATTTTTTAACCAAATTTTATGTAGAAATTTTCATAATCACTGCCTTTTTATGAAGTTAATCTTTCAGCAGAATACCTGATCTTTGCAGAAAGTCACCATGCCTTGATAGGCTGCATCTGCAGAGGCGAAGATGTGTGGAGGGTTGTCAGCCCGCTTCACACCGTGGTACAGCTTAGAGAACTAGGAGAAGACATGGATACATAAGACTCGTCAAAAAACGGATCATTCGCAGGAGCAGATCAGCTTAAAATAATTTTCACATACTATATGTTAAAATCTGTTTTGTGCTCCAGCATAGGAAAAAAACATTTATTACAGTTTACAGACGAGGTTCTTCTGTGATGAGCATAGAGTATGCTTAGCATAGAGTATATTTGGTGTGTGGAAATATTCAATATTGGGTAAGAAAAAAGTGAATACATTGGAGAAAAGTCTGAAACAAAAAAAATATTAAACTTCAGTTTGAGTTGAAATGATTAGGTCAGACTTCTGTGTTGTTTTTTACACATGTACAGTGTATGATCTACATCCACAACAGCAGGACCAGTGGCATAACTTCCAAGCAATCATTCATTTCCACTGTGACGGTGAAACCACTGGGAACATGTGTGCAACTGGTCGAAGAACCAACCTGGGGAGAGTAGATGCTGAGGTTCTGGAAAGGGTTGAGAGCGATGAGGATGTCGCCAACATAAGTGTACACCTGCAGCTCATCGTACCTCTTTTGGAGGTGGCTGATTATTGTCTCCTACAGACAAGGGGAAAAAAACCCCACATGGCATCAACAACATTGCATGTTGGAGCGATCGATGCGTGATGAGATAAACACATTAAATCTTACCTCATCTAAGAACTCCAGGTTTACCAGATCATCATCGGGACAGCTCTCTATTATGAGGGTTTTACGAGTATTGATCCGTTCGTGCCTGTATGAAGCCAAGGACATGATAATGCCTCAGAAAGCTGTAACGTGACCACCAAATGAGAAACAGCAGTTTGACTGGCCGGGTGCGAAGCCCTTAAAGCTCTCCCAGGGGACGCATCTCCCATTATCAGACACTGTGATCGCACTTCATCCGTGTTTTGACCTATCACTCTCCAATGAGCCACAGTGGGTAGAGGTCAACATTAGCTGGCTGGCTCAATAGGAAACCTCAGGGGACACCAGGGAGTGTGTGAAAGAAAGAAAACGACCACTGTGTCTGTGAGTGTCTACTGCTTCCTGCACATACATGAATAGTATATACAGCAGTTTACTCTGCATATACTATTCATATAGGTGCATTATGTACCTGTTTGACTGCCATCAAATGAAAACAACAACAGTGTATTAACGTGTGTGAGCCAAAGCCAAACACAGCTCCTCTGCCAAAGACCTCATCAAAAACATGTCAATGAGACGCGCTCCCACACTAAGTGTCATTACCAGGAACATGAGCACAGTGGTTTACCTTGAGTCAATTTCACAAACACTGCTCTGCTGCTTTACATACTCACCAGTATTCACCAGCACCTGCGATTTGAAATCTATAACTAAGATACAAACTGGTTTAAAACTGGTCGTTTAGTTCTTCAGCTGCATCACCAATAAAGGCTTGAGTAATGTGTTGCTAAGAAACATCTGCAACCATTTTCAAAGAAATCAGCTTATGTCAACACGATGTCAGTCTAGAATTATAAACTGCAGCATGGTTTCCAAAAATAACACATCAAACTTAAAATTCTGTACTTCTGACTATTCAATTCATCACTCAGTATAAATACATATTATTCAGAGTATCGTTTGTGTAGTTTAGAATGAATGGGACATTTTGTTAAAATAACCTTTGTTGTTTTGTGACTTAGTCGCACCTTATCAATACAGCGTTTGTGAGGACATATTGTTATTTTTGCAAAATGAATTAATCATCCTCAGCTTAAATCATTACTGTTACAATTTTAAACAACTGCCAGATATGACGACCATATCTTCCTCCTCTAATACAATCTACAAATATATTGTATATTATCAAGCTAGTTTTAAGATGATTGTGCAACAGCTGCACCTGCCAATAACTGTGTCTAACAATATTTACTAAAAACTAATCTCAATGAAAAAAGAAAACAAGAGAAAAAAAGAGTCAAGTTTCTGTTTTTCAACCTGTTTAAATTTTGTTAATTTTTCCTTTGTACCAGTTGTGTAATTCATCCGTGGCTGTAAGTGGTCCCCAGTAAATGTGACATACATGTTTGAGTCATGTTTGCTAAGAAACTGTGTTTTATTTTATAAAATGTATATTTGCAGTATTTTTCTCATGATTTGTGTGTTGATCAGGAAAGAACTGCTTCGGTCCTGGGTGTCACAGAGTTTGTAAAACGCTAGATGACAAATGGCTGGTTTTTCTGACACCTGCCTTGTTTAAATTATGAAAAGCTATTTAAAAAAAAGCATCCAACGCTATGTGGTAACTCCTCAGTCCCCAAAACTAGGAAAATATCTCATTCACAAGATTTATCTATATTCTATTATAATAAATAATCAATTATATCATATGAATAACAATGTTGATGCTTCAGGGTTTGAATTGTTTCCTTGCCTTTGTATTCATTTTGTATTCTGAATATAGTGGAAAGACTCAATATGGTCCCTATAAAGTGAATACTCATCATCAGGTCCCTTTAGAGGAGGACCTGAGACTTCGCGTCTCTACCTCTCTCCTGCTTTGAAGTAAATCACACAATTCCACCTACGGCAGCTACTTTTAAGTTCTCTATGTCTTTATTCTTATCTGGAGTCATTGTGTGCTGATCTGTGGCATGAGAGACTAAACCAGGCGAGCCCAGTTCTCGCCCTACAAGCTCCTAATCCCATTATCCACTTTCACTGTGGACAGGAATTCGGGATCAGGCTCAGGCAACGACTCTGCACACTCTCGGGAGTAAACAGAGCTGGCACAACATCAAGACTCCCAGTCAAGGGCAGGTTCAGCGAAGTGCTTTATAATGAAGATTAAACATCGCCAAAGTCAGTATTTCCCCCCGTAAATAACAGGAGACTTTTTGTGCTGTCATTCACAGACAGAAGTGTGAGCTACATCTATCTATCCACCTATGCATTATGAAACTATATTGTAGCTGCTCTTATGATATGTTGAGAACACAGCTCCTTTGAATATAAGCATAATGAAGACTGCACAATCAGTCTGAAATTCATTAACTCTGTCAATGATCTAATCAGGCAGGTGGGAAATGTTTTGTTTTAAGGGTTCCCCCATCAGAAGACTGCCACATCCTCTGGTCTAAGTGGCATTTATTAATCTAAGGTTAGTCAGCACAATCACTCCTTCTGAATTAGTCACACTCCCCTAACTTCTCTTTAATCACATACTGTAATGTCCATTACTGGGGCTCATCATCATTTCTATGCTCAAGCGTAAGAAGATGAGACCCTGCCCCCTACTGGACAGAAAAAAACATTAACCACTCACTCAGTCAACGGCTATCTGCAGCAGCACAGATAACCAATGACAGTGCACACATAAGGCTAATAAGCCCTGTCATCACGGTGAATTATTTGGGTTTTGCATTTCATTTCGAGAGACTTACTTGGTTTTGGTTTTGCAGCCTGCTTCTTGCTGGTCCTGGATGAGAGCAGCCAACTGCTGACGGAGTGCGTCGTCTTTGCCGTGGGCCTGCTTGATGAAGGGATGCTCCAGAAGGTGGGTCACAGATGGACGCGCCTCGAAATCCTTTATCAGGCATCTTCACAAACACAAAAATATCACGATGTTACTTCACCTCCGTACTTTTTTTTTTTTACCATCAGTGATGAAATCTTCAAACAAGACAAAAGCATCCTACAGTCTCATTTACCACTCAGCAAATGAGAGAGGCTTTACCTCAACATTTTAGAAAGCTGATTTGTCTGCATCAGCTCTGACAGACACTCACACCAGCAGGGAGCTCCTCGCAAGTGTTTTAAAGTCTGGGTCACTAATCTGTCACTCTCTGTCTGGGTACAACATGGTCACTGTCACCATGGCTCCCAGTCCAAACAAGCCCTGCTATGGCACAGCGGCTCGTCCTATCTGTTCTGTGCAGTGTTTGCCAATAGGTGATGTCACTTTGTGTTACAGGCTGGTGGCTACACTTCAGCAGTTTGCTTGTTGCACAAATGCTCTGACAATAACGACTGTGACAACACAACACCATGAAATCAGGCTTTTGTTTGTGATTGTTAGGATATATTATGAGACAAAAAGTCCGGACATCCTCACCTGAACTCACAAAAGCGCATGCATCAACAATGCACCTTTTTTTTTTACTGTTTTCATTCACCTACTAAAGACTCAAGCAGGTGATTTGCGTGTGTGTTTGTCTAAGCACTACAACACCAACAACTGCGGAAAAACAGCAATCTAATTCCTACCACCTAATCTACACTGAAATTCTGTTTCTTTTATCAGTTTGTTCGGCTCTGAAAGTTAATTCCGTGAATTCATTAGCGTCAGGACATTAAGCAGAGGTTGCTGCTATTAGCAGGGCTGTGCTGGCGGGATGCTGCACGGCAGGCCACTTTGTCACAGGAGTCGGCTCTTTGGCTTCATAAGTGCAGACTGGTGATGGATTTATTATCCTGGAAGCCCCCATACACCACTTCTCCCCCTGCACACACATACAGGCCTGACAGGGCTGAATAGGCTTCACAAACAGCCTGCAAACCATGATAACATTGTCCAGGCTCCCCACATTGAACTCTGGTGGGCTTTGTTAGGGGAGATTAATTCTGATATGATATCACACAATCCATTAACCCAGATTAAAGAGCTGCAATTCAAAAAGTATCCAATGAAAACCCTTGCAATGACACTGTAAAAAATATAATATAAAAACTAACATCACTACCATGTACGTTGGTTGGTTTAAGGGGTAATTTGCCTTGACATTGTCCAGATCAATCAATAACTCGAGTGACACACACAAAAAAAGCCAACAGGCAGATGGTCTGTTTGTCTTTTCAGTGATTGCATTTCTGTGCAAACCTGCAGCATAAATGTTAGCCAGAAACTATGCCCACACACAAATAATTCGCCGAACAAATTGAATTTTATTTTCTCATTACGGTTTCGGCTCACACACCTCAGTGCAGTAGATATTAAGGCTGTATATTCTGAGCAACCATTACAAGCCACCCCTGACATTATTAGCTTTGCACAGCGGAGGAAATGATAAGTTATCCGGACCTTTAGATAGAACTGATAACTCAGGTGAATTAGTTTGTTCCTCTGTGGCAGATTTACACTAATGAAAGTTAATGAACAGAAAGACAAGGCGGTTGATAGAATCTCGCTATAAAATATCAATTTCAATTCCCTCTATGTTTACATGCACATTCATGTCTGCTGACAACATCTTATGGCTGATGCTCAGTTACTCCTCCTGTTAGTCTTTTACTCCAGTGTATGTTTTGTCATTTCAGACTTTATAAATGCTAAATAAAATATTTGTTGTCACTTATTTCTTTTATGACAAGAGTGCTTTTACATTTATGTGTTTGATTTTAATCATTTCAAACTGAAGGTTTCTTTGTAATTCAGGGGGGGGAAATCAGGAGGTTGCAGGGTTTTTTTTTGGAACATTAAGTGTTTCCATCCACTTCTGGGAAGTAACTGCGAGAGAGACAACAAATGCTGACAACTTGCAAGTTGGAGGACACTTACTGGCCGATGAAATGGCTGAAACTTCTGCACCACTGATCTGGATTTCGTAATGTGGGGGAGGGATTTCTGAAACACAATCGCAAAACACACAAAAGTCAGCACAAAAATGTGAAAAACAGTAACTTTATCGCATGCTTTTTAAATGACATGATCACTGCAAATTGAAGACGTTGAGCTTGTCTCCCGAGTTAGTTGATAAACGATCACTGGCAAGCAGAGAGTGACCGTCAGCCTCCTGTGAGAGGTTCTCGGTCTGAGGATGAGCTGGTCGGGGTCCAGGTCTGTGGCAGCCACAGAAAAAGTGACAAATGATAACAGCTCCTCCACTGTCTGGCAGCAAACATCTGCCATTGGGAGCCAAAAGTTATGGGAGGTAGTTATACCTCTGTCAGCAGCATTTACGGAGGCCATCTATAATGAGAGTAACACTTTTCAAGTGCATATGATGACAGGAGGCAGATCTGTGTGAGGAGCCAAGGCTGGACCGGCCTGAGCACAGTCGTCTTCTCGGGGAGCTGCCAGTCTGACAGCTGGAGGCTGAGCCTTTTGTCACTGTCAGGGAAACAGTGACAGACCTGGCCGAGATATTTATTAACTGCATTAATTAGCTCATGTGTGCTGCCTCACAAAGCCATCAGACTGACAAATGAAATATAAAAATTAGAACACTTTCATTTTGCTTATCACAACAAACCCAGAGGTGGATGCAGCAGCTGCACATTAAACTACAGTATATTTAATGTCTTTTTATTACCCGTTTTCTGAAAAGGGAGGGGAGGATGTTGGGGTACAAAATCTGTCATGTACCGCAGTACTAAGTTCGTAGAGTCTTTGATAAGGATTCAGGCAGGCAATCCTTTCCAAAGTGCAGATCAAAGCCAGTAACTGACTGCTTCAATGCAACCTCTAATATGAGCCTGAAGACACGTTCTCGCCTTGATGTTGTACCATACTGCTTATACATTACAAAGTCAATATAGCAGCCCTGCCGATAACACTGTCAAGTGTGCTCATTGTGCTTAGCAAATTCAGGCAGTTTTTTTTCCCTTTCACTGTTTGTGAGATTGCTGGCTCATATTGTAAACACAAATGGCTTACTCAAATCTAGCAGGAGGCAGCGCTTGTACTGTCAGATGTTCCTCAGAGTGGTTTGAGGCAAAAATCACAGAGGTGTCAACAGTATTTGACGGCTGTAACTAAGCCACGGAAGGAAGACAAAATTCAGGAAAATGCAATGCTTGAATAAGCAAATGCAGAATTTATAATTCCACCACTTTCCATATGATGTAAAACACTGTTATTTTTCATTCAAGTAGTTTTTCAGTTGGACAATTAAAGGCCGACTGCTGCACTTAACATCATCAATGCTCATGGCTTACTTACAGTCTTTATATACTGTAGTTATAGTAGTAGTAGTTATAGTTATATAGTATAGTTGTTCCACATGAAATGAAAGAATTAAGAATTGGTTGTGGTAAAATGTGAGGGGTACCCAGAGTGAGCTGTGATGTACCTTTTCCTGTATGTCTTGTAGGGCATTGCAGAGGGCACTGGGCTCTCAAGGCAGAAACACAGTGGCCCGAAGACAACCTTAACAAAGAATGAGCAGGAGGGCCCAAAATAAAGATTTATACAGAGAATGGACCACCTGCTTAAAATTTCTACTCATCCATCACCTCAGCCAGAGCACTAGCACTTCCTTGAGCACACATGCATGGGCACGGGGAACTACTGCCACATTTATCATGTCTTTCGCGGCCACATCACCAAATGCTGCAGTCCTGAACACCACGCAGAGCTGTGAAATAATAACTGCATCAAAGATGGAGATGTTACAGCCTTTATTCTTGACTGCAAAATCATCCAACCAGCCAGAAACCTCTGGTCGGGGGTCAAGAGACTGCATCAGTGTCTGATGATGGGAACACTGTGACTTTAAAGTATGCACTGTCTTTACTCTGTCCAAAGTACAGACTTTATATATACTGTATATATAAAATGTTTTAAAAATCCAGTTTATCTGAGTCATTTTAAATAATGACTGGTTTTCACAATTTCAGCCTTCCATGTGACATCCATCCACGACAGACTGAAAAGCTGACAGGTAATTAATGATAGTCATCCAAAACTAAAACGTTTCAGTTTTGTTGATGGATAAATGATTTCGGATCAATCTACCATCTACGTTCAGTGGAGCCATGTTGATTGATCTTTGCAGTTTTTTTTGTGTTTTATGTATTATAATATGTATTAATCTGTTGTTGTTGCTACTGTAGGATTGTCTTGCTGAGGAAATAAGTCTTGGACTTTCCTGTGTTTTTATCCTCATCCAGTTTTATTGGAATGTCATGCTGTTAATTCTTTCCTTTCTTAGTGGGATGTGGGATTGTATGTGTTTCTTTCATTAAGTGTCCAGTAAATCAATCTATTCACAAAATATTTAAGAAATTTAAATTCAATTTTGTATGCTGATGAAACCCCAATAACTCTGCCCTGTCCTCCTGTATAAGGCATCAAAAAATGTCTTTATTTGTTTTGAGCATTTAGCTCAAAGTTTAACTTCACAAGATGAGCTGCTATCATGGCAAACGAAAAGTACCATAACCTCTCCAAGATCAAAACTAGAAATTAAATGTTCAATAATTATTACATTACTACTTGTACTGTTAAGCAATGCACCAATTTCACATCTTATTCAACAAAAAAGCAGTAGCAGGACCCAACTTAAGTCCATGGCAAACCAGATTTTTCACCACTTGAAAGATTGAATCCTGAGACAGAAACACTAGGAGCTGTGTTGATAGCCCTCACCCTTGGCTGCTCTACTCCACATATTTTAACTCTTTTTCCAGGAGGAGCTGTCTCTTACTAGCACAGGTCTGAAATTCACTCGCTGTTTCACGATGTGATTAGCCTTTGCTGCCTCTGACAAGCCATCATTTACTTCTATCGCAGCCACGCTTGGTCTCCACTCCTGACAGATACAAGTTCTATTAAATATGTGGCTAATATTGACACTGATCTGGACGAATAAATACAACCTTGGACATCTTTTGCCCATCTCATTTCAACCTTTACACACACTTTGGTTTAACTTTAAATAGACACTCTAGGGGACAGGACATTGGCTTAAAGAATTAACCTCTGTGCATATTAAGTATCACACACCACCTTTGTCTTGAATACCTGTAATTAATTTTGCAGTCGATGACTTTATAACTTTACCCTCTGACATGCTCCATTACCTTTATTCATGGTCACCGTGGACATAACATACCTGTCAAACACCCTGTAACACATTCAATTAATTTCATAACACAGAGTAAATTCTCAAAAGTGTTTGGTTCAACTTAAAACCAAAATCACTGAAGCTTATAGATAATATCATTATGAGCTACCTGAGACTCTAGCACATGTACGGATCATCGGTGTGACACAGCTCATCAAGCATCAGATATTTCTGAAGCACAAACAGAGCACGCACCAAGGTGACCCTAATTCATGGAGCTCATCAGCTTCCCCCCTCTGACAGATATCAGAGCTTCTCTTATCGTTTATAGCCTGCTGGGACAAGAATCATTTCCACCAGTGCATGTTTCCACTTGCACAACCAAAACTGTGACATAATGGCTATCTGCTGCTGGTCCCTGTGGTCAAAGTGTTGATAGCACTGGGTGTTTATACGGCCCTTTACCAGGAACCATTAAATCTGAAGCCTGGCAAGAGAGAGAGTCCAGAGAGAGCTGACGATGGCCTTGCCAGAAAAAGACAGAAAGGAAAGAAGAATGAAGGTATCACACACACACAGGTGAAATAATGAAACGACAGATCCTCAAACATATTAAGGAAATCTAGAGCATCAGCTGACGCGGCGGTGCATTTTTCTTGTATTTCACTATCTAAATGTGTTTCACGGAAGGGGAACGATAAGGTGGATGATACATACAAGATTAACAACACGATAGTGAAACCTTTAGCTTGGAAACGTATTACTGTGTGCGACTGTAAAATATGAGAATGATGAAAATGCTCATTGCATGTTTTAGTGCTTATATGGATTTCATAAAACATAACCTACTCAAGGACAATACTTCAGAAAATGCTCCTCCGTTAATGATTTGTGACATATTACATTGAAAAAAAAAGTAGATCTTTGCAATCAAGAAACCTGTGAAAATTAATCTCTGTGATTTCATCATGAATCACTCTCAACGCCACTGACGACCCAAAGGTGAAATACATTTCCCTATTTAGAAAGTAATTCATACAGGAGTCATAATTTACCACACGTTTTCCTCATGATTTTGTCTGCCTTGCCGCAGTGATGGGAAAATATATTTGAGATAAACGACATGTTAACAGAATCATTTCATGGTTCAACACATTCACTGTGATTTATGCCACACCTGCTCGGCCTTTCGGGTCCCAATTCACACGAAAAGGGCAAAATATCTATTTTGATTGGAACAGAGATGGAGGAATGTCGGCTGTAGATACATGTCCAATTCTATTAACGTCCTAGTTATCCCCAAAGTCAAAGACTATTACAAATCCGCAGTAATGAAATGGGATTGGACATTCACAAGGGGAACGCATATGCCCTCTCTTATTACGGCTGCAGTTTGCTAAGGAGACATGTTTGCTGCTTGACAGAAGCCACTCATCCCTGTTCATATTTTAAAAATCAGTCATGTGTCATTAAGTGCATGCCTAATAAAACTATACTTTCATTTAGCAAGGGGTCCTGCTTTAACCGTCCCTTCTCCTGTTATTATTTTTTATATTCTGGTTGAATTTGGTGCTGATGACAAACTGCGTCAGCTCCCATAATTTCAGCCAAACAAGCCATCCACGCTCCTCCTCTGGCTTGGCAGGGAGGAGATAACATTGTGACGGGAAGGAGGTGACAGCCTCATCTCAGTGTGAATGGAGCTAATCACCAATGCAAATTGCAATCAGAAGGGCATATCTCTACCTAACTGAGAGATAATTGCACGATTGGGCTGATAACAAAAGGTCAACCGCGTGTAGCCACCAAGCTCTCAAATGATCATCAGACGCACACTGTCTCCAGCAGTGAATATTTTTACAGACTGAATCGCTGCATTAATTTGTTGTAGTTTTGCAGCAGGCCATAGTCAACATTTTTTGATGATGAAGAATTCAAACGCTGATTATTCAGCAGATGCAGCCTCTCAGGTAGGAAACAATGGCAAATAGACAAACAGAATGGGAGAAAGGAACGTGGATCAAGCAATAAAGATCCAGTCCGCTTTTTCATTTTCTAAATACCAAGTCATAACAACAATAAATCATTTTGCCAGGAGAGCCAATGTCATTTTGCCTTTTATCACCTCTACTGTCAAATTCAGTTTGTCATTGTCTACCTGACAGAGGGCTTGTGAGGGCTGTCTCCAGCTGTGTGGTAGGAGCGCCCTCTAGTGGACTCACCGTGGGATCTTGAAGAGGGCTTTAACTGGATGCATCTCAGCCAGTGGGGGATCTCCGTCTGCCAGCTCGATGGCAGTGATGCCGAGCGACCACACATCACAACGGGCGTCGTAGGAGTAATCATACTGCTGTTCACAGGCTATGACCTGGGAACATGACACACAGTGAATTTACAACAAAATACAGTTTTTTTCCCCCCAAAGCACACGAGGAAATGTGCCAGTGAGGTGCATTTAATTCATATTTCCCCTGCAGAATATCTGAATTTACCTGAATATTATGTCAAATTCATGAGCATTTTATCAAAATCACCTTAAATTAATTATATGTAAACATGTTTATGTTAAAAAAGGATCATTAGGCTGCATGCTCCTTCCTCTCTCTTTCTCATCTATAACCCTCTCTCTTTTACAGACATCTATATTTATGGACAATTTAAAGACTGACAGGTTGATCAGTGAAGTGGTCAGTGGTATGAGCTTCTCTTTTCAACAATCAATAATTATAACAGACACTACATTTTATAGCTGAGTTTATTCTAATTGCCCCTGAGGTCCCTCCCTACCATGGCACCTCATTTCTGCCAAAGAGTAAGCTGAGGGGCCACAGACTCCCAGCTATTAACCTTGAGGCGACCTCAAGAGCTGTGCCTGTGGAGGGGAATACACAATGACACAGGGGAGAGTCACCACAGAAATAACTGAGGCTCCCTCTCTCTATTTTCTCTCTCTTTGCAGCACAGTAAGATCTACTTTGCTCATTTAAAATGTTCCATTAGGCTCTGAAACATGTGTGCCATTTTACTGCTGCATTACAGTATGAAGCCGCGTGTGGACACTGACCTCCGGAGCCATCCAAAACGGCGTCCCGACTGATGTGTTCCTCCGTAATCTTGCACTGGTCAGTTGAGCTGAAACACCTACAAATGGATAAACAAATAATATAAATAAAATTCCTTCACCACTTATAATAATTGAGATTTAGATATTAGGATGTTTATCAGAAAGGATGAAAGAATAAAAGTAGAATTTATATCAGAGACCAAACGTTTGAATTAATCAATGAATCCTGGCATATAATTTAGTGTGGCAACCTGCCAAGTAGTAATAATAATGGGCTATAATCATTTCAAATTATGTAGGACAGATTTTTATCAGCATGAGTCCACTTCATCTCCATGACACAGAGGACATAAACATGCCTGGGGGTGACTCAAAGTCATTTGCCATAACAGTTTTCTTTTAATATGCAAAGGATCAAATAACGCAATTTAAATGAGCAATAATAGCCTTGGGTTAGGGCTACGGTCCATGAAATAAAAAGATGTTATGGTGAGCAAGGGACTAAAGTGTGGAGCACATTAAATGATTTATCCTGTGCTCATGTTCCCCTTCACAAACAATGTTGCAGGGATGTGCTGCTGACACTTCCCATACATCAGTCAAATAGCAAAAATGAGGCATTTAACTATCAATACACGTCAAAGAAAAGATAAACCTGACAGGTTATTTTCTCAAACACCGATACTTTTGTCCCTTACTACAGTAGCAGCCCATGAATTGTCCAGAATGCTCCTTTTAAAGGCCTTTACCAAAGTCAACCAGTTTGACTCCTCCCTCAGTTGTCAGGAGGATGTTGTTGCCTTTGACATCACGATGGATGATTCGGTTGTTGTGCAGGTGCTGAAGACCCTTGTAAGTTAGAGGACAGAGAAGCACAAGGTGTTGAGCATGAATCACAGTCACATTATCAGTCATTAGTCATTAGTACACATTTAAATATGATGCATTAAAAGCTGAGGGGTACAAACTACATAAAAGAACTCCCACAGCTGTTAAGACAGAGAGACAATTATGACCGCCTGCCACACTTTCCCTGCTGAGAATAAATCCCGGCACAGTCTCTAATGCGTGTTTGCATCCCACCCTCTCCCTGACATTAGCAGCTTTGCAGCTGGGCCATCTTACCAAGAGGGCACTGTATAAGATGTATGAGATAACGGGCTCCTGCAGACGCTGGCCTCGCATCAGCAAGCCTTTGATGAGTTCTGTGACGGAGCCGCCGTTGCACAGCTGGGAGGGAGACAGAGAAACTCCAGTGACTCGTCCATCTTTCACCACTCCAGATTATGATTCATGGGGGGAGCTCGCAGCGCAACAGCATCAACATTCAGGTGGTAGCTGTGGCAAACTGAAGCATATTTCAATACTCCACACAGTATGCAGTATATTGAGAAAAAATGGTTTCATTTAAGCAATCACAAACTCTGAGAGGTGTTGGACACAAATGTGCAGTATTGTGACATGAGGTTATGAGTTAGAGGTACATAGTTAGCCTACATTCAGTCATGCTGATATGTTTTCAGCCATAATAACGTGTTAATGCCTTCTCTTCCTCGACAGACATTTTGCAAAGCAACATTTTCAAACCTAGACTGTTCACATGGACCTCAGTCATGAGCTAACAGTCTTCCTCTGTCCCGCCACTTAGCGCAGAGCTAATGTCTTGCTTGGTATCTCAGCTCGATGTAGACATGGCTAGTTTCATTTAGCATTGTTTTGAGTAGACTCAGGTGGTTTAAGGTGAAGTAAAATATCCTCACAATGTTGGCTAACTACTGGTCAGGTTCACACAAACAAAACAGGGGCCAACTTATTGTTCCACACTGCTAGCCAAAATAAGGTAGGCTATCTGTCCCACCAACAGTTGCCAACAAGGACGTCATTATTATCAACTTCTAACTTGCTTATTTTTCAAGAATAAAAGCTCCAACGATTGGACAAACCTTTAAGTTAGTTTCTGTTTGGTCTGTAGTCCTGTGTTACCAATAGACTGAGAGGAGCAGCAGCTCCTTCAGGTGACATGAATGAACTGCACATGTGCGAGCTGCGCACAGTGGACAAAATAAGGAAGTGCATTGTCTTCTTCTAATCTGCTTCTCTCCGAGTGACCATGTATTTAACTTGTTCAGTTACATTTCATGTGTTAGTTAAGCTATACGCTAAAAAGTACACTGAAAATCCATTCAATGAATTATGTCAAGTTGGCTGACTGCTTCACTTCCCCTTTAAAGAGCACTTTGTTGTTGTTTTTTTGAAGTAGTTCTCAAACTTTTTCATCATAAGGGCACAAATTTGACCACTAACACCAATTTTATTTAATTTAATTTAAAAGAGTTAATATCATCTGATACAACTTTTGCTTTTGTTACATAAAGTGTTTGAAACCAGTGACTAAAGTTATTCTTAGGCTATATGTCATAATAAAATTAGTAGTGGAATAGTGGAAATAAATGATTCCTGTTTTTGGTGGTAAAACAACCTCACTGACCCCACAGTGAGAACCATTGGTCAAAAGGCTCCATCATATTATACTTATTGAACAGAAACATCAAAATATGTAAATGGGAAAACCACCAAAATGAAATAGTGCGAAAGAAAAAAACAAAAGCTTACCTCCAGTACCAGCCACAGCTGTCCGCCTGACAGGTTGTCTGATTTGTAGAACATGCCGAAAAACTTAACCACATTGGGATGGTTGGACAGGGACCTCAGTATGCTGTATTCGGCCTCTATCTCCTCATCCACATCCTTTGAGCAGCACCAGAAAACAAGAAAAGTTGGAATAAAGAACTGCAAGACAGCTGGGCAAATGTGAAGAGAATATAGCGACACATAACAAAAGCTTGTGTTTTATTTTGAAGCACAGCTGAAAATCACATAGTAAGTTAACTATAATTAGTCTCCTAAAGATAAGTTTATAAACTCTAGCAAAAGGAAGGGGTGGGCATGGGTGCTAAACTATTTCTGGAAGCACATTTCTATCAAAGTAAATCTCCAGGGGGGGAGAAGAGCTACAGTCAGAGAGGCTGAATTCCTCTTCTTGGATGTCTGAGTGTCAGCAGTCTAATCAGGGAGAGGGATGGGAGAGGAGGCCACTTCATCTTCATGAGCATCAGCGGAGCATCATGGTGGATAGCACTGGCAGGATGGGGATTGTTCCACTGACACAATCGCACGCACGCCTCAGCCCAAGTCTCTCTAGCACAAAGCAGAGCCAATGCAGAGTCTGCAGCCCGCTTATCACTCAGACAAATGAACAGATGTACAGATATGATACAGCCAATGCAAGAGCTACACTTTCCTGAAAGGGTGTGTAAGACTAAACATGACAGGAGGTAAATGAAAAGAGGAGGCAGTGATGTACAGTATATCACTGGAACGTGAGCATGAAGTACAACTGCATCAAGATAGAGAAGAGGAAAAAGTACTTGTAACTTACTCTGTTTGAATGGCTTGAATGCTGAGACAGTCATAGAGTCATAGTCACAGAGTTATGAAGAAAAACATAAAGATTTTAGTCTCATGCGTTCTTGTAGTCATAAAAAAAATAGTTAAAAATGCATAGTTGGGTGCACTCCCTCTCCAATACAAAGAATAAATAGGCTGTAAGGGTTAGGATAACTGGATGGAAACAGAAAGAGGAGGGAAAAATCAGGCATCATTAGATGTTTTGAACATGACTCATGCAATGGGTTCAATCTAAAGGCCTACAAGAACAGTAGGGAACCATTGCTTCAAATAACTGAGTGTCTAGATGCTCTCATAGATTATATTAGTTTAAAAGGTGCAGGTTCTGAATTACCCATTCAGTCAACTTCTCTCTCACTACAGTATGGGATGATGGTTATCATTATGCTGTTGATGTAAGATGTAAGAGTGTAAGATGAAATAGCTAGGCTTCATGATATTTCTGCATGTAAATAACAGTTTCTTTAATTAAACCTGTAATGGTTTAGATAAAGTCAATAGGCAACTGAAAGAAGATAACAGGCTGTAGTCAGAGTCGTTTTGAATTCTGCAAAGGTTTTCCGCAGTAAACAAGCTTCAGTCCGACTTACATTGATTGGGTCCAGCACTTTCACTGCTGCCTCACTTCCATCTTTCTTGTTTGTTACTCTATAGACTTTGCCATATGTTCCCTTGCCGATGGTCTCCACTATATCCCAGTTCCCTGATGGATCACCCAGGCTCTGCAGGCCAATCATGCTGGACTTGTAGGGATACACTCCATACAATGACCCCCTGGAAGATAAACACAACACCAGATCAACGATGTTCTCACATCCACACGCCCTTTAGCCCTTGCGTAAGTACTTTGCCAGGATTACCAGATTTATATAAACAAATGTAAATGTTAATCCTTTTCTAATATGTAAATTCTTGAAATAGAAATGTTCTTGAGAATAAAGAGTCAATCCTCACAGCAGACCGGACAGACTTTTACACTCTCACTGCAAGACAGAAAAACACATTGTCTTACAGTTAAAGCTCACAGAGAGGCAGGTAATTAAAATGTATGAACTGCGCACCGAGGTACATTTGTTCCCAAAGGCCTTCTCATTCAGCTCAGCCTAACGACTATATCCACCAAGGGAGACACTTAACAGGTTTACAGCAGGAGAAATCAAAGCCAAAACAGACAGCTGTAGGTGGAGGCAACAGTACTCTACTTACATGGCAAATGTTATTTTCTTCTGACTCATGGAGGCCGAGAAAAAGTACAGCTAAGGAGTCTCTTGTGAACATAAAAACACCAATAGCAACAGCAATTGTTCCCTTGTGAGGAAAGGCAACAAGTAGCATTTCACACAGTCACTGAATTAGCTCTCGCCACGGGGACCTTGTCACTGCCCACTAAGAAGTACAATCTCCTCCAGATCAATCGGATTGGACAGAAGATTAGCTTGACAAGTGCCGCCCTGGATGAGCAGTGAATCGGCGCCACACCTCCACACAAACAGTCTTTGAAAAATGATTATTACGTAAAGTGTAAGTGAAAATGTCGTGAGCCCCTGTGACACAGTTATAAAGACTGACGATCAACAGCGACGCAAAGGGCCAACATACATCATCCTTTAAGTCTACAAGTGATGTTTCTGTGACCAAATACAACATGTAAGACCAATGATGCAAAGCATTAAGTGTCAAAACAGCTGAAACACATTGACATGATGGATTGGCGAGATGATATTGCCACAGTGGGATACATGCGTCCCTATTTTGGGGAAATGACATATATTCCAGATAAACATGATGGAGAGGAATGTTTGTGTGCAGTTTTGCTGCTGCTCCACTCGTCATAAACGTGTTATGCATCATAGAGGTTGCATGACCCTGAGGGAAGGAAGGAGAAGTCTTTTTTTTTTTTCTTTTTCTCGAGATTGATGTGAGAAACATTGAATGATGTTAATCCACAGGGGATGTGGCAACTCACATGCAAGGACAGATTTATGGATGGCTGTGCACACAGGCTGATATCAGATGGATATACCACTTTTCTGTGAAGACGCTCAAACGTGCAGCACAGAGATTGAACTGATATCCTTCATCATGTCCTTCAAGCGGCAGCATGTGATAGCACTCTCCAAACACCTTTTGCAATCATACCTTATTATATCACATACTTGAATACTAATATATAAAAGTCCGGTTGTCTTTGGTCTAATAATCAATCATCGATTGTTCCAAAGTTAATTTCCCGTGTTAAAATGACCATGAATAATGAATCACGTCTGCTTTATTAATCAACAAGGTTCAAACCTGTTTACTTGTCATTTGTTACTGTCTTTCTGCTCCGTAACATGTATCTGCACTGTGCATTGAACACATCACCAGTCACCTGTTGCAGAGGCAACTTCACCAGTTCTGTAACAGATGGCTCATATTCCTCTCTAATGACCGGCAGCACCAGATACCTGCTCTACAATGTCGACATTTTCTTGCGACTTGAAAGTTTAAGTCACTCGTGCCGTTGCAAGCCATGTGAGGATTATTATCTATTTACAGAGACAAATAAAGTTAAATGAACAACGCATCTTAAGAGCTAATGGCTATAGAACAACTACCTTGTTCTGTAAAAGCTTCCAAAAAAAAGCACATTCAAGGCAAAAGTGCAGCCTGAATCTGAAACCTGAGTTCATCAGGTTGTACATTGACTGTCTTGGCACAAACAATCTCCACGTCATCACGGATCATCAAATAGATATTAAATGTCTAAATATAACAGTCTCTCAAACTAACAGTCTGCAACCTGCAGCTATACACAAATGATTATAATGAGGGCATGTGCACAACTTCGTCTATTCATATTCAAGCAAGTGTTCAAAGATCAGTAAAGCTGAGATCATAAAGCCATGAATCATCCTACATACCTGCTTCTGTGAAAGTGTTTCTTTCTCTCCTTCGCAACCAAAATGTTCCGTGCTAATTCACGCTAAACTATGGAGATTAATAATTCACCAGTAATCTGCAACCTGATCTGTGGCTGTGTTAAATATTCAAGTGGCAGATGTATCCACTCATAATGGTGACTGATATGAAGCATCTCAGGTTGCACACAGGTTACCAGGAAGCTCATGATGGTTGCTAGGTCACATGACTTATGCCCGTCGCCCCTCTGAACACAGCGGTACTCAAACATTCAGCTGTTGCTACTTCATCTGACGACTTCTGACGTCTCAGCCTGTTGAATGTCAGTGGCAAAGATGTAATAAACATTTCTCCTTTCTTCTGTGGCTGCTGCAGGATCAGTATTTCAATGAAGTCAAAACATAGGCCCATACCTGATCAGGGAATTCCACTATTTACACTCTTTATACTCATTGATCTGGCTATTTGAACAAAGTATTTACATTTTCATAACAGAACCGAAATGCAAAAAAAAAGGGACCGTCCTCCACCTGAAAAACAACACTGGATTTTCCTGTTGTCGTGTTCAAAGCCCCAGAGATCCAAAACAGTAGAAGACAGTCACACCAACAGGAACAGGCAGGTTTTCTGTTTTTCTCACATGTTTTAAAGCTGAAGCTGATTTTTTTTCTATCTTAAGTTACTTGGCATATGGATAACTCATTTTTACAAAATTGGGTGAAAAACTGACAAAAATGTCAGGTTTAATTTATTTGAAAAAAAAAGTACTATGGACAAATAACAGTATACAGTATATGTTTACATTGTGATGCTTTTCTTTTATATTCCTCTTAATTGCAAGACTCCAGACATCTAAAAAATGTAAAGCAACCTGAAAAGAATGATTAAGCTTTGGATAATCTGGTTATTTATATTAATATTATGCAAGCCGTGAGGAGAGGACGTACACATACAGTACATAATATAATTTATGGTTGGAAATCACAGAAGTGCAGAGAAACATAAGGTTTTGAATGTTTTTCTGATGGTTTAGCTCACGTGTTTGTTTACATGACAGCCTTGCTACTGTAGTATCACATACATAAAAGAACCACAGCTTTAATGTCTGAGACAATATAAAACTGAGCAGATGTTGGGCATATCTGGAATATGTGTTTTGTGTTTTTGAGACAAAAACCCATGCAACAAAGACAAAACCCAAATGCTGGTCTTTTAAATGGTCACGAGATACACAAATGCTGCACAAGTACTTCAGAACAGGACACCACTGGTCCTAGATGCAATGCTCAGGTTACCTTTTGTTTACCAAACTCTGTCAGCATACATGAACAGAGACCGTTGGAGCTGTTTCTCGATGCCTCTCTGTGGCTCTGTCATGCTGTTTATTAAAAATCTACTGTAACTGCAGGTAGAAATGACCCTGAGATGTGTGTATTGCTATGTGTCACTTTGTGACAAGACTACTGTAGATGCTTCTGGAGTTAAATTACATCCCAGCATTTGCATTTACACCATGTGAACCGAGGTTCAGAAATGGTTGGAGGTGGTAAAAGCTTTAGATGATGTGACCAGCTGCAGCACAGGCATCATCTTTGTCACCAGAAACAGTGCTAAGTAAAAGTGAGTAATCTAATTTTCTGCTTCCATCAAACTCACACAATCCCACCCTCTCTGGTAAACCCTTTCGGGAACCTCACTTGGTAAACCCTTTGGTAAGTCTATGGAGAGAGAGAAAAAAAACCTCTGAACTATAATCCCTTTTAAGGGGATATCAAGAGGCTTTGCAGTAAACCTCAAGTTGCCACGAGTCAGACCTAAGGCCCTGTGCCCTTGTTCTCACCCTGTTTGACCAAAGCCACACGCGACCAGAAACCGCAGCACATATTCAAACTAAAATGACCGGTATCGTAAATGGGCACCCATTCAATCAATAATTAACCTTATTAACAACAACAACAACAATATATATATAAAAAAATCAATGTACAAATCTGAATCACAGTGATACAGTAATTTCTGTCATCAAATCACAGCTGTTACAGCAGCAACTGTGATGTGATGCTGAGCAATTGTGGAGTGCAACACCACTGTTTGTGCAACCAACAAATAAAAAGGTAAATCGACAGCATTTTCAATAAAAGATAATTGAACTTATTTTATGTTTCATCATTTTAAATACATATTCGTCTGTCTTCGATTTACCATCTTGACAAAATGACCACCGCAGTCTTGTGACGAGCAGTTTTTTTACACAGCTTGTTTCAATTAGGCCTATGACCTTATTATCCAGAAATGTAAATCAAAATGTACTGATTAGAGAGAATTTTTGGTCTGTACAGTGTGTTAACTATTGGGATATACATTTTATGGGCAAGTTCAGATTGTGAGACGAAAATTAAATACTTTTTTGCAGATTGTGATTTTACATCTGTTGTCTATATAGGTCCTTATTATCATATTGCTGTAGGATAAGTTTAGATTAAAAAAATATATTTAAAAAAAAAGAAGTCACATTTGTGCTGTCACACTTTTGTTGTTTTGTACTCATGTACTTCGTGATGTGTATTTGATGTACTTTCAACTTCTCTTTTCAATTAGATATTTAATACAGATTTACTAATGTGTTGCAAATAGAAAGTTGCTAAAGCACAGCTATAACACAAACACACACACACACACACACACCACAATGTGACAGTGAATGCCTACGCCCTGTGCCAGCATTAAGATGAGGAAACAGGAGTCCTACCTTGACTTTGCTGCCCCCGTGTTTCCATCTCTAAAATCTGTAAAACAGGAGAGTGTGTCACACGGCAGCTGGTCACTGCGCTGCTCTTGCATCCATCTGATTATATTGGTGATGAACAAAGTCAACGCTTCAAAGTTGCACACAAATCTCACAGCATTGGCTTTAACTAACTCTTTACATGCAGCTTACCGTCCATAGCAACATGTCCGAACTGATTTCCCCGTTTCCTCTGCGGAGGACTTTAATTATTAACAGCACAGACACCTGAGCATGTTGTCCTGCAGGCCGGAAGCTATTAACTGACCAGTAACACTTTGCACAAGCCTCAATGGCCTATTCATGCCGCTGATAACCAACCTGCACATGGAGGGAAATGAGGGAAACGTCCGGTGACGCTCGCCCCATAGCACCGCACATCTCAGCGGGGAACCTGCAGCACAGTGTTGGTGGTTTCAGCCGGAGAGCAACATTCCTCCTCCTCGGGTCCGTGCGAGAAGCCTGTTTCTTTTGGTCTAATTGGCAGAAAACAGAGGCTTTTGTGCGGCCATCGGCCATTACCCATAGGGCCTCTCTTTGTTTATGAAATTTCAACCCAATTACCCAGAAAACTCAGTCACACGGTAGAGAGATATCTGAGACCAGCAAAGGGCAGTGAACTATTTAATAAACTTGAACAGCATTTGAAAGAAATTACTTTTTTTTTTTTTTTTAGCAGTTTTTACGACCCATAATTTCACCTTAGTGTCAAATGGCAAACATGGTGTCAGTGGTTACTAGTGCTTCAGGCTTGTGGCATTTTGAAAAAGATGCTGCAACATTTTTTTTTTTTTTACACAAGCTGTATTCTTGTGGAGTATCACTATACGTTCAAAAGGTCACAGGATAAGTCTTTGGTAGGTGTCTGCTGCTTCAGATATGTGGTTCAGTGAACTGAGACCCCCAGTGAGCACAGTTTGAGGTGGATGTCTGTATCCTAACAGCGGAGCCACATTTAAGCAACACAACTCGACTCAGTGGCTTTTACACTGGAGAAAAGGCCATTGTATAAAAAGGTAATATTTGAGTTTTATGGAGCTGAATCAATATCATGAAATTTGTTTGGCATCCCTGTGTCAGTCAGGAAATGACATCAATTACACCTGCTGAAAATTGTTGTATTATCTGTTTCAGATGTCGGAAAAAAGGTAAATGTGAAGGTTATTGACTGGTCTTTTGCAAAAGACATTGAGTGTCATAGCTAAAAAGAGACTTTGTCAGGAGCACAGTACTAGGACACTAATATGGTGAATAATAATATCTACAGACTAAACAAATGTTGCCAAAGAAGAAGAAAAAAAACACATATCAGTGTGTTTATATTTTATTCACATATGTTACATTTTGCATTAAATGTCCAAGTCACACTTTCTGGTCAAACTCAGAAAGTTTGAGTCAGCACCTACAGTAATATACTGTATTCTCTCTTCATTCATACAGGAGAACACACAAGAGCTTTCAGTTAGAATTTACACCCATTACTCATTGGCTATTTGGTTGCGGTCATTTACAAAGTGGGTACTGCAAAATAACAAAAAAAAAGAGAGGAGAAACTCAGTAAACAGAAAAGCAGCATGCATGAATTCAAGAGGAAGTTTTCTTTTCAAGTGTTAGCTTGTTCCTTAAAGATTTTCTCGATGCAGCGACAACGTGGCCCAGCATTGCAAAACCAGACATCAGAGGGATATCAGAGGTGCGCTGTTTATCACTCGGAGAAAAAAAAACAACATAAATCTTGCAGGCACGGCTGGATATATTTCCTCTCTTTTGAAAAAAAGAAAAAAGAATGACAAAAACCAGAAAATTAAGTAGCTAAGACACTTAAATAATGGTGGCTTGAAGGATGTCATGCACAGTGTATAGCAGATACTCAAGTTTGATAATCTTGTAATGTTGGAATGCAACTATAAATCACAACTAGATGATGCATGATTAAGGGATAGTCATCACAATAAAAGTTCTGTACTGCAGTTAGGACTCGACAATCAAAAGCAAATAGGGGAAAAAAAAACTTCTGACAGCACAGAAACATGTAGAGTATTGGCATTTTTTCCCCCCTTGACATTTCATTGGGTTTCATGTCTTCACCACTTCTGATATAAGATCTCAGCTCTCATGTGGCGCTCAGCTTTGCCAGTGCAGCAGGACACACCAAATCTGTGCAATGACGTTCCTTTCAAAATGATGTGTTGGATATTGGGTTTTTTGTTATTTCTCTTTTTTTGTGTGGAGCAGCACAGTGAAATTTTAGACCACTTGTAATTTCAGCTATCTTCAGAGTTGGCTATGAAGTTTCTTTTTTTCTTCAGAGCCAACCAGAAAAAAAAAAGAAAAAAAGCGCAGATAGGGCAGGACTACATGAGCTGTAGTGAGCGAAATGAGGTGACCGCATACCTCCTTAAACATTAAAGTGAGTTTGAGTCACATTCCCAGCCATCTACTGTAAACTCAAAGCACAACCTTAGAAAAAAAAATTCTTCACAAAAGTTAAAATTACTTACTTGAACAATGAGCAGCAGCATTTATTTAAATATCTAAAACGTATTTTTAAACAGCAAAAAACAAACAAAAAAAAATTCCTGAGGATGGATTGCAACTAGACCCATAAAAAGAGTCTTTGCTTGTTTGCAAAAAAACTCTAGTGTGTTGATGGGTGGACTTGTCCTGCCTACCATCACATGTCAGCAGACAATGAGTGCACATTGCAACAACAGTGCTGCACTCATCAGGAGTTGAAACTCATGCCAGCACAGCAGAGCATATTCAGATAAATAAAAGGGATATGCATTAACATCATAAATGGTGCAAAAAGTAATCAAACTTTGCAGGGACATTCAGCACTTGATATATATTTTTTAAACCCAAATAAATGCGACAGGCTTTAAAAGCCTGTTCCAAACCAATTGAAATTCTGGGCAAAGTTGTGCTTTATAATTTGATCTTACCGGATTCTGTTTTTTTTTTCCCCTGTTGAAAACCACACAATAAATCACTTAAACACACACACGTGTTAATCTTTAGGTATGATTGTACACCAAACTTCACATAAACCAAAGCTGTGGCAGCAAAACCCTCGCTGGATGTTTTTGTTTATCACGTTAAGAGTTCCCGAATACTTTGATCGAGGCAGACACATACTGTAAGCCAGGAAAAAAAAAATCTTCTTTGTCACGGGTTGCTGTTTTTTCAGTGGACTTTGGAAGATCTTAGAGTCCATTATAGTGAGGCCCCCAACGCTTATTGATGTGATCAAAGGTGTGTGAAACCCACTGTTGCTCCAACACTCGATACCTCTCCTCACATAAGAAGAGAGGCTTGCCGCGGCTGGAGAAAGGCCAGAGGGGAAAACAGGAGTGAGAGCTGTGTTTTTCACTGCAGCAACAAGTATTTCAAAAAGCTGTGTTCAAAATTCAAACCAATTACTGAGACGGTTTGGAGAAGGTTGTATGTTTGTATTTGAAAAACGTAAAATGTACCAAAAAAGTGTTGGTGTGTATACTCAAAAAACAAAACAAAAACACCTTATTCATATAAGGTTTATACAGATTGTCCCTCTATCCATATCTGTGGATATAGATACTAATTCAAATCATGTGGATATAGATACTAACTCAATTTTTCAAAGTATATTGATTTCTGGATTGCCACCTGTAGCTGATTATTGTTATTTTATCAATATATGAACTGTAAAATAACAAAAGATTTATTTGTATCCATTCTCAATCTAAAGAAATGTATACTCTACACGTGTGTATAATGAAAGCACAGGAGAATAACAGTGTTTGAACCATATAGAGCTCACTGCACTATTGTGTTGTTAATGGTCGTGTGCGATGTTTCGTACCGTAAATCGCGGTCCTCCTCTCCATGGGCATCAAGGTAAACAGAACCCCACAGGCAGAAACGATGTCCACGGATGATAATGATGACTGAGGCATTTATCAGTAGAAAGATGCCTGTAGCTGCGCCACAATGTTGGGAGTGCTACAAATGACAAGCATCGAATAAGCTTTGACAAAAACTGACCACAACACTGTCATGAAGCTGTGATTTGTGAGAGTCAGTCATTTACATACACAATAATAATAATAATAATAACAGTATGGCCCCGCTTTTGAAGCACTTACCAAAACACATTCACAGATACCCTGCTGTTTGCAACACACGCCTTTAAGACAGACGAAGGCGCCACAAACGAGGCAGAGTGCAGGGTCTTTTGGCACCTTTTTGCAGGCAGTGCAGGCCTTCCTGTGATAGTACTGGAAGATGATATTGTAGTTGTCAGGGAGCTGCAGGAGGCGAGGGGCTGCCCACTGAGGATCCTGGACAAGCAAAGTCTTCAGAGGAGAAGAAAGACATATTCAGGACACAGCTTTATTGTGCACCACGGTCATGAATACATTTTGTCCTGGAACTCTTCCCTTCTCCCTCAGCTTTAAACTTCAAAAAACAACTTAATAAAAACCCTGAAATATACAATTGACTGTTTGTTTAATCTACTTTAACCCCCTGACTTCTTTCAGCAATAACATGTAGAAAACCTTGACCTATGTTAAGGATTCAATGGAAATTTACATGCAGGACACTTCACCAAATGATGTGTAACATCCAAGATAAAAGCAGTACTGAATGATGAGGTATGAGACACATGGTTAGTAGTGCAGTCACTCTCCTCAGACGGTAACGGCTATGAACCTTGTCAATCAAGGCTGCAGCTAAATTCAAAGTGTCGATAGCAGTTTAGTTACATAAATCATTCACAGGACGTCAATCTCAATGTATGCACCTCGCATTTTCAGATTGCTCCGAGAGTGAAAGTGTAAGGCCATTAAAAAGAAATTGAGAAACTTCTCTTTTGACATGCTCATGTATTCTGAACTGGTAATCGATTCTCTTTTTTTTTTACTTAATTGTTTTGACTGTTTGTTTGCTTTTTAAAGATTGCACATTTCACACACGTACCAATGATTGCTCAGCCTCCAGCTGAGAGAGCCCTGTAACCTCAGCACACCACTGTGTCACCAAGTCAAAGGCGCCGACCGCCCACTCCAGACATGAGGCACTGTGCACGGTGTTGGAAGGCTGAGGGGCCGAAGGTAAGAGCCCCAAACACACAGCCAAGGACGAGAACTCCTCCTCCTCCTGAGAACACAACAACAAGACGACGGCTGATGACCTCACTTGGTTTTTCGCTGACATCCAAGATTCACACGGTGTCAAAGTCACATCTGACTTCATGTAAAGTGAGATGCGACATGTGTATGGGGTGAAATGGTATAACATACCAAGCAGCCAGTTAGGTTGTCTCCGTAGAGGTGATGCTGCAGGAGGCAGGAGAGGCGAAGGAAGGGCAGGCAGAACTGCTGAAGGCTAAACTCAATAGACTGTGGGGACCACACACTGGAGCTCAGCTGTAGAGGGAAACCGTAGCAACACTTGATCAATAAACAGCCAACAGCTCACTGATAAAACTGTGATATATATCTCCCATGGAGATGGGCAGATATATTAGACCACTGTCTCTCAGGGTAACGGTCATCTCATTGTTTAGGGAAAAATGAAAAAGAGCAGCAGAGAAAAAAGGCAAGGAGAGAGACAGAGAAAGAAGCGTCCTGTAGGCACTCATGTTCTCAAGTGCTAGAAGAGTCATTTCAATGTCTCACCATTGATGTTTCTTCAGAGTTCACCTTGTAGACACTCTCGTCTTTTGAGAGCTCACTGATAACGTGACTGAGCAGCGCTTCAAAAGACTTCTCAGCATTTGCAGTGTTCTGTAGCAGAAGAAGAATCAAAAAGGTCAACGTCAGAATATAGATGACATGAAAAATAATCAAATGGCCAACATTGGCCTGTTACACTCTAATCTTTTCTGTGGGTCAACAGATTTAAGCTTCAAGTTACCAAGTGCCACTTCTGAGTGAAAGGAGGGGAGCATCATTTCATAAATTCAGTTTTTAGCTGGATAAAAACATTGCATATGCTTGTGTTTCCTCCCAATGCAATGAGTAAGCAGACCAAACAATGAAGCCCACCCCCAAAAACATGTCTAGTATTGTGCACAGTGACACTTCTTTTCCCACTTAGAAAAAAAAGAGCTGAGAGATGACATTAAGGATGAGGCCGTCGACTGGAGGGATAAACATCGCTCTTCCAAGGATATTTCTTCACTGTCTAACATGGCGGTCTAAAGTCTCCCAAGGCATTTTCAGATTTCATGAGTACAAGAAGCTCACATGTCCAGATATATAACTCAGACAGACACTAATTCACACGTCTCTTCCTAGAACTAGTTCACGGTAGAATATAATGACTTATACATATTAACTAGCGGACGGTAATTCTTTCAATATAATATAACATCTGACAAGTGCTTGAGACATTACTAAACGTGTGTTCTGATAAAAAATTCCACTGGCCTGGCTAGTATTTTATAAAGAGGAAAGGCTGTGAGCATTTATCAGGCTGAAGGTGGTAGAATATAAAACAGCAGTCTTATCTCGCCTCCGTCCTTTGTCATAGATTTATAGGGGAGGAATTTCAACTCCATGGATTTCCTTCCTTTAGGCTCTGATCTTTGCTCAGACTCTATCTTTTTTAACAACCTCAATTTAATTACAACAGAGTTCTGCTAAATATGGATGTTTTTTCTCATCGTGGATTTGAAATCCATCTTGTGAATTCCTCCTCTGCTGTTCATGACGGTGTAGTGGGACGATACTGATCCATTATGGATGGAAACATCCTTAAGGGAGAAGGTTTCAGCTATTTGTCTTTTGACATTCGAGCCAGCCACTCCCTCATACGGCGGTTTAACAGAGTGAAGACAGATTGCCAATTAATGCAACACTCTTCAGCAATCACACTTTTTTTTTCCAGATAATGAAGATCGATACCGTCGAGTGTGGAGAACACATAAATGAAATCGGAAAGGGCTTAATTAATCTCAATACTCATATACAATGATTTACTGTGGTTGTGGACCTACTGTGGTTCTATGGACAATCAGAAGAAATACAATGGTAGAAAATATCTATTTTCAGAAAAAGTTTTTAGTTTTATATTGGGTTATATTACTTTCATACTGTGAGCATGTTGTTTGTTTGGGACCAATTTATATTCAAAACATCCTGATTTAAGGTTTCAAACCATTTTTTCAATGATCCCATCCAGGTTTTGTTTGCCTCTTGGACGTGTATGTGCACCATACGCACACACGTTTCACACATTCACACTTATCTATAGGTATTGTAATGCACTGAAGAAATGCAGCAGTGGCACTGTGTCAATCAAGGCAGTTCACATTAGAAACAAAACCGAGCCGTTTTACGTTCAACATGCTGATTAGGAGTGCACAGACTACACAGGCTTGTGAAGGCAAATCACACAGGAAGGAGACATCAAAGCAACAAGAAGTACAAACCCAGACATAAGAAAAGTCCCCAAAATAGAAAATAAACATTCAAACAACTTAAGCCATGAATTTACAAATTACATTACATGTCTATCAGAGGTCACAACCTGAGTTATAACATTAAAGCCTCTGATCATTGCATATCAGGGATAAAAGGAAAAATGCCTGTGTTTGATACAGTACCAGGAAATATAGAGTCGGGAAGCACAAGCATGTTGCTACTATTACCGTCATGTGATTTCACTTTTACCTTCTTGAGTGCTCCAGATGTGCTCCAGGCCTGCCTTTCCTCTGGGCTGAACCTGGTTGACAGTGCAGCCAGAGCCTGGGTGAACTGCAGGTTGTACAGCATCTTCACCACACAGGTAAAGTGTTCTACACAGGAAGACACAGCGACATTTTGTATAATTTGAATTAAAAAGAAGATAACTCACATTTAAAAAAAAAAAAAAAGAAAAAAGCTGGTTTAAGGAGGTTGGCAGGCATTCAAAGCAGCATTGTATTCGGTCCCTCAGCTCTGTATAGAAATCTGGCTGAACAGCACGCGGGATAATTAACAGAGCATTTCAGGTGGAAAATTCAGCCTGAAAGATTTTTTAAGATCGGTCCTGAAAAGAACAGAGTGTCATTTGTTTTCTTCCACGGCAAAGGACTGCTGACGGCACCAATGTCCTAGTGACTGTGACAAGTGTCAACACAGGCAACACACAGTGCATGCAGAATTCAAAAAAGGAGGCCATCCCCTGTTAAGAACCTTTCACTGACCAATCATCCTGTCTCGCCCTTTTCTTTCTCTTCTGAGAAAAAGATAATCTAATTTAAGACAGAGGTTGTTGTAAGCTGCATTATGTTTTGTGCATATAAATTAGGCATAACCCTGTTTCATTTAAGTGCCTCTTTCATCCTGTTGTAATGAAAAATGAATAAAAGACTTCATTAATGTTGCTTTTCTTATAACTACATAAACATTATATAACCTGTAGCCGTGATGCTATTACGGACCACGACCTTGATCAATCCTACAGTTCTTATTAAATATGATCCTGATGTATGATAGCATGTAATATCCAACTATAATGTTAATGGTTTCAATCAAAAGCTGTTCTTTCCAATACATCTATTGCTCCTAACAGCCCCTGCCAGTGGTCAAGCTAATTCAGTTATCAACGACATGATCTGCCTGCTGCAGCATTTCCCTCATTGAATGTAACTGGAGGGTGCTGTGCCGGGTCTTTAGGTGGTCCTCTGCCCCCCGCCACCTTTTAAGGACTAAGATGGAGGAGGTGCAGCAACAAGCCACAGATGAAGGGCACATGAAGGAGGTGCAGCCCTCCCATCAACCAGGGTCATGTCTCTCGCAGCCAAACAGCAGCAACAGGGGCACAGATAAGAGATGTGAAATGCTTCTTTCCAGCTCTCAGGCCTGATTATGACTGATAATGGGGTTGTCCTTGTTGTGAAGCAGCCGCCGAGCAACTCCCTGCTCTTGAGCAGCACCGTGATGCTGAGAATTTGTACCTTTTCTCAGAGGCTGTGGCATCGTTAACACAAAGATAATCAGGAGGGACGGGACATCTCGACACAGCATGGGCACCTCGGGTCTCTCTTCATCAAAGCTACTGTGAAGCAAGCACAAGAGATTTCTTTAATCAGGGGTGATGGAAAAAAAATACCAGAGACGAATTCAGTTACCAACAGCAGTTTATATATTCATGTAGTAAAAACAGAGGTACACTATGACTGAAATTATACATCCATTATAAAGGCAGTAAATACAGGCCACACTACTTTTGCATAACCATTAAAGTTAACTGCCCATCAGATTACTGTTATAGCAGCTTGACATTATTATCATGTCTGATGAGGGGAATGAGGAGATGCTATAAAAGAGTTAGGTGAAATACGAGACTCTTCTCGATCACATCGGTCTATAGAAATCATTTAAATTTAAAAGCACGATACAGTTTGTGAGTAAAAAGAAAAGCATCTTCTTGATATCATAATATTTTCTAGTCACGTCCCTGCTTCCTTGTGCCAAGAATCAAAGATCATGTGAGTGTTTGTGATAAACCTGCTGTCATCTTTGAATGACAGCGAGGTAACAGTCACATAGGTATGGATGATAAATAGCTCGACCAAGACGGCTCCGTCACGTGCTCCATGTTTGAAAAAGGAACGAGAGCAAAGGTCTTTGCTGTGAATATAGTTTTAAATTTGCTTAACAAACACCCGGCTTGGAAAGGCCCACTACTTCTTACATTTCCAGACCGACTTCCTTCAGCCCTAGTTACATATTCATATTGTGTGCCATCTCCATTTAAATGTCTCCTGTACTGTTGACAATTCAGTGTGGCTCCAATCTCCACTCTCCTCTTGAAAGGCCTCGGGGGTTTTTGAATGCTGGGAACTGCACTTAAAGAATAATACCTTCCATTACCAGAGCACTCACCAGTTAATTCTACTGTGCATCAGAGGAAAGCCTCAGAGGACAAAGTGTTCAACCCTGCAAAGACCACTGCATACAAACAATACTTGCACAGGGGAAAATCTATATGCATTCCTCTGTGGCCTATTTAATAAAATAAAAGACCAGAGCCATGTTTTGCATTTATGTAGAAACATCTCTCTCTGTCCTATTTAACTAGGCTGGATCAGGTTGACTGCCTAAGGGTGTCAATGACAGTGCTCCCTTGACAAAGTATTTTTAAACAGCAAATGGCCCCTTTGAGAATACTGTATAGCTATGAGCACTTTGGTAGTAACAGGTCTAAAAGCTGTCTTACAACGCTAACAGGGAGGAAAGGTTGTCAAAGCTCATTTTGTACCGTTAAGTGCTGCAACTACATCTGACAACCAAAACCCCCTTCTGCACACGAAACAGCACGGCCCAACGTACAGGAGTGATTCACGGCAGAAAAAAGGCAGCGTGTGCTGAGGATGAAACCGTGCCTTTTGTGTTTTGTTAAATCCGGTTTCAGTTGGAGCCAGGTGGACAGCTGGGATCCGACATGGCATGCTGGTATGGTGGTATGGTCTTGGTGTGGTGCAGTTGTTCTCGGCACAGTGAATTTGACAGGGTCGTTTTTGCTCTCTGTGGAGTGCCCGGTAATTTGCCAGATGCAGCAATTATTGGTATCTATGGAAACCACGCATGTTCCCTTTTCTGTTTTTAGCTTGTCTTTGTGTGGAGGAAAAGCTTTAAGGGGGGGGTGCAGGAGGAAATGGTGGCGTTTAAGGAGAGGACAAAGTGGCGCTTTGATTGCATGTTTATGAGAGGGGAGGAAAAGTAGAGACTGGGGAGGTGAGTGTGCGACGTATGAACAGATTTATAGATTTACTGTTTGCAACGGTACTTAAGGGGAGAAAGTCACTCACTCTGCCTCTTTGCTTTGTGTGATCTGAGTCAGCTTAGTCCAGGGGTTGTAGGCTGAATCGATGCTGTACAGACGCATGTGCATGGCCAGCACATGGAACAGCTGATCTGAAAAGAGGAGGGGGGGGAGAACAAAACAGCGTCATTGTTATGTTCCAACAAGCCCTCGCGGGAACAAAAACCAGCAAGTGTCTGTTTATCTCCGTGTCCATTGTCACACCCCACCAGCAGCCAGTGCAGATCAAATGATGAAAGCAGTTGACTTGAACCAACTGCAGGCTAATGGTTTGCCTCAGATAAAACCAGGCCAGGCCAGATGGATGCATGGTAGCGCTCGATAGCCTCGAGCAAGTATTTGGTCAGGTCACACCTGTTAGTTGTGAAACTAATGGAACATGAAGAGAGCCCACCACCACCTCCTCCTGTGCACACAACACACACACACACACACACGTACGTACACACACTTGCTTTAAATAGCAGGACAGTTCAAAAAGCCTTTGTCTTGTAGAGCAAACGTGCAACAACTATTTCAAAATCCATGACACTACAGCAACGACCCCAACATGTGTTAGCATGCTGGGGTCGTTGCAATATATTTCAAAGTGGAACATTTCTCTTAATGGTTCAGGAATACATCAACCTACTTTAACAAACTGTGAACTTGAGCCAGAAATTAAAATTGCATCAGAGTAATAGATTTAAATCGCATATAAACCAAATTTGGAAGCGGTGCCACTAAGCCAATCTGTTCCATTCACCCTCATCTTTAGGTGAACGTTACCACCTTCTGTGCGACCTAAACCTTTTCCAATGAGCAACACTAATCTTATTTGATTTTGTTTTACAGCGAATTATAATACTGTAATGCAGCAAAGTGCTTCCAATTATCAGCTCTGCAATTTGAGCCGTGTGAACTATCAATATGTAGAGCAATACTGCCCTCCACAGGCTATCATGGATGCTGCATTTTTTTTAAAGCAAGGTGTCTGTGACGGTCGTTGGTTGCATCCCATTTGTCTTCTGTGTGACTTGTTTCGTCTCTTCCCTCACTGCCACTAATCTCTTGCAGGGAATTAACCCAGGAGAGGCAAGACAAGGGTGGGAGAGGGGTAAATAAGAAGTAGAAGAGAGGTGAAGAAAATCTGGGCTGTCCTGTCAACCCCAATTCAAGTGAAATCGCCTGTTTTCCCATGTGATCATTAAAGTACTTCAGTATCTTGTCTGGTGAATACATCCTGAAAAGGTTAGTCTCCTCTGAGAAAACAACAAATCTAACAATAAAGCACATTACTCTGCTTCCTACATTACCAAGATCGCTGTGAAAGAACGGGAACAAAGGAAAAGAGGAGATGGTGAGACAGAAAGAAAAAAAAAAGCTTCCAGGTTAATTTGATGTGTCCTTGGCTATGAGATGAGTCAACACCATGTAGCTTCACCAGTAAAAGGCTGCTCTGAAGACCATTTGCCTGATCTCTCAAAGGCGACACTGCTAACAAGCCTTTCATTCGCTCTGATCCACCTGACTGAGCAACATGCCTGCATGGAAGCAGCTCTCACGGTTTAATATATATTAATCAGTGTTCGCCGTTTCCCATGTCACAATGCATGATGATCATGATCAGCTGTTGTGATCATCGACTGTAAAACACAGTTTGTGTTTGGTATTTCTATTTTACTTACATCTTCGGTCAGGTGGTGTACATTTTGGTCTCCATGCACTCCACTAGAAAATAGGTATTTTCACAGTTCTCGCTTCTCATCGCACATATTTGATTACATGAATCCTCTCGGAGTGCATGATGCAGCATGACGTCTACATGTAAACTCACACCAGACTCACAAAAAATGAGGTGTGTCGAATAAACCAAATACAGCTGTTAACACTCAACAAGAACTGCAAGTCTGCACTGCTGAGGTCAATGTGATTTAGCTGTAAACTCCCTGAACGACACCCCCCGCACCCAAGTCCCCAAGATTAATTCAAATATTTGCAGTTAAATAAACCAAGGACAAACTATTCAGAGACTGGACTCTCTAGATTTAGCCTATTTCAAGGGAACTGCAGGTTCCTGGTCCATCGTATCCTCATCAGTTCAAGGGAACAAGTGCCTGAGGGGGAACCGGCTTAGGAACCCCTTGGGCTGTCACAGTTAGCACACGTCTGCCGTTTTCTTTCAGATCCATTTCCCTAAGAGGAGCAAACACTAATGTACTGCAGCTGAGTAAATTTGGCTGTCAGCACGACTACATGGTTAATGTAGCTCAAAAATGGCAAACCTCCCGTGTGAAATCTCTCTTCAAGCTAGTCAAGGATGGCAGGTCGTCTGACTGCAGCAGTCACAACTTTGATAGAATAATTAAACAGAGTGAGAACAAATAAAAAGATGTAGTCTCAACAACAAACCTGACATGTAATGTCCTTTCAATTGCTCTATTCTGTAACTTCTGTAACAAATGTTGGCGGTGGTTCATGTCCTGTTTTTATTAAGGTTTAATTTAAGATCTTAGCTTTCATCATCACCTAGACGGGTGATCACACGTATCGGTTGTGACAAAACCTAAAAAACAAAACCAAAAGCTAAAACAGCATTTGCCTGCTTCATTTACCCTGACTGCCCCCAACAGCTCACCTGTGACATCATCTGTCCTGATCTGTTGTTGTTAATCGCCCCCAGTTTTTTTTTTTTTTTTTTTTTTTTAACTGTGTAACATAAAAGAGTGCCACTTGCGTTAACAGAGTAAACCACCATCTTTTTTTAAATATGTGACAAAACTGCAGGTCACAGATAACCCACAGACACTGATTGATTAAAAAGGGTTCAGCTTTTATTTTCGTTTCTGTTGCATTATATGTAATGTGACGAGACACATGAGAATACTAGTGGCGAATAAGGGAATTGAAATTGGTCACTTAGGAATTAGTTACTTAGTTTACTAAATGTCCTTAATTTCTAATTTAATTGTTGCTGCTGAATGACTTTACTGTCAGCACCATTCATTCTAATACTGATACATGAAGTACACGTGGTGTGATGTAAAAATAGACAGTCTATAAAATCTTACCTGTTTTTTCAGTTGTGTCTCAATAGAAAATTCAATTTAATGATCCCATGGGACAAATTAGACCAAAGGCATTCCAACTGACTAAAAATATCAGATTCAACATACTTTATATTAGTTTGAATTACCATACCATAGACATGATAAAAGATGAGGACGTGTGGGGGTGAGTACTTACTGAGACATGAGCGTTTGGCAGCTGCACTGGCGCCACCAGAACACAAGTTTCCGCCCCGATGTACAAGCTCCAACTCCAGGTTGGTCCTGAAGAGACAGAGGCAAATCTTTAGTACATAGTACATGTATGGACATGGGAACTCTGTCACTGTAAAGCATGACCTTTAAAGAAAATCTTATTGCTTACAAAGAAGCAACATTTCCTAATTTTATTCATACTATACTACATCAGCTAGGTTAACGTTTTAGATTAAAACTCAAGATCAAACCAGAAATGCACAACCATGTCATGTAACGCTACAGTGTGGGTCTGGTCTCAACATTGTACTGGCTTTAGCAGAATGGGACAAGAATCGCTGGCTTTCCATTGGTTAAAAATCACATTAGTTGACACAGCACCTTTCACATTGTGGCTACACATGCAGGTACAGTGAATGTGCATCATTGGCCAGTGTGTAGGACTGTTAGCCAAGTAAGAGGCAGCATTACGGGAGAGGTCTTTGAAAATGGTTATTTAGCAGTATGTCAGCATTGTATCGACTGTTTCTTTAAGAGATGTTTATTAATTCACATAAAAGTTTACCATTGTTCTAAAGCAGGTCTATAACCACTTTCATTGACCCACAAATGGTACATTATACACTCTAAGGAAATTAGGATAGAGAGCATGGTATGCTATACAGATTGTACAGCCCCTTAGGGTGAATTTGTTATTTGTGTCAATGACTTGGCTTTTTGTCTCTAAAAACAAAAGGCCAGTAAGGTTGTTTGCAATGTATTGCAGGTTATATATATATATATATATAAAAAAAAAACCATACATTTTGGGTGCAGTGACCCTTTAGAGCTAGCCACTACAGCAGAGAGCATACCTGTGTGAGAGAGAGCATGGGTACTGTATCTGGTATGGCTGAGCATCATCATATTCAGCTTTTGGTTGTGTAGCCTGCCCTGCCTCTTTTACCAGTTTGATTAGGAGGATGAAAGATGTTGCCTAGTCAAGCCATTTGCTGTTCAGTGTGCCCGTTTTGCAGCAGCAGTTCCGTATCAAATAAATGACAGCTTTCCAAGACTGATTTTGCACAAGCTGGACCATTAGCATAAAAGCTGTTCCAACCACAGTTCATGCATAATCCCCAGTGTGCATTTCCCATGCATATCCAAACACATTTTACTCCTGAATTTTAATTCCCCAATACATAACAGTGAAAAAATAAACTAAAACCTTTAACAAAGTGTATAGATGGTGAGTACAGATAGGAATTACTAAAATAAGACTGATCTCAGCCTGTTTTCATCCTGCCACTGGCCATTTCTTTCTATGGGCTGGGAAGGTGGGGGCAAATCCTTGGGTTTCCTGGGAGAAAAAGCAATTTCACATAGATAATGCAGCTACGGTGAAGCTCCATCTGGCTTTTGCTGATAAGAGCGCCCCTGTGACAGAGGAATTTTCCACTCCTCAGGCAATTTGCGTTGTTCATTGAACTTCAGAGAGCCAACAGGCACCCAGACGTACTCAGGGGATCTTTCTGTTCAGGGTGGAGGGCTGAGGGAATCACAGCATTGGGTGGGCAAAAGGTCTGAATAGTTACGCTCTAGGAAGGGCGAGAGTTTTTGGAGTGGGAGTGGGAGTGGTGTGGAGTTAGAGACCCCAAGGTGAACTCTAGGCCAGTCATTTCTCATACCTGTGACCAATCTTTTGAGGGGATACAAAAACCTGAGAAAGAGACCATGTCATTTTTCCCCTAAGCTTGTAAATTTAGGCTATTTGATGGAGGATGTGTGGGTCTGACATGAAATTTAGATTCTGGCCAGAATTTACCTAGGACGTTACAGTCACATGATCCAATGTGTCTTACATCCAAAAGTTGGTAGTCCACACCAAGAAAAAAAATCCAACTGGGATTCAGCAAGGTTGAGAAAGACCACTGAAACTCAGCCACAGTGGGAGTAATAAATCCAACACTTGGTCAGACCCAATAAGTGAAGATAAAGCAGGACTTGACACAACTTTATTGTGGCCTAAGTGACAAACCTGCTGATGCCGCTAAAAAAAAAAAAAAGCACCGTTCTTGCTACCAATTCCAGGAGCAATACAACAACTTAATGAGAAATATGAAGAAAACAAATCAAACACCTTCACAGCTCTCTGAACAACTTAGAAAAAAGGGGAAAGTAATCCATATACTTGATACAAGGACCATACAACAACAACTGCAGTATCGAATTTCAGTTCCAGTTCAAGGATCCTTTCAGGAGTAAAAAACCTACGAAGTAAGACTCTCACACTGAGGAGAGGACACTACTGTCGTTTTTCTGTTATTCAAGATGACGACCCGGTGAAGTCAAGTGGAAGAGCAAGCTGACATTTATTCCACTGGACTCAACAGTCAGTGGTGTGTATGTGAGTGTAAAAGTGTAAATGGTGGTGCAGAGAGAAGAGGACCTCCAAGTCGAAGTGCTGTAGACTTAGAGGTCAGCGGCCGGCCACACCGAATCACTCAGAGATAACCCAATACGACCCAGTCATTGCTCATAACTCTGACAACAGACACAGACACAGAAATTCTCAAGATCCTAAAAAAACTGAAATTCTCAAGATCCTAAAAAAACAAACAGGACATCGTGTGAATGAATATTCTTGATTAATGTCACTATTTGCCACATCAACCACAGTTAGGCTATGGGATGGTTAAAAAGGATATAAAATCACTTGTATATAAATGTGACCCATTTGTTTTATTATTCCACCCGTTCATTTTCAGCCACTTATCCAGGTCTGGTTTGTTACCAGCAGCGGGGTAAGTCATACAGCCAAAACAGCCTTTTCCACAAATGCATCTTCCAGCTCCGACACCAAATGGCAAATAAGATTTCTCTTCGTAGCTCTGGGTTTGTCCGAGTCACCTCACAGTTGGATCATGTGCCTGGAACATCTCCACATACGTGTGCATGTCGAGGCTCGATTAACATCAGCTTTCTCCAAATAAGACATAGAGGCTGCAGCTCTACTTAACGCAAAGCGAAGACTCCAAGCAAAGCTACTGCCCATGAACATAGGTGAGGGCCAGATCAAGCGATAAACAAAGAGCTTTTGCTTCAGGCTGCGTTACCTCTTCACCACAACAGTCTGTACCAATCTGTCGAGAAAAACTTTAACTCCTTCTCATGGGGCAGCACCTCACTCACAACTCATAGTCTAATCACCCTGACGGAAAGTTGGAGGTCTTTCTGATGCAGAAGAAGAATTACATCAGAACAGCACTTCTCAGATGTGCTGGAGGATACTATCTATGAAAATTACAAAGAGAATCAGTGACGAAGCACAAACCCTGGTCCAAAAGCTGCGCACAGACTTCAGGGCCAAACCACATCATCTCTCAGGTATCCTTACAAGACGATTTAGATGCTTCCACAACCACAACACAATCTGCCTCTCTCCTCCTGAAAACAAGGTATGACATGGACCCTTCCCTTATATTTCCCCTGTCCATACCCTTGCATCTCTCAGGAAATGTAAGCAGTGTGAGAGCAGGGCACACCCTCCAGGCAACCAACAATTCTGACCAATTATCTTGGGCTGTTTCCCCGTCAAGAAGACTCCCAGGGACACACTGACACCACCATGTGGATCAGGTGGTCAGGAGACTCAGCCGACATTCATGGCCCTAAGAATATAGGTTTGTGTATGACATAATAATTTGCATAACCATGCTATAGGGGATTCTATTTGCTGAGCTCCATCTAATTGCAGTGTGACTTTGCTCTTACCTTGCCACCGAGTACATGAAGAGGAAATCGTTGTCAGGGGAACCAGGGTTTCTGCCGTAGTCCATGTATTTCTTCTGAGTGGTGTTCTTGATGTCTTTGATTACCAACTCCATCTCTTTACTTAAATTGGACTCCGTCTTTGAAAAAAAAAGAGATTCAAATAAATTTAGACTTTAGGAGGAACATTGGGAAGTAAGCCTGCACAAGATGCAAAATGAGAGAAAATTGCAGGTATGTAGTAATAATGATTTACAATAAACTCAATCATTCAACAAACTAGACACTGAAATAAATGAATTAATGACACACTGATTTTTATAACAATAAAACTTTAACCAAGTTTTTCTGAAAGGAAACCATTTTTCCATGTGTGTCTCTTTGTAAACAGACTTCTCCTGCAAGATAAAGCTGCCGTTAGCCATAGGCATCAAAACTTCTGACTCAAACACCTATAATAATCAATACGCAATGTAATGGCTCACAAAGAGCAGATGGTTCCACTATCTGCCCTGAGCAGTATAGATGAGCTCATATAGACATTAACTCCTTTCATCAAAGCTCTGCTCAGCTACACATCATTTGCAAGCTATAAAACAGCATAAAGCATTATGATAAACATGAGCGGTATAAATTACAATTTCCATTTTAAAATGACATGTATCTCCTAAGATCAGAAACAGATTTGAACTGCTGGATCAGTGACATGTGGCAACAATGGCAGCAATGGAATTAACCACCTTGTTTCCATTTGCATCAGTAGTTTGCGTAGTAGTTTTTGTTTGTGCTAATTATAATCACTGTCTATGTTCCCACCAGCCACTGATAAGGTGACTGTGTTTGTAGCACAGCTGTGTTGTAGAGGCAGATACACAGTTTTACAGTTAACATGACAAAAATGTGTTGAGAAAATTGCATAATTCAAAGTCTACATGATTTAATAATTAATAATATTATTTCTAAGTTTAATTTGTGGTTAAAATGTTAAAAGCTTACTGATTTTCATGTTTTTTATGTTATTCAGTATAAATTAGAAAAAGGTACACTTCCCCTTTAAGTACGCATGGATATGTGGGGATTTCCTGCTTAGTGCAGTTAGTCAGAGTCTGATTACTTGAGAAGCATACGGTTTTCTTACCTGCTCTTTAGCAATAAGTTAGTACATGTGTTTAGCCAGCCACCTTTGCTTTGTAAGCCTGTGGAATAAAGCTGGAGATTTTTTATATTTTTCTTCAAACCAAAATCGTTTCCAGAGTGGATTTGTTTACCTGCACAGCTGGGCTAGCTACAGACACTACCTGTGGAGAAGCAACTTTTGCTAACTATAGACTGCAGAGTAAGCCACTGCAAGATATCAAGCTCTCGACTTAAACCTCTACATTAGTAAGAAAACCTGCTTGACATTGGACAAGGAGCCTTTGGAGAGGTTTGTGGACTGATTAATTCAAGATTCAACGAGGGACTTGAAAGAATGTTCGCAATCATCCTGCCGGAGCTGCAAGTGACTCGTGAGTAGTTAGCTGATATGCTAGCTAGCAAGTGGATCTCAGCTAGCATCGTCTTTGCTGCTTTGTGACTGTTGGTTAGCAAATGGAACCTGGATAATTACTGGAAGTACTGACTACAGAGCAACAATGGCGGGGACAGGAACAGAAGAGACGGTAGGATTAACTGAGGAAAAAGAAAAGAGAGTTGTTAAACCAACGATTAAAGGACTGGAAAATAAGCTGCAAATGAAAATATCTTTAAGAAGAGCTATACTGGGCCAACTTACTGAGAAAAGGAACGAACTGTATGCGTTAATGGATGATGATGCGAATGCAGAAAACATTGGAAAAGAACTGTTGGCTGAATATATGGAACTGATAAAGGAATTCAGTGAGACAAATGAGCAGGTTAAAGACCTATTTTGCCAGACAGGATATGAAGAGAATATGAACACAGATCAAAGGGATTGGTTCAAGCCAAAAATTAATGAGCACACAGACTTTGCACGAGAAGTGAATTCATGGACACTAACGGCTAAGATACGCCAAGAAGAAGCTAAAAGGTTTAGTGATGAGATAAAACCGGAAGACAGCGTGTCAGTCACATCTAAGAAATCTAAAAAATCCAAGTCTGTCAGCGTTGCGTCAGCTACGTCGTCAGCTCGTTCTGAACGCTTAAAGGTGGAGTTAGGAAGAGCCGCTCTGCTAGCCAAGTCAGCTACATTGAAGAAGAAGCAGGCTTTAGAAAAACACGAACTACAGCTCAAGGCTGAAAAGGAAGAGTTAGAGCTACAAGCCGGGCTCGCTGCAGCTGATGCTCAACTGGCTGTGTTAAAAAAATATGAAGGCTCAGAAGTGTCTGGCGGATCCAAAGGAAGCAGGATGGATGTTCTAACGTCTACTCCAGTGAAATACGATGTCAACTACAGTAAAAGTGATAACAGTGGTGGTCAGTATAGCCACACAGCAAGAAGAGATGCAAGTGACCACGTTATACAAGCTCCTGTATACTCAGTGGACAATTCTGTTAATACAGATAATCTGGTTACTGTCATGCAACGCCAAAACGACATCACCGAAAGCTTAATAAAGCAACAGAAACTCTCTACATTGCCACCACAGAACGTCCCTGTTTTCAAGGGAGATCCTATTGAATATCGCCTCTTTGTGAGAGCGTTTGAACACAGCATAGAGAGTAAGACTGAAAATAGCAAAGATCGTCTTTACTATTTAGAACAACACACTATTGGGCCGCCTAATGACTTAGTGCGCAGTTGTTTTCACATGGACCCAGAACAGGGCTATCCTGAAGCCAAGAGACTTCTGAAAGAACGCTTTGGGGATAAATACAAGATATCCATGGCCTACCTGGACAAGGCTTTAAACTGGCCTATCATAAAGACAGAAGACAGCAAGGCGCTTGAATCTTACGCCCTCTTTCTCACAAGCTGCAGTAATGCAATGGCAGACCTTGAATACTTGGATGAAATGGAAAATGCTGCTAACATGCGCACGATCATTGCAAAGCTCCCTTACAGACTGAGAGAGAGATTCAGGAGTGTTGCCATAGATATTCAGAAAAGACAAGATCGACGGACAAAGTTCAAAGATGTTGTAGAGTTCATCACCAGGCAAGCAGAAATGGCTTCACACCCTGTGTTTGGTGAAATCCCAGGACAAACAAGACGCCAGACAGACAGTAAGACTGAAAAGACAAGTGGAAAGAAAAGCATCACGACACTGGCCACTGAAGTAAAAGCACAGAAAGCAGAGAGAGGTGTTTGGGACGGAAACAAGAAAACTCAGGAAAAAGGAATAAATGTGGATAAAGCCTTTAATAAACCTTGTATTTTCTGTCAGGGGGACCACACCATGGAACAATGCAAAAAACTTCAAAAAATGTTGCACAAAGAAAAGTTGGACTTCCTCAAGGGCAAAGGACTTTGCTTCAGTTGTCTTACAGCAGGACACATGAGTAAAGCCTGTGAAGAAAAGAAGAGCTGTCAGATATGTTCAGCTACACACCCTACACTCTTACACATAAAGCAGAAACCCAAAGACTCACCAAAGGAAGAGGTTTCGAAGGAGGAGCCTAAGGACGAGTCTCTGAAGGTGGTCAGTGGATTTGTGGATGCAGGAGACACAAGCTCTCAGACTGGGGCCGGGGGTACCGATAGCATCCTCGCCATCGTTCCTGTGAGAGTAAAGGCAAAGAAAGGAAACAAGGTGCTGACTTGTTACGCGTTCCTGGATCCAGGAAGTAATGCTTCCTTCTGCACTAACAAGCTGGCAAACGACCTTCACCTGCAAGGAAAAAATGTGAATATCCTACTCACCACTATGGGAGAACAAAAGGCAGTCTTCTGCAAAGCTGTACCTGACCTGGAAGTGAGCAGCCTAGAAGGTGATGACTTCATCGAGCTCACAGAAGTTTTTGCGCAAAAGGTTATCCCCGTGAGTAAAGAGAACATTCCTACTCAAGAAGACGTGGATAAGTGGCCACATCTGCACGGTGTACGAATCCCTTCCATCAATGCAGATGTCGGTCTTCTGATTGGAACTGACGTTGCGAAAGCCCTTGAACCAGAGGAAGTAATCCGCAGCATCAAGGATGGGCCGTATGCAGTACGTACAGCCCTGGGATGGACCGTAAACGGGCCGCTGCGTGAGAACACTGGAAGTCGAACAAAACATGGATGCCCACAGATTAAGATAAATCGCATCTCAGTGGCTCGACTGGAAGAATTATGGGCTCAGCAATTCAAATGTGATTTTCCGGAAAACGCTCGGTCAGAGCAATTGGAAATGTCCAAGGAAGACCAGCTATTCATGGATCGAGTCTCGGAATCAACCAAGCTGGTTAACGGCCACTACTCAATTGGTTTGCCGTTGAAGAACAAAGATGTGAAAATGCCCAATAATAGAGCAGTGGCAGAGCAACGAGCGCTCAACATGAAGAAGAAGCTTCAGAGAAACCCGACGTTCAAGGAAGACTATGTCAGCTTCATGAACGATGTGATCAGCAAGGGCTACGCTGTAAAAGTACCAAACGAAGATCTAAACCGGAGCGACGGAAAGGTGTGGTTTATACCGCATCACGGTGTTTACCACCCTAAAAAGCGGAAAATACGAGTCGTATTCGACTGTGGGGCTTCTTACCAAGGAACCACACTCAACGAACAACTACTGCAAGGGCCTGACATGACAAGCAGTCTCATCGGCGTCTTAACAAGGTTCCGTCAAGAGCCAGTCGCTATAATGGCGGATGTGGAATCAATGTTCCACCAAGTGAAAGTACCACCAGAAGATGCTGATCTTCTCAGGTTCTTGTGGTGGCCGGACGGCGACGTCTCACAAGAGCTACAAGAATACAGGATGGAAGTCCACTTGTTCGGCGCCACCTCCTCGCCAAGCTGCTCGAGTTACGCTTTGAGAAGATGTGCTGAAGATAACAAGAGCAGTTTTGATGTGGCAGTAGTGGATACAGTTTTATGTAACTTCTATGTCGACGACTGTTTGAGATCAGTTGCATCCGAACAAGAAGCAGTCAAGCTATACCAAGACCTGAAGGCCATCTGTCTAAAAGGAGGATTCAGACTAACGAAATGGATGACCAACAACCGGGATGTGTTGACAAGTATTCCACAAGAGGACCGCGCAACAGAAGTCAAAAACCTCGACTTTGACCAGGAATCACTCGCCATCGAGAGAGCTTTAGGGGTCCAGTGGTGTATCCGGTCGGATCAGTTTAAATTCCACGTGAACATCCAGCAGAGGCCTCTCACCCGAAGGGGAATCTTGTCAATGATGAGTTCAGTCTACGACCCACTGGGGATGTTGTCTCCCGTCATTCTGCCTGCCAAAAACATCCTGCAGGAAATGTGCAGACTGCGAACAGGATGGGATGACGCTGTGCCAGATCATCTCGCTCAACAATGGTCGAGGTGGATGGAAGAGCTTCAGCAGCTCACCAACGTTGGAGTGGACCGGTGCTTTAAGCCGCCAGAGTTTGGAGACACGGTGGAGGCTCGTCTACATCACTTTAGCGACGCGAGCGAAACAGGCTACGGTACTGTGACTTATCTGGTTCAGAAGAACAACAACAATCAAGTACACTGCTCATTCGTCTTGGGAAAAGCAAGGGTTGCCCCTCTTAAACCCACGACTATTCCACGGCTGGAGCTGACAGCGGCTACCTTAGCTGTGAAGGTGGACATCACGCTGAAGAAAGAGCTGCAGCTTCCGCTGTCAGATTCCAAGTTCTGGACAGACAGCACCGCTGTACTTAAGTACATAGCAAACGAGAACATCAGATTTAAGACATTTGTGGCTAATAGGGTTGCTACAATCCTACAAGCATCAAGAGTGGAGCAATGGAGCTACATCAGCTCACAGTTGAATCCAGCCGATTACGCTTCCAGGGGACAAAGAGTGAGTGTCTTCGTGCAGAACGAGGTATGGATCTCAGGGCCTGGCTTCCTCAGCAAGCCAGAAGGAGTATGGCCAGACAAGCCTGTTCAGTTGGAGGAGCTTACAGTCGCAGATCCTGAGGTCAAGAAAGGTGTACTCGTTAATGCAACAACAGTAGAAGAAAGTGCTGATGTAATGCAACAGCTAACAGAATACTTCTCTTCCTGGATACGACTAAAGAAGGCGGTGGCGTGGCTCATTCGAGTCAAAGGAACCCTGGTAAACCTGTCAATGAAAAGAAAAGAAATCAATGAACAACACAACGACCAAGAACAAGTGAACAAAGAACTGACAAGATACAAGAGGAGTCTCAAACAGACTTACCTGACTCTGGATGATCTGCGACAAGCTGAGCTGGATATCATCCGTCATTGTCAGCAACAGAAGTTCCAAGAGGAAATATCTGCTCTTCAGAGAGAAGAGCCCGTCAAGAAAAGTAGTCGAATCTGCAGACTGAATCCGCAACTTCAGGAGGGAATCCTTCGTGTTGGAGGTAGACTCAGTCGTGCATCCATGCCGACCGAAGCCAAGCATCCGATGCTCCTGCCTAAAGACCATCTTGTGGCTGATCTGATTCTCCGGGATGCACATGAGCGACTGGGACAGCGTAATCACATCTTGTCTCATGTACGTCAACGATACTGGATTATCGACGCCCCCTCGACGATCAGGAAAATGCTGTCTCGCTGTACTACCTGTAAAAGGCAACATGGTGCATCAGGAACACAATTGATGGCGGACTTACCAAGAAACAGAGTGGTACCAGACGAACCACCTTTTACCAGAAGTGGAGTTGATCTGTTTGGACCATTCAATGTGAAACGAGGAAGATCACATGTAAAAAGGTACGGGGTAATATTTACCTGTCTCGCAAGTCGTGCAGTCCACATCGAAATGGCGACATCACTGGAGACAGACTCCTTTATTCATGCTCTGCGTCGCTTCATCGCAAGGAGGGGTCAAGTGAAGGAAATGAGATCCGATAATGGGACTAACTTCGTCGGAGCTGACCGCGAGCTTAGAAAGGCTATTAAGGAGTGGAATACCTCACAAATTGAAAACAGCTTGCTCCAGCGTGACATCAAATGGATATTCAATCCTCCATCCGGATCACACCACGGAGGGGTGTGGGAGAGGATCATCCGCTCCATCAGAAAGATCATGGTTGCTACGCTGAGAGAACAGAGTTTGGATGAAGAAGGTCTTCAAACGTTCTTCTGTGAATGCGAGGCTATTCTGAACAGTAGACCTATTACTACGCCTTCAAATGATATGAACGATCTGGAAGCTCTCACCCCACAGCACTTGCTGTTGCTCAAGACTCAACCAAACTTACCACCGGGACTCTTCCAGACAGATGACAATTACGCGCGCAGAAGATGGAGACAAGTTCAGTTTATGAGTGATCTCTTCTGGAAGCGCTGGACCAGAGAGTACCTCCCTCTACTCCAGAAAAGACAGAAATGGAACCACCCATCACGGAACTTCATCCCAGGAGATGTAGTCTTGGTCGTCGATGACTCAGCGCCTAGGGGATCCTGGCTGATGGGAAGGATCGTCAAGACTATGGAGGACGAACATGGAATGGTTCGCAAGGTTCGAGTCAAAACAAAGACTAACGAGCTTGAGAGGCCAATAACAAAGCTCTGCTTACTTCAAGAAGCAGCATGAGAAGGACTGTTATTCACCTGATTGAAAATGTTGTTTGCTTTGTGTTACTGAGAAGAAAGACTTTATGCATATAAGTTGTAATTGTTTCTGCCCTAGAAAGCAATTAGGGGCCGGGAATGTAGAGGCAGATACACAGTTTTACAGTTAACATGACAAAAATGTGTTGAGAAAATTGCATAACTCAAAGTCTACATGATTTAATAATTAATAATATTATTTCTAAGTTTAATTTGTGGTTAAAATGTTGAAAGCTTACTGATTTTCATGTTTTTTATGTTATTCAGCATAAATTAGAAAAAGGTACACTTCCCCTTTAAGTATGCATGGATATGTGGGGATTTCCTGCTTAGTGCAGTTAGTCAGAGCCTGATTACTTGAGAAGCATACGGTTTTCTTACCTGCTCTTTAGCAATAAGTTAGTACATGTGTTTAGCCAGCCACCTTTGCTTTGTAAGCCTGTGGAATAAACCTGGAGATTTTTTATATTTTTTCTTCAAACCAAAATCGTTTCCAGAGTGGATTTGTTTACCTGCACAGCTGGGCTAGCTACAGACACTACCTGTGGAGAAGCAACTTTTGCTAACTATAGACTGCAGAGTAAGCCACTGCAAGATATCAAGCTCTCGACTTAAACCTCTACATGTGTAAAACATCCAAGATGCTTGTAGTAATAGCTGGATGGATTTGTAAAACTTACAGGGAAAAGGCCAAGTTTCTCCTGAAGATCTTCGACCTCCTTTACAAGCACATACAGCTTCTTGTTTGTGGGAGAGTGCCACGCACCAGCCTCTGTGGACCGCCCGGGGCGACAGGGAAGGACACTATTGGCAAACTGTCGACAGAGTGGGCACGTGAATTCACCCTTGTCAACAGAGAAACCCTGGAGGACCTGGTCGTTCTGGAGAAGAAGAAAAAAAATCATGACACATGAAAGTTAAATCTGACCTATGCCTTCCACACTCTTAAAGACTTAAAAGAAGAAGAATGGCACATATTTTGAAAATGTCAAGTGCTTCAATAATAATGACACAAAAAGGAACTGAAGAAACAACTTGCATTTAAGTAGCTGGAATAAGATTGTGTCAGGCAAACTCACTGTACTAATAACTTGAATGGTTAATCAGCTGTTGACAAAATTGGGTATTGAATTTTCTGTCAACTTGCTCATCAGTTTACAACATCCAGGCTCTCTCTTACCCTCAGAGACTCCATGTAGGACTTGTGGCAATCTATATGCAGAGTGTGTCCACAGGTCTGGACGTACACGCCCCCATCCCAACCTATTGACACAGACTGCAGACAAGAACTCTGCAGAGTTCAAAAGAGAAAAATCACATTAATTAGAGGATGAAAACCAGCCTTCAAGCATTCAACCTCCTGCACCTTTTTGTTTATTTTGTGGTGCTGATGAATTAATGGATGTAAAAAAAAATAAATATATATCTGAATTAGCCAACACCAGTGAATATAAATCAGCTAATGTGATTCTGCTTTCTTATGAGGAATTTAACTAAGAACCAGAATACAAAGTTAATACACAACACTGTATTTAGTTATATAAAGTTAATTGTCAGTTCAACTAAGCTTAATAGGTTTAGTGATTTTATGACATGTATGTAACCTCAGTGTCAAGAGACTCATAGACAGGATGAGAGCTGCTGAAGCTGCCAATTTACACACATAAATCCATATGCCTCAAAATGCTCTAAGCACGTTGAGGTTTTTCTCTCTGGTGTAATATTTTTTGCAGTACACCCACATCTTTGAAGAACCGTTGCATGAGCGTGAGCCTGACATCGTGAGCCACTCCACACGTGTCCGCAGGGTAGATGTGCTCTTCATCGCTCGTTGGCAGCTTCTTAGCCTCTTTGTTTTTGCAGCGATGCCCAAGCACTGAAAGACAATTGCAGAGATCAGTGATTAGTCTGATTTATTCAGCGTCAACATGAAAAAGTTAGGGATTGAGTTTCAGTCTTAGGGCTGCGTTTTGCAAATCATTATATTTTCCCTCATCCATTGATTGTTTGATTAAACATTTAGATTTCAAACAATCTAGAGGCAACAAATTCTCCAAGTTGTAGGTAAGAAGCTGTTTTTGCTTGATACTGTATAGCTTAAAAACAATTCACTGAGTATGCTTTGTTACCATCCAGCCTTCAAATTTACATGATTATACTTTTTTTGCCATAATGCAAAACAATTAATTTACAACACAACAGGAGGACAATGTCAAAGTTTAACTGATAATGGTCTCTGGTTGTCAGAATGGACAACGTAATGAATGGACCTGCTGTTGGACACTGGTGGTAGATTTTACAAGACGTTCGGTGACATAGAGGTCAGAGCCTTCTGAACCTTTTCACAGCGTGACTAATCATTAATCAAACCTGCCATTTATGGATGACAGTGAGTGATCCGCCCTGTCCACAAAAATGGAAAAGAAATTACCTCTTTACAACAGAAGGCGCCATGTACAAGAGGGCAGGGATCAACATGAATGATAAATGACCTAATAAAAACCATAGTTAAAATCGCCTATTAAAACTCTAATTCACAATATGGTGGATCAAAGGTGCCACGAATAACTGTCTTTGGCCTGACTGCCCATAAGGACAAATATAAAAAATATATATATACATATACATACATATATAGACAGCAAACTCAAGGATGCTGTCTGGGAAGTGCAGTACCTGAGGATGCCTGGAGAAGAACCACTAGGCCAGTGGGACGGTCCTCAGTGGAAGGTCCACTCTGTCCACAGATCACACAGTCATAAAGAACCTCAGACTCCATCACTTCAGATGCTCCTAGATCCATGGCCGCCTCTGTTTCAGGGGATTCTGTCACAAATGGTCATATAACATTGTTAATACCGTAAAACTACAACTGTAACAATTGGACAAATCTGAGAGGTTTTAATTTATGTGGCTAGGGGTACATTTTGTGTTTTGTTTTTTTCAGTTTATACCATTTGATTTATTCACGTATTCATTTTGGTTCAGTGTTCTTGAACATTTTATTCTCCTTGTACAAAACTGGTGAGTGAGAAATAATTACCATATTCTGAATGATATACTAAAAATTCACTCTTGCAAATAATTTTGGACAGGACGCCAGAGTCCAAAAAGAATACTTCGGGAAGAAGAATGGGTTCATACAGCCAGAATGGGCAGTGAGGTGCGTAACTTCCATACATCAATACTGGAAAAATAAGTAAATCCACTCACTGCTTTCCTCATCTGCATGATTGGCACAAGACCAGAAATTAATTACTGATGTGAAATTAGTTTTAAATGTTAAGAACCATGTTCAATTTGAGCAGTAAGTATTGTGGAGAATGTCAAGCTGTGTAGGAAATTGATTTATTGCTTTTTAGAAAGAATATGTTCTCAGGAGAGGTCACCGTGTTCCTGGGGAAATGAAAGCTGTTTGCATTAGATGTCAACACTACAGCTTTAGCCCCAGGCCGTCTCGGTGCACAGAGCCACCATTGGGTGCGCATGCTCACAGATACACATTCACAAGGTAGGATGGCAAGGACACAATGTGTTGGTGTGATGCTGCTTTATGCATTTACTTCAGTCTTTCCCTTTAAGCATTGTATGCACGCTCACCAGTGTCCAGGTAAGATACAAAGTATGCTACTACTACCACTATGAGAAATATATTCCCAAGGTTTTTAAGTGAACTTTGTTTTATTCTCTAACAAAGTTTGGCTTAAGGGATGACCTCAAAACCACACAGCAAGTTCAACTGCTTTAAATGTAATACTGCTCCAAATTCAGAGTTACCAGATCTTGGTGCTGGACAATGGCACTCGATCTCACACTTATTGAAGAAAAAAATGCCAAATTATTATTGTTGAAAAAAATAATTAAGATTAAGATATCTAAAAACATCCTACACTACTTTCAGTTGGTTGAGTGATCTTTCACTGTCATGATGTAATGCCAGCAGTGAGCTTGAAGTAAAGCAACTTAAGTTACTGCTCAGGAAGAAGTGTACATGCAGAGGTCAGACGACAGACCTTCCAGAACAGTCCATCTGATCACAGCAGCTATTATTCACTCACTAACCATGCTGCGTCAGGGTGGGCCTTGGGAGTCCAACCCACTATTAGTGCTTTGATCCTATGTGCCCTCAGCCAGCAACCACTCACAATCCCACAGGAGCACTCTCCTCTCAGAACCTCCTAACAGGCCTCCAGACCCCATAAGCACGAGGTGGCCCGCTGTCACCTTGCCCCAGTGAAAAAGGAATAGCAATGATAGGTTTAGCCAACAGCGTGTTTCTGCAGGCTCTACGGTAGCAAGATGTCCTTCACACAAAAAATGTTAATGTGTTTTATGCTTTTATGAAAAGGTCATGTACGCCACTGTCAGAACAGACCCAGTTTGATAAGCAGACTCTATCAGACTGGATGTTGTAGCTGTGCACAGTACAGCAGCGCAGAGTCAGATGTTGCTGAAGGAAAAAATATCCAGAACAGTGCTCATTGTAGATTTTTGTTCTGCATTTTTAGCCTGTGCTGCTGGTTTATTCAAAGAACGAGCACTCTAGTGAATAAAAGACTGCCCAAAGAAATTTGTTTATTTTAGAATATTTCAGACGTGAGTGAGTACTCACAGTTTGTGACCATGCAAAAACAATGTGTGTTATTAAATTCACCAGAGTAGAGAGAAGTGAGAAGAGGATACCGGAAAGACACACTATGTTTTGCGAATATGCAAGTAAAGATTGTACAAGCACGTGCGCTACACTGTTTCTGCACTGCAAAAACAGGTGAACTGGCCTTTTCTTACCAACATCCATAGCAGTTTCCATGAAACTCTTCTGCCTGGAGGCAAATTCAGCAAGCAGTTTCTGCTGTCTCTCTCTCGCCCTTTGACGTCTGAAATGAAGAACAATGAAAGAAAGACTTTTAAATGTATGTGAACAACTCAAAATCAAATGAAAATGATATTTTTGCATGTAAGTCTACTGTCTTTTGAAAGTAATTTCAACCCGTACTGAAACAACTGAATCATTTCAATGAGAGAAGCTTCACTCTGTAAGTGAAAACAGGGATTTCATTTCATACAAGCTCCTAGCAACCACCTGCTCTATGCAAGATAATTAATTACTGCCCATCCACCTAACAAACACAGCACAGTGTCCTGGGATTAAGTGTGTCTGTTGTGCAGTGCATGTGTCTCCTGATCACCCAGAGCACGTGCAGCACCTTCCTCAGTGTCGTTGGACGCCGTTACATGTCTGATCTCAACAAAGCTGTGATGTGAAAGTTTGAAAAGGTGGTTATTAAACTAATGTGGTGGGTTGAGCCCCCACTCGGCAGACTTACGGGGCGAGAGCTGACTGCAAATTAAGTCCCTAATAAGAGGACATAAATAAATGCAGACAGGAGCGTCACAGCTCGATAATTTTCACTGATGGCTTCAGGGGTGCCGACAACCAGCCTGAGGAATGGGCAGCGGCTTCTCACTCCTCACCGCCGCTGACCGCACCGCTGCCTGGCTGTTGCCATGGAAACCGAGTTTGTGTGAATGGGCCTCGAATTCTACCTTTACCTTTGTCTGCAGGGTGAAGCCAACCCCAAAAGCAGGCCATTATCAAATGGTTATAGCCCATTCCATCATCATTACAGGGGGGAAATGGAAGACACAGACTGGTGGGTGAATTTGAGGTGAAAAGCAAAAAACGCCACTGAGTTTGACTGTACATGGAAAAAACAGGAGTGCATAGGTATTATTGTCTTACCAAAAAAAGATAGAAGGCAGATATTATGTTGAGAGTAAAACCATGAAAATGTAGCTCTCAAAAGAGGCTTAAATGGCAGCTGCTTTGCCCGCATGTTAACGATGACATAGAGAATATTTGTATCTTGTCACTCTGCACATCCGATGCCCCACTGTGATTTGTACAGCAATTTAAATGATATAATGTGACAGGCTGAGACGAACTATTCAGTAATTAATTATAACACCCTTTGATTTGCAGTCACTTTGACTCAAGCCTCTTCTTTGCAGCAGATATGTAAAGAACAAAGCAGTGTGAGCAGATGCACATTATATGTCCTTGCCCACATTACCTGCTTTGAGCTGTTGTTGCAATTCAACTGTAAGTAAGTAGTTTAACATACTGCAGACTACATTACCTCTCTTCTTTATCCATGGTCTTTTTGTCAGTGGGACTGTTCTTCTTTGGTGGCACTGGAGGACACACCTTTCCACAAATGTCTTGGATGCTACGCTTGATTTGGCAGCTGCGTGTGGCTGCCTTGGTGAGTATGCGCTCAATGGCTGTGATGCCGTCTCCATGAGCGTGACGGCTCGTGTCCATGTCCTCCAGCCAGGACGCCGACAGAGAGTTCTGCTTGGACGATAGCTTTTGGTGGAGCTTGATGAGCAGTGACAGCATGCTTTCTCGGATCTCCAGGATCTCCGTCACCAGCTGTGGGTGGGTGCCTGGTGGGACCCAGCGTGTGGAGGAGCTCTTGGGCCGGACGACCTGGGTGGCTTCGGTGTTGCTGCGGTTGATTATCTCCTGGAACTTCCTCCTACGCTCCGCCACAAGACTGAACACCTGAGCTTCACGCAGGTTCTAGGAAAGCACACATTTATTCATTTACATTAAATATCATGTGGATATTTTGTATGAAACACCTGTGTGCCATGTTCCATGAACAGCACTTGATACATATCAAGTATCAAGCCCACACTGCATCACCACGATACACAACCAAAAGATACGAGAAAAACTGGGGACCAACATCATACTGAATTTCACCTTTATCTGGGCATTTTGATAGACATGTCTGTTAACACAAACATCGTCTCCAAAAAACACAAATAATGTGATGGATTGGAGAGTTGCTTCCTTGCTATAGTCGGACAGGGACAATACTGTCCATTATAAAATTTCAGCTGACGTCTCATGAATACTTTCAATAGTGCTCTGAACAACCAAATTCCTATGAAAATTCTAGTCGTACTGTCATAAAATCGCACAAGTCATCTGAAAGATTGTCCTGACCTGACCTGACAAAAAAGGCCCAGAGCTGCGCTGTTAAATAAACATACATCATATAGCCCAGTCAAGGCAACATCAATCATACTGACGTGCAGTTAAAAAGCGTTTACTCAAACCTGCATTACACACGTAATTAGTTTCAGCAGTCAAGAGGGAGGGGAACTGCTGAAGCATGACATTATACACACGCCATACCACACCAAGGCAGACCTCCTTCCAAAAGCACAAAACACACACACACTCACACATACACACACACACATGCATGCACAGAAATTCTTTCATAACAAAGGATAAATTGGAAAAATGCATCTGCTGGTGGCAGAGCCATCAGCCTTTTTCTATAGAAATGGGTGCAGGACAACTACCTCTCTCCAATTCCCTGAAAGACGCCTGGAATTCTGTGGAGCGAGTACAGCAAAATGAGCGACAGCAATAAAGACGATACGGAACACGAAGGAACCACACAAAGATTGTCAAATGATAAATAAAGCCTACTCATGGCAGGGCAGAGCTCAAACAAGATCTGAAAACAAGCCATACAAGTGCAATTTAAGTCTTGAAAGGTTGTTGTTACTCTTAACTTAAAAATAAGCACGGACAGTTTAACTAGCTTTTTTTCTGATTAATGTACTGTATTAAGTATTCATGTTAGGTCACTGCAATGCAAAGAGTAGAGAAGGCCTATTTTAATTAGTACTTGCTTATTTAAAGCAGTAGTTTAACATTTTTGGAAATGTGCTTGCTTTATTTCTTGTTAATGGTACTAATAAATGAAGCCAGGATCCAGTTAGCTGAGCACACTAGCAACTCTAAAGCTCACTAATTAATACTTCAAATCTCATTTATTTACTCTCCACAAAAACCAAAAGGTTAAAAAAAAGTTATTTACAGATTTAGTTTTGAGTTTTTTTCTAGCTGGAAGGAAAAAACAAGACTGTATCTGTGGCTGCACCTCATTCGGTTGAGCCAACATGACGCTTGTTACATAGTGAAGAGGATGGAAAAGTCAGATGAGGGTGATGACTTTGATTCAATCTTCACACAGCTTTTACCGGTACACACAATTCACCCGCTACAAACTGTGTGAAATCTGTCTATAGAATTGTATTGTTCGTGAATCTGTTGTTATTTTGTTCATTTGCCACACAGAGCTATTGATTTAAGTGGGCATAAGCTACACGTGCCGTGTTATGTGCCTAATCGTGGAAACCACATCCAGCTGTCACTGCGCTGGTTCATTAGCTGGTGGAGGACAAAAAGACACAAAAACATAATTGTCAGCAACACAGGCCTGACATGCCCTATGCTTACCAACACTTAATAGCTAATCTAAAAGTAGTCAATTGCCTCCTAATACCATCCAGCAGATGTACCACAACACTGTCATTTCCCTTGAGTGTATTTTTGGCCACCTGATGAGTCCAAGTCTAATAATCACCGCCTTTTGAGCTTGAGTAACCAGACAAATGATCTAGGCCTGAGCACAGTGTTCAGATTTCTTCTCCAGCCAGAAACACTGTGTTGTAGTTATTGGTACTGTAATTACTTTCTTTTACCTGGCCGTAAGAGGACGCTTCAGTGCTGGTGCTGGGAGGGGCCTCTCTTTTCACTTCAGGGGCTGTCTCAGGAACCCGGACCCTCACAAAGTTGATGACATGGTGCAGATTGGAGAGGAGATTGGTGCCGGGGAACCAGCTATCGTGGCAGTGCTCCTCAATGCAAGGCTCCTGGGGGTGTAAGATGTACATTATATAGGACGCTGGTGTGCAGTCCACACAGTGAAAAGACTGGCTGGAACTCACCTCGTCCTCCTTATTTTCTTGAACTTGGTTGTCCAAGCCGAGCTCGATCAGGTACAGCACCATGCACAGTACATGCTCAGACATGTTCTGATGATCCATCCATATCTTAAACATAGAAGAACACATAGGAACCATCTGCAAGTTTATCACCAGTTCTCCGTTGATGAAAACAGCTTGGATGATAATGATGCAAAGCTACACAGTGTGGTCTGTTCATTTAGTGCTGCTCCTCCCTGTATTTTGTCAGGCCTGAATCGTACGGGTATTATGTAACATGTCAGTGCCAATTAATTGCCAAGACATTACTTGTGCACCGACTGAAAAATGGCAAACAGTGGCACTTCTGATTAAGATAAAGCGCCAAACTGAGACGACATTATCATATGAATAGATGTTGAAAGGTTCACCTTGTAAAGGAGAGTGAAAATCACAATGTGCAGCGTCTTGCAGTGCAGCAGCTTGATTAGGCCTTTGTAGCATGGGTGCAGGGGCGTCCTCTCCTTGTAAGGTGGCCATGGGTTGCCAGTGTGAATACCAGACTGCTTCAGACTAGAAGAATCATCATCAACAATAAAATAAATATATAGTATTAGAAAACATCAGCAATTACCACACCAATAAGGATGTGGGCTAGCTTACAGGGGTTTGAAAAGCAACATACAGTTTAACAATTGGAGTAATAAGAGGCTGACAAAGTGACACCCAACATCATTCAGAGTAATTCTCTGGACAAAAGATCTCAGTCTATGTAACAGAATAGCGGATGGGAAGCACGGCCGCACACTCTATTAGTGATGATGGGCTCATTATTATATAAAACCAAGGCCAGTTTGACAGGCCATCCATCAAACGCAAACAGTGTGAATGAGCAACATGAGGTTGGTATCAGACTCTGAAGGTGGCCATGGCAGCTTCAATGTGTTTTAAGGAGAAATATGGTTCTGTTCCATCAAGATGGACAAGTATTACCCAAAGAATAATGTATAGTATATGCTGCGTGTGAAAGAAGTGCAGTTCACTACCAGTGCCCTATCCACACTTTCAATTACATTAACACCAAAAATGGCCCAAAAAAAACCCATTATAAAAAGGATTATCTTTCCAAGTGCTGTACCATTTAAAACACTGATACACTCTGTGAGGGGCCCTTCACTATAATTAGCATCCCCCACACAGCCAGTGACCTTAAAGAAAATTAACCCCCAAGTATCTCCTTCTCCACCACATGTTTGTCTTGGGAGACGTCCGCACCACGATCAAACAAGAAAGATTTCCTCAATTCTATTACGATTTAGGCTGAAATAAATTGATTTTTCTCAACAGCTACCTAATTGGAAGCACCTCTAGCGGCCAGCAGACCTGACCTTTCTTATCATGTCCCTTTAGGGCCAGGTGACAGAGGGGACCCTGCGAAACTCAACACAGCATGATTCAGGTTGGCTTTGTCAGGGATGACTGAATATAAATACACCAACAAAAGAACATAGTACTGCAGAAAAACATGATGCGATGAGGTTTTATTATGATAACCACTGCTCTAATTTAAACACATAGCCATTTATTTAGGGGGAAATGAAGGCAACAGTGTTGACTCACAATGCTGAGTATCTGTCCATTGCAGACTGGACGTCACGCCGGTAGACTGTTCTGAGAACAACCATGATGGGGTCAAACTCCTTTTCCCACACCTCCGCTAATTGAGAGAAGGGAGAGAAATGTGTTTCAACCTCTGGCACAAAATGACATTGATTCACTTTCTTCTTGGCTTCACCTTCTCTATGTAAGTGGTGTAAGTCTGACCCCAAGTGGTTGGATGATGCAAGAATAAAAAATAACAGCAATAGCAGATATTAATTTGAAAGAGATTTGAAGAGACATTTACTCTGACAGTAGGTTGTCTAGGATACCGTCCTTTTAAAGAGGGGATTGAGTAAACATTTGTTTCCATTAAATGCCAGATTCATATCTACTGAAACACATTACTGTATCTGTCAGGATTTAATATAATATTAAAGATATTGCTCTTCACATTGGAGAGCAATATTATTTTATTGTTCCTAGGCGTAAATATAGAACATTTGTTGAATTTACTTATCTATGCAAGTTCTACACAATTTCACTTACAACAATTAAATTACTAATCATGTTGGGACTATTTTTCTCTATAGGCTCTCTGTTCTAATTAAAATAACAGAGCCCTGTGAATGGTTTAATTTTGCACCAATATCTATTCAATCTGTTTACAGTTTTCCCCCCATTTTAATCCAACTGAAATGCCCAGTTCTACAGTAACCAGGAGAGCTTGACACACTGCAATTTAAGAAGACACAATCATGCTGTAAATTCAGAAAAATATCTTCATCATTTTGACAACACAAATAGAAATCACAGGGCTGCCTGTCATTTATCCCCCTTTTCTGCAGTCACCGTTACTGTTAGCACTACAGTTGTCCAGTGGAGGGCAGTAAACGGAAGAATCTACATCTCCATGTTGTCGCCATGGAATAAATTGTTGTGCAGATGATACACAAAAAGCAAGACTCGTACAACACTCTTACTTACCACTTCAGACTATATGAAAGGGCAATGTCTCACTGAGTTTTTAGCAACTGGTAACTAAAATCAACACCCAGAAGCCATCAGATTATTTTTGGTTTCCAGATTCAAATCAAACCCCTTAACACATAACAACACATGCAATTCTATGTAAAGATAAAGATATTCCCCATGACACAATTCATTCATTCCTCCCTTGTTGAAATGGTCTGTTACTAAATCATCCTACCTTTAGGTGTGTACATGCCCTGTTGCATAGAGCCTCCAGGTTCAAACACCGGTGCTTTGAAGTCGGCCACAGCTGAGAGCATCTCTTCAAAACTACAACTCCCTGGTATAATGCCACTCTTTGGGTTGGGATTCTCAGGAATCTATAAAAATACTTAAGGAAAAAAATGTCCTCAGAGATAAAGTTCCACTGTTGTTTGATGTCTTTGTTAAGTACTGAAGGATACAAGATCGAGTAGTGTGCTGTGTGTACGGTCATTCATACACAACTGTGAGACCATCTCAGCCCGAAGGATCTCATCATCCGTCATCCCTGTTGGAGAGAATTAAAATAAGAGTGAATCTAAGGACAAACTGACAAGGAGAACAGTCCTACACTGAATACCAATGCATTTCTGTGGTCATACATTAACTGACTACTAAATTGTCCATGGCTGTGAATGTGAGCGTTAATGGTCGTCTGTCTCCATGCATCAGCCCTCTGATTGACTCATCTCTCACATAACATTAGCTTTAATTCTTTAAACTTAACTAGAAAGTTCAAATCACTATTATCTACCAACTGACAGTGATTGAGACTAACAAGTCAACCATCATTATGCAAGAGATTTCTTTCTGGACTCTATATCTATCTTCTGGTTGATCCAACTGTTCATCAGCGCTCAGGAAACATATGGAACAGAAAACCGCTACACATTTGGTAGTTTGGTGAACTCCAAGACTTGAACCTGTGCAAAGTTCCCAGTGCTTAGTCCTCAAATAACTAGCTCACCTTTATGTGTAAAATCTAAAATTAGTTGCAGCTCTGGAAGTTGTAACTTAATTTCAAACATTTGAAAAATGTTGCCCAACTGTTGGGTTTGCAGAATGCTACCTCCATGCTTCAGCACTTTCAGGATAGTGTCCTATCCGCTCCTCATAATTCAAGGTTTTCCATATGTCAACGTGGAATTTCCATCTGTGCAAGCTTCTCAGATAAGGATAAAACTTCGGCCGATTTCTAAAGAGCCTTGTCCAAAAACTAGATTGTTGTGCAGGTTGTTTGATAATCTTCAGTGAGGATTTTGTAAGATGTGGTCTTAGGTCTCTGGGTCTTCTAAGAATACAACAAACACGATTTAAGACCTGGGGTGTTCAGGCCGTCCAGTCAACAGCTCCTAAACTCTGAAGTAGTCTTCCACTAAATCTGAAATCCTTAGAGTGTCTGGACTCTTAAGAAGCTATGAAACCCCATCTGTTCAGACAGCCTCTCAGGTGGTCTATTGGCTCTTCTGCTTTTAATCAGTGTCTTATATTATAAATTCACTTATTTTGATTGTCATAATTTAATTTCATTCATTCATTTGATTGTGAAGGATTTACTCTTGTCTACTTTTCTTGCTTGAATTATGAGCTTTATATGGGCTTGGTATTGTATGGATCCTTTATTGTATCACTTACCCAAATGGATGCGAAGGCTGGTCAGTATGACCAGGAAGGTCAGGGCCCCTTCAAGCATCGGCCTTTCCTGCTCTGAGTCTAACACGGCATTCTGATGCTGAGACGCCATCGTCAACAAGTCAACCACCTTAAACCTATGTGGCAGAAAATGGTGAACAAAATGATTGCACTGCAACTAAACTTTGTGCAAATTAATTTAAATTACGCAGTAGCAGAAAAATTATATGTAGAAGACAGCTCACCTCTCAAAAACACTTGAGATGAAGTAGTCAGGATCCAGCCTTGATGCACAAACCTGTAAAGTAAGATACATATGAATTAAAGGATGTAAGGACAAAAGCAAAATGTAAAACCTGAGCACTGTGTGTGATCCAGCAGTGTAGTTACTGCACACGTAAATTAGCCTGTATGCCAAATACATAACACAATGAATAACCCTAACCTGGAGTAGATAGATGTCAGGGTCAATCATGGAGTTGCAGAAGTGTGACTGCACGTAGGTCATAGCCTGTCCCTTGATCTGTAGACCATTCCTGACCCACATGTTGCTGTGGATCTCTGACAGGCATGCCTGTAGACAATGCAAAGTTTCCATAAACACAAGGCCACAGACATTTACAAGTGAACACAAAATTGTGAATCTGTTTATTTGCCCTGAAGTGCCATACCTGGATTTGGAGTGGATGCACCATGATCTTCATCAGCATCTCTTGGTCAGGCAGGAGGCTGTCCAGGTCCAGGCCTTGGCACTTTATAGCCTGAGGATTTTCAACCAAACAATGAAATTTCAAATGTATAAAAACACACACACACACAACACAGTTAAGTCTTAAGAGATGAGAGCCTCTGTCATACCTTGCTGAGAAACATGGCATAGTAGCGATGCAGTGGCAGGTGAAATGTCACTTGATTAGGAGCAGGCTGTGGGAGAAATATAAGACATGAAAAACGGGAAAGGAATGCTTGTTTATATGTCTTTTGTTTGTGTTTTTCAATTCACCTCATCAATGAAGCCAATGGCATCAAACCAGATCTGCAGGGTCTCCAAACAGTAGCGAACCACAGTTTTAGTATATTCTTGTGTCTCCTGTTGAAAGACAGTTGAACATGTTAAAAATGCATATGTGGTTATACAGTTAATGCATGCAGCACAGGAAGCCTGAGATCTTCCATTAATGAAGATCATCAGGAATGCACACAGGAGCTGAGTGAGAGAGCGGTCTCATAGTAACGACGGGACTTACTTTGACTTTGCAGTGTGTTAGGAGACCCCACATTGGTTGTGCACAGGCCTCAAGCTCTGCTGCAAATGCAGCATAGTATGTCTGAGACTCAAACTCCACGTGTTCATTCAACTCCCGCTTATTCAGGTTCATACCTGTCACAGCAGGAAATGGTTAAAAAAGTTAGACAAATAAATTACATGGCTTCCACTAACATACTGCAAGTTATTCATTAAAAAGGGCCACAAAGAATGGGACTTTTGTGTTTGAAATTTCATTGGAGACTTCTTCCATATTCATATTCATGCATTAATGCATTCATGCTATTAAAATGTCTGTGCATGAGTAGATATTCATAAATTAGCAAATACAACAATGATAGCCAGGTCCTCTCTATAAACCAGGAGAATTTAACGCAAAAGTAGTGCAGCAGACATGCATAGAATGCAATGGTGACACTGTGCAAATAACTTCTGCAAGAGGATACTCAGGTCCACTTTGCAGGGGTGAGTCTTATTTTTAGGATGGTGGTCGAGTGCACATGGCGAACGAGCAGCACTGTCCACAATTCTAATTCAGTGACAAAGCGTCACACACATTCACTAACAGGTAGTATTTTTAGAAGAGCACAGACGAGATATGCCTTTGTCTTGATGTCATATTGTTGGTATATAAAGAATAACTGAGATACGATTTACATCAACTGTTGTGTTAGCATCACATATGACAGAGAAATTGTACTGACAGTCAAGCAGTTGTAAAATGTCTAAACTGAACTGTCATAACTGAACATGTGGGGTTCAAGTGAGCCAGTGCTAATCAAGACATAAATAACATTGGGGAAGATAAACACAAGTGATGCTGTGAGATCCAAGAGCAACCTCTTCCATTGTCATCTGTCCCAATTCATAGTGATCATCCGAGTTCCAGTGAATACAATGAACACCAAACGCTGCTACCATCCATACATTAATGTGTGCGCAAATGTGTGATTGAGAGGCATTGTGAAGTGCTTTGTCCCACTCATGTTAAAAAAAGAAAAAAATAGCACAAAAGTGCTGTCAATTTACCATTACATACCATATTAAATCATGACTTACCCTGGAAAAATGACACGAAGCTCATCCACAGCATCAACAGCGAATGGTCCTCCAGGAACTTTTTTGCTACACTTTGGTGCGAGAGGATGTTAATAAAATCACTAACTAATGGCCAGTAGGTGTTGTTCTTCAGCAGTGCTTCACTGCAGTTCACCACAACATGACGGCTGTTTTCTTCATCTAGAAAAAACAAAAACAAAAAAAAACTGGCACATGAAGTTGAGGATATTTTGGTTCATATTGCATTTACTTATTTAAAAGGCAAAATATCAAAAGGAACAAATAAGAAACAGCAGACAGTACACTTGCCAAATAAAGATGCAAGATTAAAAACTAGAATTACCACCTCACAGAACTGTTCCTCTGCTAACCAGCCAAGATAAATTAGAGCACTGAATAGTGACCAGAAGCGTGTTTGCAAAACATTATGACATCACTGTGGCTATTGGCCATTTGTATATAAACTTCATCACTTTTTATCTTATTAGACATTTGTGTTGAACATCCACATCCTCCGTCTTTGTGTCCAACAGACTGTTTGCACCAAATTTGAGGATATTCCCTCAAGTGAGAGAAATGTCACATTCACAGAAAGGGACACGTGTAGTGATGTATGGACAGATGGACAACCCAAAAATATACCTCCAGGCCTGTCTATCTTTGGCACGACTGGATAAAAAGGACTGCACTCAAAAGGAGAAATTCAGGAGTATTTCACCCAGAGACAGTAAAAATGAGAAGGGGATGAAATATCGGTGCATGTATTATCTGCAAGGAGAATGAGTAATGATTGATGCAAAGCAAAATTAAAAGCTGCATTTGCTTCTTTTGAGGGAAATTATTCATTTTTTTCGTTATTTCAACATTATATACTTTCTATGCCTTTTATACTTTCTATGCCAGTTTTTATATAAAAAAAAATATGTTCAGTTTGAATGAATACAGATCTAATGAAGAACCACAAAAAATAATGACCACCTTGTCATCTATGCCTCCTCACCCAGTCGGAAACATGGGGTCTTTTGAATGGCAGCATACAATTTTACATGTTGATATAAGACATAAAAGCTCCATCTTTAAACTTAATGTTAAAGCCACAGTTTCCCCGTGCATATTGCTAAAGAGATGGTGTGATGCAAACGTCAGCCTCACCACAACCGGCTGCTTCATTCTTTACCAAAACTGTTGGAAGTGTCATCAGCTGTGCACATCTGGACGACTTACCTTGAAGTTCACTTTTAATAAGGCAACTCTCCATCATGTAGAGGAGGACTGTGACCATGATGTCCAGAAGCTGACACTCTTCTGTCACATGTCGAGCCAGCTCCTCGTTGCTGAACAGCTGCACACTAATATGTACAATGCGGTTGGACATGGTGTCCGACTCGTGGCTCTTCATCAGCGTTTTCATGATGAATGCATAATGCTGAACAAATGTTTTTGTAAAAGTGATCTGACAGAGAGGAAGAAAAAAAGCACAACACATTAAAGGCTTAATATTACAATGTTGTCCCATTTAAGGAGGAAAGTTCAGCATGCAAGAATAATTTCAGTTAACTAAACCTGTCTCATGATAATGCAGAGAATTATATTACAACAAGACATAAGGCATCTAAAAGGGATAATGGATTGCATTTAGTCACATTGTATTATATAACAAGAAAGGTGTACCTTGTAATCTTGATCTGGCAACATGTTAAGTAAGAAGGTAACCATCTTCTGAGGAAACTCGTATTTTATTGTCCAAAACAGCAACTCCTCCAGAAAGCATTTATGCTTTAGAGAGTCAATAATACTAGGGTCTGCAGGCAGAAAAGACACATAATGAAAATGGCACCCCAGGTAACACGTCTTCTTGATGCATTACATTGTCTTTACATTTACCTTTGGTACTGCTGCTCAGCTTAACCCTCTTCCTCTGCCCAACAGACTGCCCTGCATCTTGGTCTTCCTGCAAGGAAACAAAGAGTACAGACACAAATACCATTAAATGGGTCTGTAAATCAGTTCATTTTGATCAATATATTAGTTCAATAATTATTGGAGTCATAATGCATGCACAAATACTGTACCTCTTTACTGGACTCATCTGGGCTCCCGGGTGCAGTTGATCCTTAAAAAAGAACAAAAACACAACATTTATCTACCATTGACAATTAGCTGCAAGTATTCAAGCAGTACTGTTCACTGTTGGTTAAAACAAGGTGCAGCATGTTCCAACTGAAAAGCTCCTGAGGAGCTAGAGGAGGAGAGAGTTGGAGAAGAGATAATCTCAGGTAATGAGGTCATTTACTGTTCAATGATAAATGTTATCTCTTTAGTTAAACCAAATGATACCATATTATGAAGATTCATTTGAATAGTCATGATGCAACACCTCAGGTGTGTGAGGCGGGTCAGAGAAAGCAGCTATTGCAAGTTTATTAACTGTGTTGTTTTACAAGACGAAGTTGTATAATTCAAAGCCAAATATTTGATTCCTTTTTTTTTTTATTATGTATTATGATTTATGTTTCAGTTCCTGTTTGCTTGTTGCAAAAACCTGACATTATGATTCCTTCACATGTGAACTTTGATTCCTGCAGTTTATCAAGAATTTAAAGGACAATTTCAATAGTTGACAGAAGGTTAATGAAAATACACTTCATATCAAGTGTTACGGTTATCTTACCCAATAGGACCATTGCTCCAGCACCTCCTTCAGCACCAACCGTGACATCAGCAGTGGCACCTTGGGATTTCTCCTCCACAGACACCAGACCTGAATTCTTTAACGCTGACAAGTATTTGTCATAGTTCTTTTTAGCGTACAAATTCTCCTCTTGGCCTGCAACGTTAAAGCAAAATATCGTGCGCTACGTCAACAACTAGTACAGTAATGTTTATATCTGAGGATGAAGAAAACATTGAAACCAAATTTGAAGAATTTGGGGGTCAAGAAAACTGGAACCTGACTTTGAGATGCACACCAAAACGTTTCCCACTTCTCTTGTGTGCCAGCAGTCATATGAAATTTTGTTATGTGTTTTTTTATTAACTATTTTGATATTTTTAGATGAATAAAGACAGAATAGTACAGAAAGGCTCCATCGCCACAAGGAAAGGAACTAGTAAGATTTGTGTGGAACAGTAATTCTAGACAATTATCAACGCACGTAGCAAACACTGGTGGAGATATTTACCCATGCTCAACTCCTTGAATGTTTGCTGATTGGTCAAGATCTTTGTCAGTACAGTCCTCATTGCTCCTCCCATCTTTGTGAGCTCCTCCAGGAAAGAGATTTGAGGCTCCAGCTGCTGCAAGACTTTCTGTAGATCTCTCTCAGTTGAGGTGTCTGGTAAAGCAAGATAACAGATAAAAGTCATGAGACCCTGCACTTTGTGAACGCAATTGTAAACGTAAACAGTTGTAGAACATCAGTCGTATCCAGACTGCACAGGTGGCCCTGTTTGCATTTGATATGCGACAGCAGAGTCGCACCATATGTAAGAGATCGAAAATAGAAGGAAACTTGAAAAAAGGTGACATGCGTACTTTCTTTTCCTGAAAGGCCGAAATATTATTGAAGAATTTTTTTCACAGTTACCATTCTTGTTCCAATTCGTGAATGAGAATTATGATGTCACATCTTTAAAAAAGAAAAGACTAATGTTCTGACTGTTTTCACCTGGTTCGATGTATCCATCCCTCAGATACTGGATGATACAGAGGATAAAGCGAGGAAGAACCATCTCAGACATCAAGAGAAGGTCTCGAGGTATTGAGGGAACATTTTCCCCTGTTCTCAACCGATGTCGTCTGCAAAATCTGTAAAAAAAAAAAAAAAAGAAAGAAAAAAAAGTTAACATACATTGGCATTGCAGACCTCACAGACATCTACATAGCCATGTCTCTCTTTCTGTATCATTCATTCTTACTTATTTTTTTTATGAGATTGTAAGTTGTAAGTAAATTTTATACCTGAAATTGATTTAAAAAAATAAATAGCAAGACATATAACGCAGGTCTGACGAGTTCAAACCACTGCAATAACAAACAAATGAAGACAGAGGGTAGAACTACATAGTTAATCAAAATATAATTAAACAAACCCACATCATACCAGGAGCAGGTACTAGTGCTGGCAAAGGCCAAAAGTGTCCTGACATTGTTGTTAAAACAATAAGCATTGTGGCATTTCACAGATAAATTACATCCTGCAGACCTTAAGGAACAACATGTTCCTTAAGGTATGCAGGATGTAACAAGTAACAAGCTCCAACAACAACAACAACAACAACAATGTCATTTTTATATCAATGAAAATTAAATCCAGAAATGATCATTTCAAATGAAATCATATCTGTCAGGATACTCACAATATAATCTCTTTGTATTAGCATATCTAGCTTCAACATGGATCCAGATGTTGTGAGGACAAGTGCAGTTTAAATTGTTTTAACAGGTGAAACGATTAACTAGGTAAGACTGTCCAAGAAAAATGGGTGTGACTGTTCTGACTAACCAGGAAGCTAGCTAGAGATGCAACATCTATAATTATAGTTGAATAGTAGGTTGTGTTGTATTACAGGTGGTTTTGATTTTTTATCTCCGCACATATGTGAGTGTGAATCATTGCAACACATATACTACATCTCTTGCTCAAGACTGTATTTGGCTCAGTCAAGCTCGTAAAAGAACGAAGTGGAACTACTGACACGCTGACCCCATGTCATGTAAGTGTTCATGTAGTGTGCATTGATTAAGCATTTAGGGAGGAACACATTATCACCACCACCACACCATCGTCAGTAAGAATAATTTGAGGGAGAGGGAGATAAAGCTGTGATTAGTTATACAGCTGTGTTTTACATTAGCAGCTACACAGCACCGAGGCCCATCTCCATGACACGATGTTTCCATAAACAAACACACCTGGAGCAAACCTAACCAGTTTGATATCGGTGTAATAACGACCTGGTGTAAACTCCAATTAGGGCAGCGAGCAGCATTACAATTGCTGTTATGGTTAGCAGGTCAGGCTAACTCTCATCCTGAACCGTGGGTTTCCTATTAACAAATGACAGCAGCAAAGCCACGGTCATAACTGTGGCGGGTTGGCAGTGACATATAAACATGCCTCAGGCAGAGATATTTGGAAACTGACTGAGGCTACCTAGCCGAGTCAATTTAATTTCCTTTCCCCACCGAGACCTGTCAAAAAACGGCAGAGGCTACTAGCATAGCAGCTTAGCCCACAGCTAGCTCGGACTTACCCACTCTCTCGCATGACATTACTGTCTCCACAGTCACAGGCCCCGCCAGCCTGGCTCCTGAACATGTTGAAATCATGGCCCGTGTGGTCTCCGTTATTGAAGCACTCGGCACACAGAGACATGCACGGAGAGATGCCACAGGTCCGACATCGATATGCCACAAAATTAGCGGTCCAGACCAAGCCGCACAGAGTCGCGTTGTCATAGGACCGGACCGTTTTGCAGAACTCCTCGAAACCTTCGCCTCCTGCGATCAGACATTTACACCAGTCAAGAGCCTCCGTGTCGGCCGCTGGTTTTTCGGGATTTAGCACCGCGTCGAGCAGCTCCTGAAGTTGCCGGAGCCCGGTGCTGTTGTCAGTCCGGTTTAAGTCTGCCTTCAAGTGGGCGGCAGTGCTTTTCTTGTCCCGGCGCAGCAACGACGCCGCCATCATGCACTCTGGCTTGTTGTCCACAAATTTATTTTTGTTGTCTTGGGTCCATGTTCTCGGACTTTCTCGCGATACGACAGACAGTCTGTTCTCGGCACGACAACGGCGCTTTACGTGGTTCGTTGTTAGCTGCTGGCGGATTTCCAATATTGATTTGCGCTGAGTGTAAAATGAACACAAATAAATCTCATTCAAGTATTTGGTCCCACAGAGCCTCGTATTGGTTTTTTCTTGCAGAAGCGTCTCTGGTGGTTTGTTTGTTTAAACAGCTTAGTTATAAGGTCGCCTCCTCGGAGATGTTTTGTTTTCTGGTTTCTAAGCAACTGATAGCCTCGTTTGGGACCCTCCCTTTTATATCCAGCCAATGGCCTGTGGTCCCACCATAGCCTAAGTTATATACTGTATTTACGTCTCTGCCTCCCTCCACCACCATACCACCACCATCGGACTGATAAAATATTCTCTTTTTAAGGCACTATAATGTTGTGAGAGAGGATGATAACGTCTCTGGCCATAGCACTAACGTCATCATTATTATTACAGGCTTCCTAGTGTGTGTGTCATGTAAAGCTCTTTGCGCTTCCATGGCTTCACATTTGTATGAAAAGTGATTTATACGTAAAGACTGATTTGATTATTATTGTTATTTGTAATAATTAGATAATATTTATTTATAGTTGATTTATTTTATTAAGGGAGCAACTAGTTTTCAAGGGAGGAACTACTGTCACTCATACCGGGTCGGATCGGATTGTTTTGGTTGGTGCACACTCCACTGCGGAAGTCGTCTCCAACCATGCCTAAAATATCCTTGTGAGAAAACACCTCGTTTAGTGATGAAACTTAAAGAGTTAGAGAGTTGCCTTCAGCAAGTGGACGTGTTTGAAGAGCCGAAAATCCTTCTTGAACAATATCCAACCAGTCCTCACATCGCAGGTGTGAGGGCATGTGCTATTATTTGAGAAGTTTATGTAGTTGGTGTACACTGCTCTCATTAACTCTTGTGTTTTTTTTTCCTCTGCTTGTAGCATGCATGCTTTACACAATCCACAATACCTTCGATGACATAGAGGGTAAACTAGTGGCGGATCTGGGATGTGGCTGTGGCGTCCTCAGCATCGGAGCCGCGATGCTCGATGCAGGGTGAGAGCGTCTGACTGGATCATCACATCATTTCTCTCTCTTTTTCCCCACCCCTTTATCTTTTTTTTTTTATTAATACACAAACAGACAAACAATCTGTAATAGTCCAGAGTTCTTATAGCTTTTCTGTCTGTCATGTTGTGTAGTAGTTGCATGTAAATTTGAACATGTGTTTTTTTGTTGGAGGAGTGTCCATTTAATCACATGCATCTTAAATCCCTTTTCATCTCGATCTCTTCTGTAGTTTGGTCGTCGGTTTCGACATTGACGACGACGCACTGGACATATTCCGAAGAAATGTGGAGGAATTTGAGATTTCTACCGTGGACCTGGTCCAGTGTGACCTGTGCTCCCTGGAGCAGGATGCTTATGCCAATAAGTTTGACACTGTAATAATGAATCCGCCGTTTGGGACGAAACACAACCAAGGTGAGAGCCTGATCTGAGGGAGCTGCTCTTGTTATTTAGTAATGCAAATCCATAATGCAGGGGGACACCTGTGTGTCATGTTTTGACTTGTACTGTACATGCTGCGTAAATCAATGCCGTTCAGTAGCTCCACCTTAAACCATCATATACAGTACACCCATGGTGGATGTGCTGTTGCCAATTCCATAGTTTACAATTTCATGGCACCAGACAACTGCATTACACAATACGATTTTAAAAACCTTAACACCAATATTTTTTACAGTGGCTTAATATATGGTATTTCATCCATTCTTAAACTGTGGACTTTTGGGGCATCAGTATTATCTAGTGAAGTGTTACAAATAGTTTTCCCAGTCACAGTTATGACCTGGATTGACATGAATTATATTATAAAGTACTAATCACAGGAACTCTCACAATATGAACAAGACATTAGAGACCTCCAAAAGCTTGTCATGTGTCAATACAGTTAGTCATTGTTTTTATTCTTTTCTTTTCAAGGAATGGACATGAAGTTCCTCAGGGCAGCTTTAACAATGGCAAAGACGGCAGTGTATTCACTTCATAAAACATCAACACGAGAGGTGAGTTCAGGTTCCCTCACCAGTTCACCATGTCAATGACAGTGAAAACAAAGCTTAAGTCCTAATGGTTATGACCTCATTACAGCATATACAAAAGAAGGCTCATGATTGGGGAGTCAAGATGGAAGTCGTAGCAGGTAAGAAAAACACATTACATATTCTTTACGATTGAAATAATTGACAATCTGACAAGTTTCTTTCTTTACAGAACTAAGATACGACTTGCCAGCGTCTTACAAGTTCCACAAAAAGAAATCAGTAAGCTCATACACTGCCGTCTCACACAAAACATATGCATGTTTTCCAGCAGAAATCCCCACATGCATAAAATAAAACACATAAAAAAAATTGAATTTTTATAAATGTTTATTTGCTATTCACATATGCAAACTTAAAAAATTAGCAAAGCGGATATTCTCGTCACACGATGTAGAAATTCTACAACACAAAGAAAGAAGAAACACACATAGTGGCACACAGACTCTAGATGTCACACTGGTCTTACAAAAAGCAACTAAAATGTCCCGGTGAAATTAAATTACTGTCCTAATTTTTGAATGATAAAACCAAAACATCTTAAGAGGAAACATAGGTACATAATCAATGTGGGAGGCACAATATAATACAGGGACTTAAAAGGCTGAAAACTGATGCCAAGCACTGCAATTTGTTCTCTAGGTTGACATCCAGGTGGACTTCCTACGATTCTCCAAAGCCTGAAGTTTTCTCTGGAATGGATTTAATATGTCTCTGCATTTTTCACTGTATATAATAAATGTTTCCACAAAAGAAAAATTCTCCATGTGATCTCATGACTAGGATCCATTTTCGGTTTTGGCGACCTTTGCTGCGGGCCCATCGGCGCCTTCTAGTTCTCTCTTTGGGGCTGCAGGGGCTGGAGGAAGAAAATAAAATTAAAAAATGTTAGTGAATAAATCTCCTGCCATTCTGCCAAATTATGAGGCTCTCAGGTTATTGAACTTACCATCATCCTCATCGTCACTATCAAATTTAGTCTTTTTGCCTTGGTACTGAGTTCTGCCATGGTCTCTGCCACCTCTTCCCCTTCGTCCTCCTCTTCCTCTGCCACCTGATCTTCCTCTGCCACCTTTAATGCAGACAGGATGCATCAGTACTAATAAATACTATGAACCACTGATAATCCATGATGGCTGAATGATTCCGTTTGAAGATAGTTTTTACCTCTGCCTTTGGACCTGTTGTATGATTCCTGCTGAGCTTCGATGATCTTCTTCAGCATCTCTTTCTCCTCATCTCCCTCCAGCACTTGCCAGGTAACGCTGCTGTTTTTGACCTTCAGCTCCTCTCCGTTTGCTTCTTTGGCCTTGTCGAAGGCCTCCTTTGCGTTTCCGTCAAAAAGCAGGGTGCCCTTGTTGGAGGTAAAAAAAAAATAGAAGATGTTACTCATCACATCCTCACCCTGAGTTTTAAGACTTGGGGGAGGGTGGAGATTTTTATTCACCTCTTTGGCCCCTCTTGTGAAGTCGACCCACTTTATCTTTCCATGCCCAGAGAACAATTCATGAAAGTCCTCTCTGGAGACATCTTCAAGCTCTCCTGAAAACTTCAACAGGCAACCTGTCTGTTCATCCAAAAGCAGGCCCTACAACACAAATTACAAATTATTATTTTGGCAACACTATCATGCTATGTGTGAGGTCGTCCCAGTGACAGAAGCTGATAAACAACCTAAAAGAGATCTTACCATTTCTTTGTCTTCTGCATGCTTCTGCTGTTGCTCCTTGTCTCTGAATAACATCATTTTTTTGTCATTCATTGTATTTTCATATACATTATTGGGGAAAAAAAGGGCATTGCTTATGTACTTACTGTCTAGCTTTAGCTTTTGACTCTGCTTTGAACTGTTTTCGCTCCTCTGCTTTCTTTGCATGGTAGTCTTCCCTGAAAGCAGAGCAGCAATCTTATGGTTATTCTATGCAGAAATAATGAAGGCATCTGTGCAGCCATCTGTAGCTCCTTGAACTCAGATTGGATATGTTATGCCAAAGACTTCAGATGTGTTTTCCAGAAAGTGAACAGTCTGTCAAGTCATTCTTCATTCCTCAAATTTTCATGGATAGTATTTTATGCTCTGGACCTGTATGGTGACAAAAGCCTTTGGCAAATTTTCTTTGAAATCGTTATAAATTTAAAGTGATAGTACTCAATTATTTCATGTATCAACCCAAGTAGTTTTTTAACGGGTGCTGTTAAATGTAGTTATGAGATTATCAGTTGCACTGCAATTACACCATTTGTTAACACCACAGCTTACCTTGATAACACAAGCATCTCATTGTCTTTGAATGATTTGATGTCTGATCGCTCAAGGAACTCTTTGGCCGACTCTTCTGTGTCAAAACAAATGAAGATCGATCCCTGTCAAGATATTGGGGGGATAAATCAGATATCGTCCCAGAAACACAGGAAGAAAACATTTATCTTCTAAATGTTGCCAATGACATATTATACCTTGAACTGTCTTTGCAGGGTTCTCCTCATCTGAATGTTTTCTATGGTGCCTTTCCCATTCAACCACTCCAGAATCTCATCAAGGGTCGTCTCGAGAGGAAAACCTTTCTAGAGGACAAAAGATTAGAGGAGACATATTTATACCGAACCTTGACATAGCAGCTGCAAGTGTAAAGTTTGAAAATAGTTACCACACAACAAAGTAACAACAAATATAATTTTTCTTCATCAGAGTTCTAGATATGGGGGCAGGACTAGATAAGGTTTTGCTTCCCCCGCTTTCCCTTTCGGCCATGTGTATTGTATTATTTGAACTAAGATGATGTGTGATGATGATGATTTAATTGATATGCCCGAAACAAACAAAATAACTAAATACTGGTGTGCATGGGAGCGACTTACAATGTACACAGACTTGTGTTTGACAGCGTCTTTGTAATCATCATTCAGTTCGGGTAAAGGTTTGTCTGCAGATCTTCTGATTTTTGTCTTGTCTTCACTGACTTCCAAGAGACCAGTCTTTGATTTCTCGAGAGCTGAAATGATGACGCTGGTCTCTGTGGTTATAGACTTCAGTCTGGAAAGAGAAATAATGTCATCAGATACTCTGAACAGGATGTAGAGGTATAATTCAAGAGTTGCTTCGAGAGAGTGTGTGTAAGTTTCACGTGACCTACATAAACATTCACTGCTACAAATGCAGCAGACCTCTAAATTAATGCTCCACTGCTATTCAAAGACTGAGGCTTGATAAAAAGATTGCTGACTCACACCGACTTCTGACTAGAAGAGGTTCCAAATATGCAGCCGGTTGTGCTGAGCTGTTAATAGAAAGACGTCCGAGTCCAATGCTAAAAGTGACCTGGCAACAACTTTACTTCACTATCCTGGTGAGGACATGCACTGGTCCTTGCCCTGCCTGTTATGAGTCACACACCAGTTTGCAAAGTGATTAGTCATTATTGTTTATTCTCCTTTGTTCTGTCAGCTTTGACCATTTTGTGACCCACTGCTTTTAGCTGATTTCCCCTCCCTTGTTCATTCATCACGGTTGTGCTGGTGACACCGAGGCAGTGACATCAAGCAAATTTTATCTCATCAGCTGCCAAGAACTGGATTTAATTCCACACAGTCTGTGAGTTATTTCTTATCTTTTGGCAGCTGTTTTAAGTTTAAAGACCCCACTATTATAAAATACATATTTTGTGACAACCAAAATAAGCAGAGTGAAAACAGGTTTGATAAATGATCATATAGATTTTTTTTTTTTAAAGAGTAGAAAACATACTGCTGGGCATCACAGCAGACTGTTTACCAATACATGTCCTTTGTTGTATGACCTGCCGAGTGTGGATTGCACTTTCTGAAGAACAATATGGAGCTCATGCAAAGGAAACACATTATTGAATCGTTTTGCAAGTCTAAAGAGAGAATATAAAAATGAAGAGGATTATTAACAAACCTGTTGAATTTTAGCATCGTCTCCAAGGTCACCCAGCCGTCATCCTGCTGCAATTGTTCTTTGAGGAACTTGTCCCTCAGAAGATTGTGATCTCCGAAATAGTACTAGAGGTAACACAAAGATTCATTGTTTACAAGTCTAACATAACTTATTGAAAAATGTAGACTACAATTCAGTGTCAGAATTACCTCTATTTGTCGTGCCACTTTGATTTCAACAGGAGACATCTCTTGCTTTTCTGCCATGATTGTTCTGTAGAAAACAGGAACCAGAACATCACTTCTTTATTCTCACTCTTCTATGGATACAATTTGATGTAAATCAAAGGACTGAAACAATGCGCATCATCCACAATGCTCTTAACCTAATGGCTAAAGTGATTAAGCCGAGTGTCATTCATGGGTTGAAGCTTCTTAAGTGTGGAGATTTTTTTAAATTGTTTTTTTCTGATTTCTATCGATGCAAACAGTTGTGTGTGTGTTCTGAGATGCTGGTTGGCCAAATGAAATAAATTTAAGTCACTACCTTTAGATACTTCATAAATTACATGGCTAATGGATATACATTTAAAAAAAATGCAATAGCAACCTATGTTTCCCTTTTCCATTTGCCATAAAACAAATCTTTAACGGAAGTATATGAAGACCGGATACCATGTGGGATTTGATCTCTTTATTTAGATTTGAGTGAACAGATCTTTTCGACAATTTAGAGATCTGCACTTTGTATTCTGTAATTTGACATTTTATAATAATAATATGATGCAATTGAATGGTAAGACACGGCTCTAGAAAACAACATTAGTCAGCTGGTCACCATCTTGGGTGTTGTGGGCCAAGCGAGCAAAATCTTACAAGACAATTTAATGCGTACATTTTGAAACAAACGTGAAATGAAGCTTTTGTGACATGGACAAGTTGTCAGTCATCATTTCTTCTGATGTCATGCTGCTTCATGCAGTTAGCTTCATAGCTAACATGCTAGCTTAGCCTGTATGCAGCAGCACGCGAGTCAAAACCAGCCTTTTGGGTCTAGACGCGATTCAAGTTCAAGGTTTACGCTGTGTAATATTTAACCATCCACAAATTATTCTTGCGTTTAAGTTATCTTTGTCATTTACACTCTCTTTGACTATTTTCTAGGAACAGCATGCCGTTCAAACACGCCACACTACAGACTGTGCAGTACCGTTGTCCTGTAGAGGGAAAAAAGCACATTTACCAGGTATCATAAAGAAAATATTGAGTCACTTTTCCACCCGTAGTGAAAACTTAAACTTACAGTCTTGTCTTGGGTCGACGTTTACAGCACTTCTTCTGAATCAAAAGTATTCACTTCGGTGCTTGCACGTTGTGGAACTGCGTGCTACGGAAAACACAGAGGACCAAAAAGGACTCGTCCTTGCGCTTGTGCAACAGCTTCCCCTAGCTGCAGGACGACCAGGTAGCCTATGTAGGCCACAGTTCCGCAGCCTCAACACCCTGTGACTTATTAGTAGCAAATTGCTTTGTTGTGCATTACCTCAACCCACTGAAGATCAAGTATAATCACAATAATCATAATGTAATCATCCACTAGGCTATATTTATACCAAACAAAAAAATAAAGAAAACAATAAACTAAATGAACCAAATTAAAAAAAGAAAAGAAGAACTAATAATCGTTGGCTATTTCTAAGATTCTGTTGATTGTTGATGTATTAAATAGGTCTACCTTGTCACACTTGATACCCTAAGTCACAATATTCTTAATATTTTGTCCCCTAACCTAGGTGTTTTCTTTGGTGCCTCTCTCTTTCTCTATCTAATTTCTGCTGAACATAAGTAGCCTAGTGCTGCTTCCATATTCATGTGTTTTGCAGTCACGTATAGACTTAACTGTTCGACCTGGTTCAGGATCTTTAGAGCCATCTGGATAAATCTGTGGCTCCTTCGGATGATTGATCATGACCAAAACTCTGTCTTTTGTTCATGATCCCAGCATAACTCAACAGCACTTACTGTAGGATGGTTACGCCATTGTAGAATAATCTAGTATGTGATGGTGTACGTGCTGTCCTTCAATCTCAGTGGTATTTCTGTCATAACCAGCCATCTTCCTCAGGGTGTCACTGTATCACAGCTTTGACTCTTATGCAGCACTGAACCCACTATACAGTACAAGCATCCCTCAAAAAATAGAAACACATTAATTATTCTTCTTTGTTTAATTCTGTGTTTACATTATCTTCTTCTCATAGGGGAATGTGGCTTGTGATGTGACACTTTGAATTAGCTTATTGTTGACAAGTGTTATTAATTTGCTTTACAATTAACTTTTTTAAAATTCTAATTCTGAAATGCTCTTCCCTTCACAAAAGGTGTAATGTTTATTTTTCTTGGCAATTACTTTGGAAAGATGGGGTAGACAAATTATTAGAAACAACAGTGAAGTATAACAACCGCACATAATACATTCTCAAAAATAATCACACTACGGTGGCCCTGAGAGTTCAATGCACTGCACTGTAATAAAACATCAGCAGCCATGTGGTGCAGTTTATTGAAAAAAAAGAAGAAGCTTTTTTTGTTTGGAGTGTCCAAGTGGATCATTGGTTTAAGCTGCTCTGCATATTTCTAATGTGAACTTCGATCATACTCAAATGTAGTTAAGTTCTTCTTCTTTTCAGTTTGTCCTTTAAATCTATTACAACAATGACCTACAAAAAATGGCATAAAAATGAAATTGTGACAGCCCTGAGGTATGTGCAGTACATGTTTGTTTTCAGTATGTGCACCGTTTATCAAATTAGTCATTCTCTAAAGGCAGAAACCTAGAATAGTTCGCCATTTGATTCATTTGGCACAAAATGACAAGAAATACACATGATGTGATACGGATTCTGACACTAAACACCGTGAACACAAACACACCCATGTGATCTGGCCGGGCTGGGAAGAGTCCCCACTATCTCCCACGTGTCCAGCTCTGGGTCGTACTTCTCGATGCTCTGCAGATAAGTCCCTTTGGAGTAGGAATATCCCCCTGTTACATAAATACATCCATTTATTATCCCAGCCCCACATTCCATCCTCCTCTCCTTCATCACTGATATTGGTCTCCACTCGTCTCGCTCTGTGTCGTAGCAGTCTGCGATGGTCGTCTGTCCACCCACCAAATACAGCTTGTTGTTAAGGGAAACGGAGCTCAGCCCGTACTCTGAAAATACAGAAGATTTTGAATCAGAAAACTTTATTCAGATGATATCAGTGTTGCTCAAATTTTCCAGTGATTTTGATTTTTTTTTCTTTCTCATACCTGGATGGGGACTTATTGTGACGATACTCCACTCATTGACATCTGTCCTGTAGACCTGGATTTTATCATAGGTGCAGCTTCCTCTGTATCCATAGTGGCCTCCGGTCACATAGATTTTATCTCCCATTACAGAAGCAGTGGCATTTCCTACACCTTGGAAGGGGACAGAGGTTATGTGTGTCATTTAATCAATAACTCACATAATGCAAATTAACACTGATTAATTGATTTTGCTTGAGGGCAACACAATAATCACTGCCACGTCATCAGCTTTTAAAGTTGATATGGTGAGCAGATCATTCACCAAACAGAGTTCTTTTAGTGATTTGTTTTGATTTGCTCACCACAAACATCCGAGTTTATCTGTTACATTATCAGCTTTCATTCCTCAATAGGAGGAATGAAAGCTGCTAAGTTGGATGATAATTCTCTGTGGTGGTGCTTTGAGAAACTAATAATTAGCAGCTTAGCCTTAAGTTGTAAAAGAAAATAATGAAGAACATACATCATTTTGACCCACTTTTCATTTCCTCTGCTAGATCTAAATTCAGAGTCCATGGCAACTGAGCAAACTCCATCTGTTGATGAAGGAGATGAGACGTGTCTGACTGCTCAGAGAGAAGAATAGTGAGTGGACTTTGTTTAAAAGATTTTTTTTAGGTCTACAAAAGAGCTTTTGGGGACAATCTCACTGTAAGGTCTATTTAGAGGCAGGAATGGGAGCTTTTAGTCATAGTGTAACCCTTTCTTCATCAGGAGATTAGAAAGATAAGAGTGAAATGTATCTGTTTAAGATACAGTTCACTCTGATCTGATCTTCACTCTGAATAAGTGAACATCTCAGAAGATGAACATCTAAAGTTTCAGGTCGTACCAGGGCAAACTCCACCTATCAGTGATTGGATGTGATCAGATGCCATAAGAACTATAGGCTACATTGACCTTGATTTGAATGATTGGGATTATGATGAATTTGTAATATTTTGCATACCTTGGATCATTTTCGCCACAGGAAACCATTTCTTTTTCAAGGGATCATAAAACTCAGTCTCTTGCTCTGGAGCTCCTCCTCTGTAGCCTCCAATGGCATAAATGCAGCCATGCAGGGCCACAGAGCAGTGGTAGTACCTGGCCGTCATCATGGGGCAACCCTCTGTCCATTCATCATAGTCGCAGTTATAAATCGAAACAGTATCCAGGGCCTCAACTGTGTTTGTCCTGTAACCTCCTGTCACATAGATATTTGCCCCAAGTAAACTGACGCTGTAACTCTCCCTTGCGTGGTCAGGCATGTCTTTCCCCTGCACCCATGTGTCACTGATAGGATCCCAGATGTGCACTTCACAAAGAGGGTGCCAGTAGTATCCCCCGATGATATACATGCTGGAGGACATTTTTCTACTTGCAGATATCTCTTTGCCATTGGACCTTAAAGCTTGAATTATCATAGATTTGAATTTCCCCTCACAACTCACGAGGCGTTGCCTGTGCACCTCTAAAGTAGCCTTGAAGTAACTCTCATCCAAGTCCAGGTGGATGGAGTGCAGCAAGTCTGCAGCATGGTGCACACGATTATCCAAGTCATGGGTCACCCACTTGGCCACAGCATCTATCAGCACATCATCCCTCTGCACAGTGAGGTTCTGAGCGGCCAGAACCGACCTCGTCCTTTCATGGTCCAGCTCCAGGAACTCCTCCTGCTGCACGAGCTCCGGGAACCTGCTCAGCATCACTCTCTGGGCCTCCCTCTCCAGTCCGGGACAGAGGTGCAGCTGAGCAAAAGCGTGCATCCCCAGGCAGTTATCCACATCCAGGAGGCGGATGAGAAACTCTTCGCAGGCCTGTTTGACGGAGTTGAACTGCAGGAGGTCCGCAGCCTCCAGCAGGCTCTGCACGTTGCCCTCGGTGATGCGCACCTGCGCCGTGTACACGTAGTTCACCAGGGCGCCCAGGACCGCGCAGTCCACCCCGGCCAGCTTGATGACGCTGTTTGACCTCTCCCTCATGTCAGCTGTGAACATGACTTTAAAATAGGAGCTGCGGGCCGACAGCAGCGCCCTGTGGCAGTGGAACACCTGTCCGGACTCGCCACATTGGAGGGAGACGTCAGTGAAGAGGCCGCTGATGTAAAAACGCCGGAGAGCATCCAGGAGCTCTGCTGCATGGTCCCCGTCACAGAAGTCATACGTGTAGACTTCACCTTCTTTGTGTGACATGATGCTATCTGGAAAACACACACACATGCAAACATGTCAGTAATCCACCTATTGTGCTGGGGGGGAGCAAAGCAAAGATCGTGACGTCACATTCCCATTTATAATTAATTACAGTCTTATAGTGACGCAATTATCCCATTATCTACCGCTTTACTATAAGGAGAGAAACCATACACTACAGCTACTACACTATACCAAACTATAGGCTTACCGCTTAACCTCTATCCATGAATAACCGGCGCTCATCAACACTGACACTCGCCTGCTGGATGGCTGCGCGCGCTCGTCTCCAAAAACACATGAAACCTCAATATAGCTCCTGCAGGACAGTCGCAGGCAGCTCTGTCCTATTTTGGTATTTGTGTGTGCAGCAGCAACCCCCACCTCCAACCACCCTCCCCTCCTCCTCCCCCTCCTCCGCCACAGCTCTCTGTCTCTCCACCAGCAGGTCCCTAATGAGAGAGAGAGAAAAAAAACTCCAAACACCCATTCACAGGGAATCACCCAGCGCCTTGAGCCTAAATATAGACTCACCTCCATCCGCACGTCTCGTGATGCGCTCACGCTCGGCGCATTAGTGAATCCAACAGGGACAAGAGGAGGAGGAGGAGACGCAGCAGCGACAGAATACAAATCTTATACAAATGAGCATCGTCCTACATGCTGCACAAGAAGGAGCCATCGCACTGTTCACTATTCACAGACCACCACCACCACCACCACCTCCCCCCCGACCCTCCACTCCAATTCTTGTCGTTGCCATGGTGTTTGTGAACCCAGTTCCAGTGCGGTAAAGACGGCTTTAACCTAATCCAAGGGATTAACTGCACAGTGCACAATATTCACTCCTGCACATGATCTCAGAGATATGACTTATAGGAGCTGCTTCACTCTCGTTTTTTTTAGTCGTGGAAGAAAGATGCTTTTACTTGGGAATTTCTGATAAAATACGCTCACCTTTTACTGCCTTCAACTGATTTCAGCCTACGTCTATACCATGAAAAACAAATGATTGAATTGATAAAATAAAACATATTGTTAAAGATTAATCCTTACCCTTTTCTAACGACCTCCACAAGGTGGTGTTTAGCTGCCCCACCTTCAGTTGACTGTGAGCAAGGCTGTGACCAAAGAGATATCTCAACTTTTCCTGTTTTTATTTAAATAATTATAAAAGGAGTCAGAATTATAATTCTGATTTAAAGAACAAAAAAAAACAAAACACTAAACTATAGGCTGAGTGTGTAACTAGCTCCACCTGAACTGAACTACTTATGCACTAATGCATCGACACTATACAGTAAAATATGTAAATAGTAAAGTAATAATAGTAAGATAAACACAGTTGATTCCTGAGAGAACATGAGGCTGCTAATGTGTCCGTTTGTTAGGATTTGAGTGGAAAAACAAAGTTGACTCCATAAACCTGAATTTCAAGCAGGAAGAATTTGAAAGTCAAAGTCAGATTTGGAAATGAGCAACATTTGAGGACAGTACTTCCAAATGACTGACCTTAGTTGTATTGCCTAGATTAGGGTCCCCACTGGTGGGTGTTTTTATTGGATGATGCATCATATTTTATGAGCTTGTTTTGCATTAAAAAACAACAACCTATGGACCAGATGTCAGTTACATTATTACTCTTATGTTTCCCTATTGTGTTTGTGTTGCCCTGTACAATGAAATGTCAACCTGAAACCTGGACTCTAGAAATGATATAAGAGTCAAATCTTGTTGAACAAAATAAAATAATTGTTATTTCAGCATTTTTTTTTAGTAAGGGCATTTTATTTTACATATTGTTATGAAACTGAACAACAACTGAAACATTTAATTTCGTTTCACTAAACGAACCATCTAAACACTGGAATGTTATCAAAATACAAGTATTAAACTACAAGAGTTCAACTCCTCAACAAGTTGTTAGCTGTAAACTCTAAAACCAGTTATATTAGACACTCTGGAACGTGTAATGTTTTTTCAGATACTGAACGTTATCCCGAGCACTGTGCACGCTTTACTGCTGTCGTTTAAATGGCGAGTTGTGCTGCCTCCTTCACCAAAGGCTTCAAGGCACCGAGGTCTCGCAGGAGAGAGGACACCCCCATGCAGTACCACAGATCCCCAGAGCGGTCTGAGGGAGCACTGAAGGACTCGATCTCCACTCCCTCTGAGGCCAGCACTCCTAAACAAAGAACAATCAAAAGGGAGAAAATGTGATTTTAATTTCAAGCAGACAAAAATGTTATTCATTTGTTAGTCAGGTTTTGTTGTTCATGCTTTCCTTTCAGTCCTGCTTACTAACAATCGTCTTAACATGCATCCAATCGTCATGTGGTGTCATTTCTTTACTACTACTTATGACCGAGTCAAAAAACAAACTGGTTTTCCTTAAAAATCCATCCAAAACAAGCCAAAGAAACAAAATTGTTTCTATCTATTAGCCCTAGTCTTATTCAGTTGGTCTTCAGTTGATATTAGTAACTTTTAACTTTAATTAGTAACTCTAGCACTTTAAACTCAACTCCAGCACTTTACTGCCTAAGTATTGTAAAATGTGTTATTGTGTGAATGTGATTGTACTACCAATGGAAATTAGCTTGGTAGCTAGATTTGGGTACATTTACATTTTATTTATTATAAGTGTGTATTAATGTACATTGTCCCTCTTTATCAAATAAACTGAATTGAGGTATATTTCCCTCAAACTGAATGTGTGTTCAAGCACCATCATAAAGTTTCTCACCGGCTACTGAGGACAGGAGCTGAGGACTGGCAGAGGCTTTGAAGAAAAGCAGGTTCCCAGTGAGAGAGACTGGTTGTCTGAAGGCACTGTCACTGAGCTCCAGCAGCACTGGCACACCACCTTGAACTGAACCACTGGCTTTGTAGCTGGAGCCACTGGCCATGGCCTCCACCCTGCACACGCCATCACTGCCCCCTTCAGAGGCGCAGTGGGCCTGGTTTACCTGAAAGTTCAATTCACATACGTGAAATTATTCTGTTTGGATACACAGACACACACATTTATTTATATTGAGGCGATGTAGTACCATGATTCCAGTTTCCTTGGCAAGACTCAGTGCATTGATGAGGTTGGGGCAGCAGCCGGATTCACGATTCATCAGACCCACCAGCACCGCTGCTGTCATGTAACCAGTGGAGGATTTCATGCAATCACCTGGTTTAAAGAAAACAGTTCATAATATTAGCTGCCATTAGTGAAACACATTAACAAAATAGTTAACTGCCAAGACATACATAGAATGGATCAAATATTGTGCCATTTTCACTGTTACACCACTAGGGGGAGAAAGACCCCACATAACCTCCCATCTTCCCCCATTCAGTGGCACGAATTCTAAAGCAAACTAGTTCGACCAGTAGTTTTACCGTGGGTGGTGATTTGAACTTGGCTGAAAGGTTTCTCAGAGTTTGTGCATGACTGCAAAACAGCTCCAACGGCTTCTCCCAGTTTAATCAGAGGCTGAGACTCCTGGGAGAAAGTGCTGGCAAGAACCTGAGCATTTACCTACAGGAAAAGAAGAAAATATGGATTCAGTGTTAGTGAACTGAATGTGATCAGATTTTAAATGCAGATTCTTCAGCACTTTGCATAATTTAGCTTTTTTTTTTCAATCAAATCAAATCAAATCAAATAATTTATTGTCATTGTACAATTAAAAAAAAAAAGGCACAACGAAAATTTGCTTGTGCAATCAAAGAGCAGCCTCCAGACATACATCTTCTTCATTGCTAGTTGAATTGATTACACTGTTGATGGTTTGATGCAGTGTGGATTGTGTGGTGCTTAAAAGCTAGTTTAAAGATTATCTGGGCATGTTGCATAGCAACAACCAACAGGATATTGACATTTAGCTGACTCATCATCATATTTTAGAGTGAAACCAATAGATGGACTCATTTTCAGATACAAATGGCTCTTAGAGATATAATCATAACTACCGTAGATAAGAGCATACAGATTATTGTGAAGGCTGCACAATATGAAACAAACAATATATTATTACATTATAATTCCAATTTGCCTTTCATTTTCACTCAAAAATATGATGCTGTGATTTTTGTTGGTCTTGTTCCAAACAAACACATCCCTTCATGTCTTGAGAATATGATCTGATAGCGAGGGTGTCGCTACGTAGCACTAAAAATGCATAACCAGTGATTTGGATATTGCACTTATAATGTGATTCAGATTGCATTGTGATCCGTTGTGCAGCCTAAGAGAGCCCTAACGATCCACTGTTGTTATAACCACAAAACTATACATCAAATGTTTCATGTTGAGCAGCTCTCCTGCACTTCCATAAGGGAGAGCCCCACATTCATGCACCAACACCACTTATGGTCCGACCACATGTGGAACTAAAGTACAGCATTAAAATACAGGGGAATGTAAGACTTAGGTTCCATTCATCTATTGCACTCAGTGCATTTCAGAAGAATGTTCAAACACATATCCCATGAATAAGTGATCACCTGCAATATGCTGATGCTGGAAGAAGTAATCTCACATGAGCACTTTTAATAAAAAGGCAAATAGAGTTGTAACCATGACAATCACTGAGTTAATCATGGGAGGCACTAAAATTGAAAGTTTGACTGCTGACCTTGGTAACAACAGATGAATGTCAGGACCTGCTGAGAGATAAAACCCAATACTCACTACTAATGGAACATGTGCTAAAATTGGTTCACTTGCTTTATACTTCACATTTTTACTAATACTAATTTTTAGTAATATGCCCATGCAGAGGAGAGAGGATTATCACAATCATTAAAAAACACGTGTCAGTGGTGGTTCAGAATGAACATACCCACTTCTGAAAATGTTACCTTATGCGATGGTGTGACACATGCTAAGATACTGAATGCAACAGACAACAGCACATTTCAGGACACGTCTCACCTGGATATAGGTTTAGACACAGGAGTGTGTGCGACGGACGTCACAGTGACCCAAATTGCGAATTGTTTCCTCAATCATTAATGCATCTTACAAAAATCACACTGAGCATCGACTTCAACTTACTGCTCCAACCAAATTCTTGCCCTTCACCATGTCCACAATCTGCAGAGCGATGTCCTCCCCACAGCGAGCCTGGGCCTCCTTGGTACTGGCTCCCAGGTGAGGACAGCTGATCACATTGGGATGGTCCACCAGTGAGCGGTTCTTAGGAGGCTCCTGGGGCCAAACATAAACACATCTCCATTATAGTAATTCAAGAGTGATGTAAGCACACCTCTTCATGTATAAAAGCAGCCCGACGTCGTTGCAGTCGGTTGTAGTCAGTGTGATGACGGATGACAAGACTTGCCTCCACAAAGACGTCCAGTCCTGCTCCTCCACACTGTCCAGACTCCAACGCTCTGAGGAGAGCATCCTCATCAATGATGCCCCCTCGTGCACAGTTCACAACTTTCACTCCCTTCTTGCATTTTCCAAATGTTTCATCATTAAGTAGACCTTGGACACACATGCAAAAAAAAAATTAAGCAAGTTCTACAATTTGCATGTTCAAGCTGCAACAGTTATGTGATCAGCCAGGATCTCATACAACTCACCCACAGTAGAGGGCATTAAGGGAGTGTGGACAGTAATGTAGTCACATTGGGGCCAAAGCTTCTCCAGACTCATCTGCTCCACCCCCCAGCTGGCTGACACCTCAGGTGGAGTGATTGGATCATAGCCAATAGTCTGAAGAGAAAAAAATGATTTATAAACATGTTCATTCAATCTAATAGAGCTATTAAAAACCTGAGAAGTGCGAGTATGGTCTTGTAATCTCAACACTCACCCTCATGCCGAACGATTGCATTCGAGAGGCGACTTCTTTTCCTATTCTCCCGAGTCCAACAATCCCGAGCACTTTGCCGTACAGCTCTGCACCCATGAACTGTAAAATTAGAAACAAAAACAAAAGACCCTGACCACCAAATGCAAAACTGCACAGATCTGAGTGTCGCATCAGATTAGTGCCGACCGGATGAACAATGGAGTCGACCATGCAACGGTAAATTTGCTTTGTGTGCGAACTGCAAACAGTCCCTCGAGCAGCAGACGGGGGCAAACCAAACCCTCCGCTTACCTTTTTGCGATCCCAGTTCCCTTGCTTCATGGACATTGCAGCTTGAGGCACATTTCTGAAAAAAAGAAAACATACTTATTTATTAAGTTTCAAACATGCAATCATAATGAACAAACATAAATAACAAAAGACTCATAAAGACATGACTCATCTTGCCTTGAGAGGCTCATCAGTAAGGCACATGTCAGCTCTGCAGCACTGATGGTGTTACCGCTCGGTGTGCTGTAAAGAACAGTCGATGGTTACTGTAAGTTATGCTGAACCTGTACAAGTCAAATTCATGCAAAAACAAAGAGCGAAGACTTACTTCATGACAATTATACCCTTTTTGGTGGCAGCATCAACGTCCACATTGTCCACACCAGTCCCAGCTCTCCCAATGATTCTGAGATTATCAGCAGCATTAATAACATCAGCTGTCACCTTGGTTGCAGATCTAACCACAAGGCCATCGTAGTCCTGGGAGGGTGAGAAACGCACATTGTTACTCGCTGCATAATCTCACCAAGGCTGGATTAGTTACTATGTAAATCAGCAAATCATCCCAGAATCTTCTGGCACAGATTCACAGCGTCTTTGTGAGACTTTGATTTATACCAAGATTTTGGTAATGAATGAACATGACATGACAAGAGAGTCACTTAAGAGCAGTGACTTCTGTGGGAGGAAGCCTGACAAGCCGGGCAATCCTGCAACGCTCCTCTATGGAAAGTAGCAAATGTGCATCGAAAGAGTTGCTAGATTTGATGTTAGGTGCTTTCTTGTGGGTGCGAAAGAGTTGCTTACGCAGTTGAATAAGTCAGTTTATCTACTAACAAGAAGACACTTACTTTGCAACACCGCTTCTTGGCACTGAATGACCTTTCAGAGACCAATAACTAGTGGGGAAACAGTTGACCTGGTCTGACCAGTGGTGTGTCTATGTCATGTGGCATTCAGCTGACTGGTGATAACTTCATCACTCAATCAGTCAGTGACATACCCATCAATAAAGTATACTTAAATGTAAAAGCACAGGAAAAAATGAGGTTAAGAAGGCGGTGGCGGCCACGAGGGCTTAATTTTTACCCTCAGGGACCAAAAGGGATGACATAATATGGCCTGGCTTGAAGAACTGCACACTGCATTTAGGTTGTTTGAGAATCGCTCTAATGCAACCCAATTGTTTCTGATATGACAAGCCTAATCTGTGGAAAGCAAATATTTGCTTCTGTTACTCAGACACACTCACATGTGTGTAAAGTGGCTGTGATGGGGGAGCCCGGTAAACTCAGAGATGAGTTGCATCAGCTTCACAAGGGGCGGTACTAGACCACAAAAATCAGCAAGCCCCTTTACATGCGATTCATACACCCCCACACACACAGCATTGAATCAGATGGTCGAATCAAAGTGCACACACCATTAATTAAACTTTGTGCGAGAAATAAGGAAAATGAAAGTGAAACACATCGCTGCCTTTTTCACTTCTTCCCCAAGACAAGTGCAGCGAGAAAATCATTAGAGCTTGTGGCAAGACTGAAACTAAAGCGACTAAGATTTTAAAAAAATGAAAATGCATGTTGCGCAAGGTGAAAAGAAAAGACAACCTGCACGTGAAAGCAATTGTGCAACACCGCCTGCCTGCGCTCCTTTACCTTTATCTCCGCCAGTAATTCATCCTTCTTCATGTTCTGCTTCTCCGTCACTCGGATGCCATTTTCCTCCAGCAGCCTCCTGCAGCGGGGGTCCACACTCTCACTGATCAGGACACTTTTGATGGAGATCGGGGCCATCTTGGCACTTTGTTCTTCGGCTTTGCTCTTTCGTGTTGGTGCTAACTTGTGGTAAATGGTAGATGCCGGGGTGAGGTGATGATGGACATGGGGAGTTGCTTTTCCCTCTGTAGGTTTTGAATGGTTATCTCGGATCTGGGACAGCCCCCTTTCTAAGAGAAACCCGCCTCCCGTCAATCTCCTGCTCTGACGTAGCAGCATCCAGACAAGAGGCCGGCTGGAAGTGTCAGCCATGGAAGAAATCAGCAAAGTGTAAAAGTAGCTACCATTATATTTGTAATGATATTAACATAAAACTAATGATGTAGCTGGTTGAGATACAGTTTGAATGTCACCTGAAGACTATGTGGCCGATACAGAATGTCCATGAGTACCAGTGATCTTGCTCATCTTTGCAGACTTTTTTTTTTTTCATTTGTCTGGGGCTCATGAAATAAAAAGATGTAGGCCTAGTGCATTAACGTTTGAAGAGTCAAATCTTTTGCCATCTCCTGCAAGAATTGTATTTATTTCTTTTTTTGCAAATATCAACAAAAATTTTGAGTTGGCCAGGGGGAAAACTTTTACTGTCAAAACCTTGGTAAACTGCACCCCAAGCTGTCAAACTAATGAGTAGGAGTTAATGGAAAGTATTACAAGAATTGGGAATAGCCCATCTCGAAATTATAAGAAGAGAGCTTATGCTATGTTAAAATACAGCAGACAACAAAGTCTTCACTTCAGGTCAGGCAAGTTTCTTTTTTTCAGTCTTAATTCAAGAGACACTGCATCACCTGACTTATTAGGCTGCACGAGTCCTCTTATATCAGAGTTGACTCAGTATTTGAACAAGTGTTCAAGTCAAGGGTCTCAAGACAGTGACATAATGTGGGACCCACTTTAATTATAGAAGTCCATGCTTCAGTGGCGCACTTACTCATTTTAATGACATAAGGGACCCATCATGCAGGCTAGTTTCACATGTTGTCATTTGTTATCCTAACCCTTTGTTATAGATCCAGATTTCTGGCACTATTCAATAGTGCAATCTTAAATGATTTACTGACCTTTGGATTTAATGAGAACTTCTCCACATTTAAAGTTAGGACTTAACAGTGCAGTAGAAAATATATTGTGTCAAAATTTATAGTTTTTTTTATGGCGGAGGAGGTGAAAATATAATGTATAAATTTTGGTTGTTCAACCTTTTAATAGGAAAACCTTATTAGACTCAACTGAATATTTTAATCACAACATTAGATTACATTAGCTACATCTTAACACGCCTCTATCACACCCACAGCTATTATAATGCAGACAACTGGTGAGTTTAATTAGGGTCGTCTAGCCTAATAATTAAAGGAATAAAAAAGCATCATTGTGAAGTCCTACTGGCTACTGAATCCCTTGTAGTATTTTAATGGGAATATTGTTTTATTTAAAAAACAAAACAAAAAACAAAACGTATTTTTTTGTATCACATAAAACACACACATTTACCAGTATCTCTGGTAATGTTGTAAAAGGTGCGTAGGAGTGAATCGACAGTTGACCCACAGCGGCACCTGTCGTCAATCACCGGAAGTTCCTCAGATTGGTCCAGCCGTTGCCTGGATACAGCGCAACACACGCAGACTGGCAAGGTAGTGTGTGTAACGTTTGCTCCACAAAAAGTTTCTTGAACAGGCTGCTTTTTTCATCGTTAAAGCAGCCACTTTTTTTTTTAACTACAGCGAATGTACCAAACACAAATGGCGTCGGTGGTTCAGCTCGGCCGACGGAGAAGGTCCACTAAAAGTGGTGAGAGCTTTAGCTTATTGAAGATTTCTAGAGATAACTGTTTGATTTGTCGCACAGGAAACATGGCCAACTGACTCACTAGCAAATGTCAGACTAGCTCTGACAACATTTAACATTTAAATGTCATGTCTTGCACAACTGTGAAAATTATTGTTTCTTGTTTGTAATGGCCTCTCAGTAGTATCTGACATACAGTTATTATCTCTTATGGCAAAGATATGGCCGGTGTTTCAGTCCCATCTGACGTGGGTTTGCATTTTACTAGCCTCCTAAAACATGTTCTCTGGTGAAAACAGAGCTATTCAAAATTTAGACTAAGTTAATAGACTGATTACAACTTAAAAAAGTCACCGTGCTTTTGAGGAAAGGTTTTGAACAAGGTCTACAGCTGGGAAAACACTGAAGAATCATAGCAACACATAATTTGCAGGTATTACAGAACAAAATACAGTGGATGATTGGCTGTCTTTTTTGGTAATCAAGGGTCAATTATATTATCTCAGATATAGACTCATTTAGTGAAAAGACTGTATAATCTCACTGTAAAGTTATGACTTGTAATAAAAAACGATTCAGTTAAAAACTAGAAAATGTAAACTAGTTGTTAAAATGCCAGAGAAGATGTAAACCCTATGGAGGACACATCCTCTGTGTGTTTAGTGGTAACTATGGCCCTGCTTATACAAACATAAACCAGTGTTGGCACATGTCAACAGGTTCACCTTTTACTTTGAATGAATCATATGTACATTTTGTAAGGGTCTTCATCATCTTCACAGTCCTCAACTACATGCATTATTAACATTCACGGTGCTTATTCAGTTCCCATAAGATACTGTGCTTTGGATGCTGTGGTTAGCTCCCTCCCCTTTTAAACAGCACCTTCAGCAGAGTTAGCCAGCAGGAGGATCCAGCCACCTGATCTCCGACAAGTCAAGGTCTTACCCAAGGCTGAATGGCTGAGGATTCAAGATGAACTGAACCAGGTCAATAGAGACACTGAGAGACTGAGAGAGGCAGCCAGCCGGAGAGAGGCCCTGCACCTGCAATCAAAGGAGGCGGTGAAACTGTGGTCCAATACGCTTGCTGTAAGTTGCCTGTGCTGGGTTTTGTGTAATGTTTCCAGATGTGCTTAAGAGGTTCCAAAAAACACAATATCCTGCAGGAAAACCAAAGCTTAACTTACTTCTGGTTTTCATATTTATTGAAGGGGCAAAGGCAAAAGAAGCTGGAGGCAAAGAAGATCCGGGAGCAGATCGAGGAGGAGAAAAGGAAACTGATTGATATAGAAGAGGCCCAGTACCGAGAACAGACGCATAAAGTGGCTATTGAAAAAGCCAAGACTCAGCTGTATTATCAAACAGACCAAGTCAAGCGACTACATGTAGGTGTCAGAATTACTGTTAGGCTTTTTATACACTGATACCGTCATATAACAAGTTATTTTTTTACTACGCCCACAGCGTGCGCTCCTGCTGACAGAAGTACTGAAGGAGAGGGAGGCCCAGATTGAACTCAAGCAGAGAATAAAGAGCGCCACTAAAGATGTGGACAAAGAATTCTTGCATAAAGTGAAGAGCAAAGAGGACGAAGCTCTGAGGCAGGAGCAGGAGAAAGCACGTCAGAAGAAATTTGAGAGACTGACTGTTGCAGAAGACCTGAAAAACAAGTAAGTCCCACATCAGACCAGATTTCAACAAGCTACAGTTGTACTCGTCTCGCTATTCCAATTATAGGTTTTTTTTAATCAACTGGATGATTTAAATTTCTTTACATATACCTGCATTAGGATACTGCTGAAAGCCTTTACTGTTCCTGGTTGTTACAAACAGTGCCTGAGAAATAGGCTTGTGTATGAATATTTTTCTTTAGGATTAAGGAAAATGAGTTGGCGAGAGAGCGTCAAAAGGCCGAGAGCAAGAAGGAAGGAGAGGAAATCCAACGCCTTCGAGAACTTTATCTGCACGAGCAAAGAAGAGATGACGAAAGACAAGCAGAGCACAAGAGAAATGTCATGCGAGCTCACCTGGTAGAGTTGCAAAGCTACGTGGTATTTGTATCCTTATCATCTACTGAAGTATACAGGTTTATTATTGTGTACTCTTTATTTGCAGGAACATCTGGCAAATAGAGATGTTATTAGAGCAGCAGATGCACAAAAACAGGAGGCTGAAGAGGCGCAAAGGAAAGTTTTCCTCTCTGCCAAACAAAAAATGATGAAGTTAAGGAGAGAGAAAGAAGCTGAGTTGTTGAGGTAAGACCCGGAGTATCTCCATTTAATTTCCTTGGCATCTCTAATGTTAATGATTAAAATTGCTGGGTGTTTTTATTCCTCAGAGAGGCCCAGGTGCAGAGAGAGAAGATCATGGACAAACTGATAGTGGAAAAGGAGGATAAAAGTGTCAGTGAGGAGCAGAGGATTGCGAGGGCTGTCGCTGAGCGGGAAGCCAGACAGGCCCAACAGCGATGGGAGGAGGAGGAGAAGAAGATGGCCATGTCAAAGTCCATCGCTGCTCAACGAGAATTAATGGTAACTCAGGTTCAGATTCTGCGATCGATGGCACCTCACCATATCACATTACTGTGGCAAATTAAATCTCTCAGTCAGTATAACAAAATGTTATCACACCTGCAACAAACTGTTTCACCAGAGACAAGAGAAGGAGCAGAGGGACAAAGTAGCGCAGCAGACTGCCCAGGACATGCTCAAGGCCAAGAAAGAGGCTGACAGGGTATTTTCTGAGAAACAACAGCTGAAGGCTCAGAGGATCAGAGAGGACAAGAGAAAACTACGAGATTTCCATGCCGCACAAATGGTACGGTAACACCACAGCTGTTTAAACAACATCATTACAGAGCATTGACAGTTAGGTCCATTTGTTCTGTGCTGGTGAATTTGTGACAGTTAACTGAAGCTTTTTCATACACAGGCTACAAAAATGGCCAGAGATCAGCAGCTGAGAAGAGAGGAACAGGAGTTCATGGCACAGAACACACAGCTCATGGCCGAGGAGGAAAAGCAGTTTCAGCAGTACTCACAGCATGTCATCAGCGCGACAGGGGACGCTCAGAGGAACGTGTATCCACTTTGCAGAGCTGTGAGGGAGGGGATCGGTGGAGGGCTCGGTCCTCCTTTCAGCGGAGTCAGGCCCAGCTACCAAGTTCAGGACTCTAGTGGCGCTCCGATGCCTAAACATGTCTCTGGTGTCACGCAGAACGTTAAAAAGCTCAATGAGGCTGTAGATATTCAAGAAGCAAAGAGGAGACTTGGGTTTATGTGGAGTTAGTTTTTCCCTAGCAGGAAGATTTTATCCACATGTTTCCCTGAATGTAGCATCTTTGAACATACTGAATGTTTTAATTACATTCTTAAAATAGCTTCACAAAGTCTGTGTCTGAAATCGCTCCATTGTTGACTACCAACAAAGACTCACCATAACCCAGAATGTCTTCTGGTTCAAGTTCAGCCTGGGAAAGATGACCTGTTGGCTGTAGATGCCATCCCCCTCTCTTTGTTTTAATATGATCAGGCATAAAAATGCCCAAAGCAAAGAAAATATGATGTGTCTATATTCTGGAGACTGAACAGTGTGTCCCAAATTTATGCTACATGAATAAACAAAAATAGACATGTGTCAGATATTCTCCCACAATGCATTGCACAAAGGAGAAGATCTTGGAAAACAATGTTCCAAAGACATTTAGTTTCTATTTTTGAAGGTTAACTGATAGTGAGGGTTAAGTCACTTGTCAGTGATGGATGCTTAACAGTATATCATTTCATTTTAGTCAACTATTGTGTGTGATATACACTCATGTAGATTTACCTTTGCAGGAGTAAACACTGAGTGATTTCAGACACTAACTTTTAGATATGTTCTTTAAATTGTTCGTTTTATTCAGTATGTATGTTGTTAGGCTTCTGAAGGTTGAAGTCAACAGTTTATTACCAACACTGCAAGAAAACTTCTGTAATGTTCAGAGAGACCTCCCTCAAGGTCGACATTCACAAAACTAACCAATCACACAACAATGTTTTCTGTGGATGCTTCACAGCAGCTGCACCAACCAGAGAAGAGACTTGTCTGGGCTGAAAACGTGGACCCTGGTTAACAGTGTTAAGTTACTATAAAAATATAAATCACTGTTTGTCACTATGATACTGGATGCTAATAATGTTTAGGCCTGTTATATATAAAAATTTGTGATTTTGTTTGTGTTCTGATTATAACATTTACAGAAAATTAAAACAACCGATTAAAATCCAAACTGAGCGTTTTAATTGAATCTATACTGTAGATGAGTTCCTCTTAAAACCAACTTCCACAAAACAGTTTATACAAATTGGTTTTATGTTGTACTTACAGCACGACAGTGACATTTCTTCTTTCAAAAACAATCCAGAGGTATCTCAAAAGAAAACAGGATTACAGTAAGGTTGTGGATGTACAAAAAAAAAAACCTCACAATGTTCATTTTCCATCTAGGATATGCATGCATTCAAGAAATTGAGTGTCATCTTCCAGATTTGTAGTTTTTGTAAAAAATAACATGGCAAGTAAACATCAGACTTTGCCAGTTAAAAGCAGTCTTTATCCCCACAAATCAACTGTATTAAATAATATGAAAACAAATTTCAGTAGAAAACCTCCCGAGGGGAAAACACTTTTAAAAAGGAGCGGATCTGTTGCAGTAAAATCTTTTTTCTTCATATTTTTTTTAAACAAATTATCAGAAATTTGAGTTGTTAAGCCAAAATATAATTTACCAAAGAAACAACAAAAGAAACTTTTTTAAAACTGACTTCCTGTGTCCATGTACAATTAAAAGAAAACCCGGTCCTTTTATCTTTGTCTGTGAATTTCTTTTTCAGATAGAAACCCTTTTCTCTAATCTGTCTATGCAGCTATAGCTCCCATCAACAGTGTTACAGTGTTAATGGGGAACAAATCCACATTCAGAGCCCGAATACAGTCTACACTTCAGGAGGGGATCATGTGATGCTGCAGTTTGAAACCGTGGATTTGATTTGAATGTTAACAGTTTTTTTTTGTATCCTGCTAAGCTTTATCCTCTCTGCTCTCGATATCTCTTCCCCTCTTATCTCTCGTTTATAGTTTGACTGCTTTTTCTCTTTCGTGTTTCTTATCAGTGTTATCACAGTTTTTGCAATGAATGAGAAACATGAATCTCTCTCACTCTAGATAGGAAGCTGTTGCTGCATATTACAGGAGTAATGGGTATATAAGTGGGACAGAAATCCCAACCCATTTCTTTAGGACATCATCACAGGCTCAGTCGCTGTCAGAGCTGGAGCTAGAGCTCGATTTATTTCTCTTGCTATCGTTTTTGCCTTTTGTACTGTCTGGTCTTGGTCTGGCTGGACTTCTTCTGTCTTTGGATCTAGAGGTACTATTAGCTCTTCTTCTGGAATCTGGACTCCTCTGACTCCTTCTTTTCTCATTTCTGTCACTATCAGAACTGCTGCTACGTCTTCTCCTTTGGCTACCGGCTTCTCTGTCTTTTTCTTTTCTATGAGATGATCGATCTTTGCTGTGGTCTCTTTTGTTACTCTTGCTTCTGGAGCGCCTGCTTCTGTGCGAGTCTCTGGTCTTACTTCTGTCTGGACTTCTTGTCCGACGTTCCTTATCCCTAGATGATCCCCGCCTCCTACTCTCCCTGTCGCTGTTGCACCGTCTTTCCTGGCTCTTGCTACGCTCCCTGCCCCGTTCCTTGTCTTTTTCTCGTTTGTCTTCCTTGTCTTTTGATGCTGCAGTTGCTCCTCTGTCCCTGTTTCTGCTACTTGATCTGCGTCCATCTTTTGTAGTTGATCTTTCTTTACTTTCTGACTTCGTCCTAGTCCTCTCACCATTTCCCTTTGTGTCCTCGTTATGCTTTTTCTCAGACTCTTGATGTTTATTTCTATCTTTACTATGATCCGATTCTGATTCCTTGTCTTTCTTAGGAACACTACGGTCTTTGCTTCTTGACCGACCTCTCCTGTCGTCACTTTTGTGCTTATGACCTTTATCTCTGCTTTTTGATCTCCTACTGCTTTTACTGGGACTTTTAGATTTATCTCGTTTCTTTGCCTTGTGTTTGCTGTGCTTCTCATCCTTCTCTGCAGCCTCGTCATCTCTGCTCTTGGATCTGTGTGACCGACTTTTCTTGTCTTTTTTATCCTCAGTTTTTTCATGCTTCGTGCTTGAAGACCGCCTCTCTCTTCTCGGAGCTTTAGCCGCCTCGTCTTTGCCCTCATTCATGTCACCTCTTTAAAAAAAACAGAAAAATGTTTTTAAGTAAACATTACGGGAGACAGAATAAGCCAACATCAGGCAACATGATATATTCAATAATGTGGGTAATAAAAGGTTCAATAAAAAAAAGTGTTAAAAATAAAGAAAGAAAAAAGTATTGAATTTGCACTTAACTAAAACATTTGTGCTCATTAATTAGAATTATGTTCACCACCTCCAATTAAAGAGATAACTAATCAATGATTACAGACAAGCATCATTACTTCCTTTTCAAAAAAAGGAGGACCACGTACAGTGCATTTCCATAATCCTTCTATATATTATGTTGGAGCATTTTACCTGTCGCCCTTAATCCAGCGTTCTCCAGTGACTGCCCTCATCCTCTGTCGCTGCAGCTCCTGACGCCAGTGTGGAGGAGTTTCACTGCGTCGAAAACGATCCCTGGACCTTGAACGAGAGCGTGATGGAGTGCGGTACCTCTGGATGGGAGACAGGACAAACCATTCACTTACATTTGAAAGCATCTTTTCTAGAGACTGATATATTCTAGCCTCGTATATAGTGGGACAAACTTTTACTTTCACATTATTGCACTTACCCTTGGCCCTCTGCCTTTTATTTTTCTGCCTGATCGTGTCATCACCAGTCTTCTATGATATGCTGACTGAGAGTTATATGTTGGGCCAGTGCTGGGAGAGGGAAAAGATGTGACGAAAATTAATGGATGGTGACAATTATGTGCAGTATAACAAAGAAGACAGATAATATAATGCACACTTTTCAAGCAGACTAACCTATCTCGTGGCCTTTCCTCTTTAGGTCTCTTATCTTTTTCAGCCTCCTCCTTTGCCTTCTGGACTGCCTGGGGACTTCTCCTCATGAGGAATCTGTTCTCTGGGATGGGCGGTATTTCTTCAGGTCGTACAGTAGACGTAACCACCTCCTCTTGTTCTTTTTCTTCAGCACCACTTTCGGCTTCTGAACTGTTGAAACCATAAAGCATCAAGTTCACAATGAAGCTACCAAGTTGGTGTTTCAGTGAAAATCTTAAGTAAAAACAATGAATAAAAAGGTACCTTTTCTTTTCCTTCTTCTTCTGTTTCTTTTTCAGCTTTTTCGCCTTCTTTTTGCGCTTCTTGGATTCTTTCTCAGATTCTTCAGAATCAGAGGAGGAATCTGAGGAGCTGTCGGAGTCACTCGAGCTACTGCTGGAACTGGGGGAGGCTCGCTCTCTCTTTTTTGCTTCTTTCTTTGCTGTGAGATGAAGAGTTACATGCAATGCTTTACAAGATGCACACAATGAAACTAATTGTGAAAACAAATTAATGCTTTGCACAAAACCAACCTTTAGATTTGGGGATCAACTCGCCACAGTTCAAAACTTTCACATCAGCGTATGGCCTGCTGTTAGGATCCGTTTTCTGGTTCTCCATGGTTTGAACAACCTCTTGGCCAGAGATCACGTGCCCAAAAACCACGTGGACACTGAGAAAAAAAAGAAAGGGCTGTGGGGTTTAAGGGATGCCAATATATTGTGTAGATTGTGCACTGTGCAATCAAACAGATTTTCAGATGTAAACAAACAGCAATTACCCATCCAGATGTGGTGAGGGTTTTGTTGTTCTGAAGTGTCCCGGCAAGCCATTCAAGAAAAAAAGCACATCATTATTTAGAGACTTTACCAATGATAAAAAGAACGAAGTATATACCGCATTGTTATAAATGTAGACTTAATGCTTACATGAAAAACTGGGATCCATTTGTATCTTTACCCCTATTGGCCATAGACAGCAGGTACTCCTTGTTGTGTTTCATTGCAAAGCTTTCATCTGGGGAAAAAGATAAGAATGTACTGTCAGCTTGAAGCCAATACTAGTTTGGATAACAACTGACAGCTCTGAGAGGTCTGTACCTTCAAAAAAGCCTCCATAGATGGATTCACCTCCTCTCCCATTGCCTAAGATATCAGAGAACAAAGAGGTGAAGCAGGAAAAGAGGTTGGGACATGTTGTTGTAGATTCAAACAAGAGTCTGCTTGCGATCACATTCAGCACCATTCATAACCTTGAACTTTCCATTACTCACCTTCACTGAAGTCTCCCCCTTGAATCATGAAATCTTTTACAACTCGATGGAACAGACATCCTTTGTAGTGTAGGGGCTTCATAGTTCCTTTACCAACTCCTTTCTCGCCTGGATGAAACAACAGTAATTATGATGTTTGAAAAGAACAAAAACAAGACTGCTACCAAATTATTAAAGTGGAAATACATAAAATACCTGTACAAAGGCATCTGAAGTTTTCACATGTTTTGGGACAAACGTCAGAGAACAACTCCACTACAATTCTTCCAACTGCAAAGAGACATCAAGTTATATTCAATTTACTACCTTCAAATTGTATGTGTATCAAGGACAATACATTCAATGATCAGGTTTTGTTTAAACAAATTAGAGGGATGCTGATCCACCATTCTGGAGCAGAGTCTATTTTACTACACAAACAAATGTATGCATGCACCAATGATGCTACACCAAATATCATATTATCTTACAACCCTCGTGAAGATGGGAATTGCAATGCAAACCTACAGTGCATTTCCATTACATTAATTTACCTATTTAACCTCTAGCTCATTGATGCATCATAACAGAAAGATGAAGTTTGATTCTTACCGAGCACATTACTGATCCCGATGTCAAGGAAGCACCGAGGGCGCTGAACCTTGATCCCCATGATCACCTCCACTGATCCCACACCTGTAGTTGAGAAACAACATATCCCCCCGTGTTACGGACGAAACCAACTGGTCAAGTTTCTTCCAAACCTGCTGAAATCTATTTGCTGCACATAGAAGTGATCAAGATGTGCAGTTTTAAATCACTGCTGTGCCTATCAATTTAGCAAGTGTGTAACAGAAACGTTACAGACACAGCTGGATTAATGTATAAACACCACTGCGCGAGCAAGTGTTAGTTCATTTCTGAGGTAATCTAATTAACGACACGTTTAAATATAGTTTTTAATGTGTCCCCGTGTGCACACCGTGCAGTCTGTATTAAACATTTACAGTTTCACGCAGCAGTATCGATCTCCTCATCGTCAGGCCTGCTGTTAGCATTTAGCAGGCTCGGCTAACCCCCGGTCACATAGCATAATAGAGCAACGCTCTCACACAACGCGGGGCGTTTCAGTTCATTAACTACACACACACGTCGCTACAACGTCCACAGTGTGACCCAACATCACCTGGAAAGACGAGGATGTTATTCCACAGCAGCGGGCGGCTCGTAACAAACGACGAAGACGAAGTTTCATTCAGTGTGGAGCTCAGTGTTTCTAAAGATGGCGCGGCGGGGACGTCAACATATGTCGAGGCTCGTGCGCCAGTCAACGCAGCGGTGCACGCAGCAGCGGGTACAAGGGATATTTTACACCCTGAGATTTGTCTGTAAGGGCACGACGTTTTCTTAGCATGAGGTTTCACATGTCAATAAAAAAACGAGGAATGGATGCCCCAGTGTTTGCAGTACTGAATAGAAAAGTATAGTGAGGGGAATAGGTCAATAGTCAACACGAGGAGGACCCCTAAAAAGCCTGGAATTTAATTAGTTTTTATGTGCAAATGTGATTTTTAAAAAGTTATTATAGGTGATAATTAGTTTTACCTGGCTCATTTTTATTTACACAGTCTATCAAATGTCTTGTTTTTCACAGGAGGACAAACAGAATTGATTTTGTAAACCTCCTGTAGCTTTTTGTTTAAAATCTTTTTTTTCTCACCTTCTCTCAGCAATACACCGTATTCTTTTCTACTTCTTTTTTCTTTTCTTTTTTTTAAATCATTATACCACTTTTGTATTTATTTGTTGTTGGTCAAATTAAAAAAAAATCTATAATAATAAAAATTGTATTGTTTGAGTGATGCAGCAAGATAACAGAAGGTATTTCATGTTCAGTAAACACTTCAAAGAACACAACTGCTAACCTTCACCTCTCCCGGGGTGAATTTATTTTTTTGCCTTCAGGACAAAACGCAGGGTTTCAAAGTCCCATGTTTCATTATGTCACTTGCTACGGAAGTGAAACATTACAGCGCACATGCTAGGCAATTTTGACTTTGAATGAGCGATTTTAGTGACAGTCTTCTCTTTTTCTAAGACATACAGTGTTTAAATCTCTATAATTTGCCTAAATCTAGCTAGGACAAGGGCAGTGCGGTCATTTCAGTCATTTCAAGTGACTGTTTCTTCATCCACGTGAAAACCGCGTCAGAATATTGAACTGAGCTCTTGGTTGTCCGCTGTCTGATGGAGCACCAGAGGAAGGACGCAGGAGGTTTCTGAGAGGGACTGTTTCTCTGCAACTTTCTGGAGAGATGAAAGTGTCTGAGGTGAGCATCTCACGCTGAGCTGCGTTCACTGACATGTCAGGTGTTTGCTTTTCCAATGCATTATAAGGCTTAAAGTCATGCAGTTAGGATGCAAGTTAAGTTGATGTGTTTTTGTGTTTTCTTAGGTGACAGAGGTTCCTACAGGAGCTCCAAACACCTTCCACCTCTGGACTGTCATTTGGTGGATGTGATACTAGTTGGCTCAACCTGCTTGATATTTGACATTGAGGTGGACAGTGGACAGACACATTGTTTTGACAATGAAGACATCAGGGCACACTTCATCCTGAGCACTGGTGTGTGATTATGTTTCGGCTCCGGGGTGTGAACTCCAGCCTTTGTAGGCTCCTTCATGGAGGGACAGTGGTCCGAGACCAGGTTCTGGAGCAGCTGCGGATTTGCCCGGCTGAGGACCATGTGTTTGATGTGGTGGGCAAGAACAAGGCCAAGCTCACAGTAAACCATGTGAGCTCTGCAGTGGGGATGCTGTGGCAGTTTCAGAGAGAAAAACCTCAGCTGCTCAGGACTGTGCAGCTCATCAAGGGTCACCCACAGTTCTTGACCTTACGGGTTTTGGCTGAGAACAAAATAGCTCTCATGGATGATTTTATGTTGGTGGACATGCTTTACAGTTTCCTCAGGTACATTAAAACACAGGCATCATCAACTCAAAGAATATGTTCAATTATAGACATGTAACAACAATTTACTGAATCGTTGTCCACAGGCTGAACGTGGATCCGCATGACTCTCTTGTTCAACAGCTGGTCTCAGAAGCCTGGAGAAGAATAGATGGGTATGGCATTAAATTGTTCTTTTGTTATTTCATATTTGTTTTTAAACAAATGGGATTTGATACATACGTACTTGGTAATTCATCTTTTTTCAGTGAATGGAGTAGGGTTTTTTTGGACTAAAAGAGATCAGTAAATAGTGAAATTTCAAAATGATCTAAAAGCTATAAAAGCCCAAGATCCAAATCAGTGCTGAACCCCAAAATATTAAATTCACAGTGATACAAAACAGAAACAAGCAGCTAATCTTCACACCATAGGGGCTGAAACCATCATGGTTTTCATAATTTAGGATCAAACATCACTTAACTTTGAATTAATAGATTTATTGATTGTTAATCTAATTGCTTCACAATTGTTTCTATTTTCTTGTAGATTTTCGATGGCGTCCTTGTCCAAGTTTGCTATTTGTCTAAGTGATCAGCACCTTCAACACAGTCCTCTAATGGGCCGCATCACCAGTATTGTGGATCAGAGACTGTCGTCTATTGATGATGCCAGGTTGGTCATAATACAGATTTGATCACATTTAAGCATAGCATCTTTATACTGTGCATTTATGCCGTGATGTTGTTTTCTCAGGGTCCTAACCACACTGATGATTAGCATTTCGTCCCTGGTGTCTCCTCGGCTGCGGGACGTCATCATTAGCAAGGTGGATCAGCTCCTGGACAACATGGATCCCTCGCACTACAACAATCCACGGAGAGTGGTGCAGTTCCTGCGCAACATCAAGTACAGCCATCGGCCTCTGCTGGAGAAGTGCAACCGGATCATCTTGTGTAATATTCCCAGGATGGACGCGGAAAATATCAGCATTATCATGGGGCTGTATCAGTCCCTGCAGTTCAACAACTGTGACTTCAGGCTGGCTGTGAAACAAAGACTGATCGAGCTGATTGATTCAAGCACTGATCCTTTCTCCTTCTGCAAACTGTTTGTCGCTCTGGCTCCCATGGCAAGTCCGGAGATCAGAGAAGGGTCTGTGTCTTTATAAGTGGAGGAAAAACATGAATATAAATCTAGCTCTGTACATCAGTCCTTGAGCCTGACTGGTCTGCTTTGTTGTGTCTTTTCTCCCAGATTGGAGAACACTGCCTTCCTGCTGGCGGATGAGCTCAATGCACACCAGGCTCTGGCTGTAGCCGAAGCACTGGAGGAAATTCATAGCAGGAATCTTAGCTTACTGAACAAGTGGGTTTATATCTCACATATCAATTTATTGCAGATATATTTACATTGCCAGTATGTCAGCTGAGTAGCAGTAAAAATTGCATTACCAAAAAAAACTATTGGTGGTTTTCCATTAGCATGGCATGGCTCTACCAGCCCTGGTTCCGAGTCAAAATACTAAAACATTGTCAGCTGAATGATTTTACTGGAAGAGTAGCAAGCTGACACGAGAATCTTTAAAAACTGATCTGATCTGTGCTGAGACTGTTGTTACTCTTTCATGTGAGTTAATGACTTCTGTGTGGAAAACCACACTGTGGTCCATGATTGAGGTGCAGATGAGTGAGTTTGGAGCCGACGAGAGATTGAAAAAATAAGCCATACCTTTCTGGGCGCTTTCCACATATGTCATCTTAAAGGCTGAGATTAGAAGTTCATTCCTGACATTGAAAATGCTCCATGTCAAAATCCCTTGTTAAATATTTTGTGAAATGTAATCATTACTAAACTATTTTCCAGAATCGGATCAGTAATCCAGAGGAACCTTCATGCGTATAAACCAGTGGAGGTGGCTCGAATCACCCAGGCCCTTTATCTGCTGCAGTACCAGAACCCTGAACTCTTCACCAAACTAAGAGACATTTTGGTCAAGTAAGTTGTTTATTTGAGCCTTTGACGCATATTGATTGAATAAGATATTGACTGATTACACATTACTTTGCAGCTTTTTGCAGCGCAGCGTCTTCCCCTACGAGGTGACCATGCTGACCCGTGTTCTGTCCATGCTGCCCTGCCCTCGGCTCGATGAGGCGGTGACGTCTCGGGTCGAGTCCGTGGTGACGCAGTGCAACCTCAACGACCTCAACACCATTTCCTTCGCCATCGCCAAGTGGATACGGAACGACCCGTCCTACCGCCACAACACTCCCAGTAAGTACGTACGCCTGCTGCAGACTCTGAACCGCTGCGGCCTTGAAAGGCTGCGAACGGCCGACCGCCTGGATTTGGTGCTGGAGGAACTCAAGTACATCTCGGGGGAGTGGTACGAAGAAATGCTGCTGGAGGAGACGTTGGCGATGCTGCAGAGGATGATGGACCAGATAAACTGGACCAGTGTAACAGAGCTGTCCCTCTTCTTAACCCGGATGAATCACCTCTGCCCTCCGCTGATGGACCGCATCGCCAGTGTGGCCATTAGAGACATTGACAAGGTGCTTCAAGAGACAACACAACATGTTCAGCCTGCAATAACTAAATATATATTAACCTTTTTTTTTCCTGTATCCATTTAAAGATTCACTACTCAGCCACATATGCCACCCTGCTACCATTTTCTGTCCTGAATTATGATCCTGCACAAGCAGACGAGTTGTATGATGCTTGTATTCAGCGCTTCACTCCTCATATCAGTAAGTGAAGAGTCAGTTTCTAGACTTTTTTCTCTTATTTTAAGATCACATTAATGCATAATATCTCTCCATGTATGTGCAGGCTCCTTCGACCCACATCTGCTGGTTCTCCTGGCGTACTCCCTGGCCGTTGCCGACTGTTTTCCAGAGGAACTGATCAGAGAAATCTTCAGTATCGACTTTCTAGGAAAACTAGATTCTCAGCTGGAAAGTGAGTCTCTTCTAGAGTTGGATTAAAAATACACATACCCCCTTGTTTCTGTGGCAAAATATTCACCTAGGGATGGAAACACTTAACTGAATTTGATTTATGTAACCGTTTACATTACTACTTCCAGCTCTACCTGACGCCCTCAACATGCGGACCAGGCTGCGCCTCATGGAGCTCAATCGTGCCGTATGTCTCGAATGTCCTGAGTTCCAGGTGCCCTGGTTTCATGAGCGCTACTGCCAGCAGCTGCAAAGGAAAGGTAATGAGGTGCACAAATATCCAAGGGTCTATAGTGTTAGAATGAAATCAATTCATACAATTGACTGTAATTTCTCTTCAGGGAACAGCATTGCAAGTTCTGTACAGCAGCAGATACACAAAATGCTGGGTGAAGTTCTAGGTGGCATTAACTGTGTCCGAGTAGCAGTTGTCACTCCGTATTTTTACACCATAGGTGAGTAGTGGTGGCGAATTTCATTGATATTTTATCAAACCTTTTCTATTCCATTCTGAAAGCACGTTTTTATCCATAATTAATTCACATCTGTTTCAGTTTGCCAACATACACATTCATGACATTTCTGTTTAATGAAATTGTGGTGTAGTGGAACTGAGTGGGGCATGATGCAAAATGATAGAGGTGTGTTGACCACGTTTTGTCCTTTCAGACTTTGAATGCACTCTGGATGCACACCTACAGCCGCTGCCTTACAGCTCCTCGAGCACACTGCAAATCTCAGACAGGGGGACGGTTCACTGGGGGACGAGCTCACTGGAAGACGTCAAGGATGAGTTGCCACCTGGAGCTCAGCGGTAGCCACACAAATATACAAGCACAACCTGAATTTTGAAAATGAATAACCTAACGCCGAAGAAATGAAATGTAATGGATGTTTTGTTTCTACGTATGTGTCAGAGTTGCTGTGGACTTCCTGGATTCAAAGTGCTTCTGTAAAAACTCTCATCACATGAAAGGGGAAACCCTGATGAGAAAAAGACACCTTGAAATTTTGGGATATCGCATTGTTCAGGTAAGAAGACCCAGTATTGTGTTTTGTGTCTTAATAAATGTCAGTGTAATCGTATGTAAAATGCTGACAGTGAAATAATAAGTGTTTTTTTGTTAACAACAGATCCCTCATTTTGAATGGAACTCTATGGAGCTTTCAACACAGGATGCCTGGAAGGAATATCTGAAGAAGAAGATATTTAGAGAGCTTTCTTCTTGAGGACATTATTTATTGAATGGTATAGGAAATGTTACATTTTGGCACTGAGCTTCCAGCCTAGTTTGAAAGACTCTTTCAACAGAGTGACTGAATGCAAAGATTCAAGTGCTCCTTATATTTTCATCATAGAGCCTAAAATTGACATGAATCTACCTCGTTCATGTTAAGTGAGATTGTATATCATGTGCTTTTGTATTAAATATTTTTTATTTGACTAAAAGCTTAAGTGTTGTATTGTTTTTGTATTGTGTTTTGCACACATCTAACAATAATGACTGTCAGTGTCAGTGTGATGTATGTTACATCACACGTGAGTTACAAGCTCGACATTGTAGCTGCATTTGTAGACTGACAAAAGAAAATCTAAATGTGTAACTAATACCTGTTGACTTCAATAAGATTTATGTGTCATGAGTAGCATAGGATCTGAAGAAACAACAATTTTTGGTCCAAATTCAAATTGTTATCAAGATACATTTTATTAAAACAAAAACTCAATACAGGCAAAGAAGACATGTCTCATGATAAAATGTTAAACAATCAGCTACTTTTAGGAGCATGTAGATACAACTCTTTGAGAACACATGAACTGTCCTCACAGTCTGGGCATTTTGGCTGTGTTCAAACGCATGGACACACACGAGGCTCCGGCTGCGTAACGCATCTCCTTGATCATACCACTCCACTGCTTCTGGTCGTCTTCATACCTGGTAAGAGAGTTGAAATGTTACCACGTTAGACAATTGAAAAAGTGTGAGGAGAGTGAAATACGGAGCTGAAATCCCATAATTATATTGTAAAATGCAACAAATGTAACACATACTGCCAAATGTCAATGGTTTCACTGGGCGCACACTCCTTGTTGTCATTCTCCACCATGGTGAAGCCTCCCACAGTGTACAGCAGCCCTCCACTGCTCACCAGGTTTACTGAACTCCTCTCCTGGGGAAAGTCTGTGAAGGGCGACCACCTGCAACAAGGTTTATTCAGCTTGATGATGATATCTAGACTCTGCTCTGCGTTAGTTGGTCCTTAAATTGTTCGTTGACTTCTCTTAATATGGATTTAATATGGGAGCTCACTGCCATCACCAGATCACTGTTTGAAAATAAGTTAATTTAAGACAATTTCAAAGTATATATATTTTTTGGCTTTTCTTTATTTGATAGGACAGTTGAGAGTGTGACAGAGACACCGGATTCGAACCGGGGGCGCCTGCAGTGAGGACTATAGCCTTAACACATGGGGCGCGTGCTCTACCAGTACCAACTGAGCTAAACACCACCCCAATGAAAGACAATTTCAAACAACAACAACAACAAAAAAATGATAGAAGCACAAATTGAAACTTTGATCTCTTTACGACTCTACAAATCCTGAAGAAATCTTTAAGTTAACTGCTTCGTCATAACCTGTGATGAGTGGTCATAAGCTCAAACTGCAAAATTGAATGGATATTTGACAAAAAGAACTGATAAATATATAAGAAAATATCATACTAACACATTTGATGGAAAGTATGTCTTAGTAAAAACAATAAGAATATACTTTGTAAATTGGTGTATAGTTAATATAGAAATAAAGGTACATACTTGTTGGTTGCGAAGTCATAGGCCTCACATGTACCGATGAGGCCTTCTTCATTGACCCCTCCAGCCACAATAATCTTCCCTTTGTGGACAACTGCTCCAAACATGGACCTGGGTGTCTTCATGGCAGCTACCTCCTTCCACTCTGACCTCTTGTGGTTGTATGCAAACATCTTGTTGATTGTTTTACTTTACAATCAAGACAAAAATGAGTCAGAGGTAGGGTTGACATATTTCATATTTCGAGTTCATATTAAATGTTCCATCGTCGCGGCCTTACTTATCATCTGTTTTGCCTCCAATAGAGTACACCAGCCCGTTCTCAGAGACCACACAGTGGCCATGGATTTTCAAGGGCAACTTTTTTGTCTCACTCCACTTCAGTTTTCTACAGGGGCAGATAAAGCAAACAGAGAATGTGTTACTGTTCAACCACATGAACGCTTTCAATATGAACCCAGGGAATTAACATCCAGATGGTCGATGTGTCAAACTCACTCAGTGTCATAGCACATAACGGTGTCATGTGACTCATCAGACTGCAAATCTTTTCCTGCTACAACAAAGATGAGATTTTCACATTCCCCCATAGCGAACAGACACCTGGGGGAGGGCATCGGTGGCAGAGCAATCCATTCAGAAGCAAGAGGGTCCAACTGAGGGGCACAGTAAAATAGCTTAAAAAACAAAGAGAGGAAATTCATTTTCTGGATCATTAAACAGAGCTTTCTCCTACCTGGTAGAAGTAACATTGCAGTGGGTGTTCTTTGTCCTCCTCATCAACAAAGAGTCCCCCCAACACGTACAGGTTGTTCTTCTTTGATGTCAGACTGACATGGTTCCTGGGGATCTGCTCGGACATCCCAGCGAGGAAGCACTCATTCTCCTGGCAGTCATAGGCCACGGCAGCAGTGTCGTTGATCATCAGCAGCATGTCTTTGGCGTACATGCCATATCTGCGGGTGTCGTTCAGGTAGCCAGGTAACTTGCCCTCTTCTCCTTCCTCACCACCTTGTCCCTTTTTATTTTCTGGCAGCTTCCCTGCGAAGGCGTCCTTGATGACTTTGAGCTTCTTGAGGAGCTCAGGGTCGGCTTTGATCAGGTCGTCTTTCTCTACCTTTTCCTTGAAGTATTTCTCTGGGAGCAAACGGAAGCGGACACACTCAAAGGCCTCCCCTAAAGATTTTACACGCTTATCTTTGTCTTTCCTGATCCACCTCATGAGCACCTCGAACACCAGCTCCTCTTTTTCCACATTCAATCCATCTGCTCCGATAACTGCGAATAGTTCTGGTGGAGCGAGCTCTAAAAACTCCTCGTCTTTGGATATGGTCTCAAACCGATCTGCAACGTAATCGCGAGCTGCCATCGCCAGTCTGGCACAGTTCAGCATCAGTCCCAGCCTGTAGATGGCAAGACAGTTTTTCCTGGACAGCTTCTTCTGCAGGTAATTCACACACACTGTGAACACTGAGGGGATCTGGAAGCGATTGGCAACAGCCAAAATATCTTGGACGTTATTGTCGTTGATGTCGATTTCTGCCGAGTACATGTAATTCACAATCACCTCCATGAGGTTTGGGTCCAGGTTCTCCAGAGTAACTTCCGTTTGGTCCCCTTCCTTGTCATCCTCTGCGAAGTAAAGCTCCCGGAAATAAGGACTGCATGCTGCCAGGATGAGCCGATGGCAGGGGATGCTTTTGTCCCCAACCTTTAGGACACAGTCAATCAGCTTATTCTCATTCAGAAGCTCCTTGAGTCCATCCTGCAGCAAAGTGCTCTGAAAAAGACGGAGATCTTCCCTCAGGCCTTGGGGATCCATTCTTTCTTTTCACAGGAAGTGAATGAAGGTGAGGCAGTTCTTGACTGACCGTCCGAGCTGGTGAACACAGAGAACTATAGGGAGTCAGGTCTGAAGCCACTTCAATATAACTGTGCTCCTCTAAATATAGCCAACCATCCCATCCATGAAGAATTCAGGTTGGCCAAGTCGGTGAGCTCACACAGCTGTCACAGAGTAGAAACAACTGTGATGGCCTTGTCACCCCAGTGATTAGTACCAACATTGTTGTACGGCCAAACAAAAATAACCTCTGATCCTTTCATTTTATTTACTCCCCTTATGCAACATTGTGACAATAAATTCACACAAAAAAATATAGCAAAGGGTGTAATAAAAACAAAACACAGCTCTCTTACCACACACAAAGGCAGCGGCACCAGTTGCTCTACTGTGTGTATTCTAGTAACTTCTATGTGTGGAGTGAGTCATTATTCATTGATAGTAATGACTATTTCCTGTGTGATTCAGCATTAGTGTGTGAGTACAACTAAAGGGGTGTTACCTAACAAGCAGACAGGGTCACTGAACAGCTGCTGTCACAGGAGGTGACTGTTTGTCCTCTTTTAACATCTTTAGCACCTTGTACTATTTTTTACTGGGATCGTTTGGTTCTGTATGAATGAGAAGTACTCTCCAATATCTATTTAAATACATTTATTTGACTTATAACAGTATAAACTGCATTTCATTTCACAATCTGTTTGCTAAAAGAAAATGTGCTTTTTACAATGTACCACACAATCAATCTGTAACAATGTTCTCTTATTATAAAAAAGCATCAGCTATACAACTTTTAACCTGAGCTATAAATACATACATTATTTCTTGAATAGTTACACCATGTAAATGTCCATTTCATCCATCTCAGCCCATGACTTCCCACAGTCCATTAAGCGTGAAGCCATCCTTTAGCTTCTCAACGGCGAGGCCCAGTTCCTCAGAGAACACCGGCTCCCGGTCTTGTTGCTTTGGAATGACAATAAATACGTTTCACTCACTGTACAAATAAAAATATTTTAGAATTAAACTCATTAGTTATGAGAATTTACCTTGTTGCCATCAGCAAAGTAGGCCTGAAAGAAAGCAGAAACAGAAACAAGCCATTGAAACATTTTATGAGCTGTTATAGGTTATTGTCAGATGAGCACCACTCTGACAAACATAAGCACTAGGCAACAAAAATTCATGTTTGTTCATTGTGCTGAAGGGCATTAGCAAACAGCTATTCTGAGAGTCTGAAAACTAAGCCACTGACACCCAGAGGAGTGTGAGAGTGGCCAATGGAAACACTCACGGTGAAGGCATCTGTCTGCTCATCAGGCTCAATTTCCACATCATCAGGAGGCTGCTCCACTGTGAGCTCTTCCAGCGGCTGGGGCTACAATCATTGTTGGGACAAACAACGCTATGACAACAGGATCAACTGGACTAGTGATAGTGCAGCTATAGAGAAGTGTTCAAAAATATTAATAGTAACCTAGGTGGAAGAAATCAGCTGTTACTATTTGTGATGTCTGTTTGTTCACTGTTGAAGTGTCTCATATTCCCACCTTTTCTTCCATTTCATAGTCCACTCCAAAGATAGGGTTGGCAGAGTACACCTTATGCAGCGAGTTGATTTCCTTAAGTGCATCTTGAAGCTTATCCACAGGGTCAATCTTAAATCCCAGCACATAGCCACCACTCTAAAACCAAAAAGACAGGGGATATGTCTAGATTTCCAGAAAACAAATCAGATAAGGAACTCCTGATTCATCGGTCCATCAAACAAAATGTGTTACCTGACGTGAACTCTCTATCACCAAAGCCAAGCCAAACTTTGAGTCTCTTATTCTGATTGACCACTTTGGGGGGAAAACAAAAGAGACCAAATCATTAGAAGAAAAGTCATGTGCGAGGATTCAGTGGTAATGACTGAAATCAATCACCCTCAATTTTAATTACTGTTGGTCAAAACGGCAACACTTCAATTTGCTCATTTAGTTAAGTCAAGCAGCCAGAGGATAGCATCTTTATCATTATTATTGTTATGTAGTGTATTACTTACAATCTGGAGGTAAGGAATGCTGACATTGAAACTCTCGTTCATATTGGCATGCCACACAATCCGAACATTTGTGATAAAGAAAGTCCCCAGATTACCCTGAAAGAAAGAAAACAAACATGGAGTCAATATAATCTACTCATACTGCAAACTATTCAGTGATCACGTCAGCTGTACTGACTCCATTCACTGAATGTGGTCTTCTGAAGTATTTAATAATTTTAATGGAGGAGTAATTCGATATTTTGCATTTAAATATCTCACTGCACTGCATTTATGTGTACATCTACATTTCATGTAGAACAATACCTGATCACTGGATAAATTCCACACTCCATTAATTTTATCATACACTTGCTCCCGGGGTAAAAGTCTCAGTTGCTTATTTTGAATAAGAGCAGCTCGCAGTTTCAGGTCCCTGTACATTTTAGATGTCTCATAGGCCCTGCGACAAAACAAAACATGTAAAATATTTACTATTTTGTATGCAACATAAACAAAGAATAGAAGATTTCCTCTGCATTGTTTTACCTGTGTACAGCAATGACAGAAGTAAAGAGTCGTGGACTTCCAGGAACCACATTTGTGAAAATGAACTCAAATCTTGTGTTGTTGGACTTAGTCAAAATGTAAAGTGCTTCAGTTTGGCCTCTCAATTTCTGAAAAAAAAATGTGAAAGACTTTAATTATTACTCATATATATTATTTTCCACAAGCATTACCACAGTGAACAAGCAGAGCTTTAGCTGTTTTCTTGCATAGACACAAACACAAATCTTTTTAATATAAGAGGTGCCTATAAAATCTTAAGTAACAGCCTGTAGATTCTGGACAAAAACTATGGGATTGGATTGAAGTATCATTATGGAAAACATTGAACAACAACACTCATAATCTTTCTGACAACTAGTCAGAAACATAGAAGAAGAAAAAAATGCAATAATGTACTTACTGAATTAGCTGTCCTTGTTGTGATGTTAATAATCGAGTTGTAACCCACAGCTGAAACAAATTAGCAGATTTGGATTTAGATTTTTTTTACATTGTTTGAAACATCACCTCTTGCTATCACGATGACACTGTATTTTGTTGCACTGGCTACTGTGAGCACTTAAAATAAAAGGCACTCTGAATAGATTGTTATTCTGTAACAACAATTTATGAACCTTCAAACTTATTGATTGACAGTGATGATCTGGTAATGAGGGCTGGGGGGCAATTAGAATAAAGCTGTGTTGAGCTAAAGCTGACTAAATTGGTTTATTAACATAAGGGGATGCACACTAAAGCTATTAAACCTACAATGCTGACCTTTGAATAATTTTATACAAACACTTTACGAGGAGAAATCAGCTTGTGGCAATAAATGGATTTAACCATGCAGGTATAGCTACTCACACAGATTGACTCTTGGCAGGGCCAGAGAGTGCCAAATGATCCTCAGGTTTGTTACTAGCAGCCGTCCTACAAAAAAAAAAGACTATCATCAATTATCAACAGTCTTACAATCCAGCCAAACACACTTTGCCCAGATAGTGTGAACCAACAACGTACCTCTGTCTCCGTTGTTTCCTTTCGTGTCTTCTATGGAGTCCAGACAATCTATGAGCACCTCTCCTGGACGAGTTTTCATCTGCCTGCACATTAAGAGGACAAAAGTGATTTACCATATTGCAAATCTAACATTAAGGTGCTCCTTTTTCAAGGTTAAACACAAACCACAGCCAAGTACTAGCAACAGGCTAACGTTAACAGGAGCTAACCAGCTTCTACGATGGTGAAATAATCCCAAACTAACTCAGCGTTACTTACTGTGCGGTGATGTCGAATCTAACATCTCTGTCTTCCCACAGAGCATCTAAAACAGACGCCATTATCGCAGGATACCACTCTCTTTTGTTAGTTTTGCAGCGTTAATCTCCTGCTGCTGGTTTAGCTTCCAGCTAAATATCTACTACTGCTGCTGCTGGCTAATCTGAAGGAAAAGCCTGGCGTCACGATCACCGTGGCAACCAGCGGCGGGTCTTCTTCTACGTCGTTTTCCAGACAGACTGCGCACGGCGGAGAGCGTTGCTGCCGGTTGCTGCCGTCTACTGACGCCGTGGGTGCAGGCAAAAATTACAGGAAGCCCGCGAATCCGCAGCATGGATGTATTATATCCGCAGTGACAGAGCAGAGCGGCGAAACACAAACAAAAACATGGATAGAAAACGATCAATTTCATAACAATTACTCACCCACTCAGGTTTAAATGATTTATGTTGGAAACAATTGATATCAAAAACTGAACTGTGCAATTGAAAAAAAGAGTATATAGTTCCTATCCAGGAGTCTGGATCCAGACCTCTTTTAATCAAAAGGGTTGAATTTCTGGATAGTAAATCATTCTTTGTTCGAGAAAAAAGTTCACTGAGAGCATTTAGTTTTTACTTTGTCCATGTTATGTAAATCAACTAGTAAGAAACACAAACAAAAACATGGATAGAAACCGATCATCAGTAAGACTGGAGCAGCTGATGTGGCGAAGAAAGGTAATGTCAGATTTTTGAATTTCTGTAAATGTGGGCATTCATCCAGAGAAAAGTTCACTAGCATTTAGTTTTTACTTTGTCCCGTTATGTAAATCAACTAGTAAGTCGGTAGTCAGTAAGACCAGACGGTACAGTGTATGTGTATTTTTACTTTATTTGTAAATGTGGGCATGACGAAGTATTGCTAGGTGACTTTTTTTTTAGCATGTAGGCTAGCAAGTCCTGATTTGTGTGTGTCTGTCTGTGTGTGTGTGTGTGTGTGTGTGTCTCTTTCTCACTGTTTGTTTCTGTCTGTCTCTCTGTGTGTGTGTGTGTGTGTGTGTGTGTCTCACTCTCTGTTTGTTTGTGTCTCTGTATCTGTATCTATGTGTCTGTCTGTCTCTCTCTATGTGTGTGTCTGCCTGTCTCTGTGTGTTTATTTACACATGTACCATGCCTAATTTGTACTATGTAGTGAGTGTGATAGCTGAATATTTTTCTCTACTACTTTCAGTTTGTCTTGCGATGAGGAGCAGCCATCCAATGAAAGACCTGGGAGAGGAAGAGGAAGAGAGAGAGGCCATGGGGATGCAGGAGTTTCTGCCAGAGATCGCTCACCACATCCATCACGGTGGAAGAGTGAGGCAGAGCCTGATTATGACGTCCCACAGCCACTGAGGTTCGCCCCCAAGCGGACCCCTGGTGTTCAGCCGCCCCTCAATGTGGGAAACCCATCCCCTTCAGAAATTTTCGGCCACTTCTTTGATTTTCAAGTTTTCCAGCTATTGTGTGAAAACACAAACAAAAACGCCACCAAAAACCAGGAGAAAGGGAAAAAGTTCCCCTGGCATGATGTCAACCCAGAGGAAATGAAAAAATTCTTTGGGTTGTTGCTCTATATGTCGGCACTGCAGCTGCCCAGAATTAGTGATTTTTGGCGTAAGGAAACCATCTTCCATGTCCCTCTCCCCGCCACCATCATGCCCCGAGACCGCTTCATGGCTATTTTGTCTAACATCCACCTGAGTGACCCAGCCAAGGACCAGGAGAACGACGAGAAGAAGGGCACTGAGGAGTATGACCATCTCCACCGGGTCAGACCTCTCATGGAGTTGATCAGCATGAGGTGCAAGGCCATCTACCATCCAAGGCAGCACATCACGGTTGATGAGAGGATGGTTGCAACGAAGGCCAGGCTCAAAATCAAGCAATACATGAAGGCTAAGCCAACGACATGGGGGCTGAAGTTTTTTGTGCTGGCAGATTTTAACGGCTACACACTTGACTTCAGCCTCTACACAGGCAAATCCAACATGGCATCAGGGAAGGGGCTGTCATTTGATGTTGTGGCTGGACTGGTCAACAAAGAGTACCTTGGGTCTGGATACATTGTCTATACAGACGATTTTTACACGAGTCCCCTCCTCTTCAGGCACCTGAAAGAGCAGGGCTTCGGAGCCTGTGGGACATACAGGCAGGGAAGGATTGGCGTCCCTACTACCTTGGAAAATGCCCTCACCAGAAGATCACCACAAGGAGCCATCAGGTGGATCAGGGACAGGGATCTTCTGTTTGTGAAATGGATGGACACGCGCGAAGTCTCCCTGTGCTCCACCGTCCACACGGTGTACAGTGGAGACACCATGCAGCGTTGGTGCAAAGAAAAGGAGGAGCCACGACAGAAGATCCCTGTCCCCCGCCCCACCACCGTCACGGAATACAACAAGTACATGGGGGGGGTGGACACCTCAGATCAGATGATCGCCACTAATTCGGTCCACCATAAGACCAGTAGGTGGACCACGACCATCTTGCAGCACATGATTGACATCGCAACAACCAACTCCTATGTGATCCACAAGGATCTGTCATCGAAGAGGCAGCAGAAACCGCTGACACGCCAGGGTTTCCAGGAGCAGCTTGCTGCTCACCTCCTGGGAGTTTCTCTTAAGCGTGAGCCCCAGAAGACCCCGGGCCTGCAACACCTCCCTGTTCCCACAGCCAGCGGGCTGTCGAAGTCGCAGAAAGGCAGCATGGGGCGACGCCGCTGCAGACTTTGCCACAAAAGCACTCCCTGGATGTGTGAGGCCTGCAATGTGGGCCTGTGTCTGCAGCCAGACAGAAACTGTCACTGGCAGTTTCACCAAAAGTGAAAGCAGCAAGTGAGGAGAGAGGAGAGGGGGAAAAAACGCCTGTATATAGTTATATTATGTTTCTGTTTTTGCACATTGACAATCAAAATCTAAAAGAGAAATGTTGTAAATATGTTTTATATAGTTCTATTTTCAATTTTAATATGCAATATCTGTTCAATCTGTCCAATTACACTGTTTTTCACTGAATAAATCTGTAAAATCAAATTCCGTTTTGTGGTTTTTCTTCATTTAAAACAGCTAAAACACTGTTTTAACATCTAGTGAATGACAAATAACTGCCTAACATTGAAAGCTCCAAGTGTTTAGAAAAAATGGGCAAAAGCACTTACTTCCAGGACATTTTCAGGGCCTTTTATAGTTAAATTAGCGAAAGAAGGTCCAGACGGCCATTTGAGGCTTAGGTGTTATTGTTTTTCTCATGTGGCCTTTTTGAACCATACTTTGCCCTCACCTAAGAACAATTTGTCATGACCCTGCAGGGGCACACTGATAGGCCTCATAGGCCAGGTTCACAGGGACAAACTTATCCACCATGATAAGGTGATGGTTCCCTGAGAGGAAAAATATAGGGTTGTTTTTATCAAAAAATCAATTATTGTTTTTAATACCGGTATATTTTATAAATCAATATAATATTTTATAGGCTATTATTTAAAAACTATTGAAAATATTTTAATGTATTTTTAGTTACTGGTAATATATATTTCGTTTTTTAATAGTATAAAAAAAAATCTCTTATGTTTTGGGTAATCGGATGGTGGAGGGCAGGTTAGGGAGGGGTTTTGTCATGGGGTAATTGTAGGGTATTGTAGGATAAGTAAAGGGTGTGGGGGGGGGGCTTGTTATTCTTCTCTTCCTCCATTCTCAGTTTTTCTCTTCCTCTCCTCCCTTTATTTTCTTTCTCTGTCTGTTCTCTCTCCTTTTTCTTTTCTCTTTTGCTATTCTCTAGTTTTCCATGAAAGCCCCGCCTCTGGCCATATTGCTCAAAGAAGTTTTTCTTTCTTGTATTTGCTTTGAGAAACATCTGTCTATCAGGCACTAATGTGCTATAAAACAAAATTTGAAACATGTTGTCTTTCTTCTCCCCATGAATGTGAAGAGGATACCCTGAAGCAAACTCTTAAATCCAAAGGGGCTCCTAATTAGTGTGTTATTAAAGGCAGGTGTGCCAAAAATACCTAATAAAGATGTTACGCATGGACAGAGACAGAGTAAGGAGTGGTGTGTAGAGGTTATATAGCACTATTCACATACAAAGGCGATAAAATGAAGTTGTATTACAGTATTTGTCACACATAAAAAACAAATATTTTCTCAATTTTGTTTTGTTACATTGATTAACAAACACGCAAAAACAGTCAATCACCATTATTTTACATTTTATTATTACAAAACATACAAAACTTGTATCTAGATATACACACACACAGCCAAAATAGACTGGCCTTTGATGGATAGACTGCACAGTGCCTAAATCTTCATCATAACGTGACATTCACAGCACACCCCTGGGGGCAGTGTCCACACAGGCATGGCTGTTTATTACAGCTTCCAGGTAAGGACTGATTTATTACCATATTATAACAACAACAGACAGAGTGTACACAAAGGTACTCAGAGCATAGTTCAGCAAATTATATCGACACCACGTAAACAAACAACTCTGCTGCTGTCTTGCTAGAAATATATTCAGTGTATGTAAAGTTCATGGCTCACAGAGGTATATTATCTATATGGTAAATGATGTATAGGTTCATATTAATTTTAACACATTCCCTGAAGTTGAGAGTTTAAACCCTGCCCAAGGATTTCTTCTGGTCTACTAAACACAACATTTTCTCCTTTTTCCTTGAGGTATATTGTCACTTTTTCTGGAGCTCAGTGGTTTAAAGAGTCACGTTGTGGCAGTTTCTCAGAATTTGATTAGTTTGTCAGGACTATTTAACACAGCTTTGCTATTTAAGTGTTAGAAAAGTGCATTATATTTTCCGAACACAAGTGACAGACTGCATCACATTTGAATAACAAATTAGCACACAGGAGAGCAGAAAAGTCCTTGTTCTGATCTGCTTCTTCTCCTTTTTATTCACCTGTGAACGGGAAAGTAAAATAATCAGAAAAGATTAATAAAATGAGAAAATGTATTCTTGCTTTACAAAAAATCTTCAGTACATACCTGATCTGAACAGTACACAAGTGTCTTTGCATTCATCCTCTGTTTCGAAACGGTTGTCATTTCCACCACAACCTCCATACCAAAACTGTGCACAGGCGTTGGCCTGCTTGTCATAGTACCAGCGGATGATGTAGTCTCTGCAGGTGCCTTGGTCCAGGTTGAGCTTACAGCGGGGATCAATAACAGGGGCCTCTGAAGGAGAAATTTGTGTTTTTAATCCATACTGTTTGATATATGCTCACTGGTCACTTTATTATTAACATTGTGTTAAAGGAGACATATTATGCCCCCCCTTTTCTTTTGTAGATCTGTTGTATTACTGCATTAGTTTTTGCAAAGTGTACCTCATAAACAGCCAATCAGGGTTTTAGTATTAAATACAAAGTACAAAGGCACAATAGACAAAGAGAATGAAAATAGACTGACGACCTCCATCATAGTTGTCTATTATCTAGCATGTCTGACTAAGTTGTGTATTGAGTTGGGATGCAGCACTCACCTTCAGGTAGGACAGGATTCACCACTCGCTGCAACTGATTAGAGTTGGATGAAACTGAATCCCGTGTTGATGAAGATGTTGAATATGAGACTGAAGTTGAAGAAGACGATGAAGGTGATAAGCTTGCCTCACTGGAGACAGAGCTTTCTCTCACAGCTGATACCAATGTTGTTTTGTTGACTACTGCCACAGTGCTACTGCCACGAATGTGTGCTCTGATGTCTAAATCCTCGCCATCATCATCTTCCACTACCTAGATTAAGATGACAAAATGAAAATTTATCAGTGAGGTGATGAATTCTGCACCAAAGATAGAGAAAATAGTTACTTAAATACAACAAAAAAACAGTGTTTTTAGTAAAGACCTGAATGGGGAGTGGATCAGCACTGATGGGAAGTGTGAACGTGTCCCCTCTGCCTCTATTGATGGTGCGTCTCTCGTTTTGGTCTTCCTCTTTGTAATCGTTACCATTCCCAGTGTTCCCAAAGCCATTGTTTCCATAACCATAAGAATTACCATTATTGCCATATCCATTGTTTCCATAACCGTAAGTGTTACCATTATTACCATAGCCATTGTTCCCATAAGTATTACTATTATATCCATTTGTATTCTCTACATGGCCATTGTTTCCATTAACACCATGGCCATGACCATTGTTGCCGTTCAAGTGTCCATTTGTGATACGATTGTAAATAAGTGCACCATTTTCATCTTCACAGAACTGATTGACCAGTTTAGACTCCAATGCTGGAAAAAAAGAAATCAGGAGATTGGTTAATAATAAGCTGTTTATAAACTTTTGCATGAAACATGCTGCTGAAGCATGTTGTTTATAAGATCTGACTGTGATTATCACCTGGTAGCGTGTTGAAGTCATCAATAAGGTACATGTGTTCAGTGTCGGGGTCAGAGGCAATGAGGTTGAGTTCTCGGAGGAACTCAGTCTGGGTAGGATCGGAAGAATTGACGATGCCAAGGGCGTACATCTCAATGTTTGCAGCATGAGCCTCCCTCACGGCTAAGTCAAGTTTGACCGGCTCTCGTTTGTCGGTCTGACCATCAGTGATAACGATGGCTACTTTTCTGACTCCAGGCCGAGCGCTGTAGAAAGCCTCCTGAGTTGCCTTGCGGATAGCAGTGCCAGTGTATGTGCCCTCACCCATGTAAGGCATTTTCCTGATTGCCTGCTTGACATCCTGTTTGGTCATGTAACGAACCAAGTTGAACTCCAAATGGACGTCCAGACTGTAGAGAACCAGTCCGATTCTTGTGGCATTGCGGCCAACCGTGGTGCGGTCCACCAACCGTGTAACAAAGTCTTTGATGATTTCAAAGTTCTCAGGGCCGACACTTTCTGAGCTGTCGATGACAAACACAAGCTCCATGGGCCTTTCCTTGCACTTGATGCCACATCCTGAAAGAGATAAGGTACATAGGTTTTAGCTGTACAAATCCTTTTCTATCTTAGAGAGGGTCTACACAATATTTTAAGTCAGAGAGTTTGGGTTAGGGTTGATTCTCTGGGGCCCATGAATGACAATATAAAGTTCCATGGTAATTGATCCATTGGTTAAGATATTTTAGACACAGTCACAGACACATCAACATCCATCACTGCCATTAAGGCTTAAAAACCTGAAGCTTACCACAGATTTCTTTGATCAGCTTAATGATGTCTTCTCTCTGAAAAATATGGAACATTAACATTAGTATAAGATCACCACATTTTACTGAAAACTCAACTGTTTGTTTGACTGAGGAACTCACTGTAAGGCCTGGTTCTCCCTTAGCTCCTGGCCTCCCCTAGGATTGGAGAAAAGTTGAAAACAATGTCACTTTTTATCACCAATGTATCAAACAACTCATCTGTTTTGGCTGCATACTTTCTGATGCACACTAGACACATACTTCTTTCTCCAGACTATGAAAAGTATCAAGGCTTGAAGAGACTTCGCAACATTCAATTTCAATTTACTCAATACTTTTTACAAGGAGGTGGAACTGAGACACTCATTGTAAGACAACAGTCCCTCATGAATAACACCTTCTGGATTTTGCCATGCAGACTAAGCTTTAAAACTTCTTGATTACATCTTATGAACTATCTGGGGTGGCTGATTATTGACACGAGGACCAATGAATAGTCTGTGTTACTCACTGATTCACCAGGGACTCCAGGATCTCCTAAGTCTCCCTTTAAACCTTTCATGCCCCTCTCACCCTGCAATCCACGATCACCCTGTGGCAAGGAAAGAGAACGTTATCATTCAGAGACCACGTTAATCACATATCAATAAAATTTTGGAAAAAATACATCTGAATTCCTCACCTTAGCGCCAGGAAACCCTTCTCCTTGAGGCCCTCTAGGCCCGGTCATACCTTGAGATCCTGGCTCTCCCTGAAATTATAGGTACTCTTAGTTGAGGCACAAAGGAGGGATACATCCAAACTTTTGAAAGATCATAAATTATCATTTGTCCTGCAGCCAGTTTGTGAGGCAATTCTGTAGCATGTAACAGCACCTAATAATTGCATCATAGAGCTTCACTTTTACTGTTGCTGTAGACAAAATAGTACAAATGCAAATTACATTTCACCATGAAGATGTTGCATTTCTACAAAATGGTAACAGTGAAGTGGTAACATTTACCTTTGGGCCTTGAACACCTTCTCCTGGAGGTCCACTTGGCCCAGGAGGTCCCGGTCTTCCAACGCTACCCTTAATACAAATGTTTAAAGGAGCATTTAGTAAGTAAATCAGATACTTGCATAGTGCAATCTTCAACCTTACAAATTAATTAATTAGTTAATGGATCATTTGTTCAATTATTATCTTTGATTCAGATTAGTAATTTCTTACTGATGGTCCTTGTAAGCCCTCTCCTGGTGGGCCGGGCAAACCTGGCAATCCTCTGAAGCCAATGTCACCCTGGAACAGACATGATATTATGAAATGAACTATGATATGTCATGATATGCACACAAACGCAGAGACAAAAAAACATGTAGACAATGACCTTGGGACCAGGGATTCCTATTCCTTCTGGGCCAGGTTCTCCTGATAAGCCTGGCATGCCTGGAGGACCCTGAAAAAAGTGCAGAGATTTGATGAGACTGAACCAGCTTGCACAGGATGTTACTGACTGCTGAAAGGTAGGATTTCTAAATGGTAATACAAACCACAGGGCCAGGAATGCCTTCACCCTTTGGACCATATGGACCTGGCAAACCTGGATAACCACGATCACCCTAGTTCAGAGACCAAACACAGCGATGAAGACCCACAACATAATGCAGCCTGTACAAACTTAAAACTTATCTATCTAAAATTAAAAAGGCTGTGTTTACCTTTGGACCAGGTAGTCCGTGGCCTGTTTCCCCAACAGGACCAGGAGGCCCAGCAGGACCTAAATCACCCTGGAGACAAAACAATAAAGTCTCAGTGATTCTTAGCAGCAGCAGTATTTTGATGCAATACATGGCATCACACTCACTGGCAGTGCACTACTACTACCTGCCAACACTGATGATGGATTTATTTACCTTTGCACCTGATATGGAGCGTCCTGGCTGCCCTGGCATGCCCTGCTGGCCTGGTATCCCACGTTCGCCCTGACAAGAAGGGGTCATCCAGAGACTTACTGTACGATGCAATTGGTGCTCTTCACTATTGTAACAATACTCTAGCTGCCAAAACCTTTTTGGCTCTGTTCACCGGTTGGATTAGTGTGGCATAAATCCTCAGTAGCAGCATGTTCATTGTTGAATTACTGGAACGAGGTTGGGAACAAGAGCCTTAGCTTCCATTAATTCTTACCTTTGGTCCTGAGGGTCCTGAAATACCTGGAGGCCCATGTAACCCACGGATACCCCTCAGACCCTGGTCGCCCTGGGCGGAGGTAATGACCACACAGCATCTGATTAATGTTTGATCTGATAAACAATGTGAAGTACACAAGGACATCATCTAACATACCTTCTCTCCTTGAGTGCCAATCCCTTGTGCTCCCTCAGGACCTCTTAAACCTGACAGACCAGGCTCACCCTAAGAGAGAAAAGGTAGAAGAGACTCTAGGAGATACTGGAAGTACTTTTTCATTGTAAGCCAATGGAAGTAAGAAAGGGAGCTATGGTTCAGATTATATGATTTTAGAATTTTTTTTAGTTATCATTATGCACTCTACCTTCTGCCCTGGAGCTCCATCCTCTCCTGGAAGACCAGGCAGACCACCCAGACCAGCTGATCCAGGCTCTCCCTGCAATAGCAGAAAAGTGTAGTTCATTTTTGATGGATTCATTACATTAACACTGGTAACATGACCACAATAAAATTGGTTGTCATCACAGCTGATTTACCTTTGGACCAGGCTCACCAATGCCTCTGTCTCCTGGACTTCCCTGCTCTCCTGGTAATCCTTGGTCTCCCTGGGAACAGGATTAGTTTTTAACCTGTCACCTTACACATCAAGGTACTTTTTCAATTATTTATTTGGAGCTGGTTGTGTGTCCTGGACTTGTGCCATGTTGTTAGAACACTTTACCATTGATTTATATTCAAACAAACACAATATGACACCCTGATTACATTAAGTCTGTGCATATAAAATATAAAAATCAAATGGAATCAAAACCTTTTAGTCTATAATAGGTGGTTCTGGTTCAGTGCTCGCTCTCTATGAACAAACCTTAGGTCCAGGTAAACCTTCTCCTGGAAGACCCCTGACTCCTGGTGGCCCTCTTGGACCCTCAGTTCCCTAAGCAATAATTAAGATTGAAGGGTTATCAGTGCAGGATGTGTTACAGTTGCATTTGTATATGACAAGGGGTGTGACAGAGAAATTAGATACATGACTTCATTCATTAACATTTAGGTAACAATATCCTACTGACCTTTTCTCCCTGTATGCCCGCTCCAGTCGCTCCAGTTGGCCCGGGAACGCCTTGAGGCCCCAGATCACCCTGGTAGAAAAACAACATAGACAAGTCAGCACAGACATTTGTTCTCTATATTCAATAAATGACAATAGAATCTGAATGACAGAACAAACTGCAGATACACCCTATCACATACTGCTCTGAGCTATACAAGGTTGTTGCTGGTGATGATGTTTGATTATATCAAACTGAAATATGTCATAGAATGAAATTGTGTTCATATGGAGCAGGGTTCCCCAATTCCTGCTACAACACACCTGATTCAAATGAGTGGCTCGTTATCAAGCTCTGTAGTGGCCTGATAACGAGCCACTCATTTGAATCAGGTGTGTTGTAGCAGGAAACTTCTAAAACATGCAAGACAGTGACCCTCGAGGACTGAAATTGGGGAACCCTGATATAGAGTTTTCCAACATAGCAGAGAAAAACTCTCAGGGAGGAACTGTGAGTGTACGTTGCAGTGAATTTTCTTTCTTAGATTATATATTTATCACCCACCCTTTCTCCTTTGATTCCTGCTCCCTGCTGTCCTCTTGGTCCCCTTGGTCCTGCGAGCCCACGATCACCCTGAGGAACAAAATCAATCCATCAGTGTCAGTTTCATTATCATCAGTTACATCACAACACCACTTGAAGATTGGGCCATAGCCAAATTTGCATTGTTCTCACTAAAGACACTATGGAACAGGAGCATGTTGGCTCCTGTGCGCCCCTTATGATTGATACCAAATGATCCTATTCTGCAGGAATGATACTGTTATTTCTCCTTCCTTCATGGCTGAAAGATTCTTTCCACTACGAAGGAATAATAAAGTTTTGGGCGGTAACTGATATGAACAACATCTGTGTGTGAAACGAAATACAGATGTTCCAAACCTGATCATATTAACTTCATGTTAGTGAGTGGAGGAGAGAGGATTTCATAACCTACGACATATCCCTCATACAAGAGGTAGAAGTCGGCAGAGGGATGAACGTTATAACAGCCAGTGTGGCACAGATGTGTAACTGCCTGAGGACATTTTCTGCATTCTTTTTCCATGAGCTTCCTTTAACAAATAAAAGTGTGCCACACTAACAACCTCGTAAATAAACTCCTCCCATCGTCGCATTTTCCCACAAGTTCTGTCGTGGGAGGGTCTTTATTCTTATTTAAGTATCATAATCTCACTTCATTGTGGTTATATTTTGTTCCTGTATAGTAAAATGTGTTGTCACTATTAATCTCCAAGCACATGTTACACTGTAAGCCATATATCATCATTATAGTTACACCCAGTCTTTTATGAGATGTTAAACCCTTGGTTGAATCCCAGCCATCACCCTTTAGAGATGGAGCCCTTGCAAAGTGTATGTTCCATAGAGCATGTTGCAGCATGTGGTAAGAGATATACAGTAGTTTTCACAGGCTTCACATATCATCACAGAGAGTATTAATGCTTGAATGAACACCTGAGCTGCAAGTCAGTCAGTTAGAAGAACAGAGCGAGAGCGATCTGCTTCTGACAGATGAAGACCATGAACTGCAGAATGCCCCTGTTACATACACAACTAGACTGAAACATACACTCAAACATCACAATGTCAGCAGTGAAGAGCACTTTCGTGTTATTTTCAGACAATTATGTACTAGAAATGGCAGCGATACACATTTGTAGCCAGTATCCCTTAGGATCTAACCCCTAGGATATTGAGATTTATTCTCATTTATGAATACTTTTTCTTAAGTTATGTATATATTTGTACTCAAATTGTTTCAATTTTATTGTCTTATTTTTCTAATGTTATGCTTGTTGCTGTGACACAATTATTTCTGAGCCTGATATATAAAGTAGGTCTCTTAACATCTGATTCATGCAAGTAGGTTTTGAGCATGCGTTATTCCCACCGCTCTTTGCTTTCCTGTAAATGATCAACACAGACTTCTGTTTTATTTTATAAAAGGCCTTGAATGCATTTCCAGCAGCACTGTGGTTCCACACATTTATCCCTTAGCTAAACAGGGGATTAAATACCTTACAAAAGGGAGTGTCTACAGTATAAGTGATAGAGGGGTCTTAACTTTATTCTTCTTTGGTGAATGGCTTTTGTTTCTTGCTGATCTACCCTACAGAGAACTGTGGCAAAACAACGTACA